>CM056096.1:20259452-20859452 GCA_002259235.3 Caenorhabditis latens | reverse complement strand
GTTTAAATTTCCAGGTTCGCTCTCAAGAACTAGCCTCCCTGGGCCTTCCTGGTCAAGACCCCGCTATGGCTGTTATTTCAGCCGAGCGGATAATGTACAGACATGCTATTGAACTATGCCAAGCGGCCGCTCTTGATGAGCTTTTTGGAAACCCACATTTGTGTAGTCAACGATACCAAACCGCCTACATGATGCTTCATACACTCGCCGAGCAGGTCAACTGTGATCAGGATAAGACTGTGTTGACCAGGTGAATCTTTACTACTATTTTAGGCGCTGTTCCATGTTAATTCTTCCAATATTTCAGATACAAAGTAGCCGTCGAGAAACGTTTGCGTATCCTGGAACGACAAGGATTCGTTGCAGCTGTTAACACATAAATGACCAGTTTTAAATATTTTTTTGAATATTTTGTTGCTTTTTTCTTATTTTGTCTTGAACTGAGCCTCCCCATGCCTTGACGAGTAGCCCCACTTCTTTTTTCTTAGAGATGTTACATACCCAGTTTTCCCGGACTCTACCAAACATCCCATTCAAATTTTTGTGAAAACGATTCTATTAACTAGTCATAAAGTTTTGTACAGTAACACGCCTTTTTGGGGACTTCTGGGCAAACGGATATACAAAAACCCCACAGAACCAGTTTCAACATGCTCAATCAATAAAATGCGCATTGCGAGACAACGCAGAAAAGTCATTACCATTTTACCTCCATGGTTTTAAAATAATCAAATCACCTTTGATTCACTTGGCTAAGTGTGTCGACAACTACTAATCAAATTACTTTGGAAAACTACGGTTTGATCTTTTTAAATTAGAATTCAGGGTTTCCTACGCAATTCGATGACCCTGAAAACCCGGTTAGAGTTTTTAGAAAATTTACCCTGAACTGATTCCCCATTTCTTAAATTTGCATCTTCAGATCTCCAAATAACTTCCTTTTCTCAGTCACCGCAACAATAATTTATCGCCCTATTGCTGTCAAGAAGAATGTTTATTATTTCTTATTTTTCTCCTTCCCCTTTTTTCTTTTTCTATAGTGTTTTGTTTGATTGATGAGGGACCACATTTCGTGTGTCCCTTCCGACCAATGTCCCAGGGACCACATCTCGCTCCGCTTTTCAAATTTTCATCAATTGTCGTGCTGGTGACGACGCTTGTGTTGATTTTTCTCAATCGTCATTTTTTCTCCGCTTTTTTGTGTACATTTTTGGAAGCGATTTATGGTGTTATAGTGCAAGATGATGGACTAGAAATTGAAATTGAAAAAGGAAATCTGGTGATTTTTGGAAAATTTTAAATCAAACTAAATTTTTTTCTCAAAAAATCAGTTGCACGGCACACTAGCTAGTACTTCTATAGTGTTTTTGATGACAACTAGTTCAGTCGACGACCAATGTCTAATGTGCTAATTTTCACGATACAACTTGAAAAATGTGACGTTGAAAGGTTCAAGCACTTCACAAGGAAAACTTCAATTTACGGTCACTGCGATCACAACTGAACCCTCAAGATAGGAAAAAGACCTTCTAAAATCATCACTTACCGTAAAAGTATTATAGCGGCACCTTCCACATGCTCAAAATTCAACACTAGTGTTCCCCTGAGCATTTTCTGTATTTCTGATTAACTTCAGCGTGATTCGAGCAGCATTCACCATAGCAAACAGGCTTTTAAGAAAACATTTTTAATTAACTTTTAAGAGTCTCAAAACTAGCAAAATTTTTCTGGGTGACAATTGAAAAATATAACGACATTCCATTGTAACACTGTTTTTATGGTATCTAGTTTCCCGATTAACCTCTCAGGGAATTTTCGGCAAGGGTTGGGCATCAGGTGGGCATACTGTAGGCGAATTGCCTACTGTATCGGCGATGAGCCTTCGTTTTGGGCAAATTGCCGGCGTTTTAGGCGAAGTGCCCAGTGGGCAAGGGTTGGGCGACGGTTTGGTCGGAGATTTGAGAAAAGAAGAGTGGTGGGGCAGGGCGAAGTGCCCATTTGTAGGGCGAGTCGCCCAGTTTATGAACACGCGCTCTATCGTACTGGAAAAATCATTTCAATTTTTCATTTATTTTTATTATTATTCTTCATCAATTCTTCGTTTCAAACACACTATTCTGTTATGAATATGAAAATAGGACACCGTTCGACAGAAGAAGAGAGGATTGTAAGTGAAAAATTACTCAAATTAATCAAAAAACTTGATTAAGACTTCGAAAATTTGTTCGGCGGAAAGGATAGTGGGTCATTTTTGTGTCGTTAACAACTCCTCAATTTGCTCAATTTGCAACTATTTTCCCGAGGATGGATTTTGATAATTGAGGTTAGTGTTCTTTGATAGAGTAAGAACAATCGCGAATTTTTGAAAACAAATGTGTTTTTTTCAATGTCCGATCTGCTAAATCGTCTCTTTCTTGAAGTACTCCGCCGGTTGATTTGAATAAAAGTTTCAAAGAGGAGCATGTGTCATATGGTTCTAACTCTTCATGCTTTCATAATTCATATTACAGATTTGTCTCCGATGAATACGGATGATCATGAAACCAGAATCATCATCTTCTTCCACACCAATCGATGTTCTTTCTCTCAATCACCGTCTTCTCCCACAGCCAACAACAAGAACAAGTGCCAGAGACTTGATAATTTTTTTCTTTTTAACGAATTAATAAATATTGATGAAAAAAATAACTGCCTTCTGTTTTTTAAAGTGAAATATGAGTATCGACAAGAAAAGCAAGCGCTAAAAACATCACACGTTGGGCGATTCGCCCTTGATTTGGGCGGTAGTGCCCAACCCGGGTGGGCACGGCCGCCCAATTGGTGGGCAAATCGCCCAAACGGTGGGCAATTCGCTCAAAATTCCCTGAGCTATGACACATCTGGTATAGTGTCTAGGTTTTAGAAGGTCCTCTATCGATCTCTGCGGTTTTTTTAAATTTCTTGACATTGTCTCCTTTTTTTCTCTCATAAATACAAATAAAGTGGCTGTTAGTAGTTAGTACTACTAATTAACCCCCGTCTTTTTTGTCTCATCATCTTTTTTCTCTTTTTTTCGACTTGTCCCCCACGTCCATCCCATCCCTTTTAACCACTACAACACCAACAAAACCGAGAAACACATCTTCCGTCTCCGTTTTCTTTTCCTTCTTCTTCATTTTCATTCGTTTTTTTTTTGGAAAAACGAAGACGTCTTCTTTTTTCTATTTCTCTCTTTTCATCACTCCTTCTCTACAAATAACGTCAATTTTGGGGTCCCCTTCCCTTTTAACAGAGGTGGGGGAAAGGGACGTTTTACAAACAAGAGGAAGGATGAAGGCATTGCATAAAAACGACAAAAAATGAGGAGGGGGACCTTTTTCCAATGTTTCTATTCTCACTCATCCCCATTGCCGGCGACGGCGAAGGGGAAGGCTTCCAATTTCTATTGAAACTACTTCAGGTACACATGTACCTGTTCCTCATACTAGACTATACTCCAATATTCTTTTCTTTCCCACCACTTCCATAATAAGAATTTTCTTGGTGCCGTGTGGGGTGCACGTGTCCGCCCTACGAATCGCCTAGCACCTGTTTCCATAGTTATGAGAATAAATTCATTTATTCCGACGAGGGAGGAAAAGGAAATGAGTCTAGTTGTTTCTTGGCTTTTATGGATGTTATTCATGAGTGTATTGTAATACACATTTTTCCTTATTCACGAGCGTCGAGAAATTATTTTTCACAAATCTCAGTTTAGCGTTGGTCTAACAGCATTTTTTTCGTTTTTACATTTTTTGACATGCTTATTTAGAAATATGGGAAAATGACCGCCAAAAAAGAGGAATATAATTCATATATCTGAACTTCTGGTTTTAGCAACCTAAAAACCAGAAAAGAAACCTATGCACTCATTTTTTCAAGTTCAGTATCCTATTTCCATAATGGGTCAAGTTTTTGTTTCCCTGCACGTACATGTACACAATAATTTTTTTGTCTGACTAGAAAATACGGGAAAAAAGAAAAAAACTTTTTTATAAAACTAGAAGCTAAAAGTAAACGCGTCTGAAGAACGCCAGTAAGTTTAATGTTTTTGATCTAGTGATCACTGATGAGCAGGTAGTAGTCTGCGTATTTTGAAACTCGATACTTCTTTAAAGGATATTAATCAAAGGTAAATGATCGTTTGTTTTCAAAGTTTCGCTATGGTTCTGCCTCAGACAAAATCTAGATTTTTTCTAGTCTTTCTCTACAAAAATCTTTTTTCCAAAAAAACTCTGTCGAGTTGTGGTCTATAAAGTATGAGAAACCTTATCTATATTTTTTTCTTCCATTTCTTTTTCTCTTTTTTGTTCACGCTTTTTTCGCTCGATCATCATAGACAAAGTGCCAGATTATAACCCAGATTAGTTCACCCATTTCTTCGGTGTTGCTATTTTTGAACACGAAGGAAAGGGCGATCTTTGAAAGCAGATCAAATCAAGATTTTCAGAAACTTATAACTTTTTTATGTTGGAAGTTTCAGAAGTCCTTATTTTCTCACTATAGCCTTTCTCACATCGGCTTCAGATTATATCACAAGGATTTATTTTGGTTTTTCCTTGCATTTAATCTCATTTTCTGATATTGATCTTTTTGTTTTTTTAGCGTTATCGTAAAGCGTTATCGGGAAAATTGAATTTTGATACTTTCTGTTGTTTTCTTTTTTCAAACGGACCTCCCTAGTCGATATCTATTTAAAAATAATTTTAGAAACTGGTTTGCTTAAAAGCAGAGCAACATAAGCTGAACATAATCTCTGCGCATCTCATAATAATACAGTGTAAAGCAGTCTCGTTCTCATAGCAGTGCGAGGCATAAGGTCAGCAACGAACATATTTAAATTTTTCCGAATCGCGTTGCGGCATATATTGAAAGGTACGACAAATAAATGTATAAACCCTTGGCAATTTTAAATTTGGCACTCAGCCAAGTCTTTTTCGGTACCGTTGTGCGACGGAGCAAGTTTCCAAGACCTTACGCCTCGCACTGGATTCTTTATGTTCTTTATTTTAACTGCCGTATTGATAACTCTTTGTCAGTCTCAATGATGACTACTATTTTTCTGTAAATTTCCCGTTTTAAAAAATGCCTTCAGTGGCGCCACTTACCAGTCATTTAGCCATCTCTCCCTCTCTCCTTTTTAGTTTAAACTTGAACCTGAACTTGAAGTGAAAGAACAGTATACATACACAAAACAAAACCACAAATTAGGTACGTCAACCGTCCTTCTTCCGACCCCGACGTCTTCTAAACTTTCACCTCTTCTTTTTCTTCTCTTCAATTCTATCTCTTCTTCTAAATCTTCTATTCACTATCATCAAATTGATGATCATTTTAAAGAGAATAGAAGAATGATACACACAAATATACACCCACAATCAATTTTACTCCATCGTTATATCTGTTTATTTCTCTCTTATTTTTTTTGTTGTAATTCCTTTTTTCTACTTCCACAATCTTTGACCTCCAAAAAAATGGGCGAATAGTCACATTGATCAGGGTTGATTTTGTTTTGTTCTTCTGTTTGCCGATTTGAAGATGTTTGGAAATCCAGGCATTTGAATTTTCTGCTTTCGTAGACTTAATTCCAGTAAAACAGCTCTTGCAATGCTGAAAACTAAGTGTTTTTCAAGAATTGTATCTTCGAAAGCACTAGAAAATGAAAATAACCGGAAATTTTAAGTGGCACTTCTTCTCATTTTCAGACTACTTTTTTTCGCTTCAATAACTGTTTGTGAGAATGTGTTTTTTGAATACATTTTCCCATGTTCTTTTACGTGCTCATGATTTTGTCTTTGCTGAAAATATATTATGATTGTTTACCGAAAACTTGGGCCAGTAAAAAAATGTGATTTATTTATTTATATAATTCCATCGCTAACTAGAACCGCCACCCCCAATTTCTAACTTTGTAGAAGACCGCCTAAACAAAATTGACAACATCTGGAAATGATGAAAGGGAGACAATTTGTTGGATGTTTGATTTTCGTGGTGGCGAAGATTCCTAGATATTTAGCAGCTTCACAGAACATTTATTTTATTTTATTTTATTTTTATTTTCTCAATCTGATAGTACAATGATTTATAATTCAATTATTTGATCACCAACACAGTGACGCATCATTTTTTTCCAGTGAGGAGAAGAAAAAGTTCTAAAATCCCAAAAAAACAGAAAAACAGAAGAAGAAGAAGAAGAAAAACACTAAAATCTCCTTTTTGGTGAGCGCTTGTTAGCTGGTAACCAGTGAAAAACGGAAGTCTTTTCGCTCTCTGGGTTCCAATTTTTTCAATTTTTCAAGGGAAAAAATCAAGATTTGGGTTTATTTCTAGCTCCGAGATCATATTCTATGGAAAACGAATGTAATGAGCAATTTTTCATCACTGGGTCAGTAATCTGGCTCACATTAGTTCACAAAATCTTATTTTGTTTGAAGAATAAGTTTTCTGTGATTTTCTGTAATCTCTGCTCACTAGCTACACTCACTAATGAGCTGCCAATCTCTAGGAAAAAGTGCTCGCGTTTTTACACCAAAGTTTTTACACCGCTTAGTGAGTGGTCTTCTAAGTCATCCAGAAATCAATTTGTTCGGTCTGATGAGTTGTTTCACGACTTCTAATTTTGGTTCTGCCAGCCAAAAGTGCATTTTTATTTTATTTTTATTTGTCCCAAGTTCTCGGAATTTTTTCAAACCAGGCCGCCACATAACTCGCTCAAATCTCAATATTATACACTGAAAAATATATCAAAATGTAGATCTCGACGGGTTCTAGACCCGTGACCTACTACGGGTTGGATGTCAGATCGGTAATATGCCGCGGGCCGGGAAAAAGAGCTAAAAAACTCAAAAATGGCCAAAAACCATTCTAAACCGGTCCGCGGAACCTTAACAAATACCCATCTGGTTCGTTGTATGTCATAGACGTAGAACTCGCCGAGATCAACATTTTCGTACATTTTTCAGCTCATATTATTGCGTTTTATGCTCGCCGCCCGTGCCGGTATATAATAAACCTAGTTCTGTCTCCCACCCCTAGTAATCAGGTCTCTAGCTTTTCCCAATCAGAATATGCTTATCTTCCCACAATTCTCCTTATTACTAATCACTTTTCAGTCTTCCCCATTTACCAACTTCTCTTTTCCGTCTGACTTGTTTATCGTTTGTCATAAACCTCTCTTGTTACTTCCTCAACAAACTTTTTTCTTGTTTTTTTCTTTCCCAACAACTACCTCGCTCTCTCACTCCCTGATTAACTTCAGGTGGGTGACATGTGCAATTTGTGTTAGAAAATTGGAAAAAAATAGAGCGGGAGTTATGAATACGTGATTATTGCTTTTTGGGGGCGGGTGGAGAGAGATGGAAAAAATATTCGGGGGACACGAGGGACAAGTTGGGAAGGCGCTACTATGCTTTTTTTTCATCACAAGTTATTCTTATTTTCCCAAACTTCTACAGTACCTACCTAATCAACTTCCTTAGTTTCCAAACTCTTTTAATTCCAATTTTCCAGAGACAACCACAAATGCGATGACCAAGTTGAAAACAATCTTGCTCCTAGTTGTCTCCTTGTCAACACTTGGGCAAAACCAACAAGTCGACGCTCAGGGAAATACTGAGGTAGTTGGTGGTGTTGACATCCGGAAATACACGCAATTAGATTTAATCAACTTCTATCCGTGTAATTTTCCGGATGTTTTCCTTTGTAATTGTTCATCCTTACGTCCATTTCAGGTAGTTCGAGTATTCTCACAACGTCTTCCGTCTCCAGAAGACTCAGCGTGCCCTCCAGCGAAACCATGTGCTCCTGGAGTCATTATTCCTGTTTGGCAGCCATCTGTGAGTTTTCAGTTTCCATTTTGTTTAATTAAATTGAATTTAAGGAAAACCTATCCGAATGTAAAATATGGTTCCGTGCAATTGTTTACCTTATCGCTCTGGCCTACTTGTTTTTTGGGGTATCCATTGTTGCAGATCGTTTCATGGCATCAATCGAAGTTATCACTTCCCAAACAAAATCTGTCAAAATGAAGAAAGTATGTTGTGGTTCTAAGTATCAAGATTCATGAGCAATTCCAGATCACTGGAGAGCCGTTCACTGTCTTGGTACGAGTGTGGAATGAAACTGTCAGTAATCTAACGCTGATGGCTCTTGGATCGTCTGCTCCTGAGATTTTGCTTTCCGTCATTGAAATCTGTGGAAATAATTTTGAGGCCGGAGAGCTGGGACCGTCTACTATTGTCGGTTCAGCTGCGTTCAATCTTTTTGTTATTATTGCTGTTTGTATCATGGTGAGTTGCGTTGAATATGAGATATTAAAAATAATTATGAACTTCCAGGCGATCCCAAATGGAGAAATCCGTCGTGTCCAACATAACGGTGTGTTCTGGGTAACAGTAGTTTGGTCGACATTTGCCTACGTTTGGCTATATTTGATTCTCAGCGTCTTCAGTCCTGGAGAAGTGGAAGTATGGGAGGGTGTTCTCACTTTTGTGTTCTTCCCGTTGACGGTGGCATCTGCTTACTTTGCCGATGCACATGCTGGACAGTTTGGACAAAGGTAAAGAGTTTGGAAGGAAATGGTTAACTTAATACTGATATATTTTACTTTTTTAGACTAATCTCCGGCCCTCTCTCCTCATTCGTGCGCCGCTCACCCCGCCGTTCTCCATCAAAGAAAACACACGAGAATGGACTGGAGTCTGGAAACGGAGGCTTGCCAGGAGATCAAAATCAATCTTTGATTAATGGAGACGCTGACGCATTGGCATTTGAAATTCATCGTCGTCATTATCTGGATATATTCAAACAACTGAGATCTGAACATCCGGATGCACCAGTTGACGAACTTGAGAAGCACGCAATGGAGAAAGTTGTTGGGGAACAGAAAAAATCACGTGCATTCTACCGTATCCAGACTACAAGAAAGATGATTGGAAGTGGAGATATTCAGAAGAAAATGAAGAAGAAGAAGGGATTACTGGAGCCACTGGTTGTTAAACAGACCATGGCAACTGTTGAATTTGATCCGCCACACTACACATGTTTGGAGAATGTTGGCGACGTCTATTTGACGGTTAAGTGTGATAGAGGAGCTGTTCCAGAAGATACCACGGTTACTGTTCATTATAGGTTAGTAATTTTTTTTAATTTCGCTAGTCTCTTCGTCTTTCAGAACTATTGCCGACACTGCCCAAGAGAATTCGGATTTCACACCAACAGAGGGAACAATCACATTTGAGCCTGGAGAGACAGAGTTAGTGATTTAAAGGTGTCACCGCAGTTCGAGGCGTAACGCGCTCCCTCGCATAACGGTTGGCACGGTGCCAAAAAGATTTTCCAGGGATTTATACATTTTTTGTCGTATCTTTCAATATTATCCGGGACGCGCACGCAACGCGACTCGGCAAAATATATCAAAATTTTTGTTGCGGGTCTTACGCCTCACGCTGCTGTGAGGTCTAGAACTTTCAATTCCGTCTAAAATCAGCTGTGAGCAAAATAACCGTAGAAAGTTCTAAAAAATACTCTAATTCTATTAAACGATCCGCCTTATTCCAGACAGAAGATCAAAGTGGGAATTGTTGACAATGACATCTACGAGGATGACGAGCAGTTCATGGTTCGTCTCTCTCAAGTCCGTGCATTCCGTTCCGAACACTTCTCCGCTGTCCCTTGCCGCCTTGGCCCAGCAGCCACGGCTACAGTAATCATTGTCGACGACGATCATGCCGGTTGCTTTGGATTTGCGTCTGAGAAGTTCAAGTGTGTCGAGTCGTGTGGATCATTTGTCGCAGAAGTCATTAGAAGTCGTGGTGCACGTGGTGAAGTTTCGATTCCGTACAAGACGATTGACGGGGCTGCAAAATCACCACAAGACTATTTACATCAGGAGGGAGTTTTGAAGTTTGCAGATGAGCAGTCCAAGTGAGTTAAACAGAAAATAATGGTTGTAATTTCAAATTTTGCAGAGCCGAAATCTACATTCCAATCACCAACGATGATGAATATGAGAAGCACGAGGATTTCATTATTGAACTTGGAGAGCCAATCTGGCATAAGGAGATCAAGGACGATGTGAGTGAATTGCTTGCAAACCGGGCTGCCGTATAATTCGCTTAAATCGCAATACTATGAACTGAAAAATGTATCAAAATGTAGATCTCGGCGAGTCATATAAATGTGACAGGCCGGATAGCGGATTTCTAATGCCGCGGGTCAACCTAAAATGGATTTTTTGCTCATTTTCCCGTCCCGGGATATTTTAACAACTAGCACCAGCCTAAATATCCTCTCTATATATATTTTTTCTCAGGAAGAAGGAATCGAAGGAAAACCAATTCTCGGATTCTCCAGATGCAAAGTAGTCATCACAGAAGATCGTGATTTCAAGAACTTTGTCGATAAGGTATTGGTTACTGCGAACACGTCAATCATGGTCGGAACATCGAGTTGGAAGCAACAATTCACTGAAGCGTTAACTTTGGAACCAGAAGAGGAAGGAGGAGAGATTACGTTACAAGAGAAGATTATGCATTATGTGGCGCTTCCGTGGAAACTTCTATTCGCCCTGATCCCACCGACGGACTATTTTAATGGTAGGGGTTCTGGCATACTGCAAAAAATTACATCAAACACAATATTAAGAACTGAAAAATATAACAAAATGTAGATCTCAATGAGCTATATGTCCGTGACCGCTACGGGCCGGATGGCTAGTCGTTAACATGATGCAGAACGTGAAAAAACAAAAAAAAACCTTCTAGCCCGACTCTGGCACATTAACGAATCCGACCTGCAGTAGATCATGGAGATTCACATTTTGGTGAACTTTTCAACTTATAATATTGCAGTTTAACCGAATTACGCGGTTTGCAAGTAAAAGTTTTACAATATTTCAAAAAGTACTGAAATTTCAGGATGGTGTTGCTTCGTAGTCGCTATCATTATGATCGGTGTTCTCACCGCATTCATCGGAGATATCGCTGCAGCTTTCGGATGTACAGTAGGACTCAAAGACTCGGTCACTGCGTTAACATTGGTTGCGATGGGAACTTCTTTGCCAGGTAGAAGACCAATATACAGTAACGGTCATAGTTCTAACAACTTTGGTCGTTTTCAGTTCAAAATGCCCAACTTTGAGAGAGTGTCATGGTATGGTTGATAGTCCCACAAAGTAAATTTTTGTGGATCGTACAGAACAAAGGTAAAGCTTCATTTTTGTAGTTGACAACTTTTTTGTACGGGCCCTCCCTAGCAAGTTAAGTAACGACAAAGTAATTTTTCTATCAAATCGACCTTTTTGAGATGTCGTCTTAAAATGACCATAACTCTCTAGGTATTGTTCGTAAAAAAAAGTTGTCAACTACAAAAATGGAGTTCTACTCTTGATCTGTACGATCCATTAAAAATTTACTCGATGGGACTATCCGTCATACCGCAACACATTTTCAAAGTTGGACGTTTTCAACCAAAAACTGTCAAAGTTGTTAGAATTTTATGACCATTATTACTGCACTACATATTGGAAAATAAAAATCCAACGTTCCCTCTCTTCCAGACACATTTGCCTCACGTACCTCTGCCGTTGGTGACCAATGGGCTGATGGATCGATTGGAAACGTAACTGGATCGAATGCGGTTAATGTGTTCCTTGGTATCGGAATCGCTTGGATGATTGCAGCATGTGTACACGCTTACAGAGGAACACGATTCTTGTAAGTACTGTATTTCCCTTTAAAGGAAGTGAGAAATAAATAAAATTTGGCTCTAAGTAAGTAAGAGGGTCGATCTCATGACCGATCGCGTATGGGTACAAAACCGCAACCGGCTGAGCAATACAGTCGAAAACGCGGACGTTCACTCGGGATTGTGATAAATGTTACGAAAATGACAGGTTTTATACAAACTTCCCAATCAATTCCAGAGTGTCAACCGGCTCGTTGGCTTTCTCCGTCACAATGTTCCTCATTGGCTCCGTCGTTTGTGTCGCCCTTCTCCAGTACCGTCGATTCAATCGAAAAATCAATGGAGAGTTGGGCGGTCCCAACGCGTGGCGAATCATCTCCGCTGGAATTTTCGTCTCCGTTTGGCTACTCTACATTCTGTTAAGTACACTTGAGGCATACTGTGTTATTAAGGGATTCTAACTACTTTTAATCATTTTCGATTTCTTTTAACAAAAATCTCTAAGTCCCTTAAAAATTTCGATGAAAATTTGAGAAAAACTACAAAACATTCCCGTTTATAAACAAAACATTCAATAAATAAAATTTCTTCTTGATTCTTCTTTTTTTAGTTGGGAGAGGGTGCAGAGGAGAGATGTGTGAAAACAAATAAAACATTAATATTTTTAGGAAAAAGGAAGGGGAGGAACATACAAAGAAAATGACATAAATTATTGGCGGACGAAAAATTAAGTCGACGAACTCGAGGCGAGCTTTTTCAAATGTTCCATGAAAACTTGAAGTGACACGTCATCAGTGAATACAGCGGAACCGGCTTCCTGAAAAAGAAAAAATAAAAACTGCCATAGGGAAACAACTTTTGACAACCGAAAGCGCTTAAACTCACATTAGCATATGGATTATTGTGCGTCAACGACGGGTTCACTTTAGACAACAAGAAACGCGCTTGTGATCCCTCGTGTTCCGTAACAATGTATCTCGGCATGGGGAATCTCTCTTGAAGAATCGACGTGGCATCTGCGACGGGTGCCTCCAGCAGTTGTTTGAAAGATGCGTACTGTGGATTCTCTTGGAAATTCTGCTTCCTCCATTGAGCAATCGTTTGTCCATGATAGATGAGCACATGGAAGTAGTCATCCATAAGAAGAATACGATCTTGGAGGATTGAGGAGGTATCAAGAAGCACTGGCTCAGGTGGTCCGTTGAACGAATAACTGAACAGCACTGGCTGAATCATCGTCGTACTCTCCAACACGTTCTCCGAGAACAGTATATGTCGATAGTAGGCAGTCTCATCCGGTGAATTATTGAACACTTGAAGGAATTGTGAACGACGTAAATGGAACATGAACTGTGGGAATAACGAGAACTTGTCGGATAGGCGGAAACTGTTCGGATCGTCTTTCGAGTATTCTCCAAACTTCTGACACAGGCGAATCAGAGATCTATCTAACCAGCGTAGCGCTTCTGGAGTGTCGTTCTCGTTGGACGCACGGAATGAAGCAAGACGAGCGACGGCGACAGCGCCTGCTTCCTGATCGAATCCGTAGGCAATGTTAGGTTGTTGAGTAGCCATGTCGGCCCATGAGCGGCATGTTGTGGTGACACGGATGCGTTTTCGACCATCGGCGTGTTGGTATTGAGTTACAAATTGAACCATTCCACGTCCTCCTAGAAAAATGAACTTGATAAATAAATTTTGGAAAATTACTCATGCTTGCCTTGTGGAATAGCGGATCCATGTTGCGCGGCGATTTCGAATACTACTCCGATGGTAGTTCTAGGTGAAATGGCTCCAAACTTCCACTGGCACGTTCCACCGATTCCCATCTCTTGATCCGAGACGTTCGCATTCCGAACATTTCCACTAGCGCAACATCCAAGAACTCCCTCAATTTTTAGTCCGGCGCCAACTTTCACTTCCATCGTTGCATTGAATCCCATTTTAAGATTTCCAGCAGCATCTTTATCGAAACTTCTTTGATAGGTCTGTTTGAAGAGTGATGAATTGAACGAATCTCCCATAACAACGTGTCCTCCAGACGAATTGAACAAATTCTTCATTTCTAGGAGACCAGTCTGATCGAGTGCACACGAATACACATCAACAGCATGTCCATTTTTGACAACACGCGCAGCGAGGCCATCATAGAATTTGTTGGCCTTCTTCATGAATGGAGCGTTGTCTTCCTTAATAGAATTCCATGAACGGATTGGGTTTTTGAGTTCTTCTCCGACAACAGCTCCCGGTCCATGAGTACAAGCGCCTCCGATGAATGACATGATACGTCCACCGGTGCTTGGGAAACATGACTCGAGAAGTGTGACAGCGACGGCGAGCGCAGCTCCAGTGGCTCTGAGTGGACGGTGTCCTTGTGGAATTGGCCAACGGTCCACACTGATTTGATCGATGAGGTCGTTGATTGAATCGTCGCATTCGCTGATTGGCTGAAATGAGGATTTTTAACTTTCAGCACTAAATCAGCATTTAAATTTTCAGTCTCCAGTTCCTATCGCACCCTTACCTGCAAGAATTTGTTTGCTGGAGCATGTTGTACTGGTCCTTGTGGTTGAGCTCCTGGCGCACCTGGTCCAGGTGGTCCACGCGGTGCTCCGACTGGTCCTGGTCCTGAAAATAATTATAGTTTTAAGATGGATTGTCGTCATTTTCTCAGTATTTCTTCTATTTTTCCACATTTATCGAGGAAAACAGAGATCCTGTGCCATAAAGATGGGGATGGATACTCATCAGTTCCATTCATAAGTCATTAAATAGACAATGCATGAGTTAGACAAAAGAGAAACGAGGGCTCCCATCATTTGAGAGGAAGAAAAACATGATCATTTTTAATGTATATCGCTCTCCTCTCTCTAGGCCACTCATATTTGTTTCTTTTCAAGAAGAACCCCTTCTTCGAGAAACAAAAAAGTGACGCGACACAATTTTTAAGACTCCGCCCACGTACCTCCAAGTGGCGCTCCGCCCATCGGAGCCATTGGTGCTCCCGGAGCTCCTGGGGCTGCACCAGCTCCTGGAGCCATTGGACGAGCCATTCCGGAAGCAAGAACATCTTTGATTTGTTTCGCGGTCACTTCTTTGGTTCCCTGGAAATTTATATTATTTTTCTAGTGTACTTTCAACTGTAGCTATCAAATCAATGGGACATTCGTTTTTCCACCATTTTGAGTTTGAAAGCTAAGCCTTTTCTTCGTATTTCTTCGAACCGTTCTCAAATTCTCATCGCTCATTTATGTCTTTTCAAAAGTCGACCGTTTCACGTATCCCTTGTCATTTCAGCTAAAACCAATCCCTACACTTCAAAAAAATGCGCGTTCTACTCCTCCTCACCATCGTGCTCATCACCTTCATCTCCACCATTCACACCGCCGCAATGCCTTATCCAAATGCGGCCTATTCTGAACTGAATGCAAAGGCAAAGGCGTCGATTCGAAAGTTGGCCGATATTCTTGACATGGAAATGATGACAAGACGCTTAGCCTCACCCGACAACGCCTATTATCATGTTTATCCGCAGAGAGTGAGTTTCGATGACTACTGATTTGTGTGGCCCCTCTCACTGAACTTAATTCATTTTTGTGTCTGTCCGATTCGCATTGATCCAAATAAACCATTTTTGTTGATACACTACTATACATTTCTCCGAGACAACAAGAGCAAATTTGCAGATGCCCACCCTACCACTGACCATTTACCCGTTGCCAGCAAAACGACTACATCGGATAGGCGGAAATATTGTAATGGGCAAATAGAGTGTCAGAAACACATACTACAACTCTCTTCTTTTTGTTTCTAATGCTCCGGAGTGGAAGGGACACTAAATAATAAAGCTTTTGTCGTGTATTTCGTCCAAATCTCTATCCATATGTGACCACATCTTTTCTTATTTTTTTCCCAACTAATTCAATTATTTTTTATGAAAAAAACAAGCATGTTTCATTCGTCTTTTGAATAATAAAGTGTATAGTCGGTTTTTCGTTTTTAAAGGTCGTCTACAAGACTTGAAGGGAGCCTAATTCGAGAAATTTTTGATTGGATTAACTCAATGACTGGGGGAGAATATCAAGACTAGATAGAGCTGCTGAGTAATTCTAGGAAGTGAACAATTCTTTGATCTCGTGGAATAGAATTGCAACTTGAAAGTGTCATTTGCAGTCCAGATTCAGATTTAAAAGTGGAATTTTTAGCATAGCTAAATGAGACTGAAGGGACCCATATCAATCTGCTCTGCGACGCTTCTGAATAGTGATTCTTTATCATTTTTACCTTGAACACATAGCTTCTAGAAATGCCTTGAGTATTCAACTCATGCAACTGAACCATTCTTCCAAAAGTGATCAATCCGACGAGAGCATCGGCTGGCAGAAGAGAAAGAGCGGTCTGAAAACTAATTTTTTGCAGATTTTCAGAGTATTTGGCTTACTTGAAGACACTCTTTCAATGATTTTAACTCTTCTTGTGTCATACACGTGTCGACGACGAATACAAAGATTGGCGGCATTGTGGTGGCTTTCTGAAATGAAAATGTGAATCAAAAAGCGTAAAAATGAGCGGAAGTCCTCAAAAATTAAGGAATACCACCATTTTTCTATATTTTCTCACCCGCAAGGTGTACTCAATCGTCGTGAATTGCGGATAGAGCTCCGGAGGCCGATTGTCTTCTGCAATCGCAGCGTAGTGAGCTGGAAACGGGTTGCGATTGTTGCAAAACGGACACATCCAAATTTTGGCGCGGAAGTCGACAGCGCTGAAAGAAAATTTCGATTTTTATGAGATATTCAGTGAGAAACGTACCAAAGTGGGTTCAAAATCGCTTTGCAACTGGCTTTTTGACACAAGACTGGATCATATTCAAGTGGCGGCTGGGTGACTTCTGTCAACGGGCGTTCCTGAAAAATTGGGGGAATTTTAATGAAAATAAACTTCTTTTTCGAACATTTTAGGTCATTTTCTCCAAAATGTTCGGTGATAAAGTCTTTATTCACTAATTTACCTTCAACGGAGTGAAAAAGCACGTCAACGGGACAACGAGACGTTGGGCATCAACTCTGCTATGTGGCCACATGTTCCACGTGAATTGAACTCCATCGTTGGCCTGCTGAGTGGCCAAATACTCCTCCCAAGTCGCCATTCTCCCTGAAATTTATTACTGGAAAGTTATTCGGATTTTTCGGTAATAATACACGTAAAACTATTATTTTAAAAAGGATTTTCAGTGAATTATGAAGCAATGTACTGTGCAAAATCTATAAAACCTGTATTTTAATATTTAAACACAAGAATAACTAGTTTAAAAACATTTTGAACGTATTTTTTATTATAAGACCATTTTTTGGTTATCGATTGACTTTCTATGTAGTTTTTGCGGGTAAAATGGATGAACAATTTGACAATTATAATTATTAAATTGAAAAAAGTGGGAAAAACAATGAAAAACGGTAGAAACTTGGCATTTTCCAGCGGCAAAATGTACACGTGGAGGTGCGGGGAAGAGGAATGAGTGGAGGTTTCTAGGCCGCGGCCGTGTGTCGATTTACGGGGAAGACGTTAAAAAAGCGCTGCGTTTGAAAAAATTAATTTGTCGACGGTTTCTTCTGAATATTATTGAAGCTTATTGAAGATATAATTTTCATAGTTTTAATTCGTTCTTCCACCGGTTTTCGCATCTTTTTTTGCTGAAATTTCAATTAAAAGCTTTTTTCGTCGTCTCGGAAAGACGCGCGACGGTCGAAAAACTGGCCAAAAAACGGGAAACGAGCTCGTTCAGCGTTCCTTCTGTTTTCAGCAGAATCTCTTCGATTTTAAGCAAAAATCTATATTTTCAAAAATCAATAATATTGTTTTTTTCTCATTTCCTCTGTGAGTTTCAGTTTTCTGTTAATTCAAGCTCATTGAGAGTCTGAGAGTCCCTTAATTCAGGTTTCTTCTCATTTTCAGCAAAACCTTTTTGATTTTCTACAATACCGATATTTTACAAAAATACCTCCTTTTTATCAAAAATTCTACGTTTGAAATCAAATTTTCGTTATATGTTGAAAATAAATGTACAAAAGAGTATTTATTTGAATAAAGTGCGGTCAGTAAATGAAAATCTCAAAAAATGAAGCCAGGTTTGATTATCTTGGAAAAAAGAGAGAGAGAAACTTGGGAGAAAAGAGAGAATCTGAATCAAAAAAATCAGAGAAAGAAAAAAATCACAAAAATCCAAAAAACAAAAGAAATTATTCCTCGCAATTGGCCAAACTGCCCAAGTTGCTGGTGATAGATGAGCTGGCAGACATATTTGCAGTCTGCGATGAGAGTGACCAGACGCTTCCGTAACCAGCTGACAAGAGGGATGTTCTCGAGAAACGACGTTGTGGAAGTGGTGGCAATGCGAATAGTTTCTGAGATTGAGTTTCAACCTCTTCCTCATCTGCAACCGACAGATTCTCGATTGATGGAAGCTTCTCCTCCCATGCCATTTCGTATTTCCACCAACTGAAATAGAACATTTGTTTTATTTATTTTGAAGGTCGTTTCCGAAACTCACTGTTCAGCTGGAGTTCCTGCGAACTTGGCGGCAAAGATCGAATCGATACGATCCGATTGTTCTCTGGTGAAGTAGTTCTTCCAGTCGCGACTTCCACCCTTTCGGATGAACTCCACTTTGTGAAGTTGAGACTCTGGGAACCAACGTTTCTGGTCCTTTTTCATTGCGTCGATCGTGCTGTTCTCGACGATTTCGCGAAGAGTTTCCGGGTCCTCGACACGTTTGGCAGCCTCACCGCCAAGGAATTGTCCGATCTGAATAAAACTCTATAAAAAGAATGCCACAACACCTAGTGTTTATATTTTTCTGTCAGCCCCCGCATATCTTCTCTACAATTACTAAGAAAACATCAAATGCGTGGGCTATGTTTTCGCCATTTTCCAAATTTCAAATTACATGTATTCTATAAAATTTTCACTCTCTTTCGAAATCACAAGGTTTTCGTATAACCGCCAATTTGTTATTTCGAAAATGAGACCAAAAGTGGGCGGAGACTTAATCTTACGAAATTCCAAGAATAGAGCAGTGACTGGGAAAGAAGGTGGGGCTTAATGAGAGAGGTACTGTAGCTTAGGGATTTCTACTCGAATAAGAGCTTTGGATTCCCCACTTACCTTGAAAACAGCGGTTTCCAAATCCTGGAACATGTCCTCATACTTCAAGAAGAGCACATTCTCATCTCTGAGTCCCGGAAGCCATGAGAGCAAATGCTCGAAGTAGTCACCGAAAGCAAGTTGTCCAGAAGCGAACAAGTCAACGAACACATCCCACGTTCCGTTGGCCCAGTTGTAAATTTTGAAGTTACGGTTGTGATGGAAATATGAAGTGAGACAATCCTTAGGGTTACGGACACAGTAAATGTACTTTGTGTTTGTGAACTTTGGAATGTTGTAGTGATGGAAATGAGTCTTCAAGACACGTGGACCCTTGATGTCGTTGGCGAACGCAGCACCCATTCGCTCGATCATCGGCGATTGAACGCAGAGCTCTGGAAACCGGGAAGATAGAAGACGTTAATCAGATCAGTGAATTCTTACCGTTTCCCTTTCCAGCCTTGTAGTCATGTCCCTTGATCAACTGAGAAGTGATGTGTTGAAGCCACGTGGTTCCACACTTTGGATACGTCGCGATCACGACATCGGTGTCCGAGAAGTGCATCGTCTTGGCAGTTCGTACATTCTTTGGTTTGAAAATTGGTGGCCAGATCTCGCCGTCAATGACCACCTGCTTAGGGTGACCATTCGGTTGATAGACGACAGAGCGTGCTGGTCCTGAAAACGATAAGCGTTAGAAGAAAAATAAGAGTCTCTCAGAAATTTCCTCTCTTACCTTTACGGAAACAGAACGAAGTGGCATTGAGCACAAATGGAGAGCATGGGGTACACGGTGGGCTCATACCCCCAAAGTTTGGAGGACGAAGTGTCATTGGAGTCTTCGGAGTCTTTGGCATTTTCGGTGTCATCGGTGGCGTACGAGAGTCACGGAGAACACCAGTCTCGTTCTCGATACGAAGATGTTTGAGAAAAGAGACCATTTTTTTGATTTCGAGAGGCTCAGAAGATTAAAGCAGCGAAAACAAAAACAGCAGTTAGAATAAGTGAGAATGATAGTTACCTGAAAGCTGGAGCTTTTTATACAAGAATTTCGAAAAGTAGGCTCCACCCTCTTTTTTGTCAATCGACGCCCTAATTGATAGGCTTGGAGCATTCTTGACGGGTATAATTTGGGAGAAAACGGATAAATACGCCAACGCGAATTTAGATTTTCTCGGTTAAGCGGCAACAACGCGTGGGTAGACGAAAAAAGGCGGGATTTTTGAATTTTTGCAAAGTTAGAAGAAGAAAGAAAACAATAACAGTGGGTGGAATATTGAGCATTGGAAGGCAGTAAAAGAACATGATAAATAAAAATTAGCAGTTTGGAAAGATTGGAATTTCAAAATGATCAGTATCGTAGGTTCTCGATGCAAGACACAAATATCGTAATACTTCGATTAGACTGAGAATACACAGGACCTTCTGGAAAGTCCTTAGGTTATGCTTTTATTGCAAAATTACAAACTTTAGAAAGACGTGATAGTAAGAATTCCAGTAGATATAATATCATCAAGTCTAACTTCTCTTTTGTAGTTAACCAGTTTTTATACATCTTCCCTGCGAACTTACGGATCAGTAAGGTAAATTCTCCATTCTGTGCACAAGTGAAACTTGTTTCTTATGGATTGTAACACTCCAGCGGGTGCCCTTCCAAAAAGTTCAAACTTTATAATATTGATGTTCTAGCTGGGATCTACAAACCATTTACGAAGCAAAATAAGTTTTTCCATCTCGCATAAAAAAGAAAGAACACACATATAAAACACTCATCGCTTGGTGTCTAGACATTTTACTTTTGACCTACTTATTTTGTTCGGCGCGGAATTCGAAAATCCAATTAGTGAGATGTTTGTTTCCCTAATCTAAGATCTCCTCATCATTATCATATGGTCAAAATGAGCCGAAATCGCTCCAGACATCTGGGCATGCATTTGAACGGAAAAATAAGGAGGAACAATTTGTAGGCATCTAGACATACAGGTAGACAGAGAGACACATCTAAAATTGAAACAAAATAAATAGTTTTATTATTAGACCGAGAATAGGAATATTATCACAGGAGTCGAAAATATGTGGTCTAGCCGGGACACTATTTATAGGAGAACGGAAAAATACCAGATGCTTCTCGAAACTTCTGGAGCAAAAAATGAATTCGAATGGGAACTGGACAAAAATTTAAGATTGCATCTGGTATTGTTGATATCGGAATTTCGGAAGTTCTCTCCGTTGAGATTGTGGAATTTCTCGACTCGGGATCCCTTCGATTTCGTCGATATACATTGCCATGTTGGAGGTGGAGATAGCCATAGAGTCTGAAAAAAAACTTAGGTGGACTTTCAGGAATTTTTTATTATATTTTAAACAATATGGAAGATTTATAGTTGTGTCACGATACTTCATCATATCTTCCTCCTCCGCTCATAGTTTTAGTCACAAAAACTCCAAATTTAGATATTCAGTTGCTCCCTTACCAAAATTGTCATAATTATAGTTTACACAACTTATCTAAAAACGAGTGGGCGCGCTCCGCATTTCGAAATTTCAAGAAGAATCTATGCTGCCAGCCACCGACTAAAACTAGGGGCTAAAATTATGGGGTGTTAAGAGAAAGTTGATGTTTGGTGACAGAACTTGCAAAGATGGGAAGGATAGAAACTTGAAGGATAGTTGGCAGGGGCTGGCGGAAATTTGTCAAAAATTTTGAATAAGTAAGTAACCTGCTGATTTAGGTCGTTCCGTTTGATAAGCCGACTGTGGCAGTGCGGGACGCCCATAGAATTCTAGGTTGCTCGACGAATTTTGTCTGTGATCCATCGAAACCTTAGGCTTTGATTTGCAGCAGGACACACAACAACTGAAAAATATTTTATACAGTGTATCAAAATATCCAAACGGTACCTGAAGATTCCATCGTTGTCCGGATAGTTGGTAGCGAGTGTTGGATCCGTTGTCTCATTTATGACCCTCCTAGAACATAATGGAATAGATAATGTTTGCGACTTGTGAATTATTCTATTAGTGCAGTGCAAGCAGTGATACTAAACGTGTCTCATCTAACTCACGTCTTATGTTTCTTCAGCCATACTACCAACCCAATTATTGCCAATATGACTGCGATGGCAGCGACTCCACATACTGTGTATACCACCCATGGTTCCCAGTCTGTAAAAATTGAAAAATGACAAATTATCACCTTTCTGATACGCGCAAAATTGTTTCGAACTTGTTTTCTCGAATCCCAAACCTCAAGGACAAAAATCAAATATATATTTGAAATGAGCCTTTTCTCAGCTTTCAAATGATATAAATAACGTCCCATAACTTCAAAGTAACTCAATGACCTTCGCAAGTGAGTCTTGACTCACAGGTTTCAAATTTTAGGTTATAAATAATATCTGAAACACGAAAGCAACCCCAATTATATATGACTTCGCTATGGCAATTGTTAGTGCAGCTGACACAGACAGACTTACTCAAAAACTCAAAAACTGTGACCGATTCCGTGCCATTTTTGCCATTTTTGACTTCCACAATCGTGTAATCCGTTACATTAACATAGTCTTCAAATGGATCGGCAGGTGATGGGAATGGCGAGTCAGTGACTAGTTCGACACCGTCTTCTGGCGAGAACAGTGACGTGGAATTAGACGGAGTTGCCAGATGCTCAATGTCATCTATCAGGGATGTGTAGTTTGAGGGGACCCTGGTGGTCATTGTGGGTTTCTGAAAATGAATGAATCATTAGCATGAAAGAAAGAATTTAACTACATAATTGGGAGAAATCTAGCAAAATGCCTTTTGTGTCACTCAGACTCAAGTTTTTTTTTCAGAGATACACTGAAATCGCTTAGAGAGCATCCAAGTCTTATACAAGATAGACTATATTAGTTTCAGCCACCTGACTAGTCAGTCATCTTCTAGAAAATGAGAAAAGAAAACAACAAAGAATACGGCGTGGAAAGGAAATTGGCTTGGTGCGTAGTGTATATTCATGAAGAAGCAGAAAAAAGAAGAGAACAAGAGAGCAAAAGAAGACGAAAAGGAAGGGGAGACACATTGAGGGTTTTCTATGGCAACCAAATACGAGAAATGAGAATAGAAATATATGAAATGCGAATACGGGGGGAAGAAAGAAATGAATATGAGAGTGGCGGGAGGTAGAAGGAGATACAATTGATATGATGAGCAATGTTAAAAATGTCTTTAAGGGAAAACCGAGAATTAGAGAGAACAAAGTTGAAATATGAATTATGTATTAGCACTACATACGTCTTACAACCGCGCTCTACCGAAACCAAAAAGACATTTCTCAATGGGGCGCAGTTGTAAGAGCTGTGCAGAACTAATTGCTTCAAAAATAATAGAAAAGAATGTAACGAGCAGTTTCAGAAAAATAGAGGGGAAGGTGAAACCGAAACTTTGTTCATTACCTTGGAGTTTTCCTCGAAACGTCTAAAAACACTTTTCAATGTGAATCTACGGCGAACGTCACTAACAACTGCAACCTTGTCAGTTTAACGAAAAAATCAGCCGCCACCACTTAGGACCAAACCTTCATCATAACTTTCGAAAACATAACATTTGCCTGTTTTCAACATTATCATTTTCACATTTTGAATAAGTCGCAGGTGAAATGACAACCAACTTTTTCACAGAAAGCTGATTGAAAATATCAATCAAAAAGTAGGAGCGTGAAAATGTTGAGAGCAAAGAAAGAAAACCTTTAAATCAAAAAGAAGAAATGGGAAATATGTAAGATTTATATTCCAAAAAAAAAAAAGAAAAGGGAAAAAACGTTATTATCTATTGTGTGATCTTTAGACACATCTTCACGTTAGTACAAACATAGCTGCTCAACAGCAATGAGCAATCTAGATTAAAAACTGGATAGAAATGCCTTGAGAAGAATTTAGTACTACTAGGATTTTCAATACGACATGTTTTTTACTCAAATCGACTTTGTGATATAACTTCGTTGAACATTATTATAATATCTTTAAACTACTCTAAGTTTCATAGAATGCTTCCTATTTTCAAGTTTGCTTAGTTCAATTGAAAGCCATACTTCCAGGATTGAGTAGGCGAGAAGATTCATGCGAGAAGAAAAATGAAGAGAGGAAGAGCGGAACCCAAAAGTTATGAAAGTGTGTGTATGTGTGTTGGATGGAGGTTTAGCGGTGTGGTCACACACCGCAGCTCTTTCATAAAACAACTGTTCATTTCTGTTCCATCTATCTTTCTCCTCACTTTCCGTTTCTCTACTCATTTTTCTTTTTTCGCGACATTTGGAACCCTTTCACCCCTCTACTCTTCTGTTTCTTTTCATTTTTTCTCCTTCCATTTTTCTGGAGAAATGTGTCATATTTTGAAATGCATTGGCTTGTGATTGGTAGAGAAATTGTTTAGAGATGCTATGTCGTTTGAAATGAAGTCATGATAACAAATTATTTATAATTTTGATTGAAAATCTGATATCAATGAGGCTAAACAGTTTTCAGCTACAATTGAGAATGACTTAAGAGTGATGTTCTGTGAATAGCTAAAAACGTTCGATGTTACAGTTTCAGCCAAAACTTTCAACCAAGACCACTCTTGAAGAATCTCATTTATCATTTGTTTTTTACAAAGTTTCTGAAGCGTTTAATTCCATCTGGACAAATGAGTCATCATTTTCTCTTCCGTCTTCACACCGTCCGTCACCAGCTCTAAATGTCTTTGATAACGCAGTAACCGAGGTGAACCAGAAAAGACAACGAAGACAAAGCCGCAGAAAAGGGAGGAGCCCGGAAACACCACTGAAAACTATCTGATGGAAAAACTGCCCCCACTGAGTACGACGAAATTTCTTTAATTACAGTCTGTCTGATCGATGATTTCGCCCCCTCTCTTTAAATCACGTTGGTATGAGGATGGCGATTTTGGTGGGCGGAGCTTCGCCAAAATTGTTGGTATGAGGATGGCGATTTTGGTGGGCGGAGCTTCGCCAAAATTGTAGACAATATTCTGAAAATTGATCGCGTCAGGAGACACTTCTGTTTCTCGAAACTTTCAAAATACTTGATATTTTTTGAATTGTTTAAAGTTTCTGTTTGATTTAAATGAAAAACGGCTCAAACTGAAAAAAAGCGAAATTTAAATAAAAAGTTTGGAACAGGTGGGGTCGATCCTGCATAGTGTGATTCAAAAGCAAACGCGCTCACCCCTAGACCACTGATCGCTAGCTATGATGTATGTTCAGGTGGCGTTATATTTGGGGCGAAACACAGCTAAATTTGGGTAGAAACCAAAATAAATGTTGTTCGACTTCATTTTTTCCCAGAGGCCAAGATCAAACTAGATATTCCTCAAAGCGCAGCTGTTCGCACTCATCACAATACTATTCCCGCCAAAATTGTTTTCACTTTCGAGAAGATGAATCAAAATAAATATGAAGGTTGTTAGATTATTTTTGATCTATTTCGTATTGAACGAAATTTCGGCGGCAACATTATGGTGCTGTGGGAAGAGAGAAACTTCTGGTTGTCCGCCTTCGAAAGATCAAGTTTAGGAGTGATTTTTTTGTTTGAAAATATCGATTTTTGGCAATGTTTTTTTTTCTTTTTGGTCAACCGCACTGGCGTGTCTTCGGCATGTTAAGACGACTGGTAGACGACACATGGCCTAGCTGGTAGCTGGGGAAGCTTGCTCGTTTCTTTGCTAATTATTTGTTGTTTTGCACAATCTTTTTATTGAGAGAATACTACGTTTTATTTGGAAAACGTTTCTTTTTCAGGTATCACAGTCGAGTCGATTTGGCGAGCGAGAAGTTAATCAAGAGGTCGGATGTGGGATAGAGGGAGACACTTGGATGGACATTAAAACCATCGAAGTGATTGGAATGAATTGTGTGGCAAATCGATGATATCAAGAGGTGAGTCTCAAAACTTGTTTCTGACGGTAGGATTAATCTTCGGATTGGTTAGGTTAGATGATGGAAAACTCAAGAAAGTTGGAGTTTCCAAGTTTCACTTACTTACTTAGTTACTTGGTCGATCCGTTCTTCGCTCATTGGGTGTGTGCGCGGATCACAGCTATTGCAAAAAAAATGTTTATGATGAGTGGGCGTTCCCGTAGATCAGTCGCTCGACTTTGGCGCGTCGGTAAAAAATGTCGAAAGTTTTTATTCCGATAATACTACGTTAGATTTGGGAGATTTCCTTTTCTTCAGGTGTAGCAGTCGAGCCAAATTGGAAAACGAAGAAACAGTCAGGAGGTCGGATACGTATGGGGAGGACGTTGGCAATCGAAACGATGTGGATGGATGGCGAGGCGTGGAGTGGATTCGAAATCGAGACCTGTGATGTCCCTTAGTTGGACGGTGGTTTCACCTTTGTCGAGACCTGTCCTTAGATTGGACTGTGGTTTTGACCACCGAGACCTGTGATGTCCCTTAGTTGGACGGTGGTTTCACCTTTGTCGAGACCTGTCCTTAGATTGGACTGTGGTTTTGACCACCGAGACCTGTGATGTCCCTTAGTTGGACGGTGGTTTCACCTTTGTCGAGACCTGTCCTTAGATTGGACTGTGGTTTTGACCACCGAGACCTGTGATGTCCCTTAGTTGGACGGTGGTTTCACCTTTGTCGAGACCTGTCCTTAGATTGGGCTGTGGTTTTGACCACCGAGACCTGTGATGTCCCTTAGTTGGACGGTGGTTTCACCTTTGTCGAGACCTGTCCTTAGATTGGACTGTGGTTTTGACCCCCGAGACCTGTGATGTCCTTTAGTTGGACGGTGGTTTCACCTTTGTCGAGACCTGTCCTTAGATTGGACTGTGGTTTTGACCACCGAGACCTGTGATGTCCCTTAGTTGGACGGTGGTTTCACCTTTGTCGAGACCTGTCCTTAGATTGGACTGTGGTTTTGACCCCCGAGACCTGTGATGTCCCTTAGTTGGACGGTGGTTTCACCTTTGTCGAGACCTGTCCTTAGATTGGACTGTGGTTTTGACCACCGAGACCTGTGATGTCCCTTAGTTGGACGGTGGTTTCACCTTTGTCGAGACCTGTCCTTAGATTGGACTGTGGTTTTGACCACCGAGACCTGTGATGTCCCTTAGTTGGACGGTGGTTTCACCTTTGTCGAGACCTGTCCTTAGATTGGACTGTGGTTTTGACCACCGAGACCTGTGATGTCCCTTAGTTGGACGGTGGTTTCACCTTTGTCGAGACCTGTCCTTAGATTGGACTGTGGTTTTGACCACCGAGACCTGTGATGTCCCTTAGTTGGACGGTGGTTTCACCTTTGTCGAGACCTGTCCTTAGATTGGACTGTGGTTTTGACCCCCGAGACCTGTGATGTCCCTTAGTTGGACGGTGGTTTCACCTTTGTCGAGACCTGTCCTTAGATTGGACTGTGGTTTTGACCACCGAGACCTGTGATGTCCCTTAGTTGGACGGTGGTTTCACCTTTGTCGAGACCTGTCCTTAGATTGGACTGTGGTTTTGACCACCGAGACCTGTGATGTCCCTTAGTTGGACGGTGGTTTCACCTTTGTCGAGACCTGTCCTTAGATTGGACTGTGGTTTTGACCACCGAGACCTGTGATGTCCCTTAGTTGGACGGTGGTTTCACCTTTGTCGAGACCTGTCCTTAGATTGGACTGTGGTTTTGACCACCGAGACCTGTGATGTCCCTTAGTTGGACGGTGGTTTCACCTTTGTCGAGACCTGTCCTTAGATTGGGCTGTGGTTTTGACCACCGAGACCTGTGATGTCCCTTAGTTGGACGGTGGTTTCACCTTTGTCGAGACCTGTCCTTAGATTGGACTGTGGTTTTGACCCCGAGACCTGTGATGTCCCTTAGTTGGACGGTGGTTTCACCTTTGTCGAGACCTGTCCTTAGATTGGACTGTGGTTTTGACCACCGAGACCTGTGATGTCCCTTAGTTGGACGGTGGTTTCACCTTTGTCGAGACCTGTCCTTAGATTGGACTGTGGTTTTGACCCCCGAGACCTGTGATGTCCCTTAGTTGGACGGTGGTTTCACCTTTGTCGAGACCTGTCCTTAGATTGGACTGTGGTTTTGACCACCGAGACCTGTGATGTCCCTTAGTTGGACGGTGGTTTCACCTTTGTCGAGACCTGTCCTTAGATTGGACTGTGGTTTTGACCACCGAGACCTGTGATGTCCCTTAGTTGGACGGTGGTTTCACCTTTGTCGAGACCTGTCCTTAGATTGGACTGTGGTTTTGACCACCGAGACCTGTGATGTCCCTTAGTTGGACGGTGGTTTCACCTTTGTCGAGACCTGTCCTTAGATTGGACTGTGGTTTTGACCCCCGAGACCTGTGATGTCCCTTAGTTGGACGGTGGTTTCACCTTTGTCGAGACCTGTCCTTAGATTGGACTGTGGTTTTGACCACCGAGACCTGTGATGTCCCTTAGTTGGACGGTGGTTTCACCTTTGTCGAGACCTGTCCTTAGATTGGACTGTGGTTTTGACCACCGAGACCTGTGATGTCCCTTAGTTGGACGGTGGTTTCACTTTGGAATTTGAGCTCCAAACGAGACATGGTATGTACTTGTGGAGTGAGGACGATTTCACCAGAAAGGGTTTTTACCGCAGGGGCTTCGTTGCCTGTCTGCGTTTCCCTTTCTACCTTTTTTGTAACTTTTGAAACTTTTTGAAATTCATAAATTTTTGAATAAATAAATATTTTGATTTTTGACGTGTTTTGTTGTTATAAAAACTACAGTAATTGTAAAACAGACAGACTTGCAATCGACATCATGAGATGGCCTTTTCCTTCTCGATTAGTATATTTGTCCAGCATGCCATTATCGGATTCAGCGCGGAATATATTTCAAATGCTTGGCGGGGAGCTCATTTGCTATCACAGTACATTTTCAGATGCTGTTGTTGTTTCTCACTTCATCCGCTTAGTCCTCTTGCAGTGTTTCATTCTAGTCGCTAAACAATTATATATCCTTCACTCCTCTTTCTACCACCAGACTAGCCGTCACTATTTTTGGATGTGGGGGGAATCCCTCTAGAGAAACTAAATCCTGTTAAGCAGCCATTTTTTGTTACCAATCAGAGCTTGACAGTAGAAAACTGTAAAATGTTGAGATTTTTAAGTTGGAGTGGTAGTCATACCTTCCATACAACTAATTGACTTTGTCTTATCACGGTAAGTTTCCTACTGTCTTTCTTCCGTCCTTACTTCCGCACAGTTCTGTTACCCGTTCTCACATGTTTTTCTATCCTGCTCTATTCAATTTTCTCCTCCAATAATATCATTTATTCTACAGGAAATATGAAAGTGACACCAGAACAGAATGAACCGCTTTCGACAGTCAATTCCACCACAATTCCAGTAGTCATAACTAGAGAACAATTGAGTCAGATACCGGTTAACGCGAAGATCATTCCGATTGAAAAGGAAAAGGAAGGTAGGCAACTGGAAAGACGGAAATGGTGCCTCCGACTTATACCCATTGAAACCACTAATTCCAGAAAAACCAGGAGGTGTCCGATACATGGTTCTAGTTTGTAATTTTTATAACAACAAAGCAAATCAAAAATCAAAAGATTTATTCATTCAAAAAATTAATCATTTCCAAAAATATCAAAAAAAGGTAGAAGGGAAACGCACACGGGCAATGAAGCACCTGCGGTAAAAACCCATTCTGGCGAAATCGTCCTCACTCCACAATTCGTCCTCTCGAGTACATACCATGTCTCGTTTGGAGCTCGAATTTCTGTTGAAATTACCATCTAACCGAATCCATCCGAAGATATATCCTACCGTCAGAAACAAATTTCTGGTAAAATTATTATCTGACCGAATCCATCCGAAGGTGAATGCTACCGCCAGAAACAAATTTCTGTTGAAATTATTATCTGATCCTTTTATGCCTTCAGATGAATGTGATTGGTTCAATTTGAAATGAGCATTGAGCGATGCTTTTGAATAAGCGCTTTCAGAGGCTGTAGTTTTCTACCTGACCAAACGATTCACATGACGAAAAAACTGGAAAAAACCAGTGCGAACACCTTGTTTTGTTGGGGTGTATTTAGTTTACTCTTGACCCCCGGTATGAAATGAAGTTTAGCAATATTAAATAAGAATATCGATTAATATCGAGTAAGTGACATAAAATGTGAGGTGTGTAAAAATGCTGAAATATATTAGCGGCTGAATTATTTGACAAGTGCGCCTCAGTTGTGGGAGGGGCTTAAGATGCTGCTCCCACAATCGGCAACAATGCGGACTAAAAAATCGGAAAATATGTTTATTTTCTAAGAAATGTGTGTTTCTTTTTTTTTTTCAAAAATACAGAAAATACTCCAAGAATACAGCTAAAAGAAAAATACGTCTTGCTCCAACAACTCTGCCAAATAACCGACTCTTGCCACGTCATCAGAGTACAAATCTACTGTATCCCATACTTGTTGAATCTGTTCATCCGCATTTCGTTTCCATTCAATACATTCTGGAATAGCTAGATCGGAAATCTCGCAGAGATCTAGGAGTGGACGGATCATGGTGGCGGTGTCAGAGATCTGGAAAATAACAGATTGAGAAGAAGGGCTGGGTGTTATAAACTTACCAAATCTTCCACAAACGGAACGTCCTGCACGAAGTACTGTCGATTCCTTCTATAGTTCATAATCGACCCATAGACTTGAGCCATTGCAAATTCTAGCTCATTTTTTGGTCCAACCCGAATAAAAGTCTCATTTTCTAGTTCTTTCCAACTAGATAACCACCCCATTTCGAGATGTTGTCCGAATTTCAATAAAAATGAAAAAATTGGAAGGTTGAATTCACTAGAGTTCTTCAATATTAGTCGAGAAATGATGTCATTCGAATTTTTTCGAGTCACGAAAAAATGTTGAATGGACGGGACTGCCGAATGGATGAACGGAACTATTTTAGTGCATGATGACCTCGATTTGAAGACTATCGTTTGTTGGGATTTTTGATGCATTGTGGAGAAACGAATAGTGGATTTGCAGAGACTTCGGAGTTCTTCAACGGATAGCTTGTTGAAGAGCAATGATAAGCAGGTCAGGAAAGGAGGCTCACCTAAAAAGATTGAGTTTTTTTTTTGAGTTCATGGAACTCTTGAAGAAGGACTGAAGTCATATTCTTATTTCAGATTCCAATACTTCAGACGAACCTAAGAAACTTTCATCATTGACGCACATTCAGCTACAAACCGTTTTAAACCCTACAATTCCTCTTTTCTTGATTCAAATACAGTCTTCGTGGAAGATTTTTCAGCGCGGCCGAGTAGTCCTCTCGGACAAAAATATTTATAGCGATTTTCAGCATATTCTTCAATGATGAAAGCTTCTTAGAATTGTAGGAAGTTACATAATCTGTAGGCCTCGTTAGGCAACACTTCGTTAACTCAAAATCTGCTAAAAACTCACCAATAACCAGCAACGACAACTTTGATTCATCACAACTCTGCAACAGCTTCCCTACAGTAGTCCCGCCACTGCTTGGCGGCGAGTGAAAAATCAACACTTTACTCCGAGAAGGTGGCATATTTTTAGTGATTCTTTGAAATGTGTCCAACTGACATCGTGCCAGTTTTTCCGCATTTTGATAAAGAAAATTCGATAGTTTTGAGCATTTTTCAATGGATATGGTAGTTTCAAAATTATCATCTTCGATTGGAGTGACCTTCACAAAGTAGACATATCGGTCAGTGATACTGTAGATGAACCAACTGTAAAATTGTCAGTGTGGTGTCAAACTCGAAAAAACAGAGAAAAAAACTCACCCTTCCTCACATATCTCCTCGAACAATGTACTTTTCTCATGGAATGACAGAAAATCAGATTCTCTTGTCACGTCTGTGCAATCAAATCGGTGTCTGAAACAATAATTCCTTCTCCGTGCACTGCTTTTTTCTTCTACTAACCTTGCAAATATATTAAAGACCTCGACTTCATCATCCCCGTTGTTCTTTTTGTCAAATAACCGTAATAGAAGAGCATAAATATCAGATTCCAATAGAAATAATAGATGTAGAAATCGGAAAATGAGATAGGTGAGAAGACGAAGTAATATCTTTTCGTTCATTGACCACAAGTTTTGGAGAGATCTGCAAATGAAATGTTGAAAAAGTAAAATGGGTTCCGTGTTTTAAAAAAAGTCTAAAATAGGCTAAAATAAACTAAAATTTTGTCGAAAAATGACATTCACAAAAAAGGAGAGAAGCCATTTTCTCCTTCTCAGTTTTTCTCGTCAATCGACGACGTTTTCATCATTAAAACACACACTGGAAATAAACGGATATGTAAGTGGGGAGGGGGAGAAGAAGCTGAAGCAGATGGAGAAAAACAAATGAAGCCAATTTTTCATTTTTTTGAAACCCCTTTTTGACTTGTTTGAATCATTTTAAGAAGCAGGATGTAGAGAAAGGACTAGTTGACACTTCTTATGTTGCATATAACGTAAAACCTCTAATAGAAGTGCCCTCAGTGGCAAGAGTTTGGTGCAGAATATCTCAACTACCGGGAGAGCTGTCAATTTTTTTCAAATGGAGAAATATATTATAAGTGTTCAGCTATATTTTATCTGTTGGCAACTTTTTGATATCTCCTTTGAGAAAAAAAGATACACATCGCTAAGAGCAACTCTATTAGAGATTTTACAGGTACGGTAACTACAGTGCTGGCCGGAAATCGAGTAAGAGTGTTTAGAATTACTTTAGATCTATATAATGCAAACAATATTCACATTCTAGGACAATCTCAAATTTGAATTCTCGTTTCGGATAAAAACAACTAATGTTGGTATCTTAGCACAATTACAGGAAAAAAACAATTTCTGCAGAAAAAGTGCATAAAACACACTAAACAATGAAAGAACAAGATAAAGTATGAAAAAAAGAAGAAAAGATTCTTCTTTTTTCTCTTGAGTCCACTCCACTAAGCCTCCCACCCCTCTTCTACTACTTCTCTATTAAATTTCCTCCCTTTTCTTCTTCGAAACTTTTTTTTTCACTTTTCTATTTCTCTCACTCTATGTCTAGTACACATATTGTTTGGTTCATTTTTGCATAGTTGTAGTAAATGTTTGTAGACTTAAAGTTTCAGTGGTGCTTGCTAACAATTGATATCGAGAGCTGCTTAGTGAAATTCTTATACAAAAAGTGAAGAAAACACGAGAAAGAAGTGTGAAATTTTGATGGGAAGGGTAGTTATTAAGAGGAAAGTGAAAAGGAAAAGAGGGAGAGAGTGGTCATTTGTTCTTTCTTAAGTTTCTAAAGAATGTAAAAATTTCTGAAAGGTTTTCTATTGCCAGTAGCCTGAAGATCTGTGTTGGATACACGGATTTATGTGTGAGTCAGCAAACATTTAAGGCGAAATTAAAAAAAAAAATCAAAAAACTTAAAGCTGCGTATCAAAATGCCACAATAAAGTAGCAAATTGAAATAATTACAATTTGAATTTCTCTCCAAGCCTAGTAGAGCGGGTTTGATCCCCAGACCTTGCGTGGATACAATCGAACAAATATACCTAGCTACAAACGTTTTTACTTCTGTAAGGTACCCAACACACCAGACAAAATGCTTTCAAACCAGACCACCACCATCACCCAACCCCAAAAAATTATTTATGCGTGAAATTTTTTCGAAAATCAGCTTCTACTTTTTCCTCTTTTTCCTTTCCAAACATACTTAGGAAAAAGGAGAAGATGGGAGGGGAGGGGTCAGAAAAAAGGGCATTAGGCTGTGTGTGAAAAACGAGAAGGCGAAATTTTAAAATTTTTGGAAAATAGGGAGGAGGAGAAGGGGGAGAAGGAAGTTGCTTATTTGTCCAACTTTTTGAAAAAACATATAGAAGTTTTCAGATGTAGGAATAAATAAGTTGGATTAGAAAAGATTTCAAAGAGAAAAAATGGAGCATTTCTGTAATATCTAACGGTTGAAAATGTGGGGGGAAAAGTATCGGAATATGTCTGAAACCGTTCTGTTCCAAGTTCCTCCAGTAATTGAATGACAATTTAATGAAAATGAGAGAGAGAGTACAAATTGAGAGCACTAGTGGATGAAGAGAAACTCTTCTTCGGCCCAGGGAGATGAGCACAAAACGGGGGGAAGGGAGGAGACAAAAGCAAACATTTTGGTGATGGTGGTGGGAGTATTGAAAAAAGGAGGAGGAGATATATTGAGTGGAGTTGGAGAGTATGGAGAGGGATAAGAGGACATACAAATAATCGACGGATATTGTATTTGAAATATTGGACTCCAGGGGGGAGAGGGGAAAAGAGAATGGGGGAAGGAGAGAGATGTGCGTTCCGGAAGGCTATACCCTGAAAGGCCAGATGGTTTATTTGTAGGAGTATATTTGTTACGTAGGTAGGTCAGTGACAGATTTAGAGTTCTTAGGTGTCAGCAGTCAAGCCTTCTTCCCATCGAAGCTTCTAGTCATGGTAGAGCTTCCGCAAGCAGTGTAGAACATCCCCAGGACCACGGCGCCAAAAACATCATCTGTAGATACTCGAACGCAGGGAGTGTAGATTCTGACGATTTCCTCGGCCTTATATGCACAGGTACCGTGCCGTGCAAAAGTATACGAACTTTGGCTGTTTTCAGTTGAAATTGTCTACCTTTGAGAGGGTGTTACAGTATCACTGATTGTCCCACAAAGTAAAATTGTTTATGGATCCTACAGATCAAGAGTAAAGCTTCATTTTTGCAGTTGTCTACTTTTTTGTATGGGCACTGCCTAAAGAATTATGGACATTTTAAGACGACAACTAAAAAACTAAAAATAGCACTATGTTGCACTGAAAAGGTCAATTCGGTTTTTGCACAATGACGATGTCAATTTTTCTGAAAATGGCCAAACACTCACGAAGTTGTATTCGGGTGTAGACCACTGAAATATTTGAAGCGCGTCTTTCAAAATCGTGGTACTGTTTCTCGACTTTTAATTCATATTTTTATCGTAGTCAATAGAACTATGGAAGGTGTCTGCCTGACTGAAATGGTCCCATTCAATTCTAATTATCTCACGAAATCGTCTGCGTCACGCCAGCCATCTTCCCGACCACAACATCATCGATGTGTCCGGCGAAAACCTGTTTCTCCTTCATGTCACTTCATCCAACTGTTTTATCAATTGTTTCCTCTCTGCGTCTCACCGTAGTTGATCTGAGAAGATAGATACAACCAAAAAGTCGAGACCATTGATTTTCCTAATGGATATCAAACCTATACTATTCTATGCAGCAGAGGGTTCAGCGGTGAGTGAATTTTAACCATTTGCTATTTGCTACCCTTTTATTCAGAGTGACTTTGAGGCTCAAGTGAAACAGCTCGAGAAACGACGACTGAAAAATGTGATGCACAGTAATTTGAATGAGTCAAGTGAGAAGTTTGATGAATTTTGGGATACAAAGGACGAGAAAGGGCGCAATGTATTGTTTCATGCAGCGATTACTGATAATTTGAAGAATTTTTTGTTCGTGATGAAGTGAGTCGGGTAGTCTATGTCCCTCCCAACATTCGTTATTTCCAGAAAACGTCAAATCCAAAAAGAGACCCTCCATCTCATCACCGACTATAACAAAGCTACAGTACTCCACTGGGCAACTCAATATAATTGCATAAAGGTTAGTGGGAAAGTTGAGGGAGGTCTTTACTGAGGCAGACACATTTCTAGATTGTACGGGAACTAACTCAAATGTTTGAAAAGTCTGAAAACACTGCGGAACGAGAATTTCTCTACAATCTCATTCTTGCCAAAGATTGCGAATCGGTGACTCCTTTGCATATCGCTGCAACCAAGTTGGATACAAAGATTCTGAGGGTTCGTGAATTTATTGTAATCGAATTGGGCCCATTGTCTAAAAAGATTTTTCAGATGTTCATTGAATCCCTCAGATACTATCCAGCGGCTACTCAACTTTATCTGACGGTGCAAGACAAGCGACAGAGAACACCGATACATTACGCGGCTTGTAAAGTGAATTTGGAGGCGATTCGCATTCTATTAGGTATGCTTAGAAAGAAACATACATACAAGAGGCGTAACTGTCTTAAAACTCAATACAATTAGCTGAAAAATATACCAAAATGTAGATCTCGGCGAGATCTATGACTGTGAGATACTACGGGCCGGATGGCTAGTCGTTTTCGAGATAAAATGTCCGAAAAGGTCTGCAGCACGTTAACAAATAGCCATCTGGCCCGTAGTAGGTCACAGTCATAGATCTCGCTAAGATCTACATTTTGGTATATTTTTCAGCTCATAATATTGAGTTTGAAGATAGTTGCGCGCTGGTTGACAAGTATGAAAACAAGCACAAGGTATCACTATAACCCCATCACAGACCAAAACTACGGATTTCTATCGGACCAACGAGACAAGACAGGAGTGATCCCGTTGATGTGTGCAGTTGGTGTCAACCTTCCACAAGCGCTTCCCGTTATTCGACTACTTCAAAAGAAGAAGACAGTCTCGATGACACGTCAAAATAGGGATGGAATGACTGCTCTTCACATAGCTGTAGCGGCTAGAAACCTGGATGCTGTTCATTTACTGATAGAGTTGGAGTGCTCGGTGGATTTAGTGGATAATGAACAGCGCACCCCGTTGCATTATGCAGCGGAGCACGGGTACCCGGAGATTGTCAGATTTTTGTTGAGTCAAGGCGCCCGAAACTCAACTCGTGACAACATCGGTGCCACACCTGCTCACTACGCCGCGCAATTCTCCGTGGAATGTCTTAAGATCATATTCGAAGAGTCAAAAATCACAGAAGTCAATGATAATGAGAATCGGAGCTGTCTAATGTGGGCAGTGTGTTCTGGAAACATTGATGTGATCAACTATTTGATTCAACGAGAGGATACACCGAAACGTGCGGCGCGGGATAAGCATGGGTATACTGCGTTGCATTTGGCGGCGATGGTTGGAAATGAGAAAGTTTGCAAGATATTGACAAATCAGGTAGGGAAAGGGGACGGCGCGTAACTTGCTTGTATCGCAATGTTATATGCTGAAAAACATACCAAAATGGAGATCTCGGCAAGTTCTATATCTGTGACCTACTAAGGGCCGGATGACTGTTTGCTAATATGCCGCGGACCGAGCTTAAGGGGATTTTTATAACATTGTGATTTAAGCAAGTTACGGTCCGTGCCGGTCCGTGCTTGCAACTTTGACCCTTTAGGGTTGGTCATTCTCTGAACGCGACAATCACTCCAACACCGCGCTTCATCTGGCATCCGGACGTGGGCACACGGACGTTCTCCGTTGCCTCGTTTCATCTGGAGCCCACATGAATGATGTGGATGAAATCGGAAGGACACCGATATTCTGGGCGTGTATGGGCGGGCAGTCTCATACATTGCATTGCATGATAAAGGATTTGAGCTTTGAGTGGCGGACATCGGGACCGAATTCCCGTCCGGTCAGCGATAATTTCGGAAGGACAGCGTTGCATGCGGCGGCGAATGCTGGCTCGTCGGCGTGTATTAATGTGTTATTGAATGTGAGTCTAAATAACTAACTAGGGAAGATCATGGAGTCAGTTTGAGGATATGGGACATGACATGATTTTTCAGCTCTCCAATCATATAGGTTACGCCCCATTACTCCAAACCGACTTCATGATCTTCCCTAGTAAACTTGAAAATATGTGCCATCCATATCCCCATTTTTAAGATCGAGCAAGAAGACAACTTCCTCTCATTTCCACTCGTCGGCTGGCTAGATATAAACGGCGAAACAGCCCTTCATGAAGCGTGTTTAGCCGGAAAATTCGATTGTGTCCTGTCACTGTTGAAAGGTGGAAGTGGTATCAATGCATTCGGTCGACTCGGGCGGACACCACTCGATTGTGCACTGCTACCAACTCAAGGTCCACCGAATAAGATTATAATTGATCATTTGAAGTCTGAAAGCGCGCTGACTTATTACGAATTGAAAAACGCCGCCGCCACTTTGTTTCAGAGGTGTTGGAGGCGGAGAAAGTTGATGTTGCTTTCTAAGAATAGGTATAACTCTCAACACTGATTTTGAATAAACGTTTCAATTTTTTGAGCAAAATGAGTATCATCAATCGTATAAGAACCAAATCACAATAATACAGAAACAATAAAACTGGTGATCCACACATCACAACAACTGCATTTTGCCCTCCTCGACATATGGTTTAACAGATTCGAACGGAATCAGATGGCACGACGATTTCTCCATTTCCAACACAAGTTCCGCATTCAAATCTCGCCAATCTGTGACTGTCACGTTGCCAACATCGTCGTCAAGCACCTTCGCGTATACCATATCATTTTTGAGATCCGGTTTGGGTACAGGAATCTTTTTGAGCGCCACTGGCATGAATTCTGGAATAATATTAATCGAGGGACTATAAGAAAGTCAAGATGTGGATTCACACCTATGACAGTCTTCTCAAAAAGTTCCGCCTCAGCGAGAGCATATTCTTCAGCGAATTTAAGTTCCGTCTCTGATAACAGCTCGATTGGATTCGTCGCGTCATTTTTCCGCAAATTGTGCTGTTCGATGACGTCGTTCGGGTTGGCTTCAATTTTTCTGAGACGGCATCTGAATTCGTTGACAATGAAGACTAGTGTATATACAATCGGCGATAATTTTACCTAACATAATCCGACGTGAGAAAACTGATCCTCTGTAATTCCGATCGATGAAGCGAGATTCTCAGCTGCATTTTATCCCTCTGCCTACTGATATCATCCTCCATTCCCTGAATCTGATCGAGCAGAATATCCACAAGTTCCATTTGGGACGGTAGAAGACACGGAGCACACAACTCATTCTGCCACATCAACGTCATTTTTCGAAGAACCTCTTCTGGAGTGGTGATGTCATCGTAGTCGTCGTCCATATCAATTGTGGGTTCATCGTTGGTGGTCATCTGAATGCCTGGGTTTACGCGGATGAAGAAAAAACTAAAAAAGGTAGACAGAGAAATGTGGAAAAACCAATAAGTGAAAATACATTTTAGTCTTCCAAGAGAGAGATTTTCATAGGAAAATATTGTCGAAATAAAAAAAGTGATACCCCGGTGTTTGCGGACTTAGTGCTAATTTTTAAAATTTTGCACTAAGTCCGCAAACACCGGGTATCACTTTTTTATTTCGACAATATCGGATTGTTGTAATATATAAATTTTGAGATAACTTCGCGATTCGGAAAAGATTAGAAAGATAGAGGGAATAGTACAAGAGTTTAGATAATTTAAGGTTTAAGTGTCGGGTGAAGAAAAAAGAAACGAAATAGATTCAAGAAAATCAATAAATTAGGTTAAGCCGTTACACTTTTTTAAGCGGGGCGGGGGTTTCAGATCATTTCAGTGTTGGGAGGGGGAGCGTAAATATATATGAAGGTGTTGTTGAGATTGATAAAACATACAAGAATGAGAATCGCCGAAAAAAAAATATGACAAAAAGAAAGAAAATTATATTATTCCTGTTTCTGATCTCCTTGTCCTCCCTCCTCATGCGGCTGGTGTGGTGGTCCCATTGGTCCGCCTTGCTGTGGTGGGTACTGACCGTGTGGTGGCATTCCACCGTATTGTTGTGGTGGTCCTGGGTATCCGGGGTGACCTGGAAATGAGCGAGTTAGGTATATGAAGCCAGAGCCAGATGAGAAACTGTACCTTGTTGTGGTGGATATCCATATGGAGCACGTGCTTGTGGTGGCCCTGGATACGGAGACGCCTGATATGGTGGCCGTTGTTGTGGCGGTGGATAGGCTCCCGGATGATATTGTGGCTGTCCTTGTGGTGGCGCATAGTACTGTTGTCCGGGTCCCGGCTGTCCTGGATAGTGTCCCTGTGGTGGTGGGTAACCTGGGTACCCCTGCTGTGGAGGTGGTGGTCCTTGTGGATAACGGGATTGTGGTGGAGGATAGCCGCCAGGTTGACCTTGTTGTGAAGGTGGACCTTGCTGTTGTCCTGGTTGTGGATAACCTTGTGGTGGGCCTCCAGGATATCCTTGTGGTGGTGGAGCCTGTTGTTGTGGTGGGACTTGTTGTGGAGTTGGTGGAAGTTGTTGCTGTTGTTGTGGAGGTGGCATTTGCTGTTGTGGCGGCATTTGTTGTTGTTGTGGCGGTTGTTGTTGTTGTTGCACTGGTGGTGGCATCTGTTGTGGTGGCGGCTGCTGTGGTGGAAGCATTTGTTGGGGAGCCGGTGGTGGAACCGCTGGTGGAGCATGAACGGATGGAGCGCGCGCCTCCGTTGTATCCATCTTCTCCGGTCCCGCCTCCTGAGAACTAATCTGCACTTGTGGTGTTGGTTGTGGTGGTCCGGTGACCTCAAAACCAGGTGGCAATCCAGCTGGTAATGTTCCAGCAGTCGTCAACCTTGTATGAGCCTCATGTTTCGCTCGATTCTCCAAATATTTCAGTTGATCCATATGGAACGCCTGACGCTCTAAAATCAGTTGATGACGTTGGTACTCCAACGACTCGCGCTCCTTATCCATTATCTGCTCGAGCTCATCGAAATGGCGGAGCTTCATCTCCAACTTCTTCATCTGAGTCTCAACGAGTTGAGCCACCAGCGACTTTATCCTACGCTCCTCGATTTGAGCGAGATGTTTAGCCTTGACAGCGGCGGCAGCTAGACAAGAGGCAGCAGCAGCTTGAACTTCTTTATCAATGTCAGATTTGGCTTTTTCAGTTGATGGAACACCTTCTGCCGGTTTCTCCGAGGTATCCATTTTCTCTTCGGCATCTATAAAAAAATATATATCACTGCTACACAACCTAGCAACCATACTTGCCAACCGGGCCAGGGGCTGGCTCGTAACTCGCTCAAAACGCAAAATTATGAGCTGAAAGGATACTAAAATGTAGATATCGGCGAGTTCTACATTTTGGAATTCCAAATTGGAATACTTTTGCATAATATTTCGTTTTAAGCGAGTTACGCGTCAGCGCGTTTCGGCCCGGTTTGCAAGTATACTAGCAACTATACAAACCTCCAGCTGGAGCACCAGAAGCACTGGTTCCTTCTCCATCATCCACTGGTTTCAAACCACTCTTCGTCAGGCCGATCGAACCATCAATTTGTCCTGTCTTCTCTGCCATCGCCGCCACATTCTTCTCATGAGCCTCCACAACGAGTGGTGGAATCTCTTCTTTCAACTTGGCGAGCTCTTCCATAGCTGCCTTGGTGGCAGCCGCAGCGACTTGTGGGTCAACCACTGAAGCCAAGAATGCAACGGTAGACATGACAGGGTTTCCGGATTGAGAGAATGGGATTGGTTGGAAAGCGAGCGGTCCCAACACCTCCTTTGCTCCAGCGTCGCCAGCTTTCGCATTGTCAGCGAGGTATGGATCTTGAATGGGAAGTTGCAAGAATTTCATGACACATTCGTGTTGAGTACGGGTGCCAACGTGGTCGCAAACTTTGTTCCAGTCATCTTTGAACATTTCCAAGGCTTCCAGAAGCAGACATGTCTCCTGATCGGTCCAGTCTCGTCCTGGATTTGCTCCTTTCGTCTGAAAAGTTGAAAATTATATAAGAACTCTTTTACCTAGGCTTACCCTCAATGCCATCGCCTGCTTTTGATATTGATCAGTTTTAAGTCCGGGCTCGGTGATGGAGTCGATTTCTGTCTTAATCTCATCCTTAACTTCTCCATCTCTTGCTGCATTTGCAGCATTGATATGCGGCGGATTCATTGGCTGAATTCCAGTCGGTGTATCCGCCAAAACCATGAAATGAGAAGTCGGTGGAGGTGCAACTGGCGCCGGTCTCGCATCCGAATCCACTTGATAATTCAGAAGGCCCCATTGCTCCAGAAACGAGTGCAACCTGACTATTGAGCACACGTCTCCAGCCAAATTTCTGCGACACGCTGTTGCAGACACGTATTCGAACGGATTCAGCCGATAGGTGTCAATCATAAAGTTACGATAAGCAACGTAGACGTCCGGCGTCTTGCTCTTGTTCTTTCCGTTGAAAAATTCGGGCATCGCGCGTTTCTCGATTTGATGAATCGCGTTGTAATCAAACCATGCAGCATAAGAGGGTACGACAATGTAGTGTGTCTGCTCGATGACGTTCCCTTCGGATGAGTGGGGCTCCCGGCCGGTTTGCACACCTTCATCATCGAGATCGGTTAGTTTTTGCCCTTTTGGAGCGGTGAATTCAGCTTCTTTTTCTTTTCCTGCAATACAAAAACTTGATTTTGTGAATTTTTCTAACTTTTTAAAATTTTACTAGTAAAAACCACCATTTTTCTCGAAAAATCGCAAATTCTAACCTTTTGGCACTTCCACTTTCACGGCTGCACCACTTCTGCTATCATCATCATCGCCGGTCATCGAAACATCGCCATCATCGTCGTCGCGCCTGCGTTTCGATGCGCCTTTCTTCATGGCGGAACCTCGCGACGAAATTTTGCTATAAAAATGTAAATGTATCAATTGCAGAGCTTTAAATTCGTTAGAATAGAGAAAAGCCGATTTTTGAGAGCTTAAAACCATTAATATACGCGAAAAAACGAGAAAATCGACCAGGCAGGTCCGAAATGGGCCTTCAGTGATTCAAATAAGGCGGTTTGGTGAGAAGAGAACGTCTGCGAGAGAGTGAAGAAGAGGAGAGACGCGGAAACAGCGTTGGAAAGAGAGAGAGCGAACATAGAAATGCGGCCGTAGGGTGCGGAAAGGAGAACATCTGCTCTGAACGGTTTTGTATTGAAGACAAGGCTTTCCTGAAGCGTTTTGTGAGAAATTCAGGCTGAAATGATAGAGAAAGCTCCTGGTATCGACAGGGAAACAGAAATGTTTAGAAAAAATCGATATTTGACGAAAGATGCTATTTTGGAAGCGAGGAACGATTAAATGCTAATTTATTTGGTATTATTATAAAGAAAAGTTCAATTCTTATTCATTTATGAAGCATTGGAGAGAGAAAATAACGATAAACGGCTGAACACGGTGATTTTTTCGCTACATTTCCCGTTGACAATTTTTCGCCTCATGGCGCGCGGAAAAATGGGCGGGGTTAAGGATGCAACCGCGCGGCACAGAAAAATGAGGTTAATAAATTGCACTGGAAGTGAAGAGAAAGTTTTATGAAAACTGATCGTTTGGAAACAAAAGCATGGTAGATAAGTCAAAAGTTGTTCGAAAAACGAATTTCAGTTATGAATCCAGAAAATTTTAAGTGAAAAACATCTAAAATTTGACATTTCAACTGTATTCATCCGCTATTCGGCGAAGAGAAGCAAAAAAAGTGCAATCCTGTGATAAATTCACCTCGTTTTTAACGTTTTCCAGACATATAGGAGATAATCTGATAAATGAAATGTAGTAAACTCCTATTTGAAACATTTGAAAGGAATGAAAAGTAAATATTTTCTGTTTAGTTTAGTTAATTAGCTTATAAACGGTGTGTTTTCATGTTTTTGAGATAATGTTACGAAAATTCGCTTCGCGACGAAGGTATATCGAGTGAAGCTCAAAGTTGCTGTTAAAGACATTAGAAAGAAACATTAAAAGTGACAATAATTACACAATAAACTTCCAAATGATCGTTTTTTTTCATTTCCGACACGGAAACGTTCAAAAAAGCGTTCTTATCGATTCGTCACTTCCCAATTCGATCTTTTCCGATTCGTTTCTTCCAGATCCATTTCTTCTCGATTGACCGTCCTTCCCGATTTGTATTGTTTCACACAAGAACAGTTTTTGAGAAAAATGAAACATAAATCTCGATATTTAATTTTCCATAAAACGACTGAATATGTTCCCCAAGCACACTATGTTTCATTTCAATCTAACTGAAATCAGTTTTTGGACAATATTCGTGACTTTTCCATTTCTATTACTGAGATCTCACAAAAACACTGAATAACTTTTTTTACAGAATCGTTCTGCAAAATCTGGTACAAATTCGAAATCAGTACTAAATTTCCGTTCTAGTGATATATGTCTCGACCCATAACTCCATCTTGACTCGTGATCTTTCGCTAGTTAAATTACACGTGAAAGATGAGCTTCTTTGTGAGCTTTCTCAAATCTAGGCCATGGTGATTTTAAAAACTAGGCCATCAGGAATTTTTAATTTCAACAAACTCCCATTTTCTATAAGAAAATGAATCGAAAACTATCTGAATTTTTTTCTGCAAAAACTAGATCGAAAAAAAATAATCTTATGAAAGCGTTTTTTCAAATTTATGGATTCAGTTTTTTTTAAAACCTCGTCAAAGTTTGTGGAAGAGAAATTAACACTGACAAAAATCACTTCAACAAACTCCCGTTTTCTATATGAAGGAGGCCTTAAAACGGCAAGAATTTTTTCTACAAAAACTAGATCGAAAAAAATAATCTTATGAAAGCGTTTTCTTTAATTTTCGATTTCTATTTTTTTATATAGCTGATGAAAAATTATGGCAGAGAAAATTACACTGCGTTGTCCAGCGGAGCGCATTCGCCTCACGGGGTCGTGACCTAGCGAGAAGCAGAAATATGGAAGATAAACCCAAATTTAATGTAGCGAAAAAATCACCGTGCTGAAATTGTAACTAAAAACTTTTGAATAAAAAATTTCGCGCCGAAAAAAAATGGCCTAGAAATCCAAACCGACTAGGCCAGCGCAACCTCGGCCAACTCAGAGTGTGGATTTACGGGCGAGAACGGTGAGGGGAAATATCGAATTGAGGAATTGAAACGTTTCTCACAAATTCTGTTATCAAAAAAAAGTAAAATTTGAAAGAATCTTCTTCGAAGTAAAATAAGTAAATAAATATGAAACATCGTCAGCAACTTCAAAAAAATATGAGATCAGATAGAAAACATGATTGTACATAAACAAGAAACAAAAATAGTTAGGTATCCTTCAAGAATGAGAGCAATCCGTCGATCTTTTTGCACAAAGTCGTTCCATACAATCTTCGATAGCACAACTTTCTCCACTGATGCACCTCGGTCTTATACTTTTTATCATTCACCACGAATCGTCGAACCATAATCTCCGGATCGGCACCGACGCGGAAAACGAATAGAATCGATCGAGTCGCACCCTGATTGCACAGAATAATGTTCGGCGCCGGGTCACCTTTCTCATCAAGTGCGTAGATATTAGAATACAGTATTTGGAACGGTGTGAGCCAGCCATTGCGAGAAATCACAGAGACCATCGTGACGGAGTAGCAACTAACGACAAACTGGCAAGCGTACAAGACTCGAGCAGCGTCTCGATCACACTTCATTTTCTGGCCTTCTTTCGTTTCTATGTCGACACCATCCATCGAAATGCTCGCAAAGAACACATATCGAACGCTGAAACTTTTAAAAAAGTTTAAATTCACTGAAATCTATGACATCAAACTCACGTTCCCATATACTGCTCATAGTCTTTCGACGTTAAATTGAACTGCATTCTCGACCTCTCCCGTCCACAATGCAACCATCTATAATGTACAGTTGGGTCCAGATTCGGTGTGCATAGTCTTTCAGCGACATCAGTCACCATATTACAAAGCGCGCGGTGAGAGGCGACACCAAGCATTCGCTCAAGAATCGATCGAGGTCTCACTGCACGATCCTCGATTAGTTTTGTGTCATAACCGCCGCATCCTCTCAGATCTAACGCCTCCGGCAAATGAGTTACAGGCATGGAGCAGAAGAATTGAGGGCGCACGAATTTAGTGCACTCGAAGCCGATGAGCATCTCACGAAGCACTCGATTCAGATAGATGTCGCCTTCCTCTTTGATCTCTCCGGCTTCGAATGGGAACCATTGGAGCTCGAAACGGAGGAGCCAGTCGTCGAAGAGGCGGATGAGTAGAACGTTATCACGGATCACAGATAGACGATTTCGCAGTTTTATAGCTTCATCGCAGAGCTGAAAAATGATAAAATATTGCTGAAAATCAATGAAAACGTTGATTTTTCAGTCAAAAACCATGAAAAATACACAAATTTTCCCAGATTTCGAGTCAAAATCGTGAATTTCAGAGGCAGAAATCACTATTTCTATTTTTAACGGAAAATAAGGAAAAACGAGTGAAAAATGCATTTTTCGACCGAGCACCTGGTTACAATTGCATTTTTTGGCCAAAAATCGGAAAAATGCGGAGTTTATCGATGAAAATCGTCCAAAATAGTGAATTTAAACCGAAAATTATTACCTTGGCGAACGAGTCCCTCAGCAATAACGAATTCTGTGCCCACTTCAAAGAATCCTTCCAGTGGAGTCCTTTCACCTTCTCGGCATCCACTTCCTTATAAGAATACATGTATTTCGTGTCTTTCGGATCACGGAACAGCTCCCCCGATTCGATATTATCTTTTACAATTGTCACTGTCAACATGCTTCTTCTCGCGAGATCTTTCGGTACAGAAACCTCGATAATCGATAAATTCTGATCTTCGAATTTGTTGGATAGCGCTCGTCGAGAGATGTCGAAAAGGTTGGGTGTGTCGTATTTCCAGCCGAAAATATGATAGGAGAGATCGCCGTAAACGAAGTCTCCGGTCTTTCGCACTCGCCAAATTTCACGCATCTCTTTGAGCTCTCTGGAATTGAAAATATAGGTTAGAGAGCCCGAAAATTGAAGTTTTTTTTTCCTTAAATAACCGAGTTTTTACTGAAATTTTCGGTATATTGTCATTTTCTTGTGAGAAGAACGTGTCCACGTCACCCCAAACAGCGCGCCAGAGGCAAGCCAGAGATTGTCTTCATTCGGTTTCACTGCTTTGAAAATGCGGTTAAGACGCCTCAAAACTGGAAAACGCGTCAACAAGACGCCAGATAGACCTAGAAAGCGCTGATGCCAGCCAATCTCGATTCTACTCGATTCTACTCACACCAGCCAATCTCGATTCTACTCGAGAAGGCAGCAAACGCGCTGACGACGCGCCAGACTTCGGATTTTCCGGGAAAACGTGCCAAAAGCATACCGCCTTCGATTTTCAGGAAAAACGCGCCAAAGACAAGCCAGTCTTCAGGTTTTCCAAAAAAAAAAAAACGCCAAAAACACGCCAGATTTTGAGTTTTCACGAAAAACGCGTTGACGACACGCCAGCCCTATTAGGTAAATTCAATCCTCCAAAAATGCGCTTAAAACACATTTCTTCACTCACTCGAAGAATTTCGTTCTCTGTAAATGTGCAATATACTCTGCCGACAATCCCAAGTTAGCGTGTGCTCTTTGACGCTGCTTCTGAGCTGTATCTAACACTTGAACAGCTTCCTGAAGTGCCCGACGCTTCCATATCCATTGTGTTCCACGATTCGTGTGAATACTTTCAGCCGTTGGTTCGTGAATCGTTAGCGGATCGAGGACAGTCAACGCTTTCATGTAATCCGTCGTTTTCATTACAGACATATCGTCGAGCAGAATATTCAACTGATTCAGTGACTCACTGTAATTCAAAATTGTGTAGAAATTTCAATTCAGATTTCTGAATAGAACATACTGTAAATATTTGGCAACAGAGCTCCACGGTCCTGCCTCTGGTGTCACCAACTCAACGTTTCCGCCCCCTTTTGCGACGTTCTGAACTAATAAAGTTGGCAATTTTCAGCCAGTTTCTTATAGTTTACCTCATCGTCCAACTTTTCTTGTGGATCAACTTTAGCATTTTCGTATGGATTCGTCGGATTGACCAACTTCATCCATTCAACTTTTCTTGCCAACTTTCCGACATTATCAGTGAAAGTTTCGGGTTTCATGTATCTTTCGACACCGTCGTAACCGATTTCTTGTATTTTCCAGTCGTCATTAGACTCTAATACCAGCTCAACACCCTTTCGAGGGCCTTTTTCCGGTTCAGAGGTGCTCGGCACAGAAGATTCCCGAACTTCTTCTTCCATTTCCTGGGGAGTTGAAGGACCCGCGCTACCCGATTCCATTCTACAAAAACTTCATAAGTCGTCTATTGAGAGTGAAAGAGGTAACTAGAGGCTAGTTACCTCATGTGATCGATTGTATAACAGAGTACGATGAATTTTGAAAAGAATTTTTAAAATTAAATGATCAACAAATGATGCACGGAACCGAGCTGAGTGCGCGCGCAAGGATGAAGCGAGTGGCGACAACAACCCGCATCGAGGTATGTACAAAAAGAGGAATCAGGAAGTAAAGGGGTGAACGGGGGAAATGAGACAATTCAAGGGAGAGTTAAAGAGCAACGGGGTATGGGGATTCTAAATTGAGTATCTGCGCAAAACAAAGTGGATATAGAGGACAGAGAAAAATGTAGAAGGGAAAAAGAATAGAAACAGAGTCAACAAGGTATAAAAATGAGGCAAAAAGTAGAAAGTGAAACAGAATGTTTTAATGCATGCTGTAGGTGTTATCCTCTTCCAGCTCGCATACTTCTCCCTTGAAGTCGAACTTGATGTTGATGTCTAGATCACGGTTGTTTTTCTGGTTTGGTGCCATCTCGAAGTTTCCGTTGATCAACTCTCCAGTCTTGACGGTAAGGGCATCCTGAAATCAGAACAAATTAATAATGAAACAGTTTAAACATTCTCTGACCTTGAGGTAGAAGACGGTCTGCTTCCAGTGAGTGTACTGCACATCTGGTCCAGTGGAGAATCCTGTCCTCTTGTGGCACTTGGAGAACTCCACAGTGAAGAAGGTAACGAAAGCTTGAACGTAATCGTTACGTTTGCACTTCAACTGGAATGGGGAGCTGAAGGAGAGGTCGTCTACTGTGACAGTATAGAGATCGATTTCCTTGATGAGGCAATTGTTAGTGGTTACTTGTCCGTTCTCTACAACATCAACGAGTGGCTCCCGAACAGCGACGTTCTTGATGGCGGTCATGTTGAATCCGTAGACGGAATCCCACCAGTGGATCTTGTCGTCCTTGTACTGACGGTCCTCGATGGCGCAGATGAAGAGCTTCGCCTTGTCTGGGAACAAGCTTCCTCCTTCGGCAAGCCACTTGTCACGAGCGTGGAGCACAGTGTTGAGCATGGACTCGTAGAAAAGGCAGTATCCCATCCACTCTGAGATGATGATATCAACTTTCTCATATCCTCCTGGCAACTCTGTGACGTCTTCAACCTTCGCTTGGATAACTTCGATGATGTGATCGAGGTTATTATCCTTGATGATCTGCCGGGAAGTCAACGCCATGTTAGAGAACTCCATCTGAAAAAAAGGGATATTTATTTCATTCAATAAGAAAGAGAATAGAGCGAGCTTACCGCGAAGACTTTCTTGGCTCCAGCTTTGGCAGCGAACATCGAGAGAATCCCGGTTCCTGATCCGACGTCCATCACAACCTTGTCCTTGAACAAGTGCTGGTTGTGGTAGATCGAGTTGCGGTAGGTTGTCGTGCGGACCTCATCCTTCAGCATCTCCTCGTGGATTCCAAAATGAGCATACGAGTCGAAGTAGTAGTCCTTGCTAGTGAGCTCATCCTTTGTCGCTGTAGTAGCGGGTGCTGCTGGGGCGGAACCGTTCTGCTCGGTCATGGTTCTTACTGAAAAAAAATAGTATGGCATATGAATAATGGAATAAAAGAGAATACTACGAAAGAGATCAGAATAATAAAACTATGGCGATTTCTCATTCTTTACATATGAAATTCCGGTGAATTCGCTCACACTCATTTTGAGCCGAAAATACTAGCTATAATCACCTCAAAGCAGCATTTTTATAGTATCAATTGACTTAAATGATAAAATTTATTTTATACAAACAAAAAATTAGACAATTTTCGTTACAAAAACTTCGAAATCGGTAAAATTAGAAGAAGAAAAAAGAAAAAACCGTTTTCAAATCAACACCTAAAATGTCGCGCGTGGCGAGACCCAAGTCGATAAATGTGTGCGCCTTTGAGTTAGTGTCGATTTACGGGGCCGATGTGACGTGTAGCAGGTTTTCAAAGCATGTCTTTAAGCCTCAAAATGATATGTTTCTCGTTATTTTTTCTCATAATTTTCTCAGAAAATTAATTTTTAAAGGGTTTATCTATTGGTTTACAGAGTATAGAAATGAGCGACGACTTGCCGATCGATATTCACAGCAGTAAACTTCTGGGTATGAGTTTGTAACGAAACTTCCAAAGAAATCAATATATTTTCAGATTGGCTTGTATCCCGACGACACTGTAACAAAGATTGGCAGAAGAGTGTGTTGGCGATTCGTGAAAAAATCAAACACGCCATTCTCGATATGCCCGAATCACAGAAAATCGTTGAACTTCTTCAAGGAGCTTGTAAGTGTTAATCAAGAGTACGCGATATGATAAATAATCAAGAAATTTTAGATATAAACTACTTTCATTGCTGTCAAATCATCGAAATCCTTCGAGACACTGAAAAAGACACGAAAAACTTTCTGGGATTCTATTCGTCGCAACGAATGAAGGATTGGCAGGAGATCGAGGGAATGTATAAAAAAGATAATGTGTATTTGGCGGAAGCTGCTCAAACTCTTCAACGACTTGCCCAGTACGAAATTCCTGGACTCAAAAAGCAGATTTCGAAGAATGATCAAGCGGTAACTGACGCGATCAAGAAATTCTCGGATTATGGAAAGCAGGCAGAAGATTCGAAGAAACAATTCGAGAAAGAAGTTCAAAAAATGGGAATCAAGGGTCATAGTTTGAGAGCAGAGCTCCTGGAGCTCGCCGCGGATCTTCCTATGTTTTTTGAGAAAATTGCGAAAGAAATCCAGACGTTTTCGCCGGCCAGAGAGTATTTCAAGGCGTTCCGCAACTATATGCATCAAAATTCCGCTCCACAATCGTTGATGCTCCCGATTTTAACGTTGATCTCGGAGCGTGGAGTAGATGTGACAACATATGAATGGAAATACCATCAGAAGCCAGATCGTGTCGAGAAACCAAATTTCGATCTGCTTCTAAAAGGCGATAAGGTTGAAGATTCAGACGAAATCGATTTCGGAGATGACATCGACTTTGGTGATGATGCAGAAATCGATTTCGGCGCAGATTCCACTGAAATCGCTATCGACGTCGTTGCTGATGATTCTGGAGCAGTCGGCGAGAAAGTTGCCAGTGGCCAAGACGCATTGAACCTTCTCGAAAATTCCGAATCTCAAAAAGCGTTAAAACAAGAGCTTCTCGAACTCTTAGCCTTCCTTTCAATGCGTTTGGAAGACGAAACTCGCGAAACAGGAGCGGATATTTTGATTCGTGGGGCCGAGAAGCGACCAGATGACGTGGCTAAAGTGACGGATAAGGATCTGAAAAAATGGATTGATGGAATTCAAGATGTGCTCAAGGAATTTGAGAATCCCCAAAAAATTCATTTGTTTAAAATTCGAGGATGTCCACAGTGAGTTACTATTACTATTAGCGCTACTATTGTTAGCGCTACTATTAATTATCGACAAAAACCTCTTTTTCTCTCTACAGATACGTCGAGCAAGTCGTAGAAGAACTCGAAAAGAAGCGTGACATGGAGCACCGCTACAAACGCCTTCAAACCCTAATGACTGAAAATCAAGAGGCCGCTCGTGTAGCTGTAAGCAAAGCAAATGATGAGCTGAAAACAATTGTAGAAAGCACCCGAGTGCTTCAGAAGCAGGTGGAATCTGAAATTTCAAAGAAGTATAATGGAAGAAGAGTCAATTTGATGGGCGGTATCAATCAAGCGCTTGGTGGAGTATAATATTATTTTTAATGTGCTTTTTCTGTATTTTTTGCCAATATTCTATTTCCCCATGCCAATGTGATGTCTTTTATATCTAAGTCCCAAGATTCTAAAAGTAATTTATTAACTTTGAGAAAAAATCAAGTTAAATATACATATTTACACAAGTTCTGCGCATGTAGACACCCCAAAATTATTTGTCTTTTTACTTGATAATTGGGTCGGGATAAGCAGAGCAAACAAAATTTGACATTGAGTAGATAAGAGAACAAGTGCTCCATTTTTTTACGATTGGGGGAAAAAAACTTGTAGAAAAAACTTTTCAGTGTCTGGAATGAATATAGTTTGGTGCGGGGAAAAATACTAACCTTTACTTTTTGCACTGTTGTTATACAAAGTGTAAATAGTTAGTGGGTGTATTTGGAGGTGGTTCTTAGGAGCTAAGCAGACCATGAAATTGTGTGGTGCGTAAAAATTCCATGAAATGAGTATAGGGTTATGATGGTACAAACTATGGAATCGACTGGCTTTAAAGATGCGAAATTTTTTTCAACTGATGAAATGTTTTACATGTATTGAACTATATTTTGTCAATTGCAATTGACAATTTTTGGTAGCTCTATGGGAAACAGAGATATACCGCTTTGAACGGACACCTCAATTACAGATTATACGGTAAGTTGAAAGAAGGAAGACCATATCTCATCGAACACCTGCAACACTACTACCATACGACGCTTGTTAATACAGTTTCTAAACAAAACCATTTTTTCCCTTTCCACCAAAACTCTTTATTTGATTTTGATTTTGACTGATAGTTGCCCTCTCTCCCTCACTTTTTGCTCCGATGGCATTTTTGTCCCTTCGTCGAAAAAGAGGAGAAAGAGGTAAGTGGATTTGAAGTAAGGTAAAAAAAGAGTGGAGTAAATAGTCTCCTCCCTTCAAAACGGGGCGTGGTCTTGAGACTGTTTGCCACCAGAGGTATTTAATGAAGGGAGCACGAGTTATTTGGGACAACAGGGCACACACACACACATCTTTTTAGCAGTCGAGCATCTTAAAGTTCAGACCTCAAGTTTTTTCCACTTTTTATCTTTTTATAAGAAATTGTTTATAAATACGCTTCTTTTCAACTTCTCCACCATTGTTTCTCATCGTTTTTTCCAAAGTCTTCAATTTTTGCTCATTTTCAGCCTAATCATGCAATCCTTCATTATTGCCTCGCTTCTCATCGCCTGCGTCCTCGCCCAGTACAACCAACAATACCAACAGCCAAATAACCAGCAGTATTATAAGTAAGTTTTCAGTTTTGGTACAGTACCCCATTACCTTCACAATTTCAGCAATCAATACCAAACCACGACACGAGGCTACGGACAGAACCAAAACCAATTCGGACAGACTCAACAATACGGACAAACCCAATTCGGACAGACCACCACCCCACGTTACACTAGCCAAGCCATGTACGGAACCACTCAATCAGGAAGACAATTCGATCAACAAGGAAACCAAGTGTTCTTCAACTCTGTCGGAAAGTCCACCGCTGTTCTGTCACTCGTTGGTGCCGCTGCTTATGCTCTTCTCTAAGCAGCTACCTCCCGTTAAGCCATCTCCATATATTGCCACGCCCCCTTTAGCATAGTCGATCTGACCTGGACGTTTTTCGAGTTGATATTGTATTCTTCGCCTTTCTCTGACAATGCCAACCTAAAATCCTAAGACACTCTTGTTTTCATCCGTTATTTTTTTCTTTTTTTTTGTAACCACCATCCCAATTATGTGGGAAATGGGTAATGTTTATCTCCTTCACATTTCGCGGCTGTCTCCGCAGAAAAGAACAAATCGAAACAAAAAAATGAATAAAAGATGTAACTTTTTTCTCGTGTTGACTTACAAAGACACTTTACATATCGGTGTTCAGAATAGGCTAAGCAGCACAGGAGCACGGGAAGCCTCTCCAAAACGCCGGGCGCTGCTTAACACAACACATTTACCCGCAGTTGGTTGCCATCAACTCTCATTATTTACCTTCTTTTCGTTTTCTTTTTTCTACAGTTTACTCAATGAGCAAATTCACAAATAAACAGGTAGACGACAGTGCGCCCGGGGTTACGAAAAATAATAAGAGAAAGTAGAACTGAAGTTAGAAAGGCACCTGACTCACCGAGATGTGATCGGGATCACAAAATTCGGCATTTTCTCTGTCTTCGGGTAAATAAATACTATGAGGGATCACGGAGTGTCGTCATTGTTTTTTTTTGTTGTTTGTATGATCAGCACAAGAATTTTCAAAAACGTTTATTACATTTCAGAAAGAAAACAGTGTTTTAATATTAGACGATTTTTCTGGTCCTTAGAGACATATAGACCCTAGAGGCCTCCTCTGAGTGCCAAGACCAAATGGAGCACCGATCCTCCGACGACCTTGTAATCCGCAGCGGTCTTTTCGTCGTTCATCTGCTTCCCCGCGAAGATTAGACGTTGTTGTGGTGGTGGGATGCCTTCTTTCTCTTCAACCTGCAAAAGAGTTAATTAATATGAATCGCTGGATTCCATAATATCCTTACCTTCTCCTTGATTCTCTCCACGCGGTCGTTCCCTTCAATGTCCAACTCAATCTCTTTTCCGGTCAGAGTTTTGACTTTGACGAGCATTTTTCTGGAATATACATATGATATTTGATTAGAGTGGTACCAAGACAATGATAAAAATAAAATGAAGTGAAACCAAGAAAAACGACTAAAATCAATAGGAGACTCTCGCTATTAGACGAGACGCAGACAGTGTGTATTCTGAAGACGTGGAAGAGAGCACGCAGAAGAATGAACGAACGATCTTCATGTATGAGTCTATGGAAGGATCTATGTAAATATAGGTCTCGCCACGATAACTGGCAGAATGTTCGAGATCGCCAAAAATTAAAATAAAATAAATAGGAGCTATGGGAAGTCCTGAGGCAGTTATTTGGGAAGATTGAATATATGTAGCATACTTGCGAACCGGGCTGAAACGGGCCGGTAACTCAGTTAAAAGTCAATATAATGCTCTGAAAAATATACCAAATTGTAGATTTGAAGAAATAAAATTTCTGGGTTTTGGAACAGAAGTTCCATCGAAACACCATTTTCTTTATGTTTCAGTGAACTTTTTGGTCTCTTCAGTCTCTACCGAAAAGTGATAAAATTTTGATCGTCTTCCAGACCCCCCTTCAAATACCCTGATTCCTTCCAGTTTTTCACTGAAACCTAGAATGCTAATCCAATTCCTTCCCCTATTTCTTATCTTTCTATCAGATATCACCGTATCCCAACACTCTCAAGAAGTGCTGACGCATTTTGAAAAGTTTCAAAGTCAACACAAACGTTACTATCGGAATCCAGAAGAGAAAAAGAAGAGATTGGGTCATTTTGCTAGAAATCATAAACGGATAAAGGAATTGAATGAGGAAGCGAAATTGGCTGGCAGGAATGTGACTTTCGGGTTGAATAAGTTTGCAGACAAGACTGAAGAGGAGCGGCGGAGACGGTATTCGAAGGTGAGTAGTGATGGTGGAACTTCTTGTTTCAAACACTTTTCCAGATTCACCCACTCAACCACACAGACATTCCACTCTATAAACCAAGACGTGCACGCCATCATCATAACAAGAAGAACACAAAACGTCCAAAACGTCAGAACATGGAAATACCAGATTACTTCGATTTACGAGATGTGGTGGTTAATGGAAGTCCTATTGTGGGTCCTGTTAAAGATCAAGGTATGACCAACATGAAAATTATTATTTTTGAAACATGAACAATTCTAGAACAATGCGGCTGCTGCTGGGCATTTGCCACGACCGCAATAACTGAGACCGCCAACGCCGTCGCTTCCAAATCCTACCGTAGTCTCTCGGACCAAGAAATTTGTGATTGTGCAGATTCTGGTGACACGCCTGGATGTGTTGGAGGTGATCCTCGCAACGGTTTAAAATTTGTGCATCGCTACGGCCAGGCGAGTGACTCTTCGTATCCATACGAGGAGTTCCGTGCGAATACAACTGGAAACTGTGTGGCTGATGAGAAGAGACAAGTGATCGAATCGGAGACTATGCAGGTGTATCAATTCGATTCTGAGTATGCAGAAGAGGATATTATGGAGAACCTGTACTATAATCACATACCATCAGCTGCTTGTGAGTTGAAAAATTAATATTCTGAACTTTAATTTTCTAAATGTTCCAGACTTTCGAGTTGGTGAGAAATTTGAATGGTACAACTCGGGAGTGCTCCAAACCGAAGATTGTTACCAAATGACACCTGCTGAATGGCATTCAGTTGCTATTGTTGGTTATGGTACATCCGAAAATAATGTTCCATATTGGATAGTTCGTAACTCTTGGGCCGATAACTGGGGAGAGGATGGATATGTGAGAATCAAGAGAGGAATTGACTATTGTCTCATTGAGAGTCATCCGGCAACTGCAATGATCGGAGGTAACTCCGACAACGAAGATAATTGACTAATTATCACTTTCAATATAAACGTATATAACTGATTTTTGAGTTGCTTTCAGTTTTCTATTTTCTAAATATATTTTTGTCTTTTTCAGATCCAAGATTAGATTAGCCATCTTCAGTTTTTCCATGAAAAAAGACGAGTCACGAAAAAAGAAAATACGTACACATACACATCGGAAGTCGATTATTTTCCACATTTTTTGGACACAATGAATGTAAAAAGAAAGAATTCTTTTGAATTTCGAGTTTTTTTCTCCATTGAACAACTCGATTATTTTCTCACTTTTTACCTCACAGATTCATATATTTTTTTCGGTAAAATAGAGAAAAATTGAACTTTAACTTTGAATTCCAGTAGTAAAAGCCTATCGAGTAAGTAAAAAAAAGAATTTTCGAAATTTCCTGTTCCATTACAAAGTGCAACTTTTGAAACTTCTTCAACTTTTTTTGTCTTGTTGTTCTTTTTATTTTCTCAGAATCTTTTTCTATACTATATCTAGATAATTTATTTTCTACTCTCTGAATAAATTTCCGATGGTGGTGGCGTAAAGGATATGTTAATTAGGAAGAAAAGAACAACATAGTAGTTCTCGAGGAAGCATCTCCACTTGTTAAATATCAGCTGGTTAATATAGATCCCCCGTTCAATTGTAGGTTAGTAGTAGGGAAGCATAATTTCACCCTCCCCTCCTGGAGGGGAGGGTGAAGATGTGGGGGTGTCAGGTGTTGCGCGGAGGGTGGAAAGATGGATTGAGGGTGAGGGAGAGGGTGGATAAGGGTGAGGGGGAGGGTTCGATCTCGGCTGAACATTTTTTTGAAAATTTTCAAATTTTTTTTCAAAAAAAAAAAATTTCAAAAATTTTCAAAATTTTTTTCAAAAAATTTTTTCAAATTAATTTCAAATTTTTTCAAATTTGTATTTTTCAAATTCCGCCTTTTTCAACAATTCCATTTTCTTACTTGTCGATTTGAAGTTTTTTCCTGTACCTGGATAAAGAAAGAAACACAGTTTTTTTCACCAACAAAATAATTTTATTATTACAAGAAAAAAACAAATAAAATAGGGATATTAAGGTTATTATTACAAGAAAAAACAAATAAAATAGGGATATTAAGGTTATTATTACAAGAAAAAACAAATAAAATAGGGATATTAAGGTTATTATTACAAGAAAAAACAAATAAAATAGGGATATTAAGGTTATTATTACAAGAAAAAACAAATAAAATAATGGATGTGAAGGATGAGTGAGCCGTTGACGTAGATGATGTTGGAGATGAGTGAACTGGGTTGGCTTCTGAAAAAAAAAAGAGTAGATTTATTGAAGGAATAAATATTCACTTACAGAGCCGGTAGTGACCTAAATCAAAATCAAAATCGTAGTATCGTGGCGTGATATTCCGATGAGGCTGGTCTGAAAAATTCTCTATTCATATCATGGAAACTAATTATGAACTCACCACTACCCCAGTCCACTCTTTCTCCAACATTGAGGTAATGAAGACACACGGCATCCATGGCCGCGTACCACGCCTGGTCGTCACGCAGGCGTGGCGCATTCCAATCGCTCATGGTTTCTGTCTTGATTAAATTCATCCCCAACATCATCCGCACGGTTTCCTTCAATGAAGGGTTTGCCACTGGTTGAATATTCGACTGCTCACAATCAGCGTCGAGGAGAGAGTCCTCCTTTCCAAATGTGACAATTTTCCGTCCAATGTGATTGATTGCCCATTTAATATTTTCCAATTGATTTTTTGTGACTTCAACAGTTCTGAATAAGAACACCGTGCGTGTTCTTACATCGAACGCCGAAATCAATGCCAACTTTTCTCCGTGATTCAGCTTATCGTAGTAGGACTCAGTGTCAATGTAAACCGGCCACGGTGAGGGATGGCGCAAAATGGTTTTTATCTTATTCATGATTTCATCATAACGGTGAGTTTCGTCAACAAAAATATCTCCGAATCGGAATTCATCATAAGTGATTTGATTGTCCACTTTTGCTGCTTCTCCACGAAGGGCGTGATAGGCTCGGTCCGAATCTCTCAGCAATACATCCTCCATAGCATTATACAAATCCCCCTCGATATTGAGTCGATGATTGTAGGTTCTGATGAGTCTGAATATTTTTCTTCCTGACTCTCCAGTGAATCCATATCGTCCTCCAAATATTAAAAGATCAGCAATAGCTCCAGGTGAATAGATAGCACCTTTCGGTAGTTTGTTGTTCAATAGTCCGAATACCATTCCTTGTCGCTTAGCAGCAGTCATTGGCGTTGGGGTCGAGTTGGTTGAAGATTGATACATTTTCTGGAACTTTCATTGTTTTGAAAACATTTAGGATTAAACAAGTTTTGCGAGAGTTCAAAAGCTTTTTTAAGAATTAAAATAGAAAAGAGTCGACCAACTAACGTAGAGTGATCGAATGTAGGAAATGATATCTCATCTAATTTTTGGCCTCCGATATATACCAAGGATCCTGTGGGCGGAACCAAAAACGACACCTACAGCCCCGCCTTCTTTTTGCCTGAGACCCCTCTAAAAAATAACAGTACTTGGGAAGATTATTTTATTATCATTGCTTGGGAGGAGATATTTGAAAAAAACAATACTTGGGGGAGATTTTTTATGATTATTGTCGGCGAGGATGAAAGGACCTCTGGATAACAGACTGGGAGCTATAAATCGAAAATACAATTGCTTTGGCGGTAACAGATTTATAGAAAGGATAACAGACATCTTGAAACAATGATTATTAGGGAGGTAGAGGACTTCTGGGAAGAAAATTATTGGATTTGGCGACGTTTGATGCAGGCGAGTTCATGTTGGAAGAATTTGATACGACGTTGAGTGTTGAATAAGGCGCGACAAATTGTACAGAGATTGATGACCAGGCCCTTGTCTCCATTTTTCAGCTCAACACAATCCAGACCACGGCTTGCAGCACGACATTCAGAGCACATGTGGATGATAAGTGTAGATTCTCCAAAAGCAAACTTCGGATCCAATTTGGCAGACTCTTCGGTTGGTAGCTCTACTCCCGTAGCTTTGTTTTCAAGATAATCCTGGAAATTAAAAAAATTAGTATAGGGAGTGAGGGACTGTATGACTTACTTTACGAGCCTGAGATACGTCATGCAATTTTCCGCTAGGCGCATCGTCTCCAGATGACTGTCCCTCGACTTCTCCAGAATTTTGTGTTGAAGCTCGCTTAATCGGATTAGCTCCAGCGTGTGGTTCTTCAATTGAACGTTTCCATTTACCAGTGGTTCGTTGTTGGAAGTTGTTGGGGTTTTTGAGTGGGGTTTTCGGCACATAGCTAGAGTTCGGGAGAGCTCCGGAAAAAGCGGCTGACATCGACACAAACAAAATGAAAGAATGAGGTCTTGGAGAATCAAAGGCTTCACCAAAGCTTTACAGTGTAATAGGGGCGGAGTCTGATTAAAAGTGGGCGGAGCTAATGAGAAGCTGAGAGAAAGTCCCAACCCGAATGAATATAGACTTTGAATAGAAATTTATTAAACAGTAGAAATCAAACAGTAATATAGACGATACGAGTAATTTTTCCATCAAGATAGACGTTGACCTTCACATTTCCGGATGCTTCGACGGGGCCGCTGTGCTGTAAAAATACAAAATTAGTAATCAAAACAGAGAAAGAAATAAACTTACGAGAAGTTTCCATGTATCAGGAATTTGAGTCTCTTTTAATGGTTGAGCATATGATGGACTCTTCTCAGGCCAAAGACTTGAATCCTCCAAAAACTCGTCTCCCCAGAGTTGTTCCATGCGAATAGTAAGCTGAAAAAAGAAAGAATTATTCATAATATCAAAAAAGAAAGAGAACGTACCTTGGATACGTCGTGCTGGCTCATGATACAAATGTAAGAATGACTATATGCTAAATGTGTGGGGGTGGAGTGATGAGACAGTGTAATAATTAAATAACAGTTGGTATAGTTACTTGACGGTCCCAACTCATGTTCATCACATTGTCAAACTCTCCGTAGATGATCGCGTACAATCCACCTTCTGGGGTCTTTTTCGAAAACTTGAGGCGAACAGCTACATTAGTTTGTTGAACAAGTTCAAACAGATTGTGGTCTTGAGCTATCGGTGATAACTCGAAACCGAAAATTGTATAACCATGGTTCCGGAACATGTCTGTGCTGATTGAGTTTGAAGTCAAATTGGTGCGAGCGTGTCCTAGAGATTCCTGGAGTTGTATGTATGGTTCGATGAATTTACCGTTTTCAAAGTCCAAATTGAATGGCCTAGCTGGTACCGACTGTCCACAGAAATCAATATGAATATCGGACAAATCAAAATGCCTGAAATCAAATGGTGATGTTTTGTATGAACCATTATAAGATTCTGCAGAGACGAGTCCAACAAAAATACGTCTAGGAAGCTTGGAGGTGAAGACAGTATTAGCGGGGGCATCCATCCGGTTGGCCTCAATGTAGAAACTACGTACTTGTCCAGAAATCAATGGATATTGTATCATTTTGTGTTCCAATAGCGATGCCTCCATTTCATTCGAAAGTCCTTCGGCCAAGTCAAATTCGTTGACTATGGCGTGAACATCTACCACTTTGAATTTCAATTCGTTATCTTTAAGATTGTAACCTTCGATAAGAAACTCGCTCTTGTTTGGGTAGAGAATTAGTTTCACATTACATCCATTCATCAGGACCTTTGGTTGTTTCATCAAGTCTATCGAAATATTGCAAGCGACTTGTACTGTTCCATTATTGAAGACTGTATCACAACGCTTGAGAAATCCTGAACTGTCTGGTTGACCAATTTTTGGGTCATGATAATATCCGGCTGCTGTGAGTGTAGAGTTTTTAATTTCTTCTCCGTACATGAGTACAGATTCCATGTAAGCTTGGTACGCGTAGTTGGTCGAATTGTGAAATATCATTTGCCCATTGATGTGAAGTGCATAGTTTTGAATAATGCTGTGGGCAATATTATTGATTGGTCCATAAAGAAGTGGATTCTGGAGTCCTGAAGTGAGTGGTTCCATTTGCACATGATTTCCATCCTTGTCTGTGATTTGGAAGGTGAATACGATATAAGTTTTTTCGGGTTCAGATAGCTTCGACTGTTATTGGTGAGATTAAGTTCCCAGGGACCATTTTCCGAAAGTTGGTTTTTGAGTGGGATATATGTGTATCTAGAGTTGATGATTCCACACTGAGTGGCTGGTAGAGTAGAGAAATCCAAGTCCTCAGTAATAAAGTCCTGACTCTTGGGATCAATTCTACTCAACATTGTTAGAGAAAATTGGTGCGTGTGGATTCTTTAACCAAATGAGGTTTCAAAACTGCTATGCTTGGTGCTTTTATACTTTTCTCCAGTAAATGAAGTCTTCGTTTTTTGCCAGAACCAGCAAATTCTTTGAGTTTTCTCTTGGCCACAGTTTTTACACTTTCTTTGATTGGATTTCCATTCACCAACTCAGTGGCCAACTCTTTACCCGCTTTAATGAGATGTTGTCCTATTCGAGAATTCAGAAATCTTGGAATGAGTGTGAGGGCAGCTGTTAGTATTCCTCCTAGTCCTGCTCCTCTCATATTGCCACCCCTCTGGAAACGGGTACCCAAGAATGGGCCACCTCCAGGTAGGTTGTGCCTGAGAAGTGCACGGTAGTTGATTTTCGAGAGATCAATAGGAACTGGAGCCATTATAAAAGGCGGATAGTGGAGAATGTCTAGATTTGTTCCCCTATTTATACACATGTACTCTGAGGAGATATCCGAGATACTCAAAAACGACCCTTACACAAAAAGTCGATTTGCTGGGGTCTTTCCTTCAGATAGACTAGTGTCTCTACCAAAAAGATGGAAAAAAGACTATTTTCTCGTAGTCAACACCGATACAAGTTTCCAGAGTGGTCGTCATTGGCAAGCCTTGATAGTGGATTCACAGAGGACTTGCTACTTTTTTGCTCTCTAGGTGAGAAACCTAACCCACACATTGTGAATTTCCTCAAGAAATTTCCAAAAATTGTGAGAAACAAAAACAAACAACAGAATCCTGACGAGATTACCTGTGGTGGATATGTAATATTTGTTTTGGCAATGATGGCTCGTGGGTACTCTTTTGAATTGATATGCAGCATGTTTGACAGAGTCACTAAAGATGACAAGTTCATCCGGGAGTATCTCCAAGACACCTACCATTACACACTACCCTCATTTTGAAGCCGTGCGTTCGTAGTGAGCGGTCGTATTTTTTGCTCTCATTTTCCCAATGTCTCTTGCTCTATACTGTCGAGAGTGTGCTCTCAACTTTGAGACTTTACCTGAAAAAGAGAAACATAACGAGGAAGTACACTATGGCTTTGCTCAACCTTGCCCTGAAATTTCCGAGAAAGAGTTTGAACTAATGAGCTCGTGGAATACCCACAAACTTGTTCATCATTGCCCCGTCTGTTTTCGCCATTTCCGTGTCATCAACCACCTCATCGAACACCTCGTCACATCTCATCCTATTCGCTGTCTCAATAATCCGTTGGCTCAAACATCGAAAGAAGTTGTGGAAAACTATTGGAAATTACTAGATCATGTCCTCCCTGGGGAGCGTGCTAATGTAAGTTGATTCCTTATCGAAAAAATAAAATTACAATTTTTCAGAGCATGCGTCTTTGGAAGGCTGACACTGTTTCAAAGAAATGCCCTTACTGCCCAGCCTATAACCCTGCTCTTCGTCTGACTTATAATCATATCCGCTGCTATCATCATCATCGAGGAAACAATATTCCACTACCAGACTATGAGAAATATCTCCGATGGAAAGACCATGTAGAAAATCTATATCCTGGACAACTCAAAAAGGTGAGCAACTCTACAAAATTTAACGTTTCTAATTTTGTATTTTTACAGATGGACGAGGAATTCATCTACGGCCATGGTATCCTGGATCAACCACAACAAGAGGACTTTGACGCTATTTTCTTCGAATCGTTTCCATTTTGAAATAAAGATTTTTATTGACAACAAATTGTTTACATTTCATTAACCAATTGTTCACAATTCAAAACAAATTGTTCACAATTCAAAACCAATTGTTTACAATTCAAAACTAATTGTTCACAATTCAAAATGAATTGTTCACAATTCAAAAATTTGAGTAAATTTGAATAAAAGTGACAAAAAACAATGTTTTATGGGGGATGAGGAGGGGGCACATGATTTTCGAGAGGGGACACGTGTTATTAGAGGGGGCACGTGTTATATGGGATACCTACTTTATCTTTTTGAAGTGGAGTACTGCTATAGTGGTTCCCCAGCTAAAAGGTATGGGGTCACCACCATCAGTTAGAAGTTCAATACGTATACTATCAATATTACTGTTTATGAGTGGAACATATCTTGGGTTAGGTACTGTGTAGTAGATTATAGAGCCATACTTGCCTGTACACGGAATAACGGAAAGTAGATTACTCTTCCTATTACCAACAATGATTGGGTCTACAAGGTCAGAATATAGGTAGATGACACTAACATCTCCAAAGAAATCCACCTTATGTGGGGCAACGCTACTTTCTCTAACAATAGTATCCTCAAAACCCAAAAAATATCCACAAGCCTTATCAAACTCTACGAATAACACTTCTGCTGGATTCAAAAAGTTAATTTTCACTTTTCCATCTTGTACTGAAAATCCAAGGTATTGGTTAGTATCATAGTCGGGTTTGTCTACAGAAACTAGAGATCTTATACGTTCAAACTCTTCCATCATGTTCCTATAAGTCGTGGCATCTCTTGGTCGATTCAGGACATCATTTGCAATTGCTGCATACTCAGCCAGTGATTGTTTCATCTCCGGACTCATATCTGGGACTTTCTTTGGTTCTTCAGGTTTCTTGAAGGGTTGTTTTTTGACAACATCTGTCTTCTTTTCTTCAGTCTTCTTCTCTTCAACTTTCTTTTCTTGTTTCGGTTCAATCTTTTTCTGTTCAGGCTGTTTTTCTTCAACTTTCTTTTCTTCAACCTTCTTTTCGTCAACCTTCTTTTCGTCAATCTTCTTTGGTGGTGGTACTGGCGTTGTTGGCTGTGGGGCAGGTGTTGGTTTCGTCGCTTCAGTACTTTGTACTATTGGTGTACTTTTTACCGGAGGAGGGGTCATTTGAGCACTTTTCAGTCTTTCCTTTTCATTTAGTAACGCGAGAATACTTTCTTTTTCCTCTTTTGGCATTTCACGCTTAGCCTTTTTCAAATTTTCTTCAATCACATTATCCACAGCGCTCCTCTTCATTCTTGTGTGTACTTGGTTATTCAGCGCAGAGATGACACCATCTAAATTTGAATAGTCTGCTGCAGGGAACGTGACACGTATCGGTTGACGGCCACCTTTGAAGTGTATCCAATAGTGTAGGGGTCTGCCAACATTTACAAAACTGTGCGGGTAAACGAGATCTGTGAGCGCAACCACCCACTCATCTCTTTGCAATTGTAAAACTTCTGGTAGCCTGGTGACGTAACGACTAGTGGTGTTATGAAATGGGGCATTAGGGACGTTGGAGGGGAGAGTGACATAAAAATCTGTCATTTCTAATGACAAATGTGCAATTTCAAGTCCTTTTATACTCGTGGAAAAAGTATAAAAGGGCTTGAAATCTCCCAGAAACACTCAAAATGTGGATAAATAGCACAACTTGTCCAGATATTCTCAGTGACGACGCAATTACTATCAACATTATTGCCACCATCACCATTCTCATTGCACTATGCCCATGTCTTCTGGTAGCACGTCAGTACAGACAAAACACTCCCCAGGATTCCGATTTAGATTCCCCTCTCAGACCACTATAATCGGAGCCACACAGAGTGGAAAAACTACATTATTGAAGAAAATCATTGAAAACTGCTCGACTTCTTTCGATACACCCATCACTAACATTTTTTGGTTTTGTGGTGTAAAAACCTCAGGTATCCCTACAAATGTACCAAATTTACGTGTATACGAGGGTCTACCCGACGTGGAGCTACTGAAAGAACACAAGGATCAAACAAATGTAGTAGTTTGCGATGATTTGATGACTGAATTTGCTCGGTCAAAGGACTCACTCAATCTGTTGAATACCCTCTTCACTGTCTATGCCCATCACTATAACTGTGCCGTTTTCAACTTGGTTCAATCTGCCTTTGCTCTACCGCCAGTCACCCGAAACAATAGTACCTATATCATACTCATGAGAAGTCTTTCTGATGCTGCTCAAATTAAAAATCTACTGGTTCAACAATTTGGTGATCGATGGAGAGGAGCCTATCAGGCTTACGAAGATGTAATGTCAAAACCATACCAAGCAATGATGATAAACAACGATCCACACTCACCACCATCCATGAGAATACTCTCAAATTTTATCGATGAATACCCTGTTGCCTATGAGACAGTATAAAAGAAAACTGCCACCAGCCCACATTCATTCACAATGGCTGCCCACCTCATTGTCCATCACGATTTTCTTCACCAAGTTATGAAAAACAAACGAAAATCCTTGGTTGAGGCAAACACTAAACAAATCAACATTTTAGTGGAAATTGTACACAACCTACTGAACTCTAAAAATATTCCTCTCAACTCTCGTGAAGTGACAATTTTACGACCAGTACAAAGATTATTGGAGGCTCTCACAAAGTGTCGGGATGTGGACAAAGCTCGAGAAATACTATTTAAGCTCACCAAAAATCAACTCTGCTCATTCATTGTTCCTGCTTTTGTCGCTACAAATTTACGAAAATGAAACTTGTTCGAAAGTATCACATGATACCGTATGAAGAGGGTGCCCCTCTCGAGTCGGGTCGTAGATTTCTTGAAAAGATTTTGAATGACAAGTCTCTTGATGAGGTAGCCAAGTGTAGATTTTTCCAAGATATTTTGTACAAGATAAAACATAATATGCACCTTGCTATTGTGAACAATGACATGTTTGATATTGTTCGTGAAAATTTCCAACGACACACCAAGACTCCAAAACCTACTCCAACCCCGTATTCATCTCCGAAATACAAGCCTAACGATGATGACTATCCGAATGATGATGATGATGATGATGATTTTGAAAATCTACTTTGGGATAACTATGGTATGCCCGAGTATTTGCCACCACCATCTGAAGATCCACCATCACGCCACTCATCTCCATTGCCCCCTCCTCCGCCACCGCCTCCACCGGGTCCACCACCTGTCCTTGCTCCGGCACCTAGAGGAGAAAGAGTAGGTGGAAAAATGGTAAAACAAGGGAGTCATCATAGAGGGGTATCAGAATTTCAAAACATTGTGAGATTGGCTGCCGAAAGATTTGTTGACCGAAGAAACCGTCAAAATATACCTGTGCCTCCACCTCCACCTCCTCTGCCACCAAGACCAATTGTTCCGAGAGAGGTAAAGACTAGCAGGAAGATGGTCAAACAACCTGTGCGGGAAAGAGGGGTGTCAGAATTCCAAAACTATGTAAAATTGGCTTCGGAAAGAATGGCAGAACGAAGAGCACGTAGAATGCGACTACCTGATGCACCGAAAATGGAGGTTGAAGAAGAAGAAATCAAGCAAGAAGTGATTTCGAAACCCGGAACACATATTAATAGGAGAGATAGCAAAGCTGAGTTGCATCAGAAACATAAACGAGAAAAAAGTGTTGCTGCTGAACGAAAACAAGTCGACAGGATAATAGCAGAAAATACTCGTGGTGTGCCTAAAGTTTTGCAGACTAGTGGAAGCTCGAATCTTGGTGTCAAGCTGGAACCCAACATTAAGCAAGAACGAGACATCAAACAAGAACCCAATATCAAGCAGGAGCAAAATATCAAACAGGAACGTAACATTAAGCAAGAACCAATAAAGAAGGAAATTAAACAGGAGATCAAAAAGGAGATCAAAAAGGAAATCAAGAAGGAGGTCAAACAAGAGATTAAACAGGAACCCGTAAAGAGAAAGATCAAGACAGAGATTAAACAAGAACCCCCAGAACGAAAAATCAAAAAAGAGATTAAACAAGAGCCAGGATTTCGCGTCAAGGAGGAACCTAGTAGTGGATTCAGAAGAAGAACAAAAGGAGAAGGTGTCGCACCAAAAGGATCAAGAATTTACTGTCGTCTTTGGAAAATGTAATGTATAAAAGTGAGTCAGATGTCCACACCCGTAGCTCAAAGATGACGTCTACCCGTGCCAAAGCTGCTATTAAGGACGCCTATACTAATCCAAAAAACCCATGTGCATTCACTTCTGTAGCCAATATTCACAAATTTCTCAAGCCCAAGTTCAAATCTTTAAAGTATGAACAAGTTGAGAAAGTGTTGGAAGATTTGGAATCATTCACACTACACAGACCAACTCGAAAACGATTTCCACGTCTAAAGACACTAGCCTCTGGTCTTTTCACTGATCTTCAAGCAGATTTGGTGGACATGAGTAAATACAAAAAGACTAACAATAACACTACATTTTTATTGACAGTCATCGATATTTACTCTAGAAGATTATATGTTCGACCAATGAAGAATAAAGGGGGTGTAGAGGTATCCAAGGCCTTGAGTGAGATATTCAAAGAAATTGGCACATCACCCATGAGTGTGTACACAGATGAGGGAAAAGAGTTTTACAATACCAATGTCAAGACTCTGTTCAAAGAGACAGGTATCTCCTTGATCTCTACAAAAAGTGAATTGAAATGTGCGGTAATTGAGCGAGCAAATAGGACTCTGAAGACTCGATTGGCAAAGTACATGACCCAGAAATATGGCTACAAATATATCGATGTGCTACAAAAGATTGTGAAAGGAATCAACAACACTCTTAACCGTGGAATTGGGAAAAACCAGTGGATGTGAAACGTGGAGATTTTATGGTACCATTACCAGAAGATGTTGAAAAACGTACAAAGTTTCAAGTTGGTGACCACGTTCGAATATCGGCAAAACGACAAATTTTCGATAAGGGCTATGATCAAGGATGGACGACTGAAGTTTTCATTGTAAACAAGGTTCTATACAGAAAACCAATTGTTTACAACCTTTTGGACACTAACGGCGAGGAGATTGAAGGAATTTTTTATGGCCGAGAGCTCACAAAGTGTTCATATGGACGAGATGACTTGTATCGAATCGAGAAGGTGTTGGATACGCGAATACACAAAGGAAAGAAGCAAAGTAGGGTCAAGTGGTCCGGGTATCCAGATTCTTTTTCTAGCTGGGTAGACTCTGACTCTCTTGTTAATTTATAATTGTATTGTTCATTATTGTTTATTATTTGAATAAAAAATCACTGGTTATAAAATGGGTAATCATCAATTAACATAGTATTGGTAGGCAGTTGGCCGAAAGGTGTAACAATTCCTTGAATATCGTAGTGTCCTTTATCCATCTTCGGGTTTACTCGCTTTTCAGTGACACATGTCCAGAGTCCATCTAAAGCATTGTCTCCTCGTTTGAACGTCATCATTTTTGCGACGAGTGGCTCCGAAATCCCCTCAGAAATGAACTCCTTCATCTGTAAGAATAAAAATTAGACGTTTTTTCTCAAGTTTTGCCTTACCGTCTCCTTCATAGTGTTGAATGATATGGCCTCGGAGTTTTTCGACGTGAGACTGACACCTTTTGCCTTGACCGAATAGCTACTCATTCCTTGCTGATCCTCCATCCTCAACGCATACATTTTGGGTGCCATCACCACTACTTCCTTCAATTTTCTTCCAGCTGGTATCTCATCAGTAAGGAATCCCAACTGCTCGCCTCTCATCGACTTCAACTTGTTTTCCCCAACATTCTCCTTGTAGATTACGGAATCGGTGTCGCAATAAATCATGTTCTCAATTCCGGCCTTCTCCATGGCCTGCGTGAGACGCAGACGAGCAGCACTTGTGGTCTGAGCGGCTATTGCCAGATTGGTGAATCCTCCAGGTAGTAGAGCCTCTTTCTTTGGTCGTCTCGAGAGAAAGTACTTTTTTGCACCAAAAGGAATCATGTTCACAGGCTCGTACTTTGGATCGTTCAGAAACTTTGTCATTCCCACAGCATCGGCCAGACGGATCAACTTTGTTTCGACCTTGTCTGGATTTTGAGCAAATTTACCTGAAAAAATCTAAAATTAGTAAAAACATACGAAATGAAAATGACTTACCCCAGGCAGAGTTCAAAAACAGCTTTGCAAGACTCCTCAGGGCTTTGTTGACTTTGATTTTTGTCTTATCCAACTGAACACCGTCCATTTCCCAAATTTTTTTGATGTAGGCATCCTTCTCGTCATCAGTCATATCCGGTCTTGGCCATCCACTGCTCTCATGCTTCATCTTGAGGAGAGGCTTGATGTAGTCCGCGAAGAATCCTCCAGCAACCCATCTATCCCAGTGCCAAATTTCGTGGTATTTCAAAACCTTGTATCCCTTGCTGATGGCATAATTCAGTTCGTCGGTACACCAAACACCTGTCAGGTACCTCTCAGAAACCTTTGTGTGTGTGCAGGGACTACTAATGTTCTGGCTCTCTCCACAAGTTCGACACAATACAAACATTAGTTTTTGGCTAATCTTCTGAGGTAGAAACCCGATTTCGGCATTGGGATCAGGAAGAACATCACAATATACAAGTCCACGATATGTGAGAGGTTCTCCAAGTTTTGGAAATACAGCACTTATTATTTGAGGATTGCCAAAGGGATAAGCAGTACCTCCAGCATTGAGATATGGGTAGAGACTTGTGAAATCCAAATAGTTGAGAAGTGAAGTCGTCGTAGCCTGTGTAATTGATCGGAACGCTTGAGTCCTTCCACCATAGAGAGCTTCACGAGGGATGAGTCGATGAGTATATCGACAAAGTTTGAAGAATTTGTGCATCTCTGGGTCATTTGCCATTTCCTTCCTAATTTCACACTCCCACTTGGCATGGACCGTGTAGCCTTCAGCACGAAGCTCCTCTTCTCGTCGTAGTGTCTCGGCAAGCAAACTTCCCATTCTTCTGTTTTTGTTTACAGGAGAAAACTTTTCACCAATGGGGTGACACTTTGAACATCCGTGATACAGACAACCGTATATTTCATAAATTTCACGAGTCTCTGAGTTGTAGGCATCCAAATAATATTTACGTCCATTTGCATCAATGCAGTGTTCACCTCCACGAAGCTTGTACTTTAACTTTAGACCAGGATTCTTCTTCTCGAGCCATTGGATGTACTTCAAAGCAAGGACCGAGTTGTTGCCACCGCCATATCCCTCCTCAGGAATATAGCCCACCTCTCCCTGTTTAATGTATTCGTGTTTGAGCACAAACATTACATAGGAGGCGAGAGTACACCCTTGGATAATAGGATTCCATCCATTGAAAGTTGATTCGCACATCTGCAAAAAATACAAAATTAGTACCAGTGAATACAAAATGTTAACATTTAGTTGGCAAATTGTGTACAATTGAGTGGCAATTTGACACCTATACAATTACACATCAACCCAACCGTGTGTCAACTAGAGATATGTGGGGTAATGGGTGTGTATTCAACTAACCTCAATGAAAGCGACCAGTGTTAGCCTCAGAATTCGGACATCAGACAAGCAGTATCGTTCCATCTCCGTGTACAAATCGAATGGTGTGTTATAATTCTCTGCGTACCACTCTTCAAATTCTTCTTTTTTGGACGCACCCATGAAATCGGGGCTGTAGTACTCCTTGGGCGGCAGTGTAGCGAGAACTTTGTCATAGTTATCGGGGTGATTGTATAGGTATGGGAAGTATCCTTTTGCTTCTCCAGTTAATCCGAAAGCACTGGGCATCTTTGCAAGACCCATTTGGAGGTATTGAAGCGAGTCTCGGAAATGTATCCTTTGCTTTTTGTATGTGAATTCTGCACTGATGAATGTTTTTCCATTCATGATAAAGCTTGGTGGTGTTGCCTCGGGTCCAGCTAGCCTATCCATTTCTGCCATCACCATAACGTGATCATATCTTCCACCATTATGTGCAATGACATATGCACCGTTTGCTCTCGGATCCGTCATCAGAAATTTGCAGAATTTGGTCAAAGTCTTACTTTTCTCTTCTGGTTCAGGCTCATCGTAACTACATTCTGATCCGCTTTCGGATTCCTCTTCTTCCTCATCCTCCGCTTCTCCAGCAAATTGGTGGTCGTCATCCTCCTCCTCGTCGTCGTCCTTATAACTGAAGATGATCGGCTCTTTGCAGTTTGGACACCCAGATTTCCCACGACACTCGTTGCAGAACATGTGAGCCACAATCATGTTGGGCATGTGTTTCGGTCCACGGCAAGGGTCATCTGAAAAATTGAAAATTTAGTGATTTTTTGGTGAAAAAACATGGACTTACCGCTATATTCTCCCGATTTCACTACAACACACTCGGCATCGTAAACGATTATGGTCCACTTTTCCTGTTTCTCTCTCTTCTTCTTTTTACTGTCCTCGGTTGGCATTGGGTGACAGCATTCGTGCTCCTTCTCTTTTTTGGCTTTACAAACCGCACAAAAATGTGTTGTCCAACAGACATGTGGTAACTTTCGATATTCTGGTGTTCGGTCATACTTCAGGCACTTTGAACAGCTGAAAAAAAATTGTTTTTGGAAGAGGGAAGGGGGAAAAACACTTACAAGAAAAACTTTTTGCAGTTGGGTAGAGCATGACCATTGGCGCATTCGAGGTGTCTGTCGAAACATTCCTGTCCCGGGAAATCAATGTTGCAGTCGTCACAATGAATTTTGATGGCTGGTTCAGGCTTACACTCGGAGAATCCACACCACCAACATTTAGCTTTACATTTATTGGAATGGTTATGACCGGCCCAGGTGGAGCACTTGTAGCAAAATCTGAAAAAATATAAGATTATTTGGCATACCTTAAAAAAAGGTTACCTTGATGGATTTCCACTCTTGGTGTGGGTAACGTATTCATAGTGACCCTTGTGGTGGAAGAGACCGATGAATCCTTTTCCTTTCTCGTTATAGTTGGCTTCCTCTGTGAGAACAGTGTCACGACCTTTGAGTGACCATAGAGTGATTTGATAGTCTTCAAGGTAAGCAGCCAAAATCTCCAAATCCTCACGTCCATGTTCTTCTTGATCAGTGTCCATCTGTGCCTCTTCGAGAAAGTTTTTGGCCATCTGTAGCTGTGCGTTGGTTTGAAATTCCAATGTGCGGTCCATCCGAGTCAGGTTGTATAGAGTCTTTTTGAATTTTTTTCTCTCCACATCGGTGAATCGCGGGTTTGATGAATCAGAAACGAGTTTTCCAAGACATAGAGCCTTCACCATGCAATGACTGTTACCTAATACTCGTCTACGTTTCTCTCGAAAGTGGTGTTGTAGGATCGTCTCCTTCATTTTCTCAACAGATCGTGTTCCTTTCTTCTTCTTCTTCTCATCTCCTCTACCCATTAGCTTTCTTCGGGCTCCATCCTTGAATACATTCATAGCTACGCTGAACGATCCATCCAGTCCCAAATTTTTGTTGCTCTGCATTTGACGGGCTAGGGTGTTGATAATTTCTCCACCACCCACAGCAGAATGTGTCTTGTGCGAAATGAAGAATCCGGCCTCTTCGCGGAAACCCTCATGTTGCATCCTAAAAATGAAAAAATTAGTAATCAAAACAGAGATAACTTGAAAAGTAACTTACTGAAGCCAATATGGAGTGGTTTCGAGGTCTCCTTTCGCCGCTTGGATCTGCTTTCTGATGAAGATATCGATACACTTGGCTACGTGTTTGTGCAGAAGTGCAGGCTTTTTGATGTCATCCAAGGCATTGAATTTGATCCGGATAGTGTCGAGAGCATAGAAGGCAGCATTCTTCCTCGTGAGTCGATTTTCCTTTGACATTCTGACACTCTTGGCGAAAAAACTCAGTTCCTTTTGAGTTGGGAAGTGATTTGGGCTTACGAAGGTGAATGGGTTTTCGGTTTCTTTCCGTGTACGACCGGCACCATCTGAAAAATTATAATTTAGTATTGGGTTTCAATAGAAAAAAACTTACATTGGTTTGGTAGTTTTCGAAGAGTCGGTACAGTGTTTTTGATAGGTGTGCTGCTCATGAGTGGAGCTCCAATATCATCGGATACAGTAATTTTTCTTCGTTTAGAAGGAGGACCATCAATAGGAAGAGGAGTCAAAGCACGAGGAGTACATAGAGCAAGGGCATCAACACGAGAAAGGCTTGTAGCACCAAGAGGAAGTTCATCGAAAGAACAGTCACTAGGGTTCTGGCAGAGAGCCATAGCCTCAGCATGAGTAAGACTTGTAGCACCAAGAGGAAATTCATCAAAAGAATCAGACATTTTTCCAAGACGTGTGTGGACAAGAGCTTTGAAAGATGTTGAAATGAAGCTTTCTCTATCCAGGTACCGTACCCGAGTGCCCGCCCCTTTTTTTTTTTGACACACTATATGAGAGTCCATCACATGTTGCGTAATAGTAACAGTTGTCAAGGAGAAACTTGGGAGAATAATCCAATTAACCAAGACCCATCAATATTGTGAACAGTTGTTTATTAGAGGAAATTAAAAGAGTCAAGACCCATCAATATTGTGAACAGTTGTTTGGTAGAGGAAATAAATTATTGAAGTATCAAAACAGAGATAAGTTTAAAAAAAGATTGGCAACGGTGATTTCCCAATAGATATACGTAGACGTTTGTATTCAGCCTTTGCTTCTGGATCCACTTTGATAGCAAGAGACGCGTCCCAATTCATTATATGAAGATCCTCGGATTTTCGAACACGGCTTACTCCAACATAAAACATTCCGGGCGGTATACATGGGTAGGCCAGCAAAAATACTTTATCTAGAGTCTGTCCTTGGGATTTATGATAGGTGAGAGCATAGGCTGGTGAAATTGGTAGTCCCTGAACATGAGTCTTTGCGGATGGTGAGGTTGACGGCCATGAGCTGGTTCTTTCCAAAACACGAACTGACTTGCTTCCATGTAGTCTGAAAGTATGAGAATAAATGATACGATACAATTTTTGTGACATCTTACATCAACTCTAGTTGTGTAGTTTGATAATCGTCGTGCATGATTTTGTTGACTGTAGCAATTTGGCCATTAACGAGTTGAGCGTCAATGTTTTTCTCAATCATCACACGACTTTTCTTAGCAACTTGAAATGAAACACTTCGGGTTGATGTAGTTGAAGCCCCAGTAGTCGTTACAGTTTGGTGAACAATATCGCAAAGTTCTTCTTGTTTGAAAAGTTTACGGGTGACCTGAAATGTGGATAATAGATTTGTTTCTCAATGATAAGACTATTACCATTCGATTCAGAATACGGGTAGCAGCATTCGACCAAGCTAACATCATCATGTTCTTTTCCTCATCATAGTGTTCCAAATAATTGTTCACACAAGAGTCCCATTTTGTATTCGGAAGCAAACTAGCCAATTCATTCAGAAACCTTTCATCACGGGCATTACAGAAACCAAGACGCCATCTTTGAAGTCTCTCTGCAAACACCGGATCTTCCTGTTGACGCATATTCTGCTCCAACTCCACATATTGAACGTGATTCTGCCACAATTTTGCTAAAGCACACACTTTATTGAAAGTTAGAAAATAATCAAACCCACATTTGAAAACCCAAGAACCAACTACAGGGGGTAGTTGGAGGAGATCTCCAAACAAGACGATAGTACATCCACCAAAAAGAACATCAGGATTTCCCATAATTCGTCGTATTCTAGCCTCGGCACGTTCGAAAAGTACAGCATCACACATTGAAATTTCATCGATGATTACTAGTTTTAGAAATTTGGAGACTATTACAGTATCAGTAGCATCACATTTTGAATTAGTGGCATCCAATTGTAGTGCTTTGTAAATGGTACGGCCACCAATGTTCTTTGCGGCGAATCCCGTAGTAGCAGCTACTATCACGTGAGCAACTCCAATATGATTCACAATTTTTCTAATAAGCCACGATTTACCAGTACCGGCTTGACCACATACAAATAGTACAAGGGGCTTTCTCTAAAATAAAATCTGTACAAAAAAGAAAATTCATTTTCAAAAACTTACTTTATTTGTTGTTTCAGCATCTTTGATAATTCTTCTGAAGGCTGCTTCTTGTTCTTCATTACCACGAACTATATCATCCATCCTTATACTCGAAAAAAGTGGACGATGAGAATCCAATTCTAGGAGGTAGACGTACTAGTCTAATCATGGTTACGTAACATTATACACTAAGATTTTATGAGCAACAGACACTCTTTCCGTCACTTTGGGCTTCGAGTAGTGTGGTTGTCACACTAGTCTAATCATGGTTACGTAACATTATACACCAAGATTTTATGAGCAACTGACACCTTTTTTCCGTCAGTTTATCACATCTGACGTCGCACCGTGTGGTGACCAGTTTTTATTTTCTCTATTTTCTCTATTTTCTTTATTTTCTTTATTTTCTTTATTTTCTTAAAACTATGTTTGGTAAAATTCCGAGTCCTGATCCCGCACCAACAAGTATTGAAAATCTTCATTTCTTAGAACTCAAACGAAAAAACGAGATGCCACCTCAACCTACCAGCAAGGGTGTAACTCAATTTCTAGAAAAGGATGACTTGGAGGGTCAGAAAGATTTTTGGAGATTTTTGGACAACTCTGATGCCGGAAACTGGACTGCAGCATCTTCTCAAATCGATGAGAGTGTCGATTTCACCGATTTGGACCGATATTTACACACAGAAGACGATTCTGCGCAAACATTCAGTAAGTTTTTCTTTTATTTCCCTCATTATTTTTATTAAATCTTTGTTTTTCAGAAGATATCGTCGAAATCCCACCACCGCAGCAACCGAAGAGTGCAGTCAACGGGAAAACAATGATAAAATTGTGTGGAGGAGTGAAGCCATCTTCTTCCAGACGAAAGGGCACAAATCCAAAACGAGCACCACCGAAGAAGTCATGCATCAAAGTCTGCGTCGACTGCAAAAGCGGGATGAAGATGATGAAGAACACTCTGACAATCAAGCTATGTAAGGATTGCTGTAAAAATTTTTCTTAATTTCTTATTGTTTTATTTATAACTCATAACAGTTTTTTCACAAAAAAGAACCTATGAATGAATTGATAATGATGAAAATGGTAACAGAAATCAATAACAATTTGAGTAACAGAAGTGGTGGGAGTCGATACGAATTCTAATAATCTCTAAGAGACAGCTGTAAATCATATCGTCTTCAATAAGTGACAAAAAAAACTGGTTTTAGAAGGAGAGAACATTAGATGCGGGTGTTTGTGCACAAAAAATGATATTCAGAGTTGTTTAGATAGATGTTTAAAAAACGTACAAAAAACAGGGAAAGAGAGAGAAAAACAGGGAAAAAACAGGGAAAAACAGAGAAAAACGAGATAACTTATCATTTTTCCCACATCCTCACTCTTCGATTTCTCTATTTTCGACAACCTTCTTAGCCCAATTCTCCTCGCTTTTTCCATCAGCTGCACAGTCTTCAACTTGAACACCATTAATCTCTTCACAAGTCGTATCGTCTGAATTCATCAAATCCTCATTCGGTTTTCCCGGTTTCTCGGTCGCATCAGCTCCAGATGTTTCATCGATAAGCGATTCGTCTTGACTGGCTTTCCATTGACCAATTTTTCGGATCAAATCAGCTTCAGCGCGGTACACGGCACTTCGCTCATCCATCGTCGTTGGCAGATCATACACTTGAATTCGGCGACGGCGGATCAACAGAAAAACTGACAAGATATTCATAAGAAGCAAAAATCCGACGATCATTGATATCACGATGAGTGGGAGCGTGCATGAATTACCAATCGGAATCTGAAAGGAAAAAAACTATTTTTCCGAAAAAAACTGGTAAAACATACTTCATTTAGTTTGTATCGCACGATACAGAAGATTTCGGTGTCATTTGCAGTGGCTGCACAGAGGGAGCCAGTCGGGCATTCAAAGCAGCGGGGGTCGACACTCTCATAAAACTGAAAATTCGAAATTTAGTCAAATTATTGTTTTTTTCTTAGTGATCCTCACCGATTGTGCCATTTTAACAGCGAACCCTCAACACTACGATATCCAATGAACAGGGAGAGTCTGTAAATTGGATATTTTGGTAGAAAATTCAAGAAAACACAAAGAAAACTGAGAAAAAAGAGCAAAAATGGAGAAAAAACGGGGATTTTGCTGGAAAAATCATCGGGTTCAAATTAGCACCATCATTGCGTACTTTTCAAGGTACAGTACCCCACGCACTTTCACACAGTTTCTTCATTCCCGCGGGAAAAATAAAATTTGAATCGACAAGTTGGAAAATGGAATTGTTGAAAAAGGCGGAATTTGAAAAATACAAATTTGAAAAAATTTGAAATTAATTTGAAAAAATTTTTTGAAAAAAAATTTGAAAATTTTTGAAATTTTTTTTTTTGAAAAAAAATTTGAAAATTTTCAAAAAAATGTTCAGCCGAGATCGAACCCTCCCCCCCCTCACCCTTATCCACCCTCTCCCTCACCCTCAATCCATCTTTCCACCCTCCGCGCAACACCTGACACCCCCACATCTTCACCCTCCCCTCCAGGAGGGGAGGGTGAAATTATGCTTCCCTACTACTTAGGTTATCAAAAACAGGAACCACGTGCCAACAACACCGACTCTTTGTTATGCTATCTTATCATATCTTATCTCATTTGACACGTGCCATCTAGAAAATATGTTAATGTTGATGTTTCGTGGTGTCTAACTAATATGTGGTACAAACATTTTTTATGACATAAGTTTGATTTCTTGGAGGAGAGGCCAACTATCAATTTCAATTAGTTTTTTGATATGCATTATCTTATTTCACTTCTTGCGAACGTTTTCAAAGAGGCCATCTATCCCTCCCGTCTTATTTACCGAGAATTAACAGTCCGGAACCTGTGATGACGATTGTGTGTTTGAATGTTTGCATGCGTGTTGTCAATGGTAGTATTGAGAAACACATATTTCTAATTTCCCTTTTTGATAATACGTTCTCTAGATTTATTTCTTGAAATACGAGATAACATGCCTACCTACACAAAACCTGACAAGCATCATTGAAAGAAAACAAAAACTGAAATCTCTCCACCAAGATTATGTAATGAATTCGTATTCATTCAATTTTTTTCGACACCAATTTTTTGTCCTGCTCACACCTGCACACATAATATACTTCACTTCTTTTTTTCCAGCACCCTCTGGATTTTTTTCGCTTCCTTATTTTCTTCCGAGTCTATTTCAGTAGTGTATATGTGTCAAGCTGAAAAAGGCAAACACAAAATTTCAGTGAAATCGGTGGGACATTGGGAAAAAATAATTTCAAGATGGAGAGAGATGTTGTTTATTTACTCTTTCAACCCGCCCCAAGCGGTGAGAAGGTTTCGAAATTGTTTTTCCGGAGACTGAAAATCGGAATTCAGAACAGAAACGCAGATATTTTTTTAGAGGAGTATAGGCGGCAGCAGACGAATATTTCAATCTGTGATTCCTAGTCATCCTCTTATTCAACATCATACCTCCACCATTCCATTCTCTAGGTCTAATGAGCCAATTGAATGTGAAAACTGGAGCAGTTTGAATGTATGTATCTTCTGATATATCTCTCCTCTCCTTTCTTCGATTCTTCAAGAAAAAAAGGGAGGAGGAGGTGTATGTCATAACCACACCACTCCTCCCCCCGGCTAGTCAGGTCTTGTTTCGTTTTTTATAGTTTAGAAGAAATAAAGGGAAAAAGTATGTAGTTGTAATAAATCTCTTCTTTCCAAGTTTCTTGAATTTTATACATACTTTTGATTCCTATGAATTGAAAAGTAATGAGTTTTGCCTATTTTTGGAGACCAGAAAGCCTGAAATTGAGAAGATGTGTTGATAGTTTTTACAGTTATTAGCCCTCTGAGAGTCTCTAGACTTGTAAAAATAAGCTGAATTTGACAACCGGAAGTCGTAAATAAAGATTGTTTCAAGTCCACTGGTACGAGATAAGTAACATGGGATGTTTTATGCTCTAAAAGTAGTTATACCCTCAATACAACTAATGAACTTTTTCTTATTGCGTTTCATACTGTCGAAACAAATTTCACTTCTGTCATTACTCCCGCACAACTTTGCTTGATAACTTTGCTCATCTTAATTAGAATAAAAAGTATGCAATTTAATATCTATCCTTCTATCTTTATATTCATATCCCATAAATGTCGATAAAATAACAATTTTCCAATTATTTCCTCTCCCTCCCTCCATTTTTCCACACATTTAATTGTGTTAAATGGTGTTGCCTTTTGCTACTACTTGGTGCATGCACCACAGAAACTAGTGTATGTCTATTATATTTTGTGCCAATTTTACATTCAAATGAAATTAACTTCTTCGCGTGGTGCTGTTGGGGGAGAAAAAGGAGAAGTGGAAAAGAGAAGAGTGTCTTATGAGTGAGTGACTTTTTTGTTTTATTTCGAACATATTTAGCATATTTGTCAAATCTTAAATTTTGAATTCAGGCGCCAATCTCCCGAGTGATATTTAGTGATAGTTAGAACAAAATATTAAATTTCTGAAACCAACTAATGATATAAGCAGTGTGATTATATTCTTTTCGATAACAAAAATACCATTTTCATTCTCGCCCCATTTTTCTTTTTTTTTTCCAACATATAATAACCCCTCCATTATTTTTCTTTTCCACTGACTCTTCCTTCTCCCTATTAACTTTTCCCCCCTCCCCTTATTACGTAAACCTTGCTCATTAATTAAAACTTTTTACCTCACTAGTCTTCAACTTTCCGCTTCGTTTCATCCCTTGTTTCAGCATCTGCCCGACTGACTTTCCCCCCACATTTTCTTACTTCATTTTTACGTCCAGCTGACTCTATAAGACGGTTCTATGGACATGTTTTTGTTGTGTCGGCATTTCATCAAAGGGACTCCCTCTACCCTCATTTCTCACATTTTGTTACCTACTTTATCACCTCATTCAACCGGCGATATGAGAATGCATTAGGAGATAGAGGGTAAAATGTTTTTCATAGAGAAAAGGTTTTAGTGACAAAAAATAATTTCCGTTGGGGAACATTGAAGAAAACTTGAGAAGAGCTGCTTAATGACCTAGTTACTTTCTAGAGACATGCCTCTAAATACGGCTCAACTCACTGAACATACCTTCTCCTTAACAACCCATTCACTTTAGTCCTTCTTCACCCTCTCATACTGTTCCCGTTTTTGTCGGCTATCCCCAGCTACCCCAAACAAACCCAAACCACTACAAACATACAGTTATAATTGGTTATGCAAACAGTTGAGGGGTCCTTTTTTGATCTTGCGTAATATTTGGATATAGAAGTGTTGAGAGAGTCATATCTCGAGACAGGTAGGTCTCCGCCCATGACCTAGCAATGTGTGACGTTCCCATAGGTAAGATGGCTAATGTGTTTCGAAAGCCATCTCGAAAATATTTTTTCTAATCAGTTTATTACTTGCTGCTCAGTATCCAAATTTGAAAATGCGCCATTCCGGCTCCTCCCTAAGCAACCACTCATAAAACAATGCCAAGACGCACCCTAACTCTTCCTTTCCCATTCAAAAGTTATGTCACAAAAAGTCTATGTCAATAGCTATAGTGATACACCTGAGTACTTAGGGTCTCCCCATATTTGTGTCACTTTGAATAAACTCTTACCCATTTTATGATCCCCGCCGTTTTTGTATGTATATCCTCCGCTCGGAAATCGCATAAACTTAATTTTGCCCTCCGTCTAGTAAGACCTCTATGTTTGTATATCTTGTTTTAGAAAAGGGAAAAAGAGCAACAGGTGAATATTTTTTTGGTGTTTTTTGATTGATTTTATTAGACTATGAGAAAAGTTAAAATAAGTTAATACATGGTTTCTTATACTAACTAATATTCCTAAACAATTATTTTCAGAAGAAAGGAGATAGTTAGGCATGAGAAAATTTAAACAAATTCTAAAACCGACTGAGAAGCTGAAAAAACCTTTTTTCTCTCGAAAAGTGCAGATCTACTCTTCTTTATATTCTTCTACTTCTAATTCAGGAAAGATCTCATTTCCATATCTTTCTTCTCCTCTTCTTTTTCCCTTCTGAACCTCTTTGCTTCTCTTGACCCTCCTGCCAAAATTTCGAAAATGTTTTTTTCGTTCCTTTTGAATTTCTCACACACCAAAAAGGGAGAAAGGGAGCATATTTATTTATACACCCACGAATTTTTAATAATTTCATCTTTTTTCTCTGCTCCTCTGAACCTTTTTCTCTGAAAATGAGAAAAAGTTGTACGTTTTTTGGTTAGATTGGGTCTACTTAGTGTTAAGGAGCAAAGTTGGGCAAACTATTTCTATTCAAACTGTGGATAACATCTACCATTCACTGTCGATATTTTTCACACGTCGGTAAGGTAATACCTTGACAGTGGTCCAAACTTTGACCTTGTTTTTCTCGAATACCAAGAGGGCAAAAACTGAATATATTTGAAATCAGCGTTATCCCAGCTTTTCAATGACATTGGGCACGTCCTATAACTCCATGTCCACTCGGGGTCTTAGGCTTACTCAGCAAAAAATTCTGAAATTTCTTACCTATACCTTTTTATTTCGAACTTCGTTTTTAATCTTTATTTTTATTTTTGAAAACCAGGACTTTCAGAATGAAAATCAACTATGGTATCATATTCTCGATATTCTACACAATTGCACCGGTTCAGAGTATTCTGAAGTGTTTGTCAGGTATGTTCTGAGTCGTTTTCAAAAAATTAAGAAGACACCATTTTTAGGTCACTCTCAATACGCCACTCAATGCACATCCCAGTCATACTGTGTCTCAATCACTTCCAAGAACGGACCTGTTCAAAGATCTTGTGATGGTGAGTTATGCCGTAGAAAAACTGGAAATAGAACGAATTCAATGGGATAGTTTAAAAAAAATCGAACTTGATGAACACTCTCAACTTAATTGAGCAACAAATTAAAACATAATATTAGAAAAAGTTCCACTTAAGTGCTTCGTTGGTTAAAACAGTCCTTTTACAGGAAACTCCATCTCACAAATCTCACTCTGCTCAATGTACGCAATGCACGGAATTCCAAGAACAATCTCCACAGATTATTCCAACTTCCCCATCTCTCTTGGTGGACCAGCATCCCAAGGTTGGTCAACGGTTGCTATCGATTTTAACTGACATACTTTCCAGCAGCCCCGATTCCAAAAATGTCATCCTCTTCCTCCCGAAGCTCGCGTCGTGCTCCAATGCAAATGTGCTTCAACGCCGGAGACCTTGGCGACGTCTGTTGTTGCAACACGGACTACTGTAACTCGTCACGTCTTCAGAAGTACATTCTCACCATCGTGTTCCCAATAGTGTTGATAATCAGGGGAATTTATTGAAACTTTGAGTTTGGGGAGACTTTCCATCTAAAACTTTTTTATCGCAAAAAATGTGATACGCTATGGGTAAGATATAATGTTCAAAACATCGTTTTGAATTTAGAATTTTCTGTAAATTATTTGTCTTCTCTTCTTTTATTGGAATAAATGTTCATTTTGATACAAATCTTCGCAGTTTAACAAAATATTTGTTTTTCGTACTTTGTTTCAAAGAAATCTTTTTGAAAATTTAGATGATTGTCAATGTTGCACACTTGTAACCAGTTATTGTCATGACCTGGGGAGCATATTTGACACCACACGCGTATTGGGATTTGCTTAGGTTCTGTAAAATAAAGTTAGTTATACAAAACGTTGTACAAATCTGAAAAATGAGCTTTAGAAGCTAAATAAAGGTTTTAATTATTACTTACCTGCTTCACAAACTTCTTACAAATCTTATCCACATAAGCTTTTGTGATTGCTGCTTTTGCAAGGGTGTACAACTTCTGAAGGCATGCTTCTTGTGCGGTACCAGCTGCTTTACATGCTTTGATCTTTTTGAGACACTGAATTAGAAAAAAATAACAGAATTTCATCACACAATAAAACAAACTTTATTAGTCAGTGTCTTTGTTAGCTTCGTCAATGGAGTAGCCCATTCCGTGGCTAATGTAAGAATGTCGTCCGGACTGAGACAACTGTTGACTGAAAGTAGAAAATTAAGTTAATTCTCGAGCTGACAACTTACTACTTGTATACAGACTGAGAGCAGCGAGAGCTTTTGTACCAGAATTGTTGATGATGCAGTCTTTAGCTACTGAAAAACGAATATTTTTATAACGGTACGTTTATAAAGCTGTCTACCTGAAATCATAGCTGTCGTATTGGTTGGAGTTGCATAAATCTGCGGGTCAGCACATGCAAAAATAGTGTTAAGCTGTGCAGCAGTATAAAAAGTTATTCCAAGAGTGTTAACACACTTTGTGGCCATAGCTAAACGATTGTCAGTGCAATTGACATTATGCAGGAGGATAAGGACCACAGTAAGAAGCAGTGTTTTCATCGTGGAATCTAGGATGTAATGTTAAATATGTTCAGTGCTTCCAGTCTTTTTTAGAATTCAATTTATACAAATTCACTCCAGATATGTTCCCATACATTATACATCCCGATCAATGCCACACCCATTTTTTGGCACCGGATTAACAGAATATTTGCACCGTTTTAGTTTCTGATGTTGGTAAAAAGGTGATTGAAACAAACTTCGCGTTCAAACAATAGAAATGATATGTTTTTTGATCGGGATAAAACACTTTTGGGGTAAAGAAAGGGGCTTAGTAGTTTGGGGATGAGGTTCCATTCACTTTCGGACCAGAAAGCCTACAATGTAAGGGTATCTGGAGATTTATTCCGATCGTCGCCTGAACAACTTCACTCTCTCCGTGTTCTGACCCTTTAACATCCAATTTGTTAATTTCTGTTTTTTTCATTTGTCATTATGGATAAACGAGTTATCACAAAAAGTAAATCTTCATTTCGAAACCCGAAGCAAAATGTTCTAAATCTCTTAAAACAATCAATTGACTATGAAAATAAGACTCTAAAACATAAAAGACTTTGACCCGAATAAGCAAAGCATCTAGTTCAAAAAAGAAAAATCAAAATCAATAGAACAGGAAAATGAGCAGCACCGAAAACATCAGAAATAGACCAGATGATTTACTCAATGTAGAGTTACACAAGTCACCACCACAGCAACAAATGTATCCGAGATTTGGGATGGTATCGCAGGTCTCGACAATACGGTAGGTTTGGCAGATCGAGGAGACACCGGTGCCGTCGCAGTAGCGGACCTGAAATTACAGCCTGTCAGAAACAAGATATACCGCATTTTTTATAAACGAAACTTTTCAAAATACCTTGTTAGTTTTTTTTTGACGAGGTTCCAAGTTCTTCCAACTTTAAATAAGTTTCAGATTCCCCAGGGAAAGTGAAAAGTGACAGTATTAGAAAGTAATCCCTTTTTGCCTTGAAAATGATTGATGAAGTGACAATTTCACACGCATCGCCTTCTCTTCCAAAATCCACAAAATTTCAAGGACTTTAGAAAAGAAAATAGAATAGGAAGAGTATAACCGATAATTAGAAGAGAGATGCGTTCCGCGAAATCGAGGTACAAAAAAGGGATAGAGGGGTAATTATCCATTCGGCAGTTGTGTGAAGTCAAGGACAACAAAAGAGAATTGTTATAATAAAACTGTTGGAAAAGTTATTGGGCTAAACTGTGACTGAAGAGTGAAATGTTGTTTACTTATAGCAAACTGGCTGGGATTTCCCGGGTACTTTCAGATTCTCTATTATTTTTTTTAGCATACTTGCAATCCGGACCGGCGCATAAATCGCGGAAAATTCAATATTAAGAGTTGAAAAGTATACTAAAATGTAGATCTCGACGAGTTCTCAGCCCCTGACTATCTACAGGTTGGATGACTAATCTTTGCTATGTCACGGGCCGGGCTTGAATGCTTTTTTCGACAATTTTTGCGTACTTAGATTTTATCCAGGCTCGCTGTGCATTAACGATCAGTCATCTGGCCAGTATCAAGTCACGGATATAGAACTCAACAAGATCTACATTTTCGTATATTTTTAAGCTTATAATATTGAGTTATAAGAGAGTTACGCGACGGACCGTGTCGGACTCGGTTGGCAAGTATGGTTTTTCTAGGTTTTTCAAGAAAATTCCAACAGGTATCAGAATAGATTGAAAATGCCAAACAGGGTACCCCCGAACTTCTTTATTTACGTTTTCTACCAGCCACTCCGCAACAATCAAAACGTTAGCGAACCATGACTAATCTTTTTCCTGTTGTCAAAACATTAAACCCATGTCTACGTCCAAAACCAATAAAAACGTACCGTATCCAAGCCAAGTGTCTGTTTAATACATGACATTGAGGGACAATTGATGACTTGTAATTGAGAACCCGAGTAACATTCTATGCCATCAGTGCCACGTGGCAGTTGGAGAAGGAGGAAAAGGGATATGAGAAGATGTGTGAGGTGGGAGAGTGAGAGCATCTGAAAATATTTTTCTTGGGAAAAAGACAAGATATATTCAGAAAAAAACGCAATATTTAGGATTTCAAAAAAAATGAAGATAAAAAAGTTTTAGAGAGTTTGGAAGGACAGCTGTTTTGAGAAGGTGTCCGTTGTTTACATAACACAAAAAGTCACACATCGTTAGGAGAATAAGAAAAAGAATCGAATTTCCACTTTTCTAGACGAGAACCGACTGAGATCTGAAATTGAGAATCCGTCTTCTCAGTGAAAAGTTTTTCTATCAAGTTGAAGAAGAAGCAAGAAAAAAACATGAAGAATAAAAAATAGCGAAAATAATCTGAGAATTCAAGTTTTAGTGAGCAGACCGTAGTACATAATTATAATTTTCAGTTCTTCTTTTGACTTCTTCTGGGATGGCCCACACCCGAAAAGTTGCATAAACCAAACTCCACCCCTTTTTTTGCCAAAAGCTTCTTCTATCTCTTCTCGAGAAGACACACATCCAGAATAGAATACATAAGTAGGGGGACACATAAAAGTTGAGGAGGGGGAGAACTTTTCAAGAAGAAGGCGAAACAGGATCTTCATCTGAATTGGGAAGAAAAAGGAAAACACTTCAGAATTTTACGGGCGGTCTTCCTTCTGGAGTACTGACTATTTCAATTGGGCGCGGGAAGTCATAATTTGGTAGATGAAGACTGGTAATATTCAGAAGTTAGATGGGGAGGGCTAGTGTACTATAGTTGTGAATTATTTAAGAGGAGGTGTGTTGGAAAAGAAACACTTTTTAGTCATGAAGAAGACAAATTGGATTGTGTGTATTTTTTATTTTTTTCAGTAGTAGAGCGGAAAAATGTTTCAGGGAAAAAACTTGTAGAAACTGCATTCTGGGAAAATTGGAAGAAAGTTCATAAATGTTCCAGGTTTCAGATTCCTAGAAGCACTAATCTAGGACTGATCAAGATTTTAAAATTCAATTTCAAAATGCTCGCGATATAAAAATGAAAATATTTCCAAAACCTGAACATTTTTCAGTCAAGCTACGACGTTAGCGCCATGAAAATAAAACTACTGCATAACAAAACGTTCTAGAATTTTAAAAAAATCTTTGGGTACTAAGCTAATTTGTAGTAGCAGGACATATACTCTCGAACTTTATTTTTAAAAAATCAGAGTGTTAAATTATATATGCTTTAAAAACCATATTCCGTTAAAACTCTTTGAACTATCAGTAAAGGTATAGAGATATTATTTTAACTCAGCCTGCTAAAATTGCTCGTTGTCTCATAGTTTCCATAATACCGAATTTCGGATCGAAAATCACACAAACAAGCGAAACTCTCTTCAAGATCCTAGAACTCGCATTGAATACAAAACTAGAGAACCAAAAAATAAAATAAAATAAAACGAAGGATGAAAAACAGGAAACAAATCGGTTAGAGCTGCTATCTTCATACACCCTATCTGTTAGAGCCCTCTCCACCCGTCTGCTACCAGCTTCCGGTGATGTGCTCTTTTCACCCCCGACAGATCCAGAAGGGGTAGGGGCATTAGGAAAATGAAATAGGGGGACCTCGAAAAGATGTGGATTTATACTAAATGAGTGGAAGCCTAGAGAGAGAGGGGGGGATAATAGGACAGATGCTTATCTTGTTAGTGTTATGACACCTCAAGGAATTGGATCGAGAATTAGTAACCGAGGATAGGAAATTTGGATTAGTAGTTTAGTTAAATGAAGAAAAGCGCACAAGGCGCACCAGCTAGTTTCATTGGTTTGGGGTTCAAAAAAAGGATAACAGATATTGGAAAACTATCATTGTTTATTATAGTTTTTCAGGCTAAAATATTGGGTAGCTACCGATTCAAGAACACCGAAGGACTAGAGATCTCTTGTGTCCATCTCGTTCCAAAAGTACAAATTCCATTGTACAGAGGCATTCAACCATCTGTACACTCTTTCTTTATTCTCAACACATCATCATTGAAAAGAAGGCAAAGGAGGTGTCCCCCTTCCTTTTCTGCTCTTCCTCATCCTCAATCTGTCATCCTATTGTCCACCAATTTTCGTCCTACTTCCGTTTTTCTTTTCACTTCTGAGTTTTCGTAGTAGAGAAGAGCTACGGACGGGTAAGAAAAATATTTCGTTGGAGTAAAAGAGATTTTAGGATATATAGGCTTAGAAAGAACAAAGATATGTGGCTGTCGTTGGTTGTGGAGCAGATATAAATTCTGTTCCTGTTTTTGGAAATTTTGGAAATCTAGCATGAAAAGGATTGAAATGAAAACATTGAGTCATTGACACTTCGCTCGGGTGAGAAGTAAGGAGAGACAAAGGTGTAATTGCAAGGTCTCTCATTAATAACAATCGGTCAGTGGAATTCAATTTCTAGGGAGGAGAAAGAGGGAGGAGTTTGAAAATAGGAAATCCTTGAGAATGGGCCTAAATTTGTGGAGAAGTCGAACATTAATTGTCAAATTCTAAGACTGGAGAATTAAGGAATAGGAATGTAAAGGAGCATTGAGAACGCTTGCAGATCACCTACCTAATATCAGACCAATGTTGAAATCAAATAATTTTACAAAATGGCAAAAAGTTTTAGTAAAACCAAAAATAGCGGGGTAACCAAAGCAGAAGATTGAACCAAACTACCCGTCTCATAAATAACCCGCCCATTCTTCCCTCAATTCTTCTTCTCCCTCCGATTAATCCGCCCATGTACCGGAAACTGTCCTCGCCACCACTGGTACCCACCGACGGTCTTGTGTATATGTTCAAAAGGAGGTACTCGCCTTCCCCTTTTGAAGGCTAAGGACACTGTCTTGTTATTGTTAGAGGGTGTAATTTGAGACATCCTTGTAATTGTTCCCTTGTCCTAGGGAGGGACCCCCTGGGTTTTGAGAATCAGAGTCCATGAAGTACGGCCACCTTCAGAATAGCAATTACCTTGGGGGGCTTCCTAATCCTATAAGTCATAAGCCTGGCTAGGTCTGGTTTATTAGAAAAGAAGGGGAGGTAAAGTCAATTGACCGATTTCACTTAAGAAAAGGGCAGGTGTGTGACACATATTTCCGAGACTAAAGAAAATGGAAGAGCATATGTTTTCAGGATGAATTGGTTTTGCGATTGGGTTTAGTAGGAAATGCAGCCAGATGAAAAATGTTCGAATTTTCCAGAACTGGGTTTCATCCAAACGCCGGTTTCCGAGATTGACGAAGTGTCCCGTAAAAATAATGTAAAAATTTCTAAAAATTTAACATTGACAAACCACAGGAACCCAGGCAGAACACTATAATTACATAATAACTATAATTACATAACACTATAATTACATAATGTAATAAATCATGCAATTACACAACTTATGAATAAACACTAAAAAGTTATGAAATTATTCGAAAAAAGTTGAGAGATTTTCGGGGAGGGAAGTTGACTAAAGTAGTCATCCTCTGCGTCAAGAATAACTGGTTCCTTGCTGATCCAACTACAGGTTATTATTTATTACTTTTACTCATGGCTTTGTTGGTGACGAGATTGGTAAAGGATGCAACAAATTTCATTTCGCAATTTCGGATTAAGGAGAAATCCGATTAAATGGATGACCAATACTTTGTTTATATGCATTAGGTAACTACAGTTAGCTGTTTGTTGGGGAGACTAGTTTTTTTGAGTTCCAATGTTCGGTTTTTTGAAAATGGCTATTACATAATAAACTTTCAGAACTGTTACAACTTCAGTTTACTTTCGAAAAATCAAAAAACTTGATTGTCAAACAAAACAAGAATTTCGGAGCATCCGGCCAGAATATTTATTTATCATATTAATTGACAATTGATAAGAGATGAATAATCAAATTTATAAGGATGCGCGCGAAAAATAAACAGAGAAAAGATCAAGGAACTGAGATTCATTCTGTGAAAAAGTTTCTCTTTTTTTTCTGACCAACAATGAAATTTCGCTTGCTTCTATTTTTTCTATCAATTCTAGCTAGATATTGCCGAGCTGATTGGAACAATTGTAAGTCGTGTGTGTCTTTGACGCGTTTTTGAAACATATGTGTGTTGACTGTGGTGCAACCAAAGTATTTGGGGTCAGTAGAGGATTCGTATTAGTTCGATTTGATATCTGAATGTTTGCTTCCAGGGAACTGGGGACCACCACAACAACCTCCATTACCGAACAACAATTTGGCTATTGGTTATCCTACTGCTTATGGATTATATGCTGGAAGAGGGTATGGCAACAATAATGGATATAATGGAGGGGGGCCTGTAAGTAAACAATTGTACTACAAAACTTACACTTTGCTCTTTTTTCAGCCTAACGCAGGCACTGGCTTCGGCAGCGCAGTCCGCTGCTTGAACGGAGGTGCCCATATCGGTCAATGCCGGCTGGATCAAGATTCCATTTGTATTGCTCTCGGAGGAACTTGTAGTCATGGAGCCTGCTGCACCACTCCTTTTGTTAGTATGCTTGGTGTTAACGGTTTGACTACAGAAACTCCAGAAGTGATAGATGGAGAAACAACTAAAAAGAAGAAGCCAAAAAGGAAATTGGTGATGACGACCACTACAGTAACACCAGATGGTGATGAAGGAGACGAGGATGATGATGCAGTGAGTTGGTATCTTATTGACGCCTAAATTAAATATTATTTTCAAGATGAAGTCGAATGAACTTGAAGAATGGAACACATTAGTTGAACGTGCTAGAACAACCACTACCACCGAGCCACCTATCATAGAAGAAATGGTTACAGTGTCTCCGTATATAGAGGAGAATGAGGATAGGGTAAGATTTTATGTGTGTCAGTTCTTTGAATTGTTCATATAATTTCAGAAATGCTCATCAGGTCTTCGTTCTGTCGGGCCGTGCTCAGAAGACTCCGATTGCCCGACTCTTCACCAATGTGAAAAGGAGCAGTGCTGTTATTTATTATTGCAATAAAACAAAGTGAAGAATAATTATTTTATCAACATGTACAATGATACGTAAAAAATACACTTAGTATTTATCTGGAAAAGTTTGAACTGGGTACGCTGGCCTTGGTCGTTTAGAACCTGCACTATCGCCAGTAGTAGTGAAAAGAGGCTCCAGAGGTATTTTCTTCTCGGGTTCCTGGAGGAATTCGACAGGTACCTTCTCGGTTTCGGAGATCTGGAAAAGTGGAAATTGTAGCTAAAAGTAGATTTATTCAGGCTCTTACTCTTATCTGTTGAGTCACTCCATGAGCCGTCGGTGCTGCCAACGTGCCCATTTGAACTTTTCGTTGGAATCGGCGATATTTACACCTGCAATGAGTGTTTTTAGAAGCAAATAACACAAATTCTGACAGCTGAAAATATATATTACTGTAGATAACTCACCCACACATGATTGTGTCCCGATAGGACGGCAAAATGACAAAGGTGAATATGAGTACTGTGGGGCCAAAAAAGAAATTCCAGACGCGGGTTGCCATCTCGTTGTTTAGAATTGCATAGTCGTTAGACATGTCAAGAAAAAAAGCGAGAGAAACAAAACAATCTGTAACTCTTGGGTTTTTACTTGAAATTGTTTAATTCCACTCACAGAAACAGGGATAAATAGAAATAGGAGCAAATATCGAGTACAACATTGCCCAACCCAGTCGACTCCTGGCATCATAAATTACCGGGTCCAACATATCCATCGCTATTTTCTGTTTTGCGCAACAGGCAAATGTCATACATCCCATGCCGATGAACATGAACATGAAAATGAGAGAAATGATGAGCAGGGCCAAGATGGCTACTAGAGAGGGAGCTGCATAAGTAGGTTTGTAGAACATGTTGAAGACGGCGGACAGTGGGAAGGAGATGATGAGGATTAGGAGGAATGGAATCCTGAAAAAGTTTTCACTGTTTTACTAATTAAAACAATATTCTACTACATACCATGTACAACATCCATAGTTCTGTTTCCTGGACGTCCCCATTTTCATAGCCATAAACAACAAGAAGGGCAAACCCATAATCAACGTCATCTGTGCAGTGGTGACACTTGTAGCATATGCCATATCAATCAGCCATGACTTCTCAATATCTCTCGGGAACATACAATCCCATACATATGTGGCAATTTTCATCACTGTGGAAATGGACAACGGAACGGCGACTGATGACATGTACGCTTCAGTGAAATCTCGTTGTATCCAGATATTACAGAACCAGAGAGCACCCAATAGTAATACTTCAATGAGATGAAAGAAGCATCCCAAAAACGTCCGATAGAGCGCACTTTCCACATAATAAAAAATGGGATACTCGCATTCAATGGTGACTAGACGACCTCTGGAGACATTATAACAGAAAGACGTGTTGTATGAAGTACCCGGATTGAGGATACCTTCAAGCATCTGGAATGAAAAAAATTTTGAAAAAAATTGCAAAAAGTGAAGAAATACAAACATAAATGAAACCCATTTGATAAGCCTACTGACGCTTTCTTACCAAAACCAGCCTCCCGCCGATATTGACATATTATTGTCATAGTAACCACCATAAGATTGGAAAAATCACCTGGTATAGGCTTCCAGGTGAAAATATCTTATTAATTTTGGTATTTTGGTGTTGATCTGTATAGTGGCGTAGGGAACAACAGGTGGAATTTCTACAGTAAGAGATTTGGTTTTTTGAATATTTGTTTTTGGTTTTTGTGACAATGAATCATAAACTCGTTATAAAAACTGAAAACAAAATTTATTTGTCATGTATATAAAATTCAATTCATACAATTACAGTAACAACCCGTCAATCATAAAGATTGGTTTCTTTTGGAGCAATAAAGTGGAGCAAAATAACATGAGATTACCGAGTTTTCAATTTAAAAAAATTAATTAATGTTAGCTTGTTAGTTTTAAAAATGCGGTTAGTATGTGTTAGTTCATAACTTCTCACTGAACCTAGACAGTGTTGAGGAGTACATAGTAGGAGTGCCTGTTCGGCTCATTGGTTTTTTGGGACTTCTGAACGAGCCCAGCGGGATTTTAGAGCGTTGGAAATTGGATTTGCTGGAAAATTGTAGTGGACTTCCAAAATCAGGCACTGTTCCAAAGTCAAGAGAAGTCAGGGAGGATTGACTGCCAAACGAGCGAAGATCCAGATTGGAAATTGCATTTTTCACTTGAAGTTTCTTCATAACCAAGTCGTTTGACGATGGCATGCGTTGGACGGGGATGTTGACAACAGGGCGGGGTGCGCTAACGGTACGAATTTTCTCTTTGAGTCTGAAAACGGACAGGTTACTTCTCACAATGTGATCACCCTCAAAACTCACTTTGCCAAATAGATATTCTTATCCCGGCAAACAATAAAGTCTGTTCTAACGATCCCTTCCTCCGCCATTTCTAGCTCATCTTCCAACTCTTCGAATTCGGCCAATTCCTCTTCTTCTCTTATAGCATATGCAATATGATCCAGCTTCAGTTCATTCTCCAGTTCTTCCTCTACTTTTCCAACTTTTTCTTCAATCTCTTCAAGATGACTCGATTCGAAGAAACTGTGAGAGGAGGCATCAATATGGAGAGTGGGTGATCTGGAAATATTGAGCGGTTAGAACTAGAACAAACGATTTTATAACAAACCTTGGCCTACTTGGTTTTGAATTCAGATCTTCACTAGAACTACGACTGACATATCCAATGTCCGTATCCGATGAGTCGTTGCTCTCCTTGCTGTATTTTCCGTGTTTGAATTGTACCAGTGCCTCGTAGAGTGATCCGTCGGACTTTTTCTTCTGCTTTTTGCCGGATTTGCTGTTGTTTGATGGGTCCTGGAAACATGTGATGAATTGGGAATCTCTATGAGTTTTTCCCTCCCCAAGAATCAACTCACTTGCAACACCTGCATCATCGCCTTCGCTCCTTGCAAAGTGTTAACCAGCTCTCCATAATTAAACAACGAAATCGGGGTGTTTCCAAATCGCTCTGCTATTTCCAGAAGACTATCATAAACTTTGTTATCGGTCCCGAGACTCCATTTAATTTCGTGTAAATCACTAATATACTTCAATCCAATCAGTATCTCCTCAGCATCAATTGATGACGTCATCCATCTATCGCGGAGTAGCGCGGCAAATGTCTTAAAATTCTGGAAGTCTACTGGTGGTGCTCCACTCATTTTCAGGGTCTCCGGGTCGAATTTTAGCCAAAGATAGTTGATACCAATCAGATCAAAGATATCATTTCTTGTGCATAGGCATAGTGAATATATAGAAGTTTTAGAACCGCCGGAGATTATGGATAGTGCCGTCATAGACAAAATAAACGTAGCGATGACATGACATTCTTCGGTTGCCTGGATTCCAGAGGTGTTGACAAGTGTTCCAAGAGCAGTGACATGCACCATTTCTCCGAGAATTGGTCCGGTGTTTGCGACCGCCCATGCAGTTAATCTAACAATCCTGCAGTTGTCCACGTGACATGAAATGTTGATCCATTTGGAATCCACATGAACTTCTTGAATTTGATTCCACGTTCCTTTGAGAGTGGAGCTTCTTTTACAGAATATGGAGAGTTTTTCCAGATTTTCCAGGTCAAGCTTTGAATGAATGTTGGTAGAGTGGATAGTGAGGGTTGTGTTGTGGTCACCTGAAATTTTATTCAATATAAAATCACGTTTTTCAGTTCTTACTAACCTTGAATATGTCCAGATGCTGTCAACGAGTCACAATTCAAACTCAGACTCCGGCAACTCTCAGCCTCCACATTGTAGATGCTCAACTCCCCACATTCCACACACATCTTCTCTACATTTCGGATTGTTTCATTTTGCAATGAAATACTTTCTCTGGCGAATAGTTCAACATATTTGAAATTTCCGATTTGTCCTTTCACAACCATTTTCGTCGCTTCACATGCAATCTCACTTCGAAGAGAGGAGCCGAGAATATTTCCATTGAGTCTTACAACTCCCTCACGAGATTTCACGAACAATTTCTTTTCCAAGAATAGTGTTCCCTCGATATTCAAGTCCTCCGTCACAATAGTTGTTGTATCCTCTCCTTCGCACGATTCAAGTCGCAAAATGTTCTCGCCTAACACTTCAAACAAACCGCACTGAAGCTCATCGACACGAACCACAGAATACATTTCGAATGATATTGAGGAGTCAGGGAGAACCATGTAGGTGGCCTCTAGGTTGCCGGAACCGACGATGGTGACCTGCAAAAATGAAAATAGAGGGTGTTCATTTCACTCTTAATTTCACCGTCTTGACATTTCCAGCAAATCTCAACCGGTTACATTGAACATCTCCATCGAACAAAACTTGCACATGCTCACTCTTCGACGTAACCAAAATAGTGTTAGCAATAATGCTAAAGTTTCGATATACTGCGAAAGTAGTCGGTCCTTGTCCGTTTTCGCTACCAATCAATATTTCCAAACGGTCTAGTTGCATATTGCACCCGATTCCAACAGATTGTTGGGCGGCACATCCAACTGATAGTTCCTTTGATTCATCAATGACGTCACTTGATATCAAAAGATCAGTTTTAGCAGAGAAGACCAGTCGTTTATCGATCGATAAGTTTTGAATGTTCCGGATTGCCACATTGAGACGGTTAGCGCAAAGATCGACGGATTTCTTGGCCTGGAAATTTAAGAATAATAAAAACAAATCTGCAAATTATCCCGTTAACTACCTTAATAGAACCTCCTAGTTTTGTCCATTCCTTGGAAACCGCCAACAATTTCATTGAATTTTTCGACTCAATTAGACCATCATCGTTATTGAAATTTCTCAAGCGGATGTCCATAGAATCCACAGCGTATATCCGATTTGTATTCTCCAGCATTCCATCTCCAACGATTTCCAAAATATCAGAGGCTAGAATTCCGTTGTTTAGAAGTAGCTCTCCAATATTAATGAACAAATTTCTAACATGATTCTGTTTGTTTTCCACATTTGTTAGACGACCTTCATGTACAAACACTGGCGCCAGAATGTTCACTTCCATTCCAGAGAACCGGATTTGGCCACGATGAAAGAACGTGGTTGCACAAATGACAGCTTCACATTTGATACGAGCTGTCGATGTTTCTCCGGCCATTGATAAGATGCAACTTTCTTTTTCGGTGTAGAGAGCACCACAATTGAGGAGGACATTGAATTCTTTGGTTTTGTATGATTCAATTCCGTTTAATCTGAAAAAATTGAAAATTGATCACGAAACTAGTCGACCAAACTCACCGAACAACAGCCGACTCTGACACGTGAACAGATGCAAATGGTGCAACAATAGCAGCCGCTGTCAGGTTACACGCAACCACTAATCCTGCAGTCACAGGTTCTCTCAAGTTCTCATCTGACACTGACAAGTTTCCATTTATAGTCAAACTTCCGGCTACGATGTCCACCTGTCCTTTCAGGGTGACAACTGATTGACCAACATACGGAAGAGATATCTGCATTTCGTTGCATCTGATCAATCCATCGAATACACATGTTTTCAGAGATTTCAATAGAATCTCACTGGATACCAAACGACCTCCAAAATTCTCTGGACAATCTTCGTGTATGACAAAGTTCATGGAGTACTTGACAAATATGGTTCCATCTTCCGACTGTTCGATAGAACCTGAAAATAGGAAAATTAAAGTTTGCGTGGCTTTGGAAAGGGTATACACTGGGTCATATGAATTTTTAAATTATTTTCTCGCGCAACCGCAAGTCTAATGAAGCGCGTTTTCACACGACTTGGCAGGTTATCAGCTGAGCTACCGCTCAGCCAAATTGCGTGCTTATAACGTAGACGAGCGATAGCGAAATTTTCGGATGAAGCTCTCTCTTCTTCCAATTTTCACGCTGTTGGGAAGAATGCAAATTTTCAACACACAAAAACATCTTGGATACATTTTTTGAATTTCGCGCTAATTTTACTGGAGCGCAGATGCTTGTCCGTATAAAATCTAGATTTCGACCTTTAATCATAATCTCACCTGTAACCATTTTGAAATTCTTCTCTACTTGCCACAGTGCGTCATTTCTGAAACATCCAGTTATCACATCAGCACATCCAACCACCATCATTTTTCCAGTACACGTTGTAATCAGCTCATTTCTCACATAAATCGTTAAATCGGTGACTGAAATTGATCCTCCAATAGTACAAAATCCTTTGCAAGTCAACCGAAACACGTGAATCTCCATTCTCGAATTTCCGAAAAAGTGTGCAGAGTCTTGAAGTACCAAATCCAGTTTCTCTGTGACATGACAGAATCCAGAGAAATGAAGGGATAGCGCAGAGATACTCATCGATTCCTCAATAAATATTTTTGCGTTTTGGAGTACTGTCAGCATGGTAGACACATGAACCCAGGCTGAAGTGAGTTGCCACGTGGCATCCATTTCACATGCACCTTTGCATTCTAGTTCAAGCTTCTCGGATTCCAAATAAGAGCCTTCTTTGAATAGCGCGGGCCCTATTGTCTCGATGACCAGTGATTCACCGGCACACCACATTCCTTCGCAGGAAAATCTGTAAATATTCTCGACTCTTAAACTCTAATTTGCACAAATTCACTCACTTGACACATCCTACTCTCACAAACAGCTCAAACGAAAGAATCGCCTCATTTGTTGTGAAAATGTTGGCATCAGAGTGCAAAATCATCGTCCTTGTCTTTGTTTGACCATGGAAGTGGATATGTTGCTTGGCCTCCAACTCTACCCAGGTACTACTCCAAATTGAATCTTTCTCTACTGTTGCCATTCCACCCACTTTAAGTTTCAGATTCTTGGCACTGAATTGAGCCAAGTCTTCACAATTTCGGCCGATTTTGGCCTAAAATGAAATTTAAGAGTCACAAAACCAGATTCAAGAACCTCACCTTAATCAAGTTTGCCTGAATACAACCTCTCCTCCATTCATGTGCCACGAACAATGCGTTGATCAATGTGATTCTCTCCCTCACTGAGTTCATCTTTGATTTTTCCCTTGCTTCTTTATACTCCTGAATCGCCGACTGTTTCAGTGTCACTTTCTTTGATCTTCTTCTCTCAAATGTGTCATTCAAGTCGATTCCCTTCTCTATCATATTAGCAACGACCGACGCATTTTGAGATTGAATCGCGTTGTGCATTGTACTGGAGGAGGGTGTTGAGATACTGTGCTCCGCAACTTTTCTCAATTTCTTTAACGCATTATATCCTCTTCCAGCACTATCCAAAGAACCATCTTGTAAGCTCATGTGGTTTCCGTGGATTTCTAGAAAAATCTGCTCCTTAGCCAAGATTTTTCCATAATTAGCAAGGTCTCCTGCTACAGTGACCTGTAGATTTTGTGCCATAACTGACTTGAATGCACCAACTGATCCATCAACACCAATGTGAACTAAATTACAAGAGAAGTCTACTTTCATAAGACGAGCTGGAGTGGCTTCTCGGTCTTCTGGTTTCACGTTTTCTAGATTTTCAACATCCTTCGGAAATATTCTCCCATCATTTTGAAGTTTTCTACAGATCGCATTGAAGTCATCAGTACTTAAGAGTGCTTCAGTCGAGATAACAATATTCTGAGAGTGAACATTGAGCGATCCGGTGCATGTGATTTTGGCGTAGATGTGCATAGTCCCTAAAATATGACTATGTCAGTAAGTCTCATAAACCGACATACAAATACAAATTAAAAAAGGAAAAAATACAAATTAAAAATAGAAACTAACCAACGGTACTCTCAAACGTCAAATTGTGTCCTTTCAATATTCCACACACTTCCAAATTAGACCCGGCAATTGTGAGCTAAAATTGAATGTATTCCATCCGATTTTTGTTTTTCACGATCACTCACATCAGGTATTCTTGTGTTCACCTCCTTCACTGTCGTTTTGATCTCTCTATCATGCACCAAATTGGAAGCAAAGACTACGAACTCTGGTTTTCTTTCATGCTAAAAGTAAGATATTTGCAAAATTGTAAATTTATGCACACTAACCGTATGTTGCATGGAAATTTTATATTGTTGTTGCATTCTCTGCAACTTGACTGTATATCCATTTCCCACATTTTGAATAATTGGTTGGTAGTTGACGGTGGTGTCAAGTGGGACGTAAATCTAAAATGTTGCATAAAACTTTATAAAGTTGCCTGTAGTTTACTTACCTGTACAGATTGTGTAGAACTGTTGAAGTTGACGGCAGGTCTTTGACCTTTGTCTATTCGTATGCTTAGCCGCTCATTCGTTGACATTTTTATCTGAAATGAATTGTACATTGAGAAATAAAAAGATTTGAGAGAACATTTTTCATAGCCCATTTTTTAAAGACTCTCAACTCTAAAAATGTAATATTCTTCCTATAAATATATGTGAAGCAATACAATTGGGAACAGGAAATACGTAATTAGGTGAGAAGAAATAAGGAGGAGCGTGTGAAGAACAATAAAATTGTGTGTATGTGTGTGGTGACTCGAGTTCTTTCATGTTGCCGACATAGATAAGGGATACATAAAATTAGTGTCGGTGAAGGGGAGAAAAACTAGATGAGTTGTAGGTTAAGTGTTCCTTTTTTATTTATCTGTGTTCGGGAAGATTTAAAGAAATTTTTGAAGTCAGGATGAAATTTTTTGACACATATGAAGTTAAATGTTTTTAGCAGCAAGTGTGAATGTGAAACTTAAATTTGAAACTTGCAGACGAAGCGTTCCAAAAACAAACGGTAAAAAGTCATCTCATCTGCGAAATATTTCCGATTCGATAAATCGAGATAATGATCTTACACACTCTGCAGGAGGGGCAACAGCCCCTCTTAGAAATTACGCCAATTTTTTGTTCCGTATTAAAAAACTTGACGACAAACGGATAAGGAGAAATGCGGCCTGCGTACATCAGAAAAAAACCGATAGATTCGGAGTGAATGACGATAATTTCATGTGATTTTTATAAGAATATGGGAGAGAAAAGTACAGTAATCTGATAAAAGAAAGGGTCAACATAACTGAATATATCTGTTTTGGCTACGAACCAAAAGCATATGCTAACCTACTTGTTGCTTCTCTTCGACTTAAGTCCACTTAATCCTTCTCTCTATGATTTTGTAGTTGGTCGGGGTGATACAAACAAAAAAAAGCACCAGAAAGTAAATAGTATGTGTGTTTGTGTTGTACTTTTATTATAGAGACCAAGGGTGATAACTAATTGGTGAAAAAAAAGAAAGAAGAGAAGGTCAGAAATTATATTTGCACACTAACAGTTTTAGTAACCCGAATTGTTCTTAATTTTGCTGAAGTGTGTTGTCATGAGTTTTATATTAATTCAACACCTAAAACTTGCTAAATTTAAATCTTAAAGTTGTTTATTTCAGTCGTTCATTTAAAAGCCATCGGTGCGGTGCCGTGATGAGCTTTTCCGTTCAAAAAAACTCGAACTTTATATTTAAAAAGGTAGCTGCACAGATCGGTATTCAATATATTCAGATTAAAACTTACATCTTAGCCATAAAAAAATTTTAACGGCTTATAACCTGGTTCACAAAAGAATTCAGCAGAATATAATTTCAGATTTGCATTCTACGGACTCAAAAGTATCCGGTGCCAAATACTTGAGTCATTTGAAAATGGACACTTTGAGGACTTACCTGATCACTTTTCTAATAATTTAAGCCCCTGATGAGGCGCCAAAACCGCGAATTTCAAATGAAAAAAAACCCAACAACCACAAGATTCAAATCTCAAAAAAGACCCGCCAAAGATCTTGACAACAGATTTTTTGAAAAATAGGAAGAGGGGGAGGAAAATGACCTCGAGAAGCAACGCAGGTGTGAAGAAGGAAAGTATGAGTAATACAACCTTCTGCAAGTCGAAAGAACATCACATCCATCTAGCTTTGTGGTATTAGAAATTGTAGGTGATTGTGAAATTGGAGAAGAGAGGAAAAAAGAGGGAAAAGAAGATAGGTGAGGGTGGTGGTCACTTGGTCATCCTAGCGGGTAATATTATGTGGGAAGTGCTCTTTTGCACAAAGGTAATATAATCGAGGACTATGGTAATGGGAGAAGTAATAAAAATCTTATGTGGGTCTATTAGGGGTACTGAAGCGGAATTGTTGTTTGTTGGGGCTGGAAGCTGTTAAAAATTTTAGCCAGGAAACTGTAGGGATGAAGACAAAACAGAACGAATATCACATCCTATAAAAATTTTCAGTCAAAACCTCGGTTCCCAATAAACATCATCATAAATCTCGCCACATTTGATTTAAATGCTAATGAGCTCGTTTAGAGAAAGAAGAAAGCAAAAAGAAAAGGCGATGAAAAGATATCTATGATGAAATCAGATCTGAGGGGACAGCTCTAGCTAAATTTTAAAATTCCTGTCAGCTGGTTAAATTCTAAAAAAATGGGGAGTAGTCTAGAAGTTTTGGAACAATTCAAATACTCTCAAAATGAAGATTCCAGTAAAACTTGGCTATTGAGTAATTCAGCCTTGTCATATGTTTATACGGGTTAGAGTTAAAGTGTGTGCGTCATTCGAAATGTCATGTAAAAAACGTTTTGCTATCTATAATATATCAAAATCACACAACTCGGGAACAAGCGTAATAATAATAATGATGGATTCTGGAAGCAAGAAGCAAAACGATTGGTCGAGCAAAAAGAAGAGCTCATGTCATGAGGAGGACACAAGTGCTCTCTTCTCACAATGTTGTAATGATTTGAAAAAGAGATTGACAAGAGGCGAGTGAGGGTGGTGTTGGGGTATGTTAGCTGGAGAAGGTTTGTGGGTGATATTATGATGATCATGGGCCGGAAAATGATACGAATTGGTAGTTGGGATGATTGTGATGAATGATCATTGCGAGTTGAGCTATAGAGACAAGAGACACTAAGCCAGGGATTGACATCTAAGAAAATTGATATAAAAACGGTTTTATTTTTCGTTTGAAATTCAAATGATGGAGTACCTGGCCCCCCTGCTGAGTGGGAACCAAACTTTATACCTTTTTCAACTACAGTCTCATTCTAAATTTAGTGATGGTCATATTGGCCACAGAGGTCATTCGGTCCCCCTCTTTATTCGGTTTCCGATTTGAGAAGGTGTCATGGAAAAACGGGATAGGTGATAACAAATTGATAGATGTTACCCGCAAAGTTATTGTAAGAAATAAAAGATGATAGAGAGAGCGCGCGATTAAAAACTGATTAGTTGTGTTTTGAATGGGTATCTTCATCTTCATTTTATGAGGGGAAGGTTTAAAGAAATGACCAACAATAAAAGGGATGCCGAATCGGTAGAAAAAGAAGACAAGACAAAACGAAAGATAGAAGCTAATTAATTATAGTAATTGAAGATGATGGATTTCGGGTCACCAGACGGTGAAGTGAGATGGGGAGAAGACATGATGCTAGCTGGAGAGGATGGGAGCAAAGAATAACCAGAATGGAAGGGGTGATGTCTTTGAGTAGAGCTGTCCGGATGTTCGAAAAAAAAAGACTTGGAATGTGAATGAAAGGTACCGTTAAAACTGTATTGTAACTGCATGCCGATATATTTTTCAACTGCCTTTTAGAGAAATGTTCAGGTTTCAAAAACTCGAGAAAGTAAACAAGAAACCGAAGTTCTGTTTGCAAATCAAAAAATTATTCATGTCGTTGATTCTAATCAGAAACAAAATAAAACACCTGGATAACTATAGTTTTCTGAGCATAGAGAAGGTGCTCTTATAATAGAGTTTTTACGGTAATTTTTAGAAGATAGTTGCCTGAACTTCTGGGAATGAGCTAGCCAGTTATTCCTTAAAGATGACTTGTATGTAGATTTAACATGTTGCAATGCTTATTGATATATTTTTAGATCCACTCTCAACTCTGAAGTTATGAAAACCTCAATTTTTGTTGAGTTAAAAAAATGATGTATCAGAATTTGAAATAAAAGAAGCACAACAGCAGATTTTGCACTGCCCTGAAAAAACACTGGTAAATCGAATTGAATTAGAATTGGCAAGAAATGGCACCCCCCAGCACACAAAAAGTTTAGAGCACCCGGAATGTTTTGTTGTATCATCTCCCCCCAACACACACAAAGAGTTTAGGGGAAAGGGAAGGAAATAGAGGAGAGGGCAGTCCTCCCCCTTCCCAACAACACACATCTGGCTAATCGAATAGAAGAGAAAAGGAATAGAAAGATACACCGAGGGGGAATACCCCATGAAATATGAGGTGGTGAAGAGGGGTATAGTGACCATATGCCCTTTGTTTTAGAATACAATAGTTGAATCCAATGGGATTGAATAAAAAAATGAAGGGTGTTGGGAACAGCAGAAGTAAAAAAAATGTGTAAAAAATGTAACTCCAGATCTAAAAAAATCTTTTCAACTTTTCTGTTTTTTTCATTCATGAATTCGCATTTCACGCACTGAATTTTCTGACATTTTTTCAATGTTTCATCTAAAATGTGAACATTGATGTTTTTGAGAATTTCTTCTGATTTTGAATCATAGTCGAAAATTTGACTTTTTCGCGAAAAAGACTCAAAAAAAATTCAAAAACTTTGAATTTTGAAGCGTAAAACTATTTTTAAAATAACAAAGCAAATGTGGAAGGAGTACTGGCTGGTATTGAGACGATTGAATTATTTCTCTAATAATTTGAAACTGTTCAAAAATTACATACTTCTAGAATTTTCTGGATATCCCAGCACAATTAAAAATGACGAATTCAATTTAAAAATTCAAAAACACTACAAAAATAGGCCGGTGATCACTGCTACCACTGTCTCTGTGTGAGCGTGTAGCGCCTCTCCGCGATCTGTCGAATAGTATGGAGGAAAATGGTGAAGAGACATTTCTTATGCAAATTCCCCGTTTTTCCATCACTCAAAGAGAAAAGAGATGATATTGTTTTGTCACGGTTTGAACGGAAAGGAATTGGAAGGGAGTAGCGGAAAAACGGTGGAGAGAGAAGTCATGGAGAGAACTGATGGTGTTGATCTAGAGAGGGGAAACTTGCTCTATTGGACAAATAGAGAAGTGATTGGGGACGGTGAGAATATTTTAGCTCAAAGGTCAAGGTGACCAGGAAAATATGCAGCCTAGCAGACTCTCTTTTCAATTTCCAGACCTGGCTGTTTGAAGTGTAGGATCATGAGGAACAAACAAAAGGAGATTAATATAATTTTGAGGTTCTAATAGGTCTAATAAATATTATGCCTCTCATGCTCAATTTACTGCTTTAATACAAATAGTTACTATCTGAACTAGAAAACACGGGGGTACATTCATAATCTATACCTAACATCAAAAGAGGAGTAAGTAAACATTGCCCATAAATCATTATAAAGTGAAAATGAAACAAAAAGTGTTCCATCGGGGGGATTTAAACTGAAAACTAGTTGGACACACATGGCCGAAGGAAAGAAAAAGTGTCTTTTCGGTTTGAAACAGTCAATTTGCAAATGGAAATTGGGTGGAAATACGTAGATTGACTAATCGGGTTTGAGTAGAAAAGAAATATCGGGGGGAAGAAAAAGTTTTGAATCGGTAATGGACTGGACAGTGAGTTTTTATTTAAAAAGTGTGTTCAGTGAAGAGTAAAGTCTGTCAGAGACTGCTTATAAGTTCCAAACTTCAAAAAAAACATACTAGATTGCTTCTGGAACCATACGTTCCAAAATCTTAAAAAACAGTCTAGATTTTCGAAGAAGAACATTGGTATTTCAATACCCCAGTCTAAAGACCATTTTTATTATGAACACAAAACCGTAACCAGAAAACAAGATGCATACATTAAATTATATAATGAAATGGTTTCTCTCCCTAATTTTCCTCCGCTTCAATTGGTTTCTAGCCTTGGCAATGATGCGCATATAATCATTAATACGGTTCTTTTTCTGTGTATTTTAGTATGAAAGTTTATGTTTGAATTGAAATGAAATGAAGATATGAAGATTGAATAAAGATGAGAAGAAAATAAACAAAAAATTCTGAAATACAATAAAAACTAGCTGTCTTACCGTAATTTCGCATATTGGGAAGAGGTATACTGTGTGCAGGGATTTTGTAGACATTTTTTCGAGTTGTTAAATATATTATGTAGTTTTTCGATCTGAAAACATATAAATGAACTGTTGAATTTAGGAAGCTGAAAGAAAACGAGCGGTCATTATTGAGATGGTGAAAACAATACGGAAAAAGTCGAGTCGATATGAATTGATAAAGTAATCCAAGAGTGAGCTTCCAAAGATATGTTGCTTTTTCTAACTCCCAACAAAACATACTCATGAGAAGTCCTTCTCGAAAAACTTTTTAAAAGTAACAAAACAACACGTGGTGTTCAAGTTGGTGTGTCTATTAGCTATGTTCAAGTTGAAAACACCTCGGAAACCTAGAGACTGGAGAGACATAGAGAATCATAAATAGCGAACGAGACGGCTTATTTGTCGAAAAGGACGAAATGAGAAATGAGGGGAGAGAAAAGTGGAAGAGAAATATTCTTTGGGACAAAAAGAGTGAGAGAAAATGTATGAGTAATTGGTTATTAGTTAGTTTAGTATACATTTTTGAAATTCCAAAATAAAGCAGGAAGTGAAACGGGCTGGAAATGGGTGGAAAACAATGTGTTGAAGAGGAAGTGTACGGTTGAAAAAGCGGAAAAAGTTGCAATTAAATATTCCCGTTTTGCAGTTGACTAATGTTTCAAGCACACCCAACAAGTACAGTTAGAGTTTCTCGAAGGTATTAATTTAGAAAATCAGATTTTAATTTAGAAAATCGCAAATTCTCTTTGAGACCCTCAGAAAACAATATTCATCATGAGAGTTACAAAAAAAGGAAATTCATCTTCCAGAGCAAAAATAATAGTGTCAATTGGATCACTGGTTTGATAACAACAGGGCGTCATATGGCAACAAAGAGAGAAGAACGATTGATATCAATGACAAAAAGTTAAAAGTGGGTGGTGAGGTAAAAGAGGAATGTATTTTTCTCCCCTCTCTTTGTCGGAACGAGAAGAAAAGGTACTTGACAAAAGAACAAATAGGATGAAGACAGAACAGTTTGGAAATGTCGAGGTGAACTTTGTGATAGGTTCATTGGTACCAAAAAATGCTCTGTTTTTATAAATTTGGGTGCCTTCCTTTCAGTAGTTGGCAATTTTTTGTGAGTTATTCGCTATACAAGTGTCCGGTGAGCCATCATTAAGAAAATGAAAACGTTAAGGTATGTAAAATAAATTACGACAAAGAACTGTTCAGCAGAATAACTTTTACCGAGAATAGAAGAGAAAAGTGTTATCACACCGAAAGAAAAAAGGGTGGAAACTGTCAATTTTGCAAAGCGTATTATCAATCAAGACAACGCTTTTTATTGGCGGAAGCTAGAACACAAACCTATTTCATAACACAATGACCGCTTGAGAACAGATGGAGGTGAAACTACAGTTGTTGGAATGTTTTAACGTTTTTTCCTCGAGAAATCATGATAGGGGACCTGATGATGGCTAACAGTTACAAGTGTTCGAGTTTTCCTCAGACCGTCACCCCACCTTGTGTAAGCAAAGAAAATACAGAGCCATTGAAAGGAGGGAAGACTTGTGATAGACAGGAAACGTCAAGAGGAAGAGATATAAAAAATGTCAGGAGTTAAGAAAAATGATGAAATATCTATTGTCTCGGCCAGGAAAAACGTTTGGCACTGAAAAAGTAACCTAACGATAGTATTCAGTGGACCATCTAGCAAAATGTGAAAAGACATGAAACATATGCCTACAATATAAAAAAAAAGAACTGAAACGTAAGTGATATGGAATAAAATCTTGCCCGTAGGCCAGCATATTGCATTCGGATAAGAAGATATCACTATCACTAGAAAGAAACCGGTTATGTCGTCACCAATCTGTTCGCTTTTTTTTCTATTTTCTCATTTTGTTCCGTCTCCATTCATTTAAGTGGTCACCCATCAGAAATGTGTTATGTTTTCTTTTCTTATAAGTTTTATCTGTTCCGTGTGGACGACGATGAAGGAGAGAAGAAGATTGATGGTGTTGAAACCGACGACGAACAAAGTTGCAGAGAGATATGGGAAAAGATAAGATATCAAAGTCTAGTGATTCTTCTTTGCAAAATGATCTTCTCGTAAAAACCATAGACAGAACCTAGTTAGTAGCTGTAAAAATTTAAAAAAAAAACAATATTTTACAAACTCAAAAAAACTATTTCTCATCCATGTATTAGCTTGGCACAGTTCTTACAGCTGCGCTCCACCGAAATCCCTTTAAAAATGTCACTTTTTTCTGAGTATCTCAACTTCGCCACAATTTTTTTAGTTTTGATAGAGCGCGAATGTAAGAAACGTGCCGTGCTAATACTACAAGCGTATAACAAATAACTAGCAAGGCACATGTGAACGAGAAACAAACGATAAATGGGTTCAGATGAATTGACCATCTGCATAGCAGTGCGAGGCGTAAGGTCGCGGAAACGAGCTCATCCATGACATTTTCGGAATGCCTTTTCTTGTTCTTTCATCAATGTTTACGAATTAGAGTGAAAGTTATTTTAAGATCAAAACCTGTAGGTTTTTTTCTGTTCTCAATCTTTAGATTTTTCGTTTTTTTTGAAAACAAATTGGTTTGTTCCCGAAATATCCAGCTGTATGAAGTTCTCCAAGATCAAAAATCCAGATTTCCCAACAAATGATTTTTAGCTGTACCAGTTCATTCAATTTCACACTTCCATCTTTTCCAGCTACTCCGTTCCCGAATCGTCACCTGGCTAACCAACTGAATCCTATTTCTGGTTCATCTTCTCTGGTACTTCAGGTCACACGTCTTCTCACTGACCACATACCTATTAGCTACGTCACCTCTTTTAATTCTCACCTACGTCGTCCCACGTTTCCGATTTTTGACCACGAACCAAAAGCACCCACTTTTTCGTATTGTTTTTCTTTTCTACGGAGTTTTAGTGTCCCCCTTCCCACAACGACGCTATCGATCAAATAGCACCACTGAAGCAAGTTCTAATTCATCAACTAAATTGATTCCCAACTCTAGGCTCCATTTCTTTTTATTTTCTTCTTCTTCTCTTTTTGTGTTCTCCCACTAGTTCTTCTTAAGTCCCGCCCACTTTCTTTACAAACACCTATTCTATTCATCAGGTAGGTCTATTGTTCACTTTTTGACGCCTTCTGGTTTTTTTGACTTGTGAATTCTCCACTTTGAATTTCAAACTCCGTCACGTCACTATGCTCCGTGCTGTTCTATTCTTCATACTATTCTTGGCTTTGTCCGGATTTTTGGTTGTCGAAGGTCAACGAGTTTTCGATATGATGGATAATGAGCCAAAGTAGGTCAAAAATACATTTTAACGCTTGAAATTCTACCATAATCTCAATTATCTTTTAACTTAGAAAGTTCCTTTCACCCAATCATTAACGTTTCTTTTAGACTTCCATCCAGCGGTCCGTCCGCATTCTACCAACGGAAAACCTACCTCCAGCCGTTCTACCAGGCGCCAACTCAACTTTTTTGGCGACGCTCTGACTAAATTCTTTGGGTGGAGAAAATAATGAATGATTTATTGCTAATTTGCATATAGTTTTTTATTAAACCACAAAAACTTCCAAATTCTGAAAATCTGTGGGCAGTGAAGCTCGACGATTTGTATGAGAGAGAGTGGCACTTGCGGAGGCTGTCAGGTTTGTGAGCAAACGGCCACTGAAAAAATACATTTTAGAATCGACCTCGATTCTAAAACAGTAAAAATAAGTTCTGAGAGTGTTGTTTTTCTTCTGGGCTGTTGTTGCACACGGAAGTTCAATTAACATGTTAATCAACATCTTTCACACGAAAATCAGAGTGGCTCGAAAACAAAAATGGGTACCTGGATATGTATTGCATTTTGATTCTAGTGAGACGATCTTCCGGAGTGTTATGACGACGTGATGTGGAGGAATTGGCAGAAGAAAATATTGTGGGGCAGAAGAACTCACTGAAAACAATAAAATCTATTTCTAGAAAACTGAAATTATGAAACCTACCGTAACGCCCATAAATTGAAACAAAGCCATGAAACGAGGCAAGTGATTCCGAATATAATATATAGTGTCTCACGATACTCGTTCAACTGAGCTAGAATTGTGCCAGGTGTCTGAAATAGGCGGATACAGCACATTATAGACGCTATAAAACAGATAAGAGGGGTGACAATAAAGTGTTGTGAGGAAAGTGGAGAAATGAGAATGGTGGATGGTGATTATTTATTAATGGACACCCCGGGAATCCCCTTTTTAGGAAGGGAAGACATGTGTTTATATTGTGTGTTTGGTATTCCGACGTATGCAGGTCGCCAGACGTTTTTTTGGCACCTAGAACCATATTTGACTTTCAATTAGTTGTTTTGTTTAATAATTTTTTGTGACAGTGAGGAAGCATTTTTTGAAAAAAAAAACTGTTAAAACTAAGATAGTTAGATATCAAATGAGAAGCTTTTTCTCATAAACTATTTTAAGATAGTAAATAAGACTGCGAAGTGAATATCAGTTTCTAGTCGTGAAATCGTGAACTGATTCAATTTCCGATTAGATTTCTCAAAATCGAATATGAGACTCTTGGTATAGATTTCATCATGTAGTTCTGTATGATTAAATCAGTGGTCTTGACAACCAAGCTTCTACGGAAATAGGACTGATAGAAAAAATATATACTTTAGGCAACTAAGTATGAGAATATACTAAACAAAAGTCATCAGGACTACCAAAGATCCGAGCAATCCAAAAAAATGAGCGGAAAAAGGTAGTCTGGCCTTCTCGCCTGGCTTCCTGTGCTCTACCAACAAGACATCCAAGTTCCAATCGAAAATTGGATTACACGGGGGCCCCGAGATTTTCATGTCTTCCGTTTATTTTTTCTTTGGTAGAGAGGAAAACGACAAGCCAATTTAAGAAGACCCACAGAATTGCCGGAGGGTATAAACTACTAGTAAAAACCCGAAACGAAAGAAATCCGGAAAAAAGCAAAGCATTTTGAGATGGGGAGTTCCAGAGAAAAAGTAGTTAGGACTCTTTCTTTTTGTTCACTAACAAGATGGAAGAGATAATAAGAGAGAAGAAAGATAGAAAGATAATCACTTTTGAGGGGGGACCCACCCGGATTTATGAGCTTTTTTTTAGTGGATTACTAACAGGTGAGAAAACGAAATGAGTTGGGGTGGTTGGAAGTGGGGCAAAGGAATTTTGAGGTGCTAGTCCTGGACTCTTGAACTTAAATCTAGATAGGTCAGGAGCCATCTGCTTAGAATGATTTCAAATGTTTACAGAATCTTGGGTCTCTGCATAATTTCGAATTTTCACGAACTTGTCACGGGCCGGGTCGGGCCGAAATTGGAATTTTTCTCGGCCCAGCCCGGCGATCAAATTTCAATTTTTTGAATTTTTTTTCCGAAACGATCGATGTTTTGACTATACTTCAGGATTCTATCCAAAGCTAGTTATGTATCAAGAAATCGAATTTTCAAACGTAAATTTTTTAAATTCAACAATTTGATTAAAAAACAGGTACCTTTTCTTGAAGCCGGGCCGAGCCAAAATTTGACTTCCAAAATTCAAAATTCACATTTTTTGAGTGTATTTTTGCGAAAAATCACATTTTCAACTGTTATTCAGAATTAGAAGCAAGTCTGAAAAATCATCTAAAAATTCGCATTTTCGATTAAAACTTGAAAAAATCAATTAAAAAAAAATCTTCTTGAAGCCGGGCCCTGACAAGTATGTAAATTTTGACCTTATCCTTCTAAACTTCAAAAACAATGCAAAGTACAAAGAACATCCCATTAACGAGTCTCTCTCTCAAAAAAAAAACAAAAAATCATTTTTCTTTAAAAAAACCTGTTTTTTACATCTCGAGAATGATAAGATTACCACTCTCTAATTCTCACAGCTATTTATTTTACTACTACTAATCAGGTAAAATTTTTTAATGGATTAAATTAATTCCAATTTTCGCTCTTCTCACTTCTTAAGTTAGGAATCCTAACAAGGTCCATTTCTTATCATTAGAGAATTCTTATCAGTTAAAAATTGTTTATGAATATACGCACGTGTACTCTAGTCTAGATTGTTCCATATCAACAATATTTCATTATTTTTCGATTGGAAATATAAATTTTATTTACTTTCGAAACTTTCACTTGTTCGGTTGAAAACTATTATTTTATGGTGCTGTTAAAATAATAATTTGAAAACTAGAAACCGGCGACTATCCCCCATATTTTTTCAGAAATAACAAAAATGACTAAACCTCTGTCAAAAATTGGATCTATTACTTTCGCAACTATTGTGCTTGCCTTCTCTTTATTATTGATTCTTCATAAACCTTTGCCACCTGGATTTTGTGAAAAATCCACTATCGATCGAGTGATTTTACACCTTTTCGAGCCGATTCTTCGAGCATTTTATTATTATCCGGTAGGTCAACCTATTTTTTTTGCGGTTATTCCGGTCCGAAAAATTTCAGTCCAAATACCTCTTCACATCTGCCGAAAATCAAATATGGTGGACACGTCTCTCCTTGAACAGTCTATCCAAGACAATGGGTCCCATAAATGTATTCGATAGACACTCTGTACTAGTGAAAGATGCTGTGTGGAATGGAGTAAACGTTCGCACCTATGAACCGAGACTTATGAAGAACGCCACCGGTGGAGCTGTTGTTTTCATCCATGGCGGTGGATTCGCAATAGGAAGTGTCGAAATGTACACTGGGTTGACAAGGAGAATGGCGAAAGAGTGAGTTAGGATATGCTTACTAGGGAAGATGGAGTTAGTTTGGAGTTATGGGACATGATTAATATCATTGAAAAGCTGAGAAAACGCTGATTGCAAATATATTTTCTGTTTTTGCCCTGAAGCCCCGGGATTTCAGAAAAATAAAGCCAACCTTCTGAAAAATGAGAAGTTCCTTATTTTTACAAACTTTGACCCTGTTTCTCTCGTATACCAGAACTCGATTGCAAAAACTAAATATAAATTTGGAATCAGCGTTTTCTCAGTTTTCCAGCAATACAGGTCACGTCCTATAACTCCAAACTGACTACATGACCTTGCCTAGTTAGTTAGCATGGAGGTCTTCTTTTCACTTTCCTATATTCTAGAATGAACACTTTCGTAGTCTCCATCGACTACCGTCTCTCCCCGGAAACAGTTTTTCCTGAAAATCTCTTCGATTGTGAAAAAGCGGTCGATTATCTCTTTGAAAATGGAGCCCAAGAATTTGGAATAGACCCGAAAAAAGTTGTGGTAATTGGTGACTCTGCGGGCGGCAATCTGGCTACTGTCATCGCGCAACGGCGCCTGGAAAAGAAGGCGGAGCCTAAACTAGCAGCCCAAGTTCTTTTGTACCCATTGCTACAGATGGTGGATCTGCAAATGGTTTCGTATCGATACTTTCATAAGAGATTGGATGGTTTTGCGTTTGTTGGTCAGTGAACTTCAGACTAATTAAACTAATTACTGATGTACATTTTTTAGATCCCAGATCAGTTGCATTTTACTACATGTTGTATGCTGGAATCCCGCTGGAAAAAGCGAAAGAGTTAGTGCCGGCAGTTATCACGAATGGACATATCAAACCAGAGCATAGGGATAGAATAGATAAAGTAGGATTATATTTTCAAGAATGTTCAGCGATTTTTTATTCAGATCCTCTCCCATCGCTCATTTATTGAATCCACACATCTGTACAACCTTTCGAAAGTTCCACAGAGATGGGAAATCCAAGAAAACTTAGAAGCCCAGGATCTTCTTGATCCCATAATTTTTAATCCTTATTTTTCACCACTTATGCAAGAAAATTTGGAGAATCTCCCAAAGAGCCTGATAGTGACTTGTGAATTTGATACGTTGAGAGATGAGGGAATGATTTATGCAGAGAGATTGAAGGTTGGTCCACACATTCGAATTTTTTTCAATTTTCTGGAATTACAGGCTGCTGGAGTGCCCACTAAACTTATCAATCTAAAAAATGGATTCCATGCCATGCTAAATATGCACAATGAGATTACGGAGGCCTCGTTTTGTTTGACAGATGTGATGAGTTGGATTGTCGAGCAATTTTAGATTGAGTATAGATTTATGTACATAAACATTTTGAAACCACGGTTTTTATAGCGGTCTCATTGTTTTTCGATAAGACACGTGGACTGGAAAATATTTTGGTGATTATAGTGAAGTTATTGATAAGGAATCTGCAAATACACAAACTTGATAAAAGTCTGTTGTGCTGGGTCTCGACAGGAAAATCGTTCTTCAAGTATTTTGAAGCTTTCTGGTACCAAAACGGATATTTATTAATAATAAATTATTATTAGAAACATCAAACTCTCAAGAGCTTGTGCTCAAATTTCTAGAACTTCCAACTCCATTTTGCCTAGTGTTGCACCCAAACAGCGATCCAATCGTTTTCCGGTATTCCGAAGACAAGAAGAAGCAGAAGATGCAATGAATGGAAGAATGTATTACAAGAAATGTATTGAGTATTATAGTAATATAGTTGACAAGAAACCTGTAAATCAGAAGTTAAATGTAACAAAAAGCGGTTTTTTTAAACTCACAGCGGCCCGTAACTATCACCCATCAAAACTGATTGACAAAAATAGGAGATTCCCACTGGAGTTTCAGCCAAAAAATATGCGATAGTCATGCAGATAATAAGTCTTGTGATGTGCAACATCTCATGCTCGTCCTCTTTCCTCATTAAAATCCTCCTCCCGTCTCTCGCTTTCATGAGTTGAAGAATCAAGCCAACGGCTAGAAAGGGGTAGAATACAGGGGGCGTGATTTTTAGAAAACCATCAATCAACAAAAATTTCTGTGATATTTTAAAGTGGTAGTTGTCGAGTATAGGATTTTGGACTCTTTCGAACCATGGGTAGGTAGTGTTGGGTGGGAACATGGTGCAGCTGAAAGTTAAAGTATTCGATGCCCAGCAATACAATGTCACCCACCTCTCATCCGGTTTCCACCCCATCTTAAACTCCATTATTGTATATCGTCCCTGGTTGATCATAGTCACTACTAGACTGAAAAAGAAAGTGCTAAAAAACAGTTTCCAACTAGTCTCCGGTTTCATCAGAACTTTTATCCACGTTTTTGTGCCAAACTTTATTACAAGATACCGTATAAGAGCTAAGAATACTCCAAGCCATGAGGATACTCGACGGAGCGCGTCTTTGAGTATGAACACTACCCAGGTCCAGATTAGACGGATTAGGGAATCAGGGGGAATGCTAGAAAAATATATTTGAATATAACCACTTGATAGTTCATAACTCACCACTCCGTCGGCACCCCGCCTTTCAACAAATCCCACGCTCCACCATCCACGTAATACAACAAAAACACGAAATCACTTATTGCAATTCCAATAATTAATATATTTGTTGCCTGACTTCTCAACTCCTTCCGAAAAAGTATAAAAATATGAAAGATATTCAAAAAACAACCAATGTAACTTGTGATGATCTGAGCAGTGGATGCGGCACGAGCCCATTCTGTAGCTTTTTTGAGAAGAGAGTTTAAAAAGTCTCGGATATCTTCAGGATATGTTTCGTCGAAGTAATCCATTCAAGCAAAAAGAAATGGTGAGGAAATAATGTAGTCTGCGAAAATTGAAAAAATGACAAAAATCTAGCACGTATGTAACTCAATCATTTCCAGGTATCACTAGGTGATTACATTACAAAGTGTTAGGTTTGACACCAGTGACCAGAAAGTTATAAATATTATATTTTCAGAAGAGGGAAAGAGATTTGTGACGTTGTAAAGTCTACATTCACTAAATTCGTAAATAATTGCTTTAATTTGGAAACTTACAACAAATTTCTACAAAAATTTCAAATAGTCAAACATTTTAAAAGGGTTCAGACAGTATAACGGTATTCAGAGAACAAGAAAAAATAAAAACTATGATATGGGAATTAGGAAGCAGGTAAACTTTTTCAGACATATCAAAAACCGTGGGAGTATAAAATAAAGGAAAACAGATCAAAATATATGCCTTCTGGATTAACTGACTGGCAGACAGTTGAGTTTCTAAAATGTTCAAGACTGAAAAAAACTATGGCGAACGTATTTTTAAAGCAACGATAAAAATGTAAGCGTCGCGTTGTCACGGAACATATCTAAATAATTCATATAAGTACTTTTCATAGAATTTTTAGTCAGTTATATCTTGCGAGCATGAAAAAACCCTTTGCTTCGGATATTTATATGTTTAAATGAACAAGGCGCAATATTTTTGATTCATTGGTGTTTCAACATTTAAAGTTTATTTTTCAAATGTATGTTTCCAGTCCCGATTTTCAAATATCACGGTTATCATATCCATACATCTCTTTTTCATTCCGATTCCCATTTTATCCTCTCCGACCTTCTCATTCGTACATGAACTTTCCACAAATCCCAATTCCCAATTTTCAAAAAAAAAATACTACATTTTCGTCGTTCCTTTCGGGTTCTTCATCCTTCCCGTCTTCTCTCTCTCTCCTGCTGTCATCTCAATTCCATGCCATTCATCTTCCCTGCTCTGCGCGTCTCTAACTCATACACTTTGCCCACACCCGGCACCATCTAACCCCTTGGCACCAGTGGGAAGAATGAAAGGACACCCCATAAAACTATCCTCTCTTTTTTTGAGCGAACCCAACAGGAAATCGAAAAAAGAGGAGAAGAAGGAGGAGGGGCCTCTTCATTAAAGGAACGGAGCTCTAAGCCGGAGCACTTGGAGCACTAAAAAATGGGATTGAGAATGAATGCAGTTCTCATTTCTTTCTTTTTTTTATCCATCCGTTTTCCCCAAATTTTTCGACATATTTTTGGGTTTTTTGCTATTTAAATATTTCAGAGCCAACAATGGCAGGAATTAACTTTTGTGGTTGGATAACTGCGTTTGTTTGCTGTGTTCTTTGCTCCGGGATGATGTGCTTCGTGATTTTCGGCACCACCGTCTTCATCACTTTCATGGCTCTGTTCACTGCGATCAACGAGTGTCCGGGATCAGATTTGATTGCAGCGCAAAGCTGTGTACCGTTGGTAGGACAATTGGCCAATGTTACAATCCAATTCGAGCCACGGTTCGGTGATGAGGGATCAGAACAAATGAGGGAGGTGGTTGGGTTGTGTGAGAATGTTACGGTAGGTTAGGGTAATCAGTATTCTTTTTCAACGCTAACTTATTTCAAGCGATGTATAAAAAATGTCAACTGCCTCACGTTTCGTATTGGTTACCTACGATCTGGAAAAATATGCGAAGTATTTTCTTTCATCAACGAGGAGTTCGGTCAATGCGCTGGGAAACTAAAGAAAAGGGCATACGAAAGAAACATTGACTGTCTTAAATTCCTATTTCAAAACGAGGAGAAATGCAAGGGATGGGCTGAGCAGCAGAACTGTATCGATGAGGAAGTTCTTGACGAATGTGGAAGTGGAATGTCGGAACGATTCAAACAGGTTGGTTTTAGATATATTGAAGGAGGATGAGGCATTTGTGATATTTTTATGTTTGGAAACGTTATCAAGCTACCGTTACCTCCCCACAAAAAGATAAGTCACCCAAAAATTATAGTTCCCACATTTCAGATTTCCAAAGACTTCATGTTTGGCGTCTGCACGACTGTTGAAAAACCAGTCACCTCTACCACCAACACATCACGATAATCAACTTTCTTTTCTAATTTTAACTTATTTTCAGCCTATTCCACCCGATTCTTGATTCATATATCTTGCAAAATCTCCCTTTTTCCTAAGAATGAGTAATTCCTTATTATTTTTAATTGAATATGCGCTTTTCAATAGAAAAAAGTAATAACATGAATAAATTTTAATTGGATCTCATTTCTGAGCCTTCCCTCGTAATTATCTATCTATGTCACACTTCCTCTTCATTATTTTTTATTTGCTATATAACTTTTTCATTCTGAAAAAAACTCTTTCTGTCTGTAATTTCAGCTTCCACCTGGAAAAATGCGTCAAAAATGTAGCAATATGTTACTCGGTATAACATGTGCTATGTGCATATGTATTGCATTGTTGGTTTTTATTGTCGCTTTGATATACTTGAGTATTTTCGTCATCATTGGACCATCTGAGCAAACTGTTACTGGCTGCTCTAGGATGGATCAAATCCGGGGAATGAAGTGTGCGCCGGTGAGTTAAAAGAAATTAGTTAACTACACATCAAGTTGCCGCGTTGCGTTTGCGTCACGGTTTATATACATTTTGCGCGTTTCCGATACCTCACGCCTCACACTATTGTGTCGTATAGACAAAGATTTTCGACATTAGAGACCACTTAAGTTTAGGTTTAATCAAGTTTTGCAAAAATGAAAATCTACAATCGAAAAAGTCTAATATTTCCCAATTTTCAGAAGATCGAAGAACTTTCCTTGAATTTTGAAAAGCTCGACCAAGGATACTCTAACCCGGACCGCTTCAAAAATATTTCTGAGACTTGTGTATATGCTTTGGTAGGTGACGATTTTTACCATTTGTTTATCACTTCTTTTTTTATTCCAGGAATGCATCGAGCCTATAAAATGCAAGACGATAAGTCTCGAATACAAGTTTGTGAAGTTGTCATGCGCAGTTTTCGATCAAGCCGCGAATAAGTATAATGGGTGTTTGAAAAAGGTTAGTTGAAAAGCTCATGACATCAAAATAACTTGAAAATCAGGTTTAACAAAACTTTCAGCTTCAAAACCGATTTTTCCTCGGTTACGCTCCATGCCTCCGCCCACTTCTCAGCACAGAAGAACTCGAGAATTTCGAGGTGTGCAAAATGTACGAGATGTATCGGGATTGTCTGCGAGTTGAAGTGAAGGAAAATTGCGGTTCCGAGATGATGGTTCAGGAGTTAATCGGGGATGTCATGGAGCTTCATGAGTGCTTTTAACTCTTCTTACTTCTTTGAAAAACCTTTTGGAACAAACAAAAATGAAAATTGAAACTGTGAGGCAAGAAGGAATGTTTATTGCACAAAAAAGTGAGATTTAATAGAAAAAGTGACAAATACATTCTAAGAACTATATTATTCTGTTTTATTTAATTCACAACCAATCATATCACCATAATCTTCGATATGTGTCTTGACGAAATAATGAAAAACTGATGATTCATTATCACATATTGTGCCAATGGATTGCTTATAGCACTCGAGATGTTCCTTGAGTACATCACATGGCACTGGTCCAGCCACCATGAATTTCTTGACGCATGTCGGAAGATTATCCGTCTCAATTATCTTGTCACGACATGCAGCGAAATCGATGTGGAAGAATTTGAAGATTTTACATCGTTCGGGAAGGCGATGAGGAAAACGAAGATCAGAACATCGGACAGCGGAGAGGCAATCCTAGAAATAGGATAATTATAAAGCAACGTAGAACTCTCAATGGTTCAGAAACACACCTCCATATCCATACACTTCTCTGCTATATCCCTTCCAATCGGAGTCATTGAAAAATCGGGTATTGTATTCTCCACCATATGTCTTGTCCGTTCCAGTTTCATTGCACAGTGTCTGGCGACGACTTGCTCAGCTTTGCTACAAGCGTCGTGGTGAGGGGGACACTGGAAAACATTGATTCCAACCATAAGTCCGACAAGGAATGTGAAAATAAAAAAGACGAAGTAACAGCTGAAGCATGATTGATTCGAGTAGCCAGGTGGTGGACTGACGCTTCTTTCCGATTCCGGGATCTCTTGAATTCGATGGCACTTTTTTGGAGTCTTGGGTGGTGGTAGAGGGTCCACCACTTTTGTTTTATGCTTCTTTCGAGAACCGCCCATCTGGAAATTCAAGTAATTAGCATTTAAAAAGATATTTGCTACTGAAACAGTAGCGTCAAAGAGAGAAATAAGGGTTTGTTCGTAAGCTCTCTAGATTTCCTTTTTGTCTGTTACTTGCCTAAACGCCTACAGCCTCCGGCAGTAAAATAATAATGAAATTTGACACAGAAAAATAGGTACTAAACAGATAGCATGCACAAGAAAAAGATCTGACTCCTATGATTTCAATTTCAAAACAAACCCCAAGCCAGAACAAAATAATGAGCAACTTTTTCAGCTCAATGGACAAAAAAGCCCACATATGTATGTGCTCCAGTGAGCCAGAAACTGAAAAACGCGAAAGTTTCATTAAATCTCATGTCTCTCACGAAGACGACAACAATGTGGAGATTAAGATTATTTGAATACGAAGAATAGCCAAGGCAAGGGCAAGAAATGAAAAAAGGGCGCATTAACGAGATTAGTTTTCAAGTTGTGAAAAGAAGTGGCGGTGTTGGAAAATGTAAAAAATGAGGTAACACATGTAAGTATTATATGAAAATCCTGAGACGAAAGAAATAATAAGAAACCAGAAAAGAGTGTAATTTTCTAAGGAATCCTGGTCACAAATACCTGGGAATAATTGAAATAATTGGCTTTGAAACTCATTCAGGCAGTTAACTATTGGAGATAACATATGCGCTCAACCAATTACTCACATATGTTCGTAGTTCTGGTATCGACTGCTCACGGTTTTATAATAGTGTTTAGCGATAGCCACGCCTTATTTTTTTTAAAAATTTTCCGGAACAGTTTCACTATATTTTTGACTGTTTGTCATTGAACAGTACCGTAGGTTATATTATTGGGATTGGGTTAACAGCTCAACGAATTGCAGCAAACATAACGTTTGAGAATTCAGAAAATCTCCGAATTCTCTAGTGCTCTTTAAAGTCAAACTTCCTCCTAAACCACAAAAAAAAGACTCCCATATTTCTCAAGTGACACCACCTGGGACAAATTGTGCTCCAGCGGTTTCCTAGAGCAAAACCAAAGTTCACATTATCCGAGCAGTATGGGTGGTTAGTTGAGGTATGGGTCTATGAGAAAAGAGAAAAAAAAGTTGAGAGGAAAATTTTGGATGCATAGGATAGAAAGGTACACGTTTTGAAGGGCAGAAAAAGCAGTCCGACAAGAAATAACGCAAAAAACATGAAGTATTATTTTCTAAAACGGAGCAAAACCCATAAATCTCTAAGGTGGGAGCAATGGGACAGCAGAAAAATGGAACTCAGAAAAAAAGAGTAAAAGAGAAAAGAAAGTTTAAAAAAAAAGAGAAGAGCAGCTGCTCTGTGTGGTCCATGGAGCACTTTGAGGGCTCCAAGTGAAAAAAGGGGAGGGAAGGGATTCAAGGAAAAAAAGAATATGGGGTGAGGACAACGAACAGAAGAAAGGAAGAAGAGAAGAGCAATTGGGTGCTCTTTTCTTCTGTCACCCGCCGAATGTGTCCCTTCTTCTTTTTTACACACTCGCCTTCTTCCCCATGATGGGAGCTCATTTTGTGTTGTGGTTTTTGAATGAATGTTGTCACATCTTCTTTTTTCGCAGCTTTTTTGGTACATCCACCCTCTGCAATTCATCTTTTTTCGAAGGATTCTTTGGTATTGTTAGGGGGAGTGGAAAATAGATGGAGGACGGACAGGTGGCCTAAACAAAGGGAACAAAAATTGAGAATGTTGCGGACTAGAGAATTTACATAATGGTAATTGAGTACAGGCTAAATAGTGAACAAAATGAACCAAATTTCAGCAATTAGTACACACCGCGGTTCAGCTCCTTATGTGAACCGTCTCACGAAGACACCAGGGCAACCTCCGCAGCCGATTTGAAAAGTTTTAGGGAAGCGCGATTTCTCAATAGAGCGCAGCTGCAGAGATTGGGCGTGTTCGTGTCTAGCCACACGGCTCGTCTGAATAATGTAGGATTTGATATACATAACTGTTTGATATAATCCTGAATTTTTCAAATACAGACATAGAGACGTTCAGAAATGTAGTTCAGCACTTTCTCATCATTCATGTCAGACAAAATGTTATTGAAGAAAAGATTTTTATTCTCGAACTCTTAAACAATTTTTAAAAGAACATCCATTCTATTCAATTAACATTTCATCAAGTTTTTCATAAACGGAATTCCTTTCTTAAATGCGTCAGCTGCGGGAGCACCACAATAGTCCTTTGCCACATTCTTCACGCATTCCACATCTTCTGTGAACATTTTGCAGCCTTTCGAGATGGTGTCAAGCTAAAATTTTGAAAAATTAAATTCTTTTGTGACAAAAAAGAATTACCGAATCTTTTTCAAAGAGTTCTGAGCAGGGATATTTCTTTGGATCCGGTAAATTTGATTGAAGTTTCACCATACAATCACCAAATGGTCCTGAGCTCATTTCAATGCCCTCGCATGCATAATCCATCATGGACACTCCTTTTTTGGCTTCAATGCATTCGATCTGTTCAACACAAGTCTGGAATTTAAATTATTGTAAATTACGGAAAAAAAACAGTTTTAGCTTATGAAAATCTTACCAATGTTCGTTTACACAAATTTGAGATCTGCTTGAACACTGTTGGAGGAATCGAGGCGTCCGTATACGGAGCATAAAGCTTCAACAAATCTTGGATTTTAACGATAGTCCCTTTGCATTGCAAAAATCTTATTTGATCAGTGGTAGTGCATCCGGAGGATAGAGCGACAGGAAGGAATATCAGGGTTAGGAGCAACAATCTCATTCTTAAAGTAGAAAATGTTCTTAGAAAATAAAAATTTAGAGAAAAAACTAAAACAAGAAAGTTAGGAAACAAGAAAGAAGAGAGTCAAACGCTTCTCGTCAAATCGAATCAAGAAAGAGATAGAAATAAAATTAAGAGATTCAGAGAAGTCAAAGAAGCACAGCTGTTTAAGAAATTGGGTACCAAACAAAAATTGAGAAAAAAAACTTCATTTTCTTTTTCTTTATTATCTCAAAATTTATCAATCTCCACAGAATATGTAGTTGTTTCTAAGTCTACACGTTCTCTTTCCACAATGAAAAATGAAATTAATGCTAGAACTGCAAATGTTGAGAGGGTGCCCAGTAGCCAGTAGAGAGACACTAGTGAAGAGAAAATGAATGTGGCACAGGAGAGAGCAGACTGGAAACATGTGGATATGAAATTAAGTAGTTTCATATTCCAGACAAAAAGTACCTCGTAAAACTTGAAAATCGCAAAGGCCTGTGCACTTTTCTCCGGGTAGGTCTCACACAGCAGTGACATAATTTGGGTGTTCCAACAGCAATCAGCAAAACCCAATAGAACTCCGACAGCCAAAGCTAAATGCTTGCTGAAATTGAAATTTTGAGTCGCTCCCAAGACCAATTATTATCTTACTTAGGCTTCCAGAACATTCCATACTCGTTAGTTTTCGTCAATGATGCATCGGCTGGAAAGTTGAGGGCGCATAATATATAAGCCACAAAGAATCAAGGTGGCAAATAAGATTAGGTAATCTCGCCCAAGTTTCCGAGTTTTGTCCCCAAGGGTTCCTAAAAGGATACCGGCAGATACTTGTCCAATACCAATGCATATTAGGTTCAGAGCCATAAGACTTTTGGTGTTGTAGCCGAGTTGTCGTGAGAATGAGACACAAGTCGGGTAAATGCCTGAAAAATCTCTTGAGATGAATTCATAAAACTTTTTAAACGAACCTGTCCAAAAACTTTGCTCAATCCCGGCATACGAAAAAATTACTGCCAACATCCACATCTTCTTTGTGATCAGCAAGCGAAATGTTGAGGTCATCAGTTTTTTATAGCAGCTTGCTTTCTCCTTTTTATAGGCTCACGAAGCAAAGAGAAGACACAAGCAGAAATAATGGACAAGACTGTGAATACAGTGTAGAGCAGTTTGATCTGAAACCAGTTTTCTTCTTTACGAGTTTTTAAGATGTGTCTAATCTTACAGTAAACTGTGGTATAATATCATAAGAGTCTGTTACTGAAAACACCACATAGATCAATAATCCACCACCTATTAGACAGCATTCATGCATTCCCCATAGTAGCGCTGACATTCTACTACTGGTCTCTTTGGTGCAGTTTTGAGAGAGATATGAACCCTGGCCGGTCCATAGAACTGAAAAATTGGAATGAGAGCTAAAAAACAGAATGAAAACTCACTGGCAGCACCAAATCCCAAAACTGCACTTGATATGTACAAATATGTCGCGTTGAGGAACAGAAATCCAACCTAAGTAGAATAGGAATGTTTTCAAAAGTTCTGGTTGAATTTCTGAAAAACCAACCTGAAAACTTCCATAACACAATGCGCCGATACACATCGCCCATTTCGGTGTCAGTACATCAACCATTTGGGCTGCCGTCAAATTTCCCATTGTGTAGAATGCATAGATAATAGCCAGACTGTAATATCCGGCATGTTTATTGATAGATCCGTCTCGGGAGACACTGTCGATCACGGACTCTTCGATGAATCCTTAAAGGTTTTTATAAAACATCATCTTTGTTAAGTAATTAAAGTACTAACCTTGTGTATTAAAAGCAACAAAGTTGATGAAAAATCCACATGCTAACTGGACCACATTTTGGGTTGGAACGGCGATCATTTCAACAGTTCTTGGAATCAAAATTAATTCAATATAATTAAAAATCGATCAAATAATTACAAAGTTTTAAAAGGACGGCGTGATTGTGATGTTTAACACATTTTCTTTCTCTTCTTCTTCTTCTTCGTCTTCAGTTTCGTTTCATCTTGACTTATAATCTTTTATGTTCTAAAAGATATATAGTGACGTACACATGATAAGAAAGGTACAGAAAAAAATCTCACAGATTCTTCTGTACCCATTTTGTACATTACTTTGAGTACAGGTTCTTTTTGACAGACTTAGCACGGGCCGGGATCAAAATTGCTTGGCTCGTTTTGAATCAAATTAAATTTAAAAATTTGAAATAAACTTTTTTTTTGAAAAGGTCTAGTTTTCGACTAAAAACTTAAAATTCAGTCAAAAAGTGAATATGTATGGTAATTCATATACTTTTAATTTGAATTTTCAAAACACTTCCCATTTTTTAATCCTGGCCGACGGTCCGACCCGATTTTGACACTTCTGCTTTTTGAAAATGTTTTTTTTACATAAGATTCTGAAACTCGGAGTCAGTTTTTTTGGAAATCGTTCATTGTTCTTTGTGATGTGTGAAATATGTTCGTTTGATCTAACACATGTGTCCAGTCCCTGTCTTTCTCGCATCAAAAACCTTTTCTAACAGCCTATTTCTCTAATTTCTCATCCTCTCTCTTCCTTTTTCTCAACATGTTGATGAGTACTCTCTCCTATCGCCACGAGGCTGCGGGTTCTTTGATGAAAGAAGAAAGTATATAATGATTGGTTTCCGAGCACAAATCTTAGTTTTGAGATTTTATTGATTTAGTTTTCACGTGTTCTTTAAAACGCTTTCTACCATCCAAAACTGATCGTATCCTTCCTTTCCAATATCATTTATTTAGAATCCCATCACCATTATGATCCCTAAAATCGCTGTAATCGGAGAAGGCGTCATCGGATGCACTTCTGCCCTCCAAATCGCCAAAGCCATTCCAAATTCTCGCATCACAGTACTTCACGACAAGCCATTCGAAAAATCGTGTAGTGCGGGACCAGCTGGGCTCTTTAGAATTGATTATGAGGAGAATACGTAAGAATTTTTGTTATTTGTTGCTCATAGACTTTCTCTTTTTTAGCGAATACGGACGTGCCTCGTTTGCCTGGTTCTCCCATTTGTATCGTACCACAAAAGGAACGGAGACTGGTGTGAAACTGGTGTCTGGACATATTCAATCGGATAACTTGGAGTCGTTGAAGCAACAACAGAGAGCTTATGGAGATATCGTTTATAATTTCCGATTTTTGGATGATCGGGAGAGACTGGACATGTTCCCCGAGCCATCTAAGTGAGTGGGTATATCATTAAATATACACCTCTATATTCCAGACACTGCATCCATTACACTGCATATGCTTCAGAAGGAAACAAATACGTTCCATACCTTAAAAATTTGCTTTTGCAACAAAAAGTAGAGTTCAAACAGGAAGAAGTGACTAGCCTTGACAAGGTACTTTAATAGAGTCAGGCTTTGCAAACATATTTTTATTACTACAGGTCGCCGACGCTGGTTACGATATAATAGTGAACTGCGCTGGATTATATGGTGGGAAATTGGCTGGGGATGATGACACATGTTATCCGATTCGCGGAGTCATTTTGGAAGTGGACGCTCCATGGCATAAGCACTTTAATTACAGGGATTTCACCACATTCACGATTCCAAAGTAGGTTAAAAAGTCTAAACTCAAAAAAAAGCTTTAACTGATTACAGAGAGCACAGTGTAGTAATTGGCTCCACTAAACAGGACAACCGCTGGGACCTGGAAATCACTGATGAGGACCGAAATGATATTTTGTCTAGATACATCAAATTACACCCTGGAATGCGGGAACCGAAAATAGTGAAGGAGTGGTCAGCACTCCGCCCAGGCCGCAAGCATGTTAGAATCGAGGCGCAGCAACGAACGGCGAGTGGAAGTGGGAAAGAGTATACGGTGAGTATTCAGATACCGGGGATATCAGGACATCCGTACAAATTTTCAGGTCGTTCATCATTATGGTCACGGAAGTAATGGTTTCACACTAGGCTGGGGTACCGCCATTGAGGTTACCAAGCTTGTCAAGAAGGCGTTAGGTCTCTAACTTTTGATATAATGTTTTCAATGTACAAATAAAATGTTATTAATTTATCAACAAGTAACAGCTTCTAGACACAATATCTCTCGGGAAGGTTTTGCCTGAAAGTTTTTTTTTATTTAAAAAAATTATTTTTTTGACCTACCTCTTTCGATAGATCACGAATGCACATGACCCGGACAGTGTCGCCTGACAGAAAAGGAGCAGTGGGGTTATACGGAAGGATACTGTAACTTTTTCATTAAAATTAAGCTGGAAATACTGGGTTTTTCTTACCCCAATAAAAATCTGGCATATAATATTGGCATGGGTTCCAGACGTCGGCAGGCAAAGAGACCCAGTAGAAGAAATAGCAGATGAGAAGGATGAAATGAAGACTCTGGAAATCAAGTGGATTGCTTCAGGTTAATATTGTTTGTAAATGCTTACACTCATCACTAGACCATCGAAAATTCCCATTGCTGGCCGATTATGGGGGCGATCGAAGAAGATGTCTCCAAGAACAGCGCAGACCATCTGAAAATTAGAACTTTAGGATTGAATTGTAGTCCTCTAAAACTCACAAAATAGCCAACCAATCCGAAAAAGTAGATCAATGTTGAGTATTGGTCGTCCTCGCTGGTTGCATTGAACATATAACCTCTCCAGGCGATGAAACTGAAAATTGAATTGAGCTTTTTGACAATGGATAACATAAAATCCCTGAAGATGCCTGAAAATAACGCAGAAACGCGTACCGTCGCACAGGGTGCCAAAAAAAGACTTGGCTGAGAGCCAAAATCAAACGTTACGTATATCGCCCGCCATTGTGACTAAATATTCTCACAATGCGCGTTTCAATTTTGAATCAAAGGCGCTACCGGAAAAAAACCCAAACCAACTTACGTGTCCAAACAAATTGATCCAAGGATACACACAGCCAATAAGGCATTGTAGAGACCATAGTTCTCGAGAATATTCTGAAATTTTTTTCAACTGGAAATCCAACGAAATAAACATTACCTGAATTTTCATGGCGATCAAGAATTTCCGAGTGATTCGCGGGGTGACCATTGGATTTTTTGGTAGTTTTTTTGAATTTTTTGAAGAGTCGTGGATTTTTAGTGGTGGTGTACGTTATGGGGTTACCGGGTTACACGCTTTTAGGGTGTAGTGATTCAGAGTGCCGGTGTATCGGTCTGGTTAACGAAGGGTCAAATTGCAAGTTCTGCTTTATTAGATAAAGAAAGATACAGGAAAAATATTCAATCAGAGACAACAAATATCAGGACACCATTATCTGTAAAATTCACGCTGGCCATTTTGTTGCTCTCACTGAAAATAATACGGCTGCTGGTGAATTCGATGATTTTAGAGCCACTGAAAAAAAAACAACTAAAAAAGTGTACACCAACGAAGTAATAACTGACCGTTTATAATATTTCGTTCCCTCATCACATTTATCTAACTCCAGCAATACAGTCACCCATTTTTCGTCAGCATCGTGAAGAATGAATGTTTTCAAACTCTTATGCTTTCCTGCCATCCACTGCTTTATGAAGTCTACAGGATCGTTGTAGTTCATTGAGTATTTCAGAACTTCTAGATGCTCGCATTTATAGTTTTTGAATTTATCAGGGGTGAAATACGGAGAGGTCTTGATCGTAATCTTTCTGACTTTTGGCGCATTTTCCAACTCTATCGATCCACTGTCTATATACAACTCTTGATGTGATCGAAGCATAGATTGGAACTCTTGAATGTGAAATGGGTAGATGTTTGAATCCACCAAAGCGATGTTTTGAGCCTGTGCGAGAAATTTCCATTTGTAGAGGCCGTGTTCTCCCATATCAACATTTTCGAATCGTAGAGAGAAGCTAACTTTACGGTAGATTCTCTGGAAGTGTGTGATAAGTTCGGATGTCGTACTTATCGGATTGGTCGAGTAGACGTTGGTTTTAGAAGATGATTGGCAGGTTCTGAAAGAATATTTTATTCAAGTTTTCAAATTGAACCAACTCACTCAATAACTGCCCAATCTTTTCCAATCCTCTTCATATTCTTTGAGTGCTCCTTGTTTTTCCACATGACCTTCCAGGTCGCACTCACGTGACGTTTTTTATCAATTTGATGAATTCGAGACTTGAATCTCCCATTTTCCCAACGAATACTTATTTTAAGTTGTGGAGGTGTGTATCCATTTGGAATGGATGCTCGAGTGGTAGTTTCATTGCCAAGGGTGTGGGAAATCCTATTTAAAAATTGTATTGATTTCAAAAGTATTTTTCAAGAAAGTTGAAATTTGAAATAAAAAAGTTAAAAACAAAACTTACAGTTCAAACACGTTCATTTAGTTTCAGCTAACGCAGGGAACGAAAAGCAAAAGTAGAAGAGTAATACACTTTTACGGGAGAGAGAGAGAGAGGGAGAGTGAGACTAAACTAGCAAAGCAGTGTTGCTGAATGAGAGAATATAGCCATATGGCATTACTTTGGATTATGTGTATAGGAGACCCGCACTCAAAGAGGAGATAACATCTAACGACTAATTAGAACATAGACTCGAATGTAGCAAGCAGCTGGTGAGAATGGCCGGGTCACAGGTGATCCCTTTGGAGACGCGATAGCAATTAACGATAATTGAATATCCATGATTTCCTGTCGGCTACTTGTAAAGAATCATATTTGTCAGAGGCGGGCCGAGTCGATTTTTCAAATTTTGGGCCCGGGTTGGCTTCCCGAATACATGTTTTTAAAACATAATTTTTGAGAAAGAATTTTGGGCGATTTGAGATTTAATTGGAGTAAGTTGACAAATGTAAGTAATTTGATTATAGAGCACCCATTGTACTGTCAATAAAATTCCACAACAGAAATTTTTAAGTTAGCATATATGGAGAAGATTTTGCCATAAAGTGTTTTGCGTGGAAGTTTTTAAAATACAAATTCTCCTGTAACATAATAAATCATGTCCACAAACTCATCCAGACCGCCCATATCTCCTACGGAGTTTGTAGTCCATTCATCCGACCCCACCCACCCTGTCACTGTATGTGTATATTTTGTCCCCGATGTGTCGGAGAGTTTTGATCTTTTTATTTGTTCAACACAGATCAGATCAAAAAACGGATACCACTAGAAGTGAGAGGGGATTTGATCATTGGTATCGGATCAACATGATTTTTTTGTTGAAAAACTATTTCATTCAATTTTTTCAACGAGAACGTCCGGGTTAAAGAATTATGTATGAATCTAGAAAAAATGCCTGGTCTAGACATGGGATCAAAACGTTTGTGAGTTTTTTAAAAACAAGATGTGCAGAAAAAGTTTTAGAACGATAGAACTCGTTGCTTTATAACGTGTTTTCAGAGACTTACTTAAACGAGACGTGGTTAGAAATTGTGAAATGTTCCATATGACCTAGATTTAATTTTGAGTTCATATTTATCTATTCAACTCATGTTCCCGTTTCCTCGATTTCTGATGTCCCGCTGTTCCAATTTCATCCACCAACCTGATTTAAAAAAAAAAATTAATTCCATTATTTCGGTCTAGTAAATCTCCCATTCAATGTTCTTTGCACTATTTGTCAGTCCGTATTATACGTCGGCCATTTTTGACACTTCCCTCTTCCCACGCATTTCATCTCTACTGATTCTCGTGGAGGGTCAAGGCCAAAGAGTTCAGAGAACGTGTGGAACGGTGTGCTCATTGGTGGTTCAGATAACCTCTGCGAAGGCGGAGATTGTGTAAAAGGGCAAACGGTCGTCGGTATATGTTGAAATTTATTTTTGGAGGCATGTGTCTAGACCGCATGGTACCAGTACCAGGTGTCACCTAGGGACATATGTGTTGTTGAGAGGTCTATGTCTTTTGGCGGCTTTTCGGTTAAAAGTACAAGACTGTCTAGCCACGCCCTGCTGTTAAACCATGAACAATTTAGTTTGAATTGCAAGATTTCTGATTTTTATCCTGACTTCGGTCTTACTCTATGTACTTTGGCACCTGAGTTAAAAACAACACTTTAGAATCAGAAGGTGTGTTTTGTCACTCATTCATTTGCTCCGCCCGTCTTAGCTGGGTGCCTCAAGTGACAAAAAGCGCAGAAATTCCAGTGCTCTTTGATGATACTTTTTCTTTGTCTCATTCCATCAGTTTTTGACGTAATTGACAGTTAATAGTATAAGAAGAAAAGATAATATGACCAAAAAAACGTTGGTGTCAAATATAGTATGGAATTTTTTCCATTGATCAAAAAAGCGTGACATATTGAACGCGCTGGTAAGGTGATAAGAGAATGACTCGGGAAAGTTCAAGTTAAAAATTGGTGATAATTAGGCGTCCTGAAATGTCAGAAGTATGATACGTAGTCTGGTTGAAAGTCGCTCACAGAGTTTTTATTTTCTAGAAAAATACTAATTCCCAAATCAACCAACAACACACCCTGACTCTGTAATAAATTCTAAAATGTCAACCACAATTAGACTGCTATTTTCTCCCGTCTGGTTAAAATTGACACTTTGTTTATTTTGCCAAGATGAATGAGTTCAAGTCGTAAGTTCGAGAGACAAACAGTTGAACCCTCTCCGCTGATTGATCCAACTCAAACTTTAAGGTCAATCAACATTTTATCTGGTTTGAGCAGATCTACTCGTTTTTCATGTTTTGAAAGCAGTTTTTCACGACTTTAGTTAGAGTATATCCAGTAGGATGGCCTTCTAGCTCACCACGTCAAAAAAATGGTTGAAACCATACTTGCAAACCGGGCCGGGGCGTAACTCGCTTAAAACGCAATATTATGATCTGAAAAATACACCAAAATGTAGATCTCGGAGAGTTCTATGTCTATGGCTTACTACGAGCTTGCTAGTCGTTAATGTGGCACCAGGCAGGGAAAATAATGCCAAAAAAACGATATAAGAGACGGTCCATGTCGGCCAGTCACGGCGCGGTCTGCAAGTATGGACCAGATATGAACCAGATATGCGCGTCCCAAAATTCTAGCTTCTTCAAATATTTGAGATCTGAAAATCCCACGTCTCCCACGCGCTTTTATCCGTTTTTTCCCCACTTTTTCATTCAATTTCTCCATTTTGCCACGTGTCACCACCTCTTCATTGTGGTCAGCGTTGTCGCCACGAGGCTACTCCTCCTCCTCCTCATTCTCTTTTTTGCCCCTGGTTTTCATATTTTGCCTCCTCCCTCACACATGCATCCCTCCCATCGCGCTCCCATTTTTTGTCTGATCAACTCTCATGGAATCGTGTACTCTCTCGTTTCCGCGGGTCCCAACTCCTGCGTCTCCTGGTTTTCAATAGAGACACAAATTTTCCACTACTTTTTCACTATTTTTTTTGTGTTGCTTGTTTTTAGCCGATTAGTCACTTACTATTTTGAATTCTCATATTCTTGAATTCTGCGCCAATAATTTTTGGAGACTTTTCAAATCTTTCTTCCTTCACTCCTGTGAAAGCGGCATAGATGATAAGAGCGAAATTGAAAAAAATAATGCAGCAAAAATTAATTTAAAAAATCATCTTTTGTTGTTTTGTCTGCACTTTTGTTCCTAATCCATAAAACTTCCTGGTTTCTTTCTGAAACTTTTAGTTCCTTATTATGTGTGAAACCTGAATAGCTCCCGAGATACAAGAACAATTTTCTAGAATGAACACATTTATTAATTTTTTAAGTTTCCTTCAAAAAATACAGAATCTGTAAAATTTCCGAAAAATTTTTAAACTTTAGTTACAGTAATCTTGTGCCTTCAGTATCTTTCAAAATTCTTTTTCCGTTTTTCTTTTTTTTTCGTTTTTCTCACTCTCATGTCTCAAATATGTCCTTCATGTATCCTCCAGTCTGAAAAAAAACTCAAAAAGTTCAAGTGATCGAAAATGTTCCGAGGGAAACTTCAAGTGACCAATTTTTGATCAAGTTTTTAAAAATTGAATTAATTTTTTTTCCTTTTTTTCTATATCCAAAATTCAGCAACTAATTTAATAGCTACTTGAAAACCAGAAAGAAATTCATTTAAAAAGACCCCAAACTCCTCTCCCTTTGAGAGAGTCTAAGATTTAGGCTCCTCCCTCCGCGAGACCACGCCCACTTTCTAAACATGCGCACTGATAACACTTCGAGGGTGCTCGTATACCTCAACATAGGAAATTTCAATAAAGAAAAGTAGGTGTGGCCAAAAACTGAACTCTTTCTGGTTTTTGATCCCTTCAACAAGATTCATAAAGCCCTCTCTCTCCGTTTTTGTTTTATTTTCCGTTAATTTTATGATCTTTTCATTCTTTTTTTGGTTTCCGTTTCCTCTCTTCCCCAAAGCTTGATTTTCAGACAGATGGGTGTTTATATAACCATATTTCTATATGCAGTAACCACGTCCGTATTTTTTCCAGTTTTTCAGTCGTTGATTTTTTATAAGGTGAGTGGTTTTCCAGAAATTTGAAAATTTTGGTAAAAAGTTTTTTTTTAAACTTTTGTTTATCCTTTCGCTTAGATAATCAAGAAATCACAAAAAATTTTAATTTTCAAGAAATATTTCCTGATTTCTACAGTATTCCAATCAATTTTCAGGCTTGTATATCTCTCTCCAATTCGACGGATCCCGAGGTGGCATGCATATCTCGAGAGGCAGCTGCAAAGGACGAGGCCGTCCATTCTTTGGCCAACATAATTCTTTTGACTTCGTGAGTTTCCGCTTCGTTTTCAACTCGTTGTCATGACGAAATGCACATGACATGTCATCTGGCTTCTGTTTACGTCCAAAACGGGAGCGAGTTGTTATTGGGTTTCAAAATTCTTAGAATCTCATAATTGGGAATGTCAGAGGAATACATTATGAGGAATTTATCTTGTTTGGTCATGAGTAGTTCAAGCTACACACAATTTTGCCTGGATAACCGAAATAATAATTAGCGAGGAAAATTATGTAGGAGTAGATTTTCTGGTAATTTCATTCTGCCAAATGTCAAATGTGTACAAAATGGATTAAAGGAAAATCAGAGGTTAGGTTTGATATCAAGAGAACAAGGGTGATCAAAGGAAGGAGTGGGACAGATAGGGTCATTTTTAAAACATCTAACTTCAGGAGTACGGGACTATGCATCACAGCATTCGTCACAAGTCGATGGATTGGCCAGTTAAGTGACATGAAGTCTCGAAAATTGGCGTTTTTGATTCCATTCACCGGCCTTTTCATATCAGACTTCACTATCATCATTCAAGTGATTTGGCCAAGGGTAGGTCAAAGTTTAGCTCTAAAAAATATATAAGCTGCGAACGTTTCCAGTTATCACCGTACTACTTTATTGTCTCTGAAGTGATATACGGTATATTTGGAGGGTATATGTCTATAACTTCCGGTGCATTTGCTATTGTCAGTACAATGCATTCTGATTCGAAGGAGAGAGCGAAGGCAATTGCAAGGTTGGAAGGAACCATCTCTTTTGGATGTGAGTTTTATTAGATATATATAAACTAACATCTAATTTTCAATTTTTCCAGCAATGGTCGGATTTCTTATCAGCTCCCGGCTAGAAGTCACTGGATATCTTGGGATGGCCAGCTTCTTCATTGTTGCACATCTCATTGCTTTTGTATCAGCCCTTCTGATGAAAGACGTCGTGTACCATGAGCCGGAGCCGGAGTCAACACTTTTAGATGGAGAGCCAAAGAAAAAACAGTTTTCTCTATGTGTAAGTTCTGAAAAGATACAAATCATAAATCTAAACCTACAACTAAACATTTTAGAATGGCGCCTCGCAACTCTTCGAAAACAAGTCACCGACCACAAAGTGCAACCTCAGAATCCTTTATTTCTCCTTCGCCATCTCCTACTTCGCATTCATCGGATCCACACGAATCCTGTTCTTCTATTTGAAACACAAGTTCTATTGGGGTGCCGAGAAGTATGGCTACTTGAAAGCTATCAATCAGGCAATGACTACTGTCATGGCAATGCTAGCGTTCCCAGCGCTCAAAAATGCGGGTGTCACTGATGTTCGCCTGGCAATCTTTGGTTTGGCGACAAGAAGTATTGGTAGAGCATGGTATGCAATTGCCTGGGATGATTACGCTGTGTTTGGAGTCGTTTGTTTCGAAATGTTCTCGAAATTTCCGGCTACTGCGTTGAGAAGTTTGATTTCAAGTAACGTTGGAGAGCATGAACGAGGGACTGCCTTCTCGTTGGTCGCCGGAATCGAAGCAGTATGTAACCTGACGTCTTCATGGGTCTTCCATATCACATTCCCATTATCTCTGAAGTTCTTCCCCGAGCTCTCATTTGTTATTATGCCAGTTATTATAATTCCAGCTATTGTTTTAATGATGTGAGTTTCTATCATCAAAAAAAAAGTTCTAATTCGTTCACTTTTCAGCTCCAATCTCCGTTCCCTTGAATCAACAGAAACGAGTACAGAAGCTCTGACGTCTCCAGAAGTACAAGATGATGTGGACGCGGAGAAAGCAGTCCTTCATCACGTTCCCACTGAAACGGATACACTCACGGATAGCTCTAATTCGACATTGTGATTCCTCAAACCTTCTTGTGATTATATATCAACTCTTCGTTCCAAAAACACACCGGTTATACGACTCTCCATTTTTCTTTTCCCCCCTGATGCATATTGATTCCTTCCCTTTACCTACCTGTTGATTTACCTGTGCGTACACATGTGATACATTAACTTATTCGGCTACAGTTTTTTGTATATAAATTGAATCTGTTCTTGAAAAATATTTCTTTGAAAACTTTCAGATCATGTTATAAGTTTGCGGGCAAGCACTGGGGGGTGGTCTCGCAGCGGCTTGAACGGTTTTCAGATCTTTTCAGACATCTAAAGCTCAAAAGTAATGAAAAATTTAGTTTCAAATTTAGTTTTATGAGCAGAAAAATATACCAAAATGTAGATCTCAACGAGATCTACGTCTCAGACCTACTACGGACCGGATGGTTTGCCGTTAATGTTTCGCGGACCGGGATAAAGTGTCAAAAAACTCGAAAATGACAGAAAAAGCATTCCCGCCCGGACCGCGGCACATTAACAAACATCCACCAGGTCCGTGGTAGGTCACGAATATAGAACTCGCCGAGATCTACAATTCAGTATATTTTTCAGCTCATAGAATTGCGATTTAAGCGAGTTACGCGTTGGACCGTATGCCGATAATATAGTTTTTATGTCTAAAATTTAAATTTCAGAGATTTTTCGAGATTCGAGATATCTGGCTTCGTCCCCACAATAAAATTGTTCAGCATTCATATCCATTACCATAAAAACATTTCTTATATGTACAGACACCAGATTCTTTCTCTCTCCCAAAACGATAAAAAGCGAGAGAAAAAAGAGGCCACCACCAACCCATATCAATCGGTGTTAATTTGATTAATGTAATCTGATAGCATCGCCAATTCGTGGTGAAGAAGGTCAAACTTCTTTATTGTCTCTACACATTTTTTTGGAGACTAACAAGCGCGTCGATTCGAAACATTTCTCGAGAAAAGGAAACCGCTCTCTTTTTTTTGTTGTTTCCCTTATCGTAGTCGTAAATCAAAAAATAAGAGAAGAGGGGAAAAACAGGAATGAAACTTATCTGATTTTTATGTATAGTCTCGAAAATAGATTGAGATAGTCATTTTTGACGGTTTCCCGCATTTTTTCTTACTTTTTTCGATGTGACTACTGTTATGGGTACTGTATGAGGGGTAGGGTCTCATTGAATGTCTTACAGTGTCCATTGTTCATGGAGCGTATATATCAAAAATAAGGTTTCATTTTTGTAATTGACAACTTCAATGTACATAGCTCAGCAATCTCTTCATTTTCCTCTGACAAGAAGCATTGATAACTTCTTAGGATGTGATCGTACAAAAAAGTTGGAAACTACAAAAATGAAGCTCTATTCTTTATCTGTACACTCCATAAATGATGGATATTGTGAGATAACTCATGGCACACTTATAAAGTTGACAACGTTCAGCTAAAATCTGTATTCTTTGTGACCTGTACTGTGTCTCTCTAGGTTGGGATTATTCAAAAAATGTGGCAGAGCCATTTAGAGCGACGAAAATAACTTGGAACAATATATTTCAGCTGTTTTTTTATTTTTCCGTCCGGACATTCGAGACAACAAAAAAACTTACTAGAAGATCCTGGAGTCAGTTTTGAGATATGGGACGTGGTTTATACCATTGCAAAGCTAAGAAAACGTTGATTCTAAAAACATGTTCAGTTTTTGCCTTCGATGTCTGGTTTTCGAGAAATTAAGCATATAAATGTTTCTGTCATTTTTGCCAAACTTTGAAGTTGTTTCTCTCGGATACCAGGTTTTGAAGGTAAACACTGATTACATATTTATTTATCTCCAAACTGACTCCATGACCTTTCATTGTTAGCATCCGCTTGTCAAGCTGTCTGCACGTACGGATTTCCAGATCTGAGAATTTCTGGATGTACTTCTGCCAGACTTCAAAAAATGCCTTGTTGCTCTCATCTTCAATCCAGATAAATTCTTGTTCATTGATAGCACCATGTACACCTGCCCTCCTCCACATACGACTATAAACAATAACTCGCAACATTTATATCAAAATTCTCCTCTTATCTCTCTCTAAATTTCGAAAAATGTTTGCTTTCACTTAAATTTCAATTTGTTTCTCTCTCTCTCCCTATCAGTGTAAAACTAAAAACTCCTCATTTCTGAAACTTTCTTTTTCCCTATATTTTCTTTTGTCTTCTTGTTTCCCCATTTTCTTTTCCGAATCGATTACACCCTCTACCATTTTTATCACTTTTCAACGGAAAACAAAACACATAGTCCTCCTCCCTCGCTTTTCTTGTCAGTTTATATGTTTTCTCATCTCTCTTATTGTTTTTTTTTAATTTCAAATTCCTTTTTCTCCTCCCGTTTTGGTTAGAAACGACAACTCCTCTATATAGATGGTATCTTTTTCGAAGCTGCTCAGACCAGAATTTTACATTTTGAATCATTTATGCTCACACCATCTCATAGTTACACTGATTGAAATGCATTAAGAATGTGCCCCCACAAGGGAAGTTCATGTCTCGGTTAACTTTTTCTATTTATTGGACCCCAGATACATATTTTCGACCTGATCCCAAAACTGCAAGAAAATAAGCAAAAAATTCAAGTGGACCGAGTTAAAGGCCGTCAAACTTCTTAGCTACTTCCTCACGTACCGAAAAGTGTACCTCCTCAATCCCGGAAGATTTTCCGTTTCAGCTTTTCAATATCTGAAAGTTTGACGGCTCATATCTCGGTCCAGGTGAGCTTCTTGCAGTTTCGGAATCAGAATCAGCAGGGTCAACAGTATGTATCTGTGGTCCAATTCATAGGAAAAGCCCAACTCGACTCGTCATGAACTTCTTGTGCTACATTTGAGGGACTGCTCTGATTTGGGGTGTCGCAACTTTGAAATCGTTTCAAACTGCTACCTGGTATTCAGGACAATTTGAATAGGCATATCCCAAACTTTTGTTTTGTGCTCGTCACTTGTCGCTAACTATAAGAAAAATGTCTGAAACTCCCTATGTGCTGTGGTTAAGCCCTGAGAATGACTTCCAAAAACATTGAGACTGATTTTCTCAGCGACAAATGACGATCACCAAACATATATTTGGGATCTGCCTATCCAAGTTGTCCTAAATCCCTGGTTTCCGTTTGAAACGATTCCACTCTTACTCTGTTGTCTTTATGATGATCTAACTTGAAATAGGCTCTCTCTAGTGTCCTCTACACAACTTATATACAATTTTCAAAACATACATAGGATTCCCGTATTCCTTTACATCAATCTGTATATCATATCAACTATCTAGATAGCGAGACCGCCGAAAATATCTATGTTCAAAAATCTGTGTTAACCAAAAACCAAACAAAAACAAAAGCACCCCGGGAGATGACGTGGCACACTTCATTTTGCAATCGACAAAAATCGACACAGAGATAGTGAAGAAGAGGAGAGAAAAGCGTGTGAACACATGTACATTTGTGTGTTTCTTTATATTTTTGTATAGTTTTGTCTTTTCCCGCTTTTCGGTGTTCGTCTCTGAAGATGGCGTGGTTTCAGCAATGTGGTCTGATACTGTTCATGTCCTGTAGATATGTTTTGTTTTTTTTTATCTGGAAATCCCATGATTTCATTTTCCTCACTTTCTGAGAGAACATTTCTAGAATCCTAAGATTTCTCAGATTTTCATGCAGCGTTCTAATAAAATAACGGCGTTTTCCAGCCCCATTGTCACAATTGAATTCCTTTTCTCACCTATTGTGCCTCTTTTAATAGAGAACATTGTTGTCATAAGACGAAAAAAAAAACGAATTTTTCTTTCAGGCCACCTTTTGGCGCAGTCGCAAAATGTCATTGGATGCGGTGAGTTTCTTTTTCGATTTCATTCGCCCCCGTGATGTTCGAAATTCCATTACAGACGCTCGAGAACATCAATGACACGTTGCAACAGGTGGCGAGTCTTCTGAAGGCTGTCGAGATCGCCGTCTTCATTTTGGCGGTGGCGGTGGGCATCACGTTGATTGGTATGACTGAAAACAGAGATAAAATAACAATAAAAGCTTAAAGTTCTAGGCTGCACACTTGGATTCTTCTACGGAAAGTACAACCAACGTCATCAGTACAAGGAGCTGAGCAATGGTGGCAGCCCGAATACAACGATCACGCGGAGCCCGCCGATGAAGAGTCAGAGGGTCTAGGGGAGATTATCGACAACAATTATGGAATACAATTATGGAATTATAATCAAAATCGAGTGCCTTTAAAAACTATGTGATGGGTTTTTTGTGATTTTTCAAGTTTTCAAGTTTTCTATGAATCAAGACAATAAATATTTTACTGATAGGGCGATTCGGGAAGTCAAATAGTCAAAAAGAGATTCGAAAAAAGAAACACAGACCGATGTGGGGAAAAATAACAAAAAAACGGGGCGGAGACCAATAAACTGAAAAAATTAGCGCATCTGAATAACACCGGCGTCACGAAGTTTCATCAGCTTCGAGAAGATTTCTGGATTCTTCAAGTGCTCTCGAACGGCTCCTGGGTCGTTGCTCATCTGCTCCAAAATCATACGCATTCCTGGATCGCGAAGAATCTCCTGAACCTCTGGATCGGCGAGAGAGTGCTCCTTCGCCTTCTCCGGATCCTCATCGTTGCTTCGGAGGCAGGTACGGACTCCTTCGCGGGCCTCCTCGTTGTGTGGATCCACTTGAAGAGCGTCTTCGTAGGCACGTTGAGCCTTCGACCATTCTTTCATTGCGACAAGGCAAGTGGCTTTGCGGATGTATCCCTTGACTGGAATAGGAAATATTTATCTCTTTCAGCACATCGTTAGACGAATAACTTACCGAATTTCGGGTCTCTTCTAATACAAGTTTCACAATCTTCCAAAGCGCGCTGGAACTCCATCAATTTGGTGAGACAGGCGGCGCGGTTCGAGTAGAGAATCGCATTTTCAGGATCACGCTTCACAGCCTCATTGTAGTGTTTCATTGCTGTTGGGTAGTCTCCTTTCTGAATTTTATCAATTTTTATTGATTTTTTTAATTTCAGGGAGAGAAATAATTACCTTGAAATAGTCATTTCCCTTGTTCTTCTCCTCTTGAGCGATTTCTGGATTAATATAGGCGAGACGTTCGGCTTCCTTGAGATTCTTCTCAAGCTCCTTGGTCTTCTTCACGAGCTCAGGGTCACGATACTCGGAGAGCGATCGTTGGAACCATTTAAGAGCAGTGTGGAGGTCCTCCTTCTTTTGGAACGCGTTTCCGGCGCGAGACATGGCTCTGAAATATAAGTTTCGAAATAAACCGCTGATTTTTATCGCTTACTTGGCAATTAATTTGTAATCTGCACGAGTTTCACGGCCAACTTCGATGGCTTTCTCGCAGAATGTGATGCACTCATCGTATTTCTTCTCCTCGAAGTAAACGGCTGGAAAAAAATTATTAAAGACAATTCTCCTCTTCTTTTCTCACCTGCTTTATTGTTGTAGAAAGTGATATTCGATGCATCGAGCTCAATAGCTTTGTCATAGTGCACATGAGCAGTTTCGAAGTCTTTCTGCTTGTAGGCAGCGTTTCCGAGGTCTTTCTCAGCGATTGCCTGGAAAGATAACATTCAAATATGTAAATATTAATAGAAAAACTTACAGCTTCTGACATTTTTCACGAAATTTGAGAGAAATTGGATGAAAATTCGAAGGAAAACTTCGAAAAGTGATGAGAAGTGACCGAAATTTCGCGAAAAAAATAATTCGGTGGGTGGTCAGCAAGTGCGCTCCACTGAAGTCTTCTAGAAAAGGTGGCAAAATTTGCGCGCGAATGACAAATTCATTCAAATTTTATTTTCATTTCTCTCATTTTTACTCATTTTTTTCTATTTTTTCGGGTAAAAACTTAATATAACCATTATTTTAAGAGATGAAGCGAAAGGATGTGCAAAATTTCGGAAGAATTATCAATATCGATGAAAACACTCGGTCTTTGGGTGATCACCCGACAAAACCCTTCTTGGGAACCGCTCATCTTTTCGAAGAGGGATACGTTAACCTTTTCGGATGCTCAGTCAATCCATTCGTCCAGGAAATCGACGACCAGTTGGCTGTGGCAGTGGGAGGACCGAATGTGAGAGAAAAGAAATGTTTTGCAATAAATGATAAAAAATACGAAGATTTTAGATTCACATCTATAGAATGCCGGTGTCGGAACCGAAACTTGAATTAGCTGGTGCTGGAGAACTGGATGAAGAAGTGAGAGTTTTTTAAACCGTTATAGCTTAACGTTGCTTACGCTACTCGGCATCACAAACTCCATACGGAAGGTCACGGAGTCAGTTTAGAGTTGTGGGTCGTGACTCATATGATTGGAAAGCTGAGAATTAGCTAATTTCAGAAATCTATTCAGTTTTGCCCTCGAGGCCTAGTATTCGAGAAAAACAAGGAGAAAGTTCTGGAAATGTGACCTAATTTTTATCGAATACTAGACCTCGAGGGTAAAAACTGAACATATGGAATCAGCGTTTTCTTAGTTTTCCAATTATATAGGTTACGTCCCGAACTGACTCCACGGCCTTCCCTAGTCAGCCTGTCATCTCAAAACTCGAATTTCCAAATTTCAGGAAGATCTCTATACAGTTTCATGGTGCTACGACATGGGAGAAAACTCGCATAAAATCGCCACGGGCGGTGTCAGCGGAGTCGTCTACATTGTCGACGCCGCGTCGATGGAAGTGCAATGTGTACGACTTAATTGCAGCCAAAATTTTGAATTTTTTATTTGAATCGATTCAGGAGGCCAGGGAAAAGAGAAAATCTTCTGGCATCTTGGTCTGAAAATCAGTCTGAAGCGAGTTATGAGACCGCAACATGTCAAAAATGGCTCTCCGTCGTGCAGTTTTTCCGTACATTTCTGTAGAAATTCTCTTCGTCTGCATGTGAATGTATTTTTTTTGAATATTCATTGAAAATTGTTGAAAATATGACTTTCACGAGAAATATTCCTATTGAAACGTACTGAAAAAGTGTACGACGAGGAGTGATATTAGGCATTTTGAGGTCTCATAACTCGCTTCAGACTGAGTTTCGAACCTAACCCCAAGACGATTTTCTCTTTTCCCTGGCACTCTGAATCGGTTCATTTAAAAAACTCCAAAATTTTGGAATAGTGGTGTCCCCCTCTAACCAGAAGTATTTCAGTAATCGTATCTATTTCTTCAATTTCAGCAACTACTTGGTGCCGGCAACGCCATAAACGACATCAAAACGTGCCCCACTGATTCCGAGATTATCGCCGCTGCTTCGACTGACCGAACCATCCGTATTTATCACTTCAAAGAGCCGACTTGTCTCATTTTGATTGGCGGACGACTTTCTCATCATGATAGTATCGTTTCGATTGTAATTAATGTTTATAATATATTTTCAATTTCCACACTGTTTTCAGGATTGGGTGTCAAACGCTGAGAAATTATACAGCTGCGGCTTCGATCACAAAGTCATGTGCTGGGATTTGAATTCTCCGCGTGTAAAAGGTCACATTGCGAGCTGTTGCAGAAAAATTCGATCAGGGCAAGAGCTAGGAGATATTCTGTAGGTGATTCCTCCGTAAAAATTGTAATATTACTTCTTTTATTTTCAGAGAATATGCTAATTCCTCCGGCCTTCAAGGAGTCAACGAACTTTTGTAATTCAATTTTTCAAATTTTGCACCGACAGGAAAAAACGACTCGAAGACCTTTATTTTCAGTGATCTCGAAGGCCACACTATGCTCATAAACAAGCCAGAGAACTCCATCAACGACGTTCACTTCGACTGTGTCGACTCGCTTCGCGTTGTCGACTACAAAGGAAAAGCGTATGTTATCTCTAAGTCGACAGGACACGGGCGCAAAATCTGCTTCTGGCGTCTTGGCGCATACGGTCAACAGGTTGAAATCGTTCATCGTGATGAGATTTCCACATCGCACACAAAAATCGCCGAGATGTCGATTGAGGACGGTTATCCGTGGTTCGGAAAAATCGATGTTGACGTGACGGGAAAGTGGTTAGCCGCACCGGGAGATAGTGGCAACATTCACTTATATAACTTGAAAAATCGGAATGAGAGGGAGGCGTGAGTATCAGTAATGTCTCACAAGGGAAATCTTTGGAGACCCGGCTTTCAAACGATCTACAAATTTGGTTATTGGTACTTTCAACTACAGGGAGTCCATTTCTGCAGTCAAAATCTGCTAAATGTCCCTGCGAGCCGAAATATGAGCTCTCAATCGTTTCATATGGATAAGTTTAAGAGAGTTACAACTCGCCTCCTAGAGACATTCATCAGGTTTTGACTACAGAAATGGACTCCCCGTAGTCAAAAGTTCCTATAACCAAATTTGTAGATTGTTCGAAAGCAGTGTCTTCAAAGGCATCCCTTGTTAGCAAAAAGAAAATAACTATGTTTCTTTTTCAGATTCCTCGACCTAAAAGTGCCAGATATGAAAGACACTATGATTCGTCAGGTCATGTTTTCACCGAACGGAAGACTGTTGTTCGTTGTCGGCGACGCCGGATTCGTGGCTCGCGTCGATAGAGTTCCAGATACTGCAACGAACGTCGTCGATGTTTGGTGATAGCCCTCCCAACAACTTCATAATATACCTCACCTCATTTTTATCATAATTGCACCACTTATCACTTTTCTTGTTTCGAAATTTTCCTGTTAGCTTTTCGCCGGTCTCGTCTTTTCTTGTCTTACCAAAGAGCTCACCCCATTGCCATATTTCAATGCCACTTTGTTTTATTTTTAAATTATTTTATTAGAAGTGAACCCGTTTTAGAACCTTTAACTCAAAATTCTACAAGTTAAGCATATTTAAGCTTTCAGTGTATACAACGGTGTGTTTCTCGACGCCGATGGTTTCAAAGTGCGATCTGTCCATGGCGCTGGTTTCGCTGTGGCAAGAAGACAAAAAACAATGTTGCACACGACTAGGATCCCGGCGTGAACGAAGAAGACAAGACGCCACTCAGCAATGGTTCCATCGCGAAGGAGATATGATACAAGAAGTGGGCAAAGGAGCATTGAGAGACACAATAAGAATTGGACATTGGCCATGACGAAGTGACTGTATTGGCGGGATACAAGGGCGGCGCACTGGAAAAAAACAAGACGATGAAGAATCATCATATTTTGAAGATTACTCACCTTGGTAAACCCGCCGCCATTGAAACCAAACATCGCCGTTGCCAACGTCATCAGAATCAATCCTGCCATTCCTTGTCCTTCTTTCACAAATCCCAAGGCCACTAGGAACACCGCACTGGCTCCCAAAGCAATACTATTATATATCCGAAGCTTCGTTGTTTCCGATATTCCAGTGATTCGATCACTCGAATGACCGGCGAACATTTTCATCAAAAATTGGAAAAGAACGGGAACGGCGGCGGCGAACCCGGTCTTCTCCACAGAATAACCTCCAATGTCATGAAGATACACTGGCGAGTAGATATGAATGAGTTGTACTGCTATAAGGTCACCCAGTGCTCCTATCCAGACACCCCATATTGAGGGAGTAGTCAGGATTTCTAGGTAAGGGGTTGGTTCTTGCTCATGGACTTTTGCGGTGGCAGCCGACGATTTTCCTTTTTGAATTTCAAAGAGCTCTAGGGTTCGCACGAATCTATTGTCTTCTGCAAACGGTTTAGCTCAAAATTTGGAACGAAAATCTACAGTAACTCACTCGGTGAGTCTGTGAACACTGCAAACCAAGCGATAAAAACTAGCATTGAAATCAAGGAATGCAGAAAATAGACAGATTTCCAGCCGAATGGAGACACACACAGCTCTCCTGCTACAGGCATCGAAAAGATCGAAGATAGTTGACCGAATGTTGTGAGAGCAGCAATGAATAGCCCCTGTTGTGTCATTGATGCCCATGAGGAGGTGATGGCGCCGACGGCTGGCATACAAGCGGCATAGGCGATTCCCTGGAAACAGTGCTGATAGAAAGTTTTCTAGAAACTAAAGATTACTGCATACTTGTCAATCGGGCCGGCCCGTAACTTAGTTCAAATTGAGTTTTATAAGCTGAAAAGTATACCAAATTGTAGATCTCAGCGAGGTCTATGCCCGTGACCTACTACGGGCCGGATGGCTAGTCGTTAATATGCTGGGATAAAGAGCCAGAAAACGCGAAGTAGGTCACCGACATAGAGCTTGCTGAGATCTACATTTTGGTGTATTTTTCAGCTCATAAAACTCAGTTTGAAGCAAGTTACGCGCTGGCACGTTTCGGCCCGGTTGACAAGTATGGGTTACTGTACCTGCAAAAAGCGCATCAACAGAAACAAATTGAAATCCATCGGCGCCATAATTGGTATCAAAAACGTGGTCACTGATGTCAACATTCCAGCAGCAAAGAACACTTTGCGTAGGCCATATGTCGAGATTCCGATGATAACCGGAAACAAACCGAACATTGCACCAACTGCCACCGCACTGAACAGCCACGTCTTCTCTTTCCTACTGTACCCAATGTATTGTGTCTTGTTCTCGGATAACTCTGCGGGTTCTCCGGTTCCTGGCATGCAAAGAACGGTGAAGTTGAAGCAGATAACGTTGGACATCATAAATGAGAGGCATGTCATTGTGAGGACTAGAACCATGTATCGGACACCTCCTGGTTTTTCTGGAAGTAGTGGTTTCAATGGGTATAAGTCGGGGGCACCATTTCCGCCTTTCCAGTTACCTACCTTCCTTTTCCTTTCCAATCGGAATGATCTTCGCGTTAACCGGTATCTGACTCAATTGTTCTCTGGTTATGACTACTGGAATTGTGGTGGAACTGACTGTCGGAAGTGGTTCATTCTGTTCTGGTGTCACTTTCATATTTCCTGTAGAATAAATGATATTATTGGAGAAAAAATTGAATAAAGCAGGATAGGAAAACATGTAAAAACGGGTAACAGAGCAGTGCGGAAGTAAGGACGGAAGTAAGACAGTAGGAAACTTACTGTGATAAGACAAAGTCAATTAGTTGTATGGAAGGTATAACTACCACTCCAACATAAGAATCTCAATATTTTACGTTATCTGGTACAAGAAAAAGTCGGCACTTCCAACTACCTTCTGTCGAATTCAGCTGCTTTTTCAAGTCCACTGGTACCAGATAAGATAGTAGTTATACCTTCAATACAGCCAAATAACTTTATCTTATTTCCAACAGTTTCCTACTGTCAAGCTCTGATAAATAACAATATGGTAGTTGCTTAACAGGATTTAGTTTCTCTTGAGGGATTCCAGCCACATTCAAAAATAGTGACGGCTAGTCTGCTGGTAGAAAGAAGAGTGAAGGATATATAATTGTTCAGCGAACCTGTAGGAGGAGGGGGACACACAATTGGATAGTAGAGACTACTAGAGAATACAAAAGGACATCAAAATAACAAAAAATAATAACGAGATTCGATTTTAATGATGAACACCTTTTATAAACAATAGTATAGGTTTTTGTAATCCCAGCAGTTCTACTGGAAATCTGAAAATCCGATTGTTTTTGGTGTCTGTAAAGCGAGAGTTTTTATTTTTAAGGTTTTAGAGTTTGTGAAGGCAGTCTATTGAAGGTAAAAATGGATTCTGGCTGTTTGGAAACGTGTTCCATTCGAGCCGTCTTGATTCGTTGATTCTAAAATATCAGTTTCTAGGTGGTGATTATATCGCCCTTATCAAAAAATATGTTTTGTCAGTTTTATGGAAATCTTACTAGCGAAGGTCATGGAACCAGTTGGACATGATCTATATCACTGGAAAGCTGAGAAAACTCTGGTTCCAAAAAGCATCCAGCTTTGCCCTTGAGGTCTGGCATTTCAAATAAACCAGGTCAAAATCCTGAACAATGACAAATCCTCTATTTTTCCGAAGTTTGACCTTGTTTTCCTCAAAGACCAGACATCCAGGGCAAAAACAAATTATAGATTTGGAATCAGCATTTTCTCAGCTTTTCAATTATATAGGTGGCTCCATGCTTCTTAGTTAGCTGAGGAAAATCTTAATCAAAACAGTGTCGAAAAATTCAAAAAAAATCATAATGAAATAATATATAAAAGAGAACGGAATAGTCAATTGACCTCTTTTCTCCAAAAGTGATTCATTTCCTAACAGAACAGATAAATATATCTCATAAGATGATATCAACCTATTCACAAGACATGACAGACCACTGATTGACAGGAAAAAAAGAGAAAATAATCTTTAGAAAACACAACGACGCGTATCTTCCGATTCTTTGATAATGACAGTGATTCAAGTGATCGTACTGGTGTGAAAGAGACTAACCAGTTTTCTAGTTATTATTTTGAAAAATAATATCATTTTTCGGAATTTGCTTTTTGCATTCTTGTTCACATTCTTGTTCAGGTGATCTTCACGTGACTGGTTATGAGATGGGTGTACCAGCACACTATCCATAGAAACTCCAAGTTCCGGTTCTCGGAATCTTATTTCCATAAATAAATTATTCGAAAATGTCCGAAAACGTCCAAAAACCGGCACTTCCAGACCCCCCGGGGTGTCTTTCATTTCCGTAAAAGGCTAACAATTTGCATATCGGTATAAATAAGGGATCGTGCATTCCCAATTCAGAAGCCATGGTGTCTTCAGAAATTGTCGTCGTTGGGACTTCTCTGCTTGTCTTCTTGTCGGCAGGACTATTTGTGTTGAAGACGAAGAACGAGTTGGACCAAGTGTGGTCAGAGTTTGATGACCAGGTGCAGGAAGTGACGGTGAGTGGTCTAAGACTCTAAAACTCTAAAACCTTTTTCTGCTTTCAGGTGCTCCGAGATGCAACGTGGCAGGATTTGAAATCTCTTGCTTCCTTGAAAAACATCCCGTTAGACAGAACGAAGAGACAAAGTTATTATGAAAAAGTTGCGGATTCCTATGCTCTCCCACCATCGCTTGGCGTGGAGGCACATGCACCCTCTATTTCTCCAGAATGCAGTAAGTTATTGTGTCTCCATGGTCCACATAATTCCTGTCTTTATTTTTCAGACTGTAACCTTGAGAACAACAACTGCCCCGCTGGTCCACCAGGTCCAAAGGGTGCACCAGGTGGTGACGGAGCGCCAGGAGACACTGGTCCTCCCGGAAAAATGGGGTTGAACACAGGAGACGTGCAGACAATGTACCAGGACCCTGGCTGCCAATACTGTCCGGCTGGAGAGATGGGGCCACCCGGAGCACCCGGAAAACTCGGACCAAGAGGACAACGGGGACAAAACGGGGCGGCTGGAACGCCTGGAAACAACGGAGCGCCAGGGCACAATGGAGAATTAGGACCATGTGGACCACCAGGACCCCCGGGACCTGCTGGAGCACTTGGAAGACGTGGAATGGATACAGTGAGAGAGAAGGGAGTACGAGGACCCAAAGGAGCACCTGGACCGGTTGGAGCTGTTGGAATGGAAGGAGAACGAGGTAATAGAGGAGGCCTCGGTGTGGATGGACCAGTGGGACCAGTTGGAATACAAGGGGAACCTGGAAGAGCTGGACCAGTTGGAGATGCTGGAGAGGTTGGAGTCGTTGGACCAAATGGACAAGATGCCTTGGTGAGTTTATATCTTTTCAAGCCATCAGCTTATTTTTTAGTACTGTCCATGCCCGAAGCGTGTCGCAGATGGGGCCGGAGGTGGTGTCTACCAGCCGTACAAACAGTGATTTTATGGAGAGCGAAAAATATTTATTTCTCATTTTTATATACAAAAATCCAAATAAATGTGTGAACAACCAAATAACTGATTTTTGGGAAGGGGGAAACCATTTTTTGTGGGGGAAGAAAAACGAAATCGCATCTAAGTAACCCGTATTTAGTCATTTTCAATGTATTTTTCAATTTTTGTTTGAGAAGATTAAAAAATAATAATTAAGACAAGTAGAACAAAACAGCCACCGGAATAGTGACAGTTGACAAGAAGAAGAACATGAACACGATATCCAATCTCTCTGAGATCCGAACATAGCCATTTGTCGATCGACGACGCACCAGTTCGATGTTTTCGGCGGCGTCAATCTCGTCGAGTTCCCACTGAAAAATTTTCAAGTTTAAAAGTTTTCGGCTACTTGCATATCGGGCTCACAAAGGCCGGTATGTAACTCGCTTATAACGGAGTTCCATGAGTTCTGAAATATTTCAAAATGTAGCTCCGTGGCAAGTCACAGACTATCCGGCCCGTGACAGTGTCTACATTTTGTTATATTTTTCAGCTCATACTATTGCAATTTAAGCAAGTTACGAGCCGGCCCGATATGGATTTGGATTTATTTCATTTCATCTGGTTCGCCAAAGACGCTTAAAAAAAGAAAACACAAAAATGTTATGTTCCGAGTACTTCTGTACTCAAAAACCTTCCTTGCTCTTTTGCTCTTCGTGTCTAAATCCTTATAATCTCATGACTCAACGACCAGTGACCAGCGAATATCCACATATCTGTCGCACCTTTGACGCGTTTTTTCAAATCCCTCAAAAAAGGTGAGCACTAAAAAATCAAATGTGTGTTGCAAAATTTCTGAAGAAAGGTGTATGAAGGTGTCTCTATCTCTCTATCCCTCTCTATCTCTCCAGCCAGTCCACGGAAAAAGACACATTCAACAATTTATGGGCACAGTCAGTTGGTGTGTGTGTGTGCTCCTGGAGCAATAGAAGAAGCCCCAGCAGCAGAGATAGGATGGAAGAAAGAAGAAGAAACAAAAGAGAAGAGAGCAGCATGAACGCAATAAAAAAATTGTCAATGTCGCAAGACATGAAAAGAGATCCGGAAACTCCCCTCCTTCACTCTGATGACGATCATGATTCTTGAGCTGCTAGAGACTGGTTTTTATGAGTTGTGAGAAAGAGGAGAGCAACACAGGTGCGCCAGAAAAACCAGGAGAAGGAATACAAAAGAGAAAAACTCACTTTTATTGATTCACAACGATTGACCATCTTTTTGATGTACTCCTCTAGAGCTTCCAGACGTGATGATAACTGGAATTACAATTATGTCAAGCTAACTCTCCCCCCGTTCCCAACTCACCAGAACCTCCTTGACTGCGGCTCCATTCAACTCTGACGTCTTCTTCGTCTGGATGATCTCTCCATTCTTTGTTTCAGACACCAGAATAACCTGAGTAGGCTCCTCTGGATTCATTCGGTACCTTCTCTTCTGAAAAATTATTATTCTCAATCATCAAAAATTTTCTTCTGTTCTCACATTAGAAGTCTTGAAAATTGGTCGAAGCAAGAACAATTTCATCCAGAACTCGTGTGGCTCATCACCGTAACGTCCCAAACGATGCACTTTCATGACAATTCCGGTTGTCATGGCGGCAATTGAGACAATCACCATGTTGAAGAGGAAATATGCGACTGGAAAAGATTTTACCTTTATTTTCATAATAAAATGCTATATATTTTTATAAAACTTACCACATTTTCATTTTTTTTATTCAAACAGTTATTTGATTTACTTTCTTCAATTTATGAAAAAAAAAACTTACCCAACAAGGGCACATGTGTCGAACTATGCGGAACCTTTTCACTAACAACCAGTGAAAGAACTGCCATTGTCAAAATAGCAGTGACACCCAGTGTGAATCGTTCCTCTCTCTCTCCGGTCGTCGAGAATCTGGCGAACAGTCCAACGACAGAAATCGCACACATAATATAACTGGGGAATGTGAGTGTGACCATATAGAATAGTGGTCTCCGCTTAACAGAGATCTCAAATTTCACTTCCGACACCTCGATTCCCTCGTGCTCATACTTTTCTTCAGACACGTTCAAGTTCAAAAGATGCCACTCCTCGTTTCGCTTGTAATGCTCCAAAGAGTGGTCTGTGTGAGCGTGGAGTCGGATTTTTTCATGACCATATGCCCAGGAGGCGATCTGGAAAAAGAACATTTTCACAAGTTATTTTATCAGATACTCACTTCAATCGCACATCGCTGATCGTCCAATGGAAAGTGTCGAATATTAATCTCGCAAGACACTGTATGAACTGCCGGATGACTCGCCACCACCGTTCCATTAGAGTGAATCCGCGCGGGAGCGCGCACCGCGGAGAGGAGATCCTCGTGTGCCAACCTGTTAGCTTTCACCCTTTAGACGATTGGGGGCTTGTAGAAGCCGCCCATGTGTATTCGGATAGGTGGGGGTGGGAAATGTTATTAAAACTCAATGTTAGTCTTTTCACTGTTTCTAACTCTGATATAATTTCATAAGCAATCAGCGACTATGGACGTGTATAAGCCTGTTAATTTTCTCGCGTTCTCTTCATAATTTTAATGACGATCCACATGTTGTGACACCCGGGTGTCTCCCTAATTGTTAGTTTACACATAGTGTAAGGGGGAAGGAGAGACCCAAATTATTAATGATCATATTAAATTGTACACTTTCCAAGATTGAAAAATTTCGGAAGATTTTGGGAAAGAATTAGATTCTGCTATTCAGAAATAGGACATTTCTAACTATATAACAAAACTCACATGTTGAAAACAATAATATCGGGAACCCAAATCTTGTCCAGCGGAATCCAGGTCTTTGTGATGCCTCCGAACAGTGCTGGATCCCATGTTAGACTAGGATCATTCCAATGCTCGTCCACATAGATCAACACAGTCATTGTTTGTTTCAACTCGTCGATTCCAAGAATGTGAACCAATTCTAGCTCATATTCAACGTATAACAACCCATCTGGTGGAGCGTGTTGGTTATGTTTGGAGAGTAGATATTCGGTGAGACGTTTAGAGGAACCTGGAAGATAAATTGATCTTATCATTAAAATAACTGTAACATTTTCCAAATGTTAAGTCATCTGGCCACCATCAAATAATACCGCTGACCTCCATCTTTTCCTGGAATAATAATTCTCTCCCTCAGAACCTCATAAATCCTAAGCTGTTCTTCAATTTTCCCTCAATCTTCACCAACTCTTCATCGTCACACCTCATTTTCTTCGACACTCACCTCATGTGGCCCCATCTTCATTTCCTTCCACTCTTCTACCTCTACGTCAAAAAAAGACCCATTAACCGGTTTTGATTTGTGAGGAGCCCTCAATCGATCCCTCTGGAGGATGGATGAAGGCTTTTAGTTGCACACTGACACACACATTCACACTCTCCCTCTACTCTCAAACACTTGAGATGACAGGAAAACATGAGGCAAAAAATGTTTCTGTGATTGTGTTATGTTGTTGCCATTGGTTCTAGAACACACGAGGCCAATTAAGAGTAATGCGAAATGGGCAAAAAGGTTTTTTAAGTTCCGACAACATCAAGTTGGAAAATAGAACAATAGATGGCAAAATTGAAAAAAATCTTTAGGTTTATTCGTTCGAAATTTTAGACTATTCAAACTCATTTAATCTAGTTTTATGCATACTTGTCAAAAAAACTGAGTTTCATAAGCTGAAAAATATAGCGAAATGTAGATCTCAGTGAGATCTGTGTCTGTGACCTACTACGGACCGGATAGCTAGTCGTTAATGTACCGCGGGCCGGGTTGAAGAACCCAAAAGCGCAAAACAGCCGAAAAAGTTATTCTAGCCCGGCCGGCGGCTATTAACGTATAACAATCCTGACCCTAATAGCTCACAAAGATAGAACTCGTCAAGATCTACATTTTGGTATATTTTTCAGCTCATGAAACTCAGCTTGAAGGCAAGGTACCCGCCGGCTAGTGACGGTTCGTTTCCGCCTGGTTGACATGTATTATTTTATGAACGTTTCCTTCAAGTTTCTCCAAAATCTACTTGTCCAGTTTCGAACAGCCATATTGAACTTATTTCAGTTTCCTACATTTCCTAATGCCTTACGGAATATTTTTCCTGAAAACTATGTAAATCCATGTTTTGGTCACATTACTCTATTCTCATGACCAAAAGGAAGAGAGGGTGGTCAATTTGGGAGATTAAGGGAGGGGGGACTCAATTTGCACTCATCCCGAAAATTTCCTTCATTCTCAAAATCGAATGATCAATGCTTACGTAGCGGATGTTTAAACAACTAATTTTACGTCCCTACACGGTAATTTTTTGAGGTTTGGTCTTTCTAGAAAAAATATTTGTATGAATTTTTTTTTCATATGGAAGAAAAAAAACATCAATTCTTTGCACTCCCTAGTGGTTCTTCAAATGTGGCAACATTTTAGATAATTTATGGGTTTCTTGGGAGCTATAAATCCTCAAAAAATTGTTTCCTCAAAGAATTCAGTACCTGGAACAAACGTTGGTAGTGTTTCGTTCACTTGTGTTAGTTCTTCGTCATCTGATCCATTGAGCTGAAAAAAATAACAACATAGTGAGTTGATGCTTTCTGAAAACTTACATGATTTAATAACACATTTGGCGCTTCTTCACTACTATCAAAATATGCTTCTGTTGTGTATGTTGACTGGAAAGTTGACGGTATTAACAGGAATGACAGGAGAAGTATTCGGTTCATAATCTGAAAAATTTGGTACATATAAAATAGGTTGTTTTCAAGGATTTTTTGAAATTGAAGCTAATAAAAATAAGAATAAATATTTTTATGTAAACTATTCGAATGTCTATCCACTGAAATATGTATTCTGTTAGTTTTGGATTGAATTTTACAATTAAAAAAAGGGTTTTTTCAAAAAAGAAATCTGGGTATTCAATCAAGTGAGTCATGCCTGTTTTAAAAAATTGTCTCGTAAATCTCGTGTTCAATTAAAAAGCGTAGGCTTTATTTGACTTGACTGGAAATTCCAGACTGGAATGAAGTATAATTATGATGTGTTTTCAGACAAACAATTTTAAGTCATAATAAAAAAAACTTCAAAAAAATTTGTTATCTAGAATTTTGCTGAATATTATAGATTCATGCATTTTTCCACAAAACCACTGAAACTCTATAAATAGTCAATACATCTATAATCTACATACGTGTCATTTGCATCTTTCAAGTCAAGGCAAACGAGATTAGAAACGGGACCGAAAGAAAAAATGTTTTCATTAAATTAGAAAATTGGAAGAATACATAGAAAACGAGAGAGATGAAAATGAGCTCACTCCTTCTCATCTCACAAATGAGTCGGAGTCTCTTGGAGTCCTGGAAGAGAGCATTGCTAGCCCATCTCATCCGGGGCTCCGCCCACTTTTCTGGTGTGGACCTCCAGAGGTCGGATGGAACCGAAGAGAAGGTGTGGAAAATAATGATTTGTTAGGGGTAATTAAAGGAGAGAAAAAGAGCATTGAGAAATGAGGAGAAGGTCAAGGAATTAGAAGAAGAAAGAAGTGGAGAGTGATCGGAAGATTTTTTCTGGAACATTCTGGGGCAGCAGAGAGGAAGGTCATCTAGATAAAAGTTACTGTGAAATAAATACAATTTCGACAAAGATTTTCAAAAAAACTGTTTAAAACACGGTCCTATCTCAAAGTTCAAAGTTGCTTGTTAAAAAATGATCTGAATTTAAGCTCCGCCCACAACTCCTTGCCGCATCTGTGTTACCGAGGCACAAAAACTGTTATGAGATATCACTTCTGCAAACAAACCTGCAACTTTCATTCATCGTTGGAATATTCCCGGCACTTGAATGCTTATTTTCAAAGTTCAATTAAACTAACTTAAGATTAAAAATGTTTTATTTCAATTCACAAAACAAAAACTCCAATGAGTCAGCATCTCGAGTCAGTTCGTCGAACTCATTCGTTCAGGGCATCGGGGTGGGTTCGACGTAATCACCTGGAAAAATGAAGGAAGTGTAATAATTGAGATGATCCAATGAATGACGCCGCCGAGGGAATGGGTTCTATTGCATTGAAGTTATTTTTACTTGGAAACCTTCATTGAGTTTTACGGACGTCAGAGAGGACGTGAAGCTACAAAAAATCTCATTTTTTCGTCATAAAACTTCCCAAAAAGTCCACTTTCAGAACATCTCTTCTCCTCCCAAACAGCTGATTGCCGGAAAAATGAAAAATCGGGTGACATAAAATTCCAGACAGCTGTGTCATTCGGTGTGATTTTGAAAAAGTGACTTCATCTCCTTCTCCTCCAGGAAATTTGATGATGCACTTTTAATGACCCTTAGAAAATGATAGCGGAGGAGAATCAATGAGAGATCAAGGCACAATAAGTGAGGATCAAAAAACTAAACTTCTCTTACTCACCGAGTCTTAAATTCAATTGTGGTGTGAAAAATGGTTGGTTGTGCCTGGCCACTTTACATATCTCCACAGGTTTATTATTGCGAACAAGAATGTCGAAGCCGCCTACTTCGTTTTCGTTGCCAAGGAGTCTGAAAAATGTAATATTTATCTAATAATAATTTATCTGAACTAGAAATTTCAACATTTTACTTTTTATCAATATCCAATACATCAATCATATGGTTCAATACTCGGTATTTCAGCTCGAAATCCTCTTGAGATGATGCTGTCAATGAGGGACTAGCGTTTACCTGAAACAAATATATCAGAACTGTTTTCAGTGTCGTGCAAGATCATAGAAGTAGATTACATTCACATAAATCAGTTTTCCGGAAAACTCTTTTTTAGACAGATTCATAAATCTTCCTCTCACTTATCGGTTCAATGAGCGGAGTGAGCATTTCAGAAAAGCCAATTGTCCGAGAGAAATGATCTAGTGCTTTTGTGAGTCGCTCTAATGGTTGGGCTCTTCAGCTCATAAGATCCGAGGACGAGATAACGGAAATTGAAAAAAGGGGATCTGTCCAGTGACCTGGGAAGAAAGGGTGCACGTGCACTCCTTAAAATCGATGCGCATCGTTTTTTTGTTGAGATTTTTAAATATGTAGCTAGGGGTCTTAGCTGTGTTCCCATTATTTTGTTTCTTTGTGAAAAATGTTCTGTTGCCGTAGTGCTAGGTTAAAAAATTGTTTGACTAACCTCCAAGAGCCATGGCTTCAAATTCTCATCGAATAGAATGTCATAGCCGTAGAGTTCAAAGCAGTGGGTGTCCTGAAAAATACGATTTTTTGCTAAATCTTTGTTGGACCTAACCTGTATAATGAGATTCTGAACACTTCTTAGACTCTCTATAATCACTTTAGCCAAGTCATTCATTAGTTTAGAAACTTTCGAGTGGCCATGCATCGACTTAAAAAATCGCATCAGTTTTGGAAGACTCCATTTCAAACCGCGCTCTGGATCATAGTCCGCTGCAGTCTTGGCAACGGCTACGTTGGTTAGATGAACGACTGAAAATCGTGTTTTTGTCGGAAATCCCTAGAAAACTCACATGCATCATCCACACTATCCGTTGAATATCGAGAGTGAGAAAACCTAGCAAACCCTTCCCGATGGACCCACGCATTCATTGGACGGAACTGAAAATGTCATGAAAATGTGTAGGAAAAAGAAAACTCACCGAAGTAACCAAGACATAAATTCTAACATCAAACTTCTTCCCTCCAACCAAATACGGATTATGTATATAACTCTGTACGACGTATGGCAATGCCTCAGAGCCACTCGAATCTTTCTTCTTCCATTCTTGCACATGTTTTAGTTTTCGAAACAAAAAAATGCCCTTCCCCTGCGCGCCCGCAACTGGCTTCATAATCCATATGGTGTCAGTGGGATACTTTCGAAATTCCTCAACGAACAGATGATACTCGGCAGGTAGCACATAACTGGATGGGATGAAATTAAACTCCAAAGCCACATCGACCCCAGATTTTTCTTTAGCTTTTCTCGCTTTTTTGTAGTTTTTAATCAAAAAATCTTTTCTAGTCAGCTCGAAATCGTTTCGAAAGTGACATATGAGTTGTTTCTCGGAGAACTTGTGTTTGTCGTAACATGTAGTCATCCATTCCCGTGTGACCCAAAAGAACTGCCAGTCGTCGCCTCTAAAATGTAACAAAACTATAAATAACAACTTATCATGGTTAAACTCACTGCGTCTGTGCCCATCCCTCTCGATTAGTTAGCACATCGGAGATAGTGTTCGTTAGAGCACACTTGAACAAAACCTTCTTTTTTCTAAAATGAGAAATGATAGAGGTTTTGCCAAACACCATACCTCTGTTCTCTTGGTGTCTGTGGTGTACTTTGGGATGTGGTGATTGTTGGAATAGTGAGTTGAGTTCGTGGTTCTTTAGCAGACGACATTTTTCAGGTAAGTTATAGAATTGAATACGAAAAACGAGCTGAGTGGCGCGATAGTTTGGAGGGGAGGAGCGTTTTGACACCGGATGTCCGGATGTTCGCATGACTGCTCACTGGCTCAAAATTTGAAGACTTCGTGAAGTGTTACGGCAAAAGTCTTCATAGAAGAACAGATGCTTATTTTGAATAATCTGTGTAGAATAACAGACAGACCTCAGAATACATAAGTTATGAAACTGGATATTCTTTAATTTTCCTTCAAGTCGAGCAAGCTACCTAATTTTTGAATACCAAACATACTTGTCAAATGACAGGTGCGCTCTACTGTTAATCTAGTCGTACGTAAACAGAAATTGTCTGATTAACTTCATTCAATGGCAGAACCATTCCACATGCAACTAGAATTTTCCAATCAAGGACTCGGTAAACAAACATTTGTTAAGCAAACACATATCTTGGAGCATTATCAGTAATGTAGTGTGGTATGTGAGTGGCTTCATTGCTGACAATGCGGAGCTTGGCATCCTCAGGATGAACGGATCTAGGTGTCATCTGTATTTGTTGAAACAAACAAGAATACAGTATCAATTCGTCATTGCAACATTTGATAATTGAACATGTTTCTGGTATTTCTGGCATGGGAGAACTATTGAAATTTTAAAACTTGAATGGCGATAAAACTTTTTTAATTTTCTCATCCAATTATTATTTTCCTGAAGCTCTTGATAATATAAATGAATCAACGAGGTATGATACATTCTAAGAATAGCACTTCAGTTTCAGAAAAACTCAACTTTTTGAAAAGTAAACTGTTTATTTTCATGAGTTAAAAACATTCCATACATTCTACATTTTAGCCCTAATCTTCTCCATAATTGGCTTCAAGTATTTGTCAAATGCATCCGGAACATCTTTTTTATTCAGATGACTGTGTTTAGTCCACTCCATCAACGCCGGGTACACATTTCCATCCCGTCGGCCCAGAACACTCTTCAATTCAATTTCATGGATTGCAAAGGCGTCCACAATAGAGACAGCGTCAGTGCGAATGGTGGCGAGGGCTCTGGAATCGTAAGTTCATGACGGATTGAGAGAATCTCTACTCACTCCCAAACCCCATTTTTCAGCTCATCAATCTGTTGGGGTGTCATATATCTGTTATCCATGAAATTGCCCTTATTTGAAACTTGTAGGTCAAAGATGTATAGCTTGGCAAGGGTTCTCAAAACAGGACGGATGTCTTCTGGAGCCTGCGAGACCTCGAGGAGCAAGATTCGAACGATGTAGAGACGAATGTGCCACTGCAATGCTTTTATTGCTGATTCCTTGAGATGCACTTACCTTTGCGGCCTTGGTTAACTCCACGGAACACCGATTCCATGCTTCATGGCTCTTGTACATGGCACTTTCAGTCTTCAACTTGTTGAATGCTTGGAGAACGACTCTTCTAGTAGCGTGCTCAAAATCTTGAACTATCTGATGGTCACTGTAAGTTTTGTGACTTGACAGTGTGGAGACATTTGATTGACTTTTCTTGTGAAGATATCCACAGATCCCGTTCGTACTCGGACTTTCGGAAGCGGCAACTTTCATGAGGTATCTGAAAAAAACATACATCTTATATACGTATCAATTATGAGGGTAATACTCACTTAGCTACCTGCAATAGCAGCACCAAGTTATCTCCCTCGTAGGTACAGCTTCCACACGAGAAGGCTAGCAGCTCTGGAATTCCAGAAGCATGTGAGTAGCCGTGACCTCCACATGCCAGTCGACATTGTTCAATTCCTCGCTGCACTTCGAATGTGACTAGAGCCTTGAGTCCAGATGACAAAGCATGAATGTCAGGAAGTTGGGAGGCTTCACCCTTTTTTAATTGTTTGGAGATTTCCTGAAAACTCATAGTTTAGTAGACTTGAAATTGCTTGCCGCAGTTGCTTACTTTAAAAATTACTTGCAGTTCCTCTCCAGCAATCCTGAAGGCAATCACTTTTGCCATGAACGGGAAAATGCGATATTGTTGAGTCTGATAGTCCAGAATTTTAACTTCACCGGCTCCAGGGACCAGTTCTCCTTGTCTACGCACGCACGAATACCGTGTGGCAATTGTGACGGCGTTGGCCAGATGATTGGCAATATCTCGGACCATCATGCTTCTTACGAACACCATTCCACTGTAGGCCAGTTTTGAATGCGGTGGTTTCACGTAGGTCCCATCGGGAAGCACCTGCAAAAATAATTGTTATAAGTTCTGTTGGAACATTCAATACCTTAGAATGCCGCATCAACATGTTCTCTCTGGGGATCCGGAACTGGTCAAAAAGTAGATATCCATTATCGGACCCATTAAGCCCTAACTTTGGTCCAATATCTCCCGATTTCAGATTGGGAAGGGTCTTATGAGTGTCCATGTCTCTGAGCTGCACAATAAATGGGTGAGGTCCCTCACACCTTCCATTAGTCCACAAATTTGCCACAACAATCGCATGATTACAAAACTTTCCAAGACTTCCTGGCCACCACTTTGCTCCGCTAACCGTTGGAGTGTTGAGCACAAACTCCTGAGTTTTTGGGTCGTACGTGGCGGTTGTTTCCAGTTTTGAAATATTTGTCCCGTGTCCCATTTCTGTTTGAGCGTATGTCCCGATAATGGTTCCAGAGATTGCAGGAGGCATCCATTTGGAGAGTTGTTCCGAGGAAGCTTGGGATTGAAGAACGGGAAGGAACATAAGGTAATGTAAAGAGAAAGCTTGTCCGTCACGGACATGAACCATTCTGGAACATTTTTTAAATAATTGTGAACTCAGAAGAATTTAAAATTACTGTATGAAATAAGTGGTCTTCTCGATGTTGGTCATATCAATCATTTCGTGGTACTTAGCCATTCCAGCCACTTTTCGAACAGAATTGTCGATTAGTTCCTCCCGACTCATAAATGGTGTTGGGTGTGTGTCCTGGAGCTCTTTATGGTCCTCAATATACTTCTCGACTTCACGGCGGGCCTGTGAAAAGAAAAATATGTAATATATATTATGGGAATAGGACCTGCAATCTCTTCTCTCCCCCATGATACCACTCAGTAAATCCATCGACATCGAACGTTGCCTTCTTCCGTTCTTCAGTAATATCCGGATTGTCACCGTCATGGATGTAACGATTCATTCTGGAAACTGGCAATAGTTGAATGATTTGAGAATAGGGCTGGTACTGAGGCATAGACAAAATATCGGTGTTTGATAAGTTTGGATGCCGGAGGGGTGTTTTATACAACGCATTTTAATGGTTGTAGCCATTTTTTCCACTTTTCTTTAGATGATAAGACGGACTACGGACTCATTCGTGTGCACCTGTCAATCAAACGCAACTTTGTCAACGAAACCTTTTTTCTTCTTTCCATATAACTTTATGACGTTTTTTTTTCTTACCTTCTTGGTACGAAAATTCGAATGATAAGAAACTTTTTTCATATAAATGAAAAATAACAAGAAACAACTAACAAGTGGCAGAAACAGTATATACGGGTATTACGGAGGTTAATTAAGATCATTTAATTGAATTCTTTGGATTCGATAAAGTTTTTTGTTGGCTGAAAAGCGTTTTTTAAAAATTTATTTTGGAAGTATTAAAATGAAATACTTCAGTTGTGGAGAGCTTTTGTCGTTTAGCTTCTGGTTCATTGCTTTTTGAAGTCAATGGTTGGATTTCGACTGGTTTTCTCAAAACAATGTTCTCTCCCTCTTGCTCGTCATTCGGACTCTCGGAGCACTCCACTATTTTTTCTCTTCTTTCAACTCGAATCTTCACTAAGAGGTCACGGAACTCTTGATAAAAACTTTCTTCGACCTCGAATGTTTTAAGTTTGTTGTTATCATCGAATTGATGAAATATTCCATCTTCCTCGTGTCTAAAATTTCAGACTTTATTTTCCTTTGAATCGAAATAACTCACCTCTTCTCGAAATCCTCAAAAAATGTCGTTTCTTTTCCGGAATTTTTGATACATACCAGATGCATGAGATTAACAAATTGGACGGATTCGGGGAAAATTTCAGTCAAATGATTTTTAAATCTAAAAACACGAACTATAGGGGGCGGGGTAAGCGCAAACTCACTTGTTCAACAAATATTCATCATCTACAGGTCCCCAACGAGATTGTGCCTTCCTCCACTTCTTGAACCGAACTACAAGATCTTCGAATGATTGGATCGTGTGAAGTTTTTCCGACATGGTCAAAAAATAGTCAATTATGTTTTGTGGCTGAAAACGTTAATAGGTTTCATAACAAAGTTTTTCTACTTACATCTAGCCTTCCGATCTGAAAAGTTTCATCATTCAAAATGAATCCTTCAATTTTAGAGTTGTACATCTTCAGATTACCAAGTTTTTTGAGTCTAGAAGAAGAGGAATTTTAATTTTTATAGTTTAGAGAAAAACTCACTTCTCACAAATCTCCCTTGAAATGTTTAACCTGAAAGTGTAGGCAATTCGTAACTCTTCTAGTGGTGTGTATTCCCAAAGTGAAGTATCAAGTCCTGAGAATGATTTGATTATTCTGAAATTGTCCGAATTTTATTGCTTTGAAACTAACAATAGCCACATACCTATCCACTAGACTATCAATTTGTTTTTCATTGCGATGGTGCTTAAAAAATTTGCGTGCTTCTTTGTCCAAAGACTTGAATTCGGAAGAATCCTCTGATATCTTGTTCATGTATTTCAAAAACTCCCATAAATCGTTTTGTTTTGACGACGGGCGAGTCATTTTTTGAATTAGTTATTCTAAAAAAAACATGGAACTCCAATTATGTGTTTAGTCGATAGGATGTTAAAGAATACACGATAGAACTGCATACAACTGTTACAACTTTGAAAACCAAATATTTTTTAAACATTCTCAGGATAACTGGTACAATTGACCTCTCTAATAAATACCTTGAAAAATAAGAATGTTGTTGAAAAATAGAAAGTATTTTCAGTTTTTTATATTTTCTTGAACTTTATTTAGTAAAAGTTTGTTCAAATTTCCTATTGCCAGCTTTATATCTAATTGAAGTTCTATTTTTCCCCGGGGCTCCGGAAAAACGTTTTTTTCTTTTATTTATTAACTGAAAAAACTGTTTTTTTCTGTTTTTCGCATTTTCAGGTAAATGAATCGAAGGAAAAAAAAATTCCGGACTTGAATACTTATTTTTATAAACAAAAAAGAACTGTTGAACAACAATGCAAATAATTGTTTAGGGATGGTCTTCTCTCCATGTCCTCTGATAGCAATAGAGCACATTTGCATCAGGGCATCAAGCCATAGAAACGGCACATAAATTTCGCAATAAAGCGATTTATATATCAAATGACAAAGTGATAATGTTCAAAATTAAGAAGGAAATTAAATATTATTTATTATTTGAGCTTTTTAACCGCCAAAACACAAAGAAAACATAAATCAAATACTATCACATCGTTCCAAATCCGACAAACATTCTCCCAACTCCAGAAGCGCTTCTGCTTCACAAATAAGGGATTCACCTTCCGAATACTCTTCATTATTATTATCTCCAATTTGTTCGCACACTCGGAGCGCCGTCTCCATTTCCACAAGATTCGTGACTTCATCAGGTGACTTTGTGGGTGAGGAGGTGTCCGTGTGCACCCAATGAACACCGTCTGAGCGGAGGACAACCTGAGAAATTATTGATTTACATAGATGCAGTATTCACCATTTGTATCCCGTTTTTCGATTCATGAAAATGTTCTTATCAGCCAACTGAATAACTAAGCCTCACCTGCCGAACTCCAGGTAAACTCAAACTTGTTTGAGTTGATCTTGACAAACTCCGTTCTGATACATCCGCCTTCTTTTCTTCATCTACTGAATAGCATCGCATTACACCAAGCGAAGTTGGCAATGCGTGATGATGAGCATGATGGACAATCGATTTATCGTCGTTTCGACCCGCTTCGTATGTGGATTTCATCTGAAAAAGATCATTGGGAACTTGAGAGGAAAATCTAAAATCAACAATCCTTACCTTAGCCTGCAGAAGATTGATAACCATTGAGACCAGCGATAATCCAACAAGAATAAAACCAAACATTGTTATCAAGAGACGAGGGGACGATGGGACTAAATCACCGAGCCCTACTGTAGATAAAGAGGTAAAGAAAAAGTAGAAAGACTCGAGGAGGGTCCAGTTATGGTCCCATACCGATAAGACAAAAGAGCAGATGAAAATCTGGAAAAATGGTCCGATGATTTAATTTCTAAAATATAATTCACTCACCCAAACTACAATCAAGCCGATACCAACTGGTAACGGAAGATCGAAAATATCCAAATCGTGACGCTCCTGCTTCTCAATTTCCTTCATCTCCTCTATCGGTTGTTTTGTACAACATCTCATTATTCGTCTCATAAGCCGTTTCGTTTGAAACCATGGGAACTTCATGGTGATTGTCAGAAGTTTACCAAAGTCTTGAAGCACTAACAGCATTAGAGGAATACCTGAAAATTCATTCATACAAAAACTCACACTTCATTAGACTGGACCGAAACTAACCGAATAGTGCAAAACACATGGTGAGCAGCCTTCCTGCATCAGTCATTGGATAAATGTGCCCATATCCTATAGTAGTGCATATAGTACCCGCAAACAACACGGCATTCCAGAAATCCCAATCCATTTTTTGTTGACTCCACTTAACACCGAGTTGATTCTCATAAGAGGCGAATTCTCTGAAAAATAGAAACATTACAAGGGAAGTCGTTGGAGACGCGGCTTTCAAACGATCTATAAATTTAGTTACAGGTACTTTCGACTACGGCAATTCCACTTCTGCAGTCGATTCCTGCTGAACGTCTCTGCAAGCCGAGTTATGAACTCTCAAACTTAAGACTAGTAAGCGTATATGCTTGAACACTTGAAAAGTTTGAGAGTTTATAACTCGGCTCGCAGATACATTTTGCAGTAATTGACTGCAGAAATGAACTCCCCGTAGTCAAAAGTACCAAGAACCAAATTTATAGATCGTTTGAAGCCACATCTCTAAAGACTGCTCTTGATAGACAGGTACATAGGATCAACAAAAATCTCTTACTCCTTAAAAAACTGTGCCAGCCGTGTCGATGTGTTTCCCTTGATATAAATTAAGAAATCCGAATTATTGAACACTTTCTTCATCATAATATCCACTCGTTCTGTTCTGTTGTAATCAATTTTTTGATACCATTTATCTCTGAGTTCCGATTGATAAGGCTCCTCAATTAGCCAGAACACTAGACCACCAGCGATGCAATAAATGAGAAAGACAATGATCAGGACTGCGTGCTGGAATAAAACCCTTGTTTTATTTTTCTAAATTCTTGTGAAGACCAGCTAAAAACCCCTCACCTTCAATCCATATTTATGATATGCTCTATTCAATATAACCAGCCATAGTGGAGGCTTTTGCTGCAACTGTTCCACTTTCCGTTTTCCAGCAAGATGGGCTCGTCCGGCAATCTGAAAACAGTCTCAAAGTCTCTGTTTTAAGACAAAACTCACATTGAATTTGCTAGTATTCGGTAAAATATTTCCAAACATTTTTCCCCGTCTCACGTCACAGGGCAGATAAAGAAGAGACCTTTGGATAGGAGAAGAGAGATCGTTTATATTAAATCAAGTGAACGGAGAGAGGAGAGGACCTCTTCTATTTAAGCCAATTGTCTCTCTATCTCTTTCCCCTTTTTCGAGAGGAAAGGACCCTTCTCACAGGATATTTGGATTTGAGCACTTCTAGGCACTTCTAGGATGTGAGATAAAAGGGGACGGAGATCACAAGAACTTCCGATGGAGGGTAATGAAATTGAGGCTTTGGGTCAGAATTGAGTACGAGTGATAATTAACACAAACTAATTAAAATTATCCTGATGTCTTCAAGATGGTTTGTTTTTAACCTCTACCCAGAGGAATTCCGTATCATGTGTCCTACCCGGCACTGTAGTTCAACTGAACTTTTCTGAACGGGCTCTAGGGAGGGCTTACACTAACAGAAAAAGGTCATGCAGCCAGTTTGGAGTTTTGGGACCTGATCTGTATCATTTGAAAGCTGAGAAAACGCTGAATTAAAATATGTATATTGGAGTTTTTACCCTCGAGGCCTAGCAGAAAAACCAGGTCAAAGTTCTGAAAAGTGACACATTCTCTATTTTTTAAAACTTTTACCAAATTTTTCTCGAATAATAGTCTCCGAGGACAAAAATAAAAGTGTATTTGGAGTCAGCGTTTTCTCAGCTTTCCAAAGATACAGGTTACGTCCTATAACTCCAAACTGACTCCGTGTCCTTCCTTAGCAAAATAGTCCTTTCAGACTTTAACATCGACCGAATTTTCATTTTCTTGGGTCAAAATACCCTATTCATCAAAACTTACATCCCACACTCCTGCGGCTCCTTTCCTCATTTGACCATTTGCTCGTTGCAGCAAGTTCACCCGTTGCAGAACATGCCGCCGGTTTGTAGCCACTGAAGCTATCGATCCGTCTGCCCGGTAGTGTGTTGGTACGAGCACTTCTTCTTGCTAAAACAAAGTGATTATTTCTCATCATTTTTATGATTTATTAGTCATTTATGAACCTGTGCAGTATGTTCTTCTATCAACGCTGGCAACATCAACTGAGCCAGAACGGCAAGACTCTGTTTAGCCTGTGGTTGATGACCCGATGAACTTCGTCTCCGTTTTTCTTCCGCCTTTTTTTGTTTGAATGACTGGCGGCTCTCGCCATGGGATAGCAACATTTTGTCTAGAATATTTAAAGTCGGGAAAGGAATACTTGAATACCAGACCGGATAGATTAAAACCTCGGAAGGAAACTGGGGAAATGGATAAAATCTGTCAGAACTATATTGTCTAACGCCTAATTTAAAAATTATATAGTGCCTATTTTCAGCTCAAAAATATAGATTTAGTGCCATGAATCCATACTTCAAGATTTCAAGCAGACGGAAATGTAACTCAAAGTAACTCAAAGTAAAACTTGGATCACTGCTATCAAGAATACTTAAACTGGGTCAAAAAAAAAAAACAAAGATCAAAGAAAAAATGCTGAGTTTCTTCCGGAAATGTTGCAAAAATTGAGCCTCGACACCAGCTCGACACTATCATCCAAATAATAAAACAAAAGAGTGTTGCCTCCTCCCTTTTTCGCCCTCTCGAAACTTTTCGACACAGAGCAAAACTGTCATCTCCCGAGGGATGAGTTCCTTCCATTTTTGAGTTCTTTCCAACAAAAAAAGAGACCACTTTTTGATTTTGAAAAAGTGGAGAAAGAGAGGAAAAGAATGGCAACTATTCTGACGTCGCGTTTTTCCCGGGTTTTTGCCAACTGACGTCGTCAAAAATAATTCTGATTCTTGGAAGAAGAATAGCAGAAGACGGGCGGCACCGACCACCCCACCTATGGGAATTGACGCGAACGGAAAACGCTTCATCATGATAGAGGAGACTCGGGGCTTTCGACCGAGCATTTTTTGGAAGGAGGGGGAGGAAAAATGTTTGGAGTCAAGAATGTGTGAACTACCTTAATAAAGGAAGGGGAGATTGAATGGACGGACGGATATCCGGTTGTCCGGATGTCCAATTGACAAACGAGTGTTTTCAGAATTTTGTATAGCTCTCCAAGATGATAATTTCTGCATCCATTAGTTCCACATAAGAATTCTCAGAATTTCTCCCAGAGACAGTCTGACTACAAACTACAAAAAAAAACAAAAAATCGACACATACTGCACATTGAACCAATTCAAATCGTTTAATTTTTTCAAAACTTGTAAAAACCTGACTCACCATTATAACACTCTCCCAGCTGAGCTCAGATGTCGAATCTCGTAGAAATAAAATGGGCATCTTTCAACTTTTTCAACTCTTCTTGTAGAAGACCCACATAGTCGGAGAAACTTCCCCCCTTAGTCATAAACCAATTGAATTTCCTCGTTTTTGCAAACTGCACTGATTGTCTGATTGTATGTGTTGGTGTCCCTTCTTCTCTATAACTTCTTTTGTTTTGAAAATGGTTCTTTTTTTTTATTTCCTAATATATGTCAATTAGCTGTCTCTGTCATCATCGCTTCCCTTTTCTTTTAATAAGGTGTAGAGATGAGGGGGTGGAAAAGAAAAGAACATGATTTATTACTACACCTTTCACTGTTAGGCACTCACTGTTATAACCTCACTTTTTATCGCTTGTACCTTTATTTTTGGCATTTTAAATAGCTTACTTCAGATATCTGTCTCAGTTCCTTGCAATACATCTTATTACTGTAAAAAGTTTTTTCTAGATAACAATCATCTTCAAAAAATCCACGTTGTTCTAACTAGAGAAGGTTATGGAGTCAGTTTGGAGATATGGGACGTGACCAATATCATTGGGAAGCTGGTAGATGAGAAAAACCAGGTCAAAGTTCTGAAAAATGACAAATTCTATATTTTTCCAAACGTTGGTCTTACTTTTTCTCGAATACCAGATCTCGAGGGCAAAGATTAAATATATATTTGGAACCAGCGTTTCCTCAGCTTTCCAATGGTATAGGTCACGCCCCATAACTCCTCGGTGACCCTCCGTAGTAAGGGTTATATCTTTTCAAGGCACTTTCAAGGCTCGTACAAAAAAGTTGTGAACTTCAAAAGTAAAGGTCGAGGTATGCTCTAAAACAATTTGACATAATTTCAGCAAATGTTTTCAAAAAATTGTTTCCCTCATTTAAAAATTTGTATCCAATATTCCTACTAACTTCCTCTTTTTCAATCAGCACCCAACCCAAATTTAAATCAGTTACTCCCAATGTTAGCCGATTAGCCATGGTCTATACAAAATCAAGGTTAAATATCTTAATGGTCTCATTTAACCCCATCCCCTCCCCACTTCTTGTTTTGTAACAATTCTTTTTTTTTTCTTATTTCAAGGGAGAGGAAACGTGATTGAATGATATGCTTGATTGTTGTTGCCTCTCTTCTCTCCACCGTTCCGTCAGTGATCACATTTCAACCGATTTGGATTGGCGATAGTTGTAAGTTAGGCGCATCCCCCTTTAAATCAAAGGTATCCCAGCTGTGATTCTAGATTATCTTTTCCAGTCTCTACCGAATCCTTCCTCTCCCCCATTCAAAATCAATTGCTCTGGGAGACGTGTGGTAACCAGAAGGAGTCAAAACACAAGAGATTTCCATGGGCAGTGTCATTCACTGTGGATGGAGTGAACAGACTGGGCGGATCGATTATCAGTCCGTATCATATACTCACAGCGGCACATGGATTTGTCACAACGATCGGGGCGAGAGGGAACTTGTGTATGGATCGGGATTTGAAGCATCCGAAGTGAGTTTTCGTCTGATATAATGTGATTTTCAGAATCTCTAACTCTATAACAATTATTAGATTCTGAACTAACAAGCTTAGAGAATCGGAAGAATTTTGTGTTTTTTATTCAAACAACAATGTTTTTCAGTAGCTCCGTCTACCGATCCATTGAACTCCTCCGAGAAACCAGAAAAGTCGCTTATGGTGGGAAATGCATACGTGGATTTACAGAGGAATATCCAAATGATACGAGGTGTCCGAAGCCTGATGTGGTGCATAATAAGGTGAGACTTCTTACTAAACTAGCTTATATCAGTGGCATTTATCATTGGAAAGCTGAGAAAGCGCTGATTCCAAATATATAATCAGTTTTTGCCCTCGATGCCTGGTATTCGAAAAAAACAAGGTCAAACTTTTGAAAAATGACAAATTCTCAGTTTTTCAGAACTTTGACCTCGTTTTTACTGGAATACAGACCTCCAGGGCAAAAACTGATTAGATATTCAAAATCATCGCTTACTCAGCTTTCCAATGGTATGGGTCACGACTGATATCTCTACATTGACTCCATGACCTTCGCTAGTTAGGGTACCATGAACAAACAGTCTCTAGATATTATTCTAAGCCTCGAATCATGACAATTTAAATACATTTCTTCTCTTCCAGATCCGCAGTGTCCTTGTCGATGGTGACTTTGCCGCTTCCAACTGTACACAAGGGCACGACTGGGCGATTGTAGAAGTGGAGAAACGAATACAATTCGGGAAGGATATCCAACCGATTTGTCTTCCACGCCCACAAATGTATTATACCAGAGCGTTGACAGTTCCAGGCTGGGGAAGGAGTTATAGTAAGATAGCTGAGGGAAATCTTAGAAGTCTCAAAAAATGAAATTTTTTCCAGTATTCAACGAAAGCGGACCGCTCATCCACGAGATTCCAATGAGAGTAGATCGGGATTGTCGGAGACCGTGGAGTGATAGGTTACCAGCCAGTGCAGATGACTATGTTTGTGCTACCTCGATGGATATCTACAATTATTCGGCGCCACGGACTTGTCATGTAAAGAATCTGGAATTAAAGAATTATAAAATACACCAACGATTTTCAGGGGGATAGTGGAGGTGGTCTCGAGTATCGCGACGAGTTCGGACGGGCCTTCCTCATCGCCATCACCTCATTTGGCACCCGTGGATGTCCGAGTAACATGCTAGCAAGGTTCACAAGAGTGGATGTATATCTAGACCTAATTTGTAAATATACGGGGGTTTGTTACTAATGTTCAGGGGGCTAATCTAATTGTAATATACACTTTTTGTAAAACGGGTCGTTAAATGGAATTTTTTCAATAAAACAACAAGAAAACAGTGAATAAAAACTAAAAATTGAAAATCAACAAAAACAATTAAAATTTCGAACAGAGTTAGACCTTCTTCGCCTTCTTCTTTAGCGCTTTCTTTCCAGTTTGCTTCAGCGCTTTCTTCGCCGACGGCTTCTGAATCTCCTCCACGTCATCGTCAGATTCCACCTCTTCCTTTATCTCCTCTTCTGGCACCACCTTCCGCTTCCTTTTACTCGACGCCTTCTGATTCTCCACCTCTTCCACAATTTCCACGTCATGCGACATCTTCTTCTTCTTGTTCACCGGCTCCATAACATCCCAAACGTCGTCTTCCTCGATGACGTCATCATCATCGCCTTCTGAATCCTCCGCTCTATATCCGTCTTTTGTCATCTTTCCGTACTCGCCTTCGTCCTCGTCGATTTCTTTTTTGGCGGCGGATTTTCGGTCGTTTAGGATGGAGAGCTCGTTTCGGAGGAGCACACGATTCAGGCGCGCTTTGCAGTAGATCTGAAATATAAAGATAGAAAAAAAGGTCCTGGAACAACTGGCGCCTCACCTTGTGAACCATTTTCCTCGTCTGCAAATCATGAACTCTCAAGAATCGATCAATTCCCACCGACGCCGCCAACGGCATTGTCGGATGACCAGAAATGCTTCGAATCGATCCGGCTTGTCCCTTGAATTTACACATCGGGTGCACTTTACTACGCAAATCGAACAGTCCCATTTCCCCGATCGAGTTGGCGGCGAGAATCTGATTTGTCTTGTTGGTGAGCGATGTGCACATGATTGGGTTCTCCATGAAGACAATCTTCTTGACGGGCCTTCGCTGAGCGCGAGGATCGTAGACGCGCATCTGGAAATTATGGAAAAGTTAAAGGGGGACACCATTATTCCAAATGTTACGATGTTTTTTTATGAATCGATTTAGAAAGCCAGGGAAAAGAGGAAATCGTCTTGGAGTAAGTCCCGAAAACCAGACTAAAGTGAGATATGTGATCTCAAAAAATCAAAGTTCGCTCCTCGTCGTGCAGTTTTTCAGTAAATTTCAATAACAAGTCGCCTCGTCGTGTACGTGAAAGGAATGTTTCGAAGTTTTCAAGAAAAAGTTCGAAAAATGATCATTCACGTGCACGACGAGGAGAATTTCTATAGAAATGTACTGAAAAGCTGCACGCACGGCGAGGAGCGATTTTTGACGATTTGATATCTCATAACTCGTTTCAGACTGATTTCCGAACCTAACCCAAGACGATTATTTCTTTTCCCTGAATTTCTGAATAGATTCATTTCAAAAATCTTAATTGTTTGGGGGATTTAGGCGGAAAGTCGATAGTTTTTACAAAAAAAAGTTAGTTTTAATGGCTTCGGGTATGATTTTGCAGAGATTTCTTGTTTATTGTGCTCAATACTTGCTTTTTATCATTATTCGGCCTAGAAAAGTATTTTTATTGGATATGGAGGTATTCGATGTGTTTCTCATAACTCTGAAACACATTTCTGTTATATTCCTGCTTATTCGGCTAAAAATGTGTGCTTTCTTGTGTTGGTAAGCTTTTAATCACTTTTATGTGACTCTTTAGCTAAAATAAGAAGTTTCGTTCCAATCCGGATCCAAATCGAAATGAGCCGAAAATCGTGTTTTGACATTTTCATAGATTTCTCGCTAATTGAGCTCTAAATTTGCCCATTTTTGCCATTTTTCGATCAAACATAGGGGTTTTATAGGGAATTCGAGATCTGGAATGTGTTTCGCTTATATTCGTGCTTATTTGGCTGATAAGTCAGCTGAAAACCCTTAACTACTGTGCCTATACATCGAAAATGTGTGCTTTCTTTTGCTAGTCACTATTATAAGACATTTTTCCCGGTTTTTCGCCTAAATAATTCAGTCCGGACCTCATGAAGCTTCGTCGCCTCGAGAATCGTATTCTCTCCTGGAATAAATCTCGCATCGGTGATCATAATCGGAATCTCCAACCCAAGCATATCGGGCGGCACATTCTTAGCACTCCACACTTGTTGACCCGTCTCCAAGTTCCACGTCTTCAACAGATTCTTCATACCGCCCGTCACGATTTCCGGCTTCTCGTCGGAGCCGCGCATCACCGCCACACCGGGACCGCACTTCCACTCGGAAACTGTCTCGGATTTGTCGTTCCACACTTGAAGTTCACCACTTTCGACGCATGTCACGATTTTTTCGCTGAAATTGTTTAATTAGAAGATAATTAGCGAGAAAAGTAGCAATACTCTAATTTATGAAGCCCTTTAATTGGTCCGGTGCCTCCTGTGACTGTTAGAATCGAAACTTGTTCATTTTGCTCGATATCATACAGCTGGAGATCTCGATTCATCCGGGCGATCAAAATTTCTGTCTGAAATAGAAAAATTGAATAAAAATTATATATTTTTTGTTTTAAAATCCAATTTATGTACCTGCTGATCATCATTCCAAATCATCGAGGTGATTTCATCGCTTTTCGGGTCCAAAGTGCTGACTTTATTTAGATTTTCGAAAGTGTTATCTTTGAGAAGTGCTCCCTTGAATGTACCGGTCGTGGCACCGATATAGCAATCCATTTTACCTGAAAAATGTTGGATTTGAATTATTTATCGTGGTTTTGGCAAAGAAAATATAGAAGTTTCTATAAGAAACATAAATTCAAGAAAAAAAGTAAAATAAAGGCGAATGCGCCCCACCGAACACAGCGGCAGGTTTGAATTTTAATTTTTCAAAACTGTTTTTGCTTAAGCAGCATTCCCTCCTTTAATTTCGAAATATATCATATTTTTGTTTATGATTTTGGGCTCCCCACAATTTTCACTACTTTTTTTCATCGATTTTCATCCAAATTCACCCTTTATTCTCGAGTAATCGACGAAAATCAATAATTATCGACGCAATACAATGCAAACACGCTCAAATGAGAAGGAGGGAGATTCGAATCAGGCAGCCCGCCAGCGAGACACCATTGGCGGCAATTTTCTGTTTTTCGCCATTCGGAGGTGTTCTCGAGCTCCTATTCCACCAAATTCGTCATTTCCTTTCATTTTTGCTGAATAAATCTGTTGTTACTTCTTATTTTATTCATATTTTGTCATTCATTCTACTAAAATTCCCCATGTTCCCTTTGCAGCGCGTCAAGATGATGCTCCTTCGAAGCCAGGCGAAGAATATAGACCCGGCTGCGCCAGGTGAGTTCTCGACGATTAACGAAGAAATACCGATTGATTCTATCGATTTTCACTAAAAGTTTTTCAGCAGATCCAGCCAAAAACCACAAACGAAAGCAGACGGAGCAACTTGGTGCGCTCAAGAACCCAACGGAACCAGCCGCCAAGAAACAACACAGCAAGGTTTGTAAGAAGTACACTTTTAGGAGATATTTTGCGCCAGAAACCCCCAAATTATCGATTGGAAGCAGTCTTTGCACTTAAAAACTGCTCTTTCCCCATTTTACCTTTAATTTCTTTTTCAGGGACTGACAGAGCTGCGAGCACACATCTCGGGCTTCCAAATAGACTCGGCAAAGCGAGACCCACGTGATCCACTCGGCTCGAAGTCATCAAAAGAGGACGCCGAGAACATCGCCCCGGTGCCAGCCAAGGCGGAGTACGTCGATCCGTGTCCACACTACGACTATGACGCCGAGGAGGCCGCGAATCCGGAGAGTGTTTCCGAATACGCCCCGGAGATTTTCGACTACTACAAGGCGCGTGAGACGATCTTCCAAGTCTCCTCCTACATGCATAAGCATCCGGAGATTGATGTGAAGACGCGTGCGATACTTGTTGATTGGATGGTCGAGATTCAGGAGACTTTCGAGTTGAATCATGAGACTCTTTATAACGCTGTCAAGCTCACTGATATGTTTTTGCATAACAGCAGAAATATTGATAAGAGCACTATTCAGGTAAGCACTAAGAACCATCTCGATACGTGCAAATCGGGCCAAAACGTAGCTCGCTTACAACGTAATACTATGAGCTGAAAAAGGTACCAATATGTAGAGCTCGGCGAGTTTTACGTTTGTGACTTGCTACGGATCGAATGGCGGGTTATTAATGTGTCGCTGGCAGAGCTTGAATGACTTTTCTGGTTAAGCTCGACCCGCGACACATTGACTATCCGTCATCCGGTCCGTAGCCAGTCATAGACATGAAACTCGCTGAGATCTACATTTTGGTGTACTTTTCAGCGCATAATTTTGCGAATTAAGCGAGCTACGCGCCGGCCCGGTTCGCGAGTATGCTAAGAACTGAATTTTCAGTTTCTTTTTTTAAAAAACCGGTCGATTTTTCCAGAAACTCGCCTGTGTTACCATCTTCATCGCCGCCAAGTTTGATGAGCGCTCACCACCACTCGTCGACGACCTCATTTACCTCTCCGGAGACCGTTTCACTCGTGACGAGCTTCTCGCCATGGAGCGCAACCTCTTCTCCACCATCGGCTACGATCTCGGCTCACCACTCAGCTACCGCTACCTTCGTCGTCTCGGACGCGTCTGTCGCATCGACATGAAGTCGTTGACGATGGCTCGCTACATTCTCGAGACTTCGTTGATGGTTTACGACTACGCGTTTGTGTCGCAAGCTCGTCAAGCCGCCGCCGCATTTGTGCTGGCGATGCGCATGCTCGACGCGAACCACGAGTACGAGTGGAACCCGGTTCTCCAGAAGTACTCTGGATTCACCGGCGAGGAGATCGCTCCGCTCGTTGAGCACATGAACCACATCATGCATTTCGTCAATGCCAAGTGGACTCAGCTCGCCAGCGTTCGCCAGAAGTACTCTCATGAGTAAGTTCTAAAAACGTTATTTTCTTATTATTAATTTTTCTTTTCCAGGGTCTTCTTCCACGTCGCTAAGGTTCCATTCCTGCCGGACACTCTCCGAGGAGTCGATGAGCACACTTATGCTCCACTGCCAGTCCTCAGCTACCCATAACTGATTAATCAAACCCAAACCAAAAACCAAATATTTATTCATCCAAACATTTTACCGGATTCTAAATCCCCCACCTCTCCAATTCTCGTTTCTCAAAAAATAACGCGGTCACATAATTATTTTCGTCGTATTTTTGCACTACTCTCCACACGATTGACTCAAATTATTTTGGTTGTATTTTTTTCATTTTAAGTTTTCCCAAAACTTGCAAAACTTCCCAAAATCTCATTTTAATACTGATGACCACTCCCTCCTTCATCTCATTCATTCCCCAATCCCGATGTTACTATCAATTGTTTGTTAAGGCTCTCAGCCTAACGAAACCTAATTAACTGACAATTGATAATCTCATCGGGGTTTACCCCATACCTAAATCTTTCAACAACTCCAAAACTTTGCGATATTTATTCATTTTGATACCCAAAACATTTTTACAAGGCTTTTGAAACAAATAAAACCGTTATTCGCAAGGAAAATACGCCTTCATTATTCTCACTGCTTCCCTCATCCCACTTCTCGCCGCTCCAACTGTCGTTTGATACATCGTTGGGTCGGTGTGCTCGCCAGCGAAACAAACAAGGAGCCTGTAAGATTACATTGTAGGCGTTGCGTGTGCGTAGCGGTTGCCCCGATTGCACCACCACTAACCTCCCTTCTTCTCCTATTACCGGTTCACCAAGTGTTTGAATATCTTCCGTCCCGTGCTGTCCCGGTGTAAGATACGAATAGCTGCCTAGCGCATACTCATCGCTTATCCAATTCTTTCGGTAGATTATGACTGAGGTTTCCACGTGGAATGAATTGAGATTATGTTTCAGATGAGAGTCTAGAAGATTCTTTAGCTCCGAATCAGAGAGTTGTGCGACTTGAGTGGGACCAGTGCCCGCGATCCAGCAGGTTAAGATCTGGAATTCTTTTTTTGTGTTGAGCCTTCAAAAACGTTTTCAAAAAACTCACGTTTTCAGCCCAACTACTCGGTTGAAAAACCATGAAATCATTCATCCTTCCTTCATCATTATCGTTGAGGTGTCTTGCGACCACCATGGTGTCTCGTACTCCATGAAAACCTTCAAATTATTCCCGAAGCCCATTTTTTCGATAACTTCTTGCTTGTCACGTGGCAATTGAGGAGTGAAAAGAGATCTATGATGCGCCTTTAAGAATCCCAAAGAGCTGGTGACAATGACTGCGTCAAAGTTGAGAATCTCTCCGGATTCTAGGCAGATTTTGACGTCTTCTGGATTCTCCGAGTTGATATTTATTACTTTGGAATTGAGACGAATTTTATCTTTTGGAATTTTCGATTTGAATTCTTCTAGGATCTTCTGGAAACCATATTCGTTGAGCACTGCAGAATCTTCATCATCAGTTCCATCGTCCCAGAGAGATAGGTTAGAGAGTGATAGCTGGAATACGGATTTTCAGATCCAGCAAGATTTTTTTCAATTTTTTTGTTTTATTTTTTGGGTTTTTCACAATTTTCTGATCTAGAAGCCCTGATAACGTCTCCAAAACCCAGTATCCTCCAATCACTTCTCATTTCACCCATTTTTTCTAAAATTTGGTTTTTAGACCAGAACATCGCGTTTTTCGTTTTTCCTGTTGGAAACCTCTAAAAACTCACAAAATCCCTAAAAACATTTTCTGTTCGAAAAATCGGTTTCTACACTGATTTTTTGAGGTTTTCACTATCTTATAATATAGAAATCTTGAAAATATCTTCAAAAGATACGGTTTGAATGAATATAGTTAAATTAGCTGGTTCTGAAAATTCAGCCTAAAATTCAGCCTAATTTTAAGACTTACCTCCTGAACCGGACTAGACCACTCGGTTTGAAAATAGTTTTTATAAATTCCACATAGCTTTCGAAATAAAACACGATCTGGGAATGAGAAATTCGAGTCCAGGTTTTCATCAATTTTTGAATCGACACTCTTCTGGAATGCTTCTGATTTCTGAGATTCCAGGTAGAGTGTCTCATTGAGAGATTTGACGAACTCATGGAAGGTTTTGAGAGTTTCTCTGAAATTTTGATATATATAATAAGGACATCTGGACACGAGGGACACGACTCACCTATCAACTTGTTTCCCATCGACTACTGTAACCGTACCCTCATCCAGCATCCACATATCCGCAGTCCTCGGCTGAAACTTATCCAGCAAATTGAGTTTCTCAACAATTCCATAAATTTCATTATCGAAACCGTTCACATATTCAGCTCCAAAGTGAAGGAATCCATTTTGGTATTCAAATGGATACACTCGACCACCAACACGATCAGAGCCCTCGAGAAGGAGGTAGTCGACACCGAGTTGCTCGAAGTGACGGGCGGCACGAAGACCGGCGAATCCGGCACCGATTATGGAGAATTTTGGCTGGAAAATTTGGGGTTTTAGGAAAAAAAGACTGGGGTGCCTTTGACGCATATTTCTTCTGAACTCAAGCGTTTAGAAAACACGAACCTCTTCAAAAAATGACTCAGAAATCATTGGAAATAGCTAAAAGGAGTGCAAGCAGACACTTCTAGAGACAAAGTACAATTTTAGTGCAAGTTGGGAGGACTCCGGCTGTCCACGTGTTATGTGGTAGACATACGAGAAGAGCTCGTAAGTTAAAAGATGAAGAGAAATGTCTTCTTCTTTTGCTCAGGAGACGCAGACATACTAAATTAGAAGGAGAGAGCTGGAATATGTGGTGCAATATGACATAAGCTATTGAAAACTTGAAAAAAAGAAGAAATACGTGGAACAGTGACTAGGAAGTGTGGGAATTTGGGAAAACTGGAAAACATCGAATGACTCATTAGAACCGCCGAGACCTATTCCGAATGGCCTCTGGGCTATTATGCCAATTTAAGGATTTCTCCCTCTCATCTCTGCTACTGGATATGAAAATATAAGTTCTTTCGACCTGATATACATTACCCATAAACAAGCAAAGTCCCACAGATGACTTAGCAAGAAAAGGTTTTAAAAAACTGAATCATCAAGGAATCAATGAGGCAAAAAAGGGAAGGGGTGTGCCAGACAAACATACGCGTATTCTCGGTTTCCGAACACTTGTCAGGGGTGTTAAAGGCACATGGGATTTGTTCGAAAGCTCGGCTTTGAATCGAAATTGGAAAACATGGTCAAAATTTCGAGAAAAGTACTGAAACCCACCAAGCCAGGTCGGGTCGTCGCTAGTATTGTTCGGATGGGTCTCGTAGTGGAAATGGGTGAAAACCGTGTTTACTACTAGTTTTTTATGCTTTCAACTACGCGATGCATCCGAACCATACTTGCGGCGGGTCGAGGTTCCGCACATGAAATTTTTTATGCATTAAAAAAAAGTCGAATTTTCTACGATTCCAGATTTCGATTAAACGTCGAATGCTCATAGGACTTCTTACTATTTTCGATGATAATTTCAAAAATGCCAAAAATGTTGTAAAATATGTACATTGTTCGAATCCGAGCCGATGATCCGAACAAATTCCATGCGCCTACACTCCCCCGGCAAGTGTTTGTGAACCGGGTGCGCCAGAGTCATCATGATGACGGTTCTTGGAAAAAAAACTATGCGTTCCTTAGCTTATGTAGTTCAATTTTTATTAATTTTCTGTGTCTGGTGAAGAGGCTCTACAAAGATAAGTCTTGTCACAGCACAGAAAAGTTTACTATGCTTTCGATATGTTTCCATGGAACACATGTGTCTGATGGACACTCTCTTCTTATTTCCAGGACACTGCTAAGCAACTATCCATGGCTACTCGTCCTTCCACCAACTCGCCACTCTTTCATTTTCATCTCGATACTCTTTCGTTACACTGAATGTTTGGTGTTCGATAAATGAACTGTTTTCGATTATCTATCTTCAGCACCATTTTCCAGAAAATCAACACAGAACAAGTGTGATCTATGACCTTCTGGTAGAATAGAAGAAGAAAGAGAGATAGAAAAACAACAGAGAAAGTGAGAGAAACAGGGAGACAACTAGTTGTTCTTCCCAACCATTTGTTTGCTTTTCTCCCCTTCTTCCATCTCTATTTGTTACTATTGCCGCTTGGTAAAAACTTCGGAAGCTTTGACTGTATCTTCTTTACTCAGCTTATTATTATGATCCGTTATTTTCTATCAGCGTTTTCTCAGAATTCATACGTCACTGTGTATATCTTTCTGAAAGCCTAAAACAGGCTGAGATTGAAAATTTGAAAATTCAACATTTATGAATCTTGCCACTAAACCATGTGAGATACATACTTTTGTAAAGGCACCCACTAAAAAATCTACTCTAATCCACCCCATATTGTTGTTGTTGTTTCTTTTCTCAAGACACCACACGATCCCATTTCAATTTCCTTCTTTTCCAAAAAAAAAGTTTTTTCTAGTCACATGCAGTCTTTTCCACTGACTTTTCCACTGAGTGGGTAAACTTTGGGGTGGTGCCTTGAAATCGAAGCGTTTCTAATTTTGAATTATTGTTAGGTTTTTATTGTTTTTATTGTTTTTTGTATTCCAAACAGAGATATGTAGGCAAGTCAATTTCACTTGAGCACACTAGAGCCTACAAACTTCAATTTTTTTTAGAAAGCGTCCTGCAACTAAAAACTAAAAACTAAAAACATAGAGACTGAGATGTTCTATCTAACCAATGTAAATTTACATTATTTAGTTATGAAGTCATTTTTCAGTTTGAATCGGTTTTATGTAAATTTAAATCTCAAAACTAATACAAACAAAGTCAAACTTGTTCCAAAACACTATGCTAATTTTGATCCTCTTTTCAATCCTCCCTGTCTCCAAAACCTAGTCAACAGACTTCATTTTCATAAGACTCCCTACTCTAGGTGCATAATTTTCCCATCAATTTGGGTACACTCCGTTGGAATCGGACGCGAGGGCCACATGGCCTCCAAACCAAGCGACCAGACACCAAAACAATGAAAAAAAGTGGGAACGGCATTGGTGTCATGACCTAGCGATATAGTTATGTATTCTTCCCTATTTACAATTTTCTCCTGTAGAACCTTCTAGAAACAGTAGTGTGTTACAACGCCTGATCAATAACCATCTATATGTTAATTTAATGAATACTGTTGACACTATTGGTCTCTCTTCACTAGAACAAAGTACATACAAACAGCACAGGCGCTTGACACCCCTCCCCTCTAAATTTTCAAATTAAGAAACCAGAGATCAACTGGATAGTAACAAACCTGTTCACTGACCATTTATTATATTCAGTTGTTGACTCTTTTCTAATGGGAACACAGTCTTCAGGTAGGCTGCTGACACTGGCGGAATGGAAATGGCCAATGATTAGTGTGATAGTCAGGCACTTCTCTTATCACTTTTCTTGGGTTTATTGGTTTACATTCTATTCTTATATTGTTTCGGTGCTCCAGTTTTCGTATTGGTTCTGGAAATTTCGGAATTTTTTTTACACATTGCTACATATCAGTCAATTATTTATAAACATGCTTGTCAAAGCAAGGCCTTGAAAAAATTTTGAAGACCCGGTCCGGTTCGGCGGTCCGGTTTTGAAACATGATCTTTTTTCCAATTTTTTGTGAACAGTTTTGATGATTTTTCAAAATTTCTTCTAATTCTGAATGATAGTCGAAAATTTGACTTTTTCGCTCAAAAATTCGAAAAAATTTTAAATTTCCACTCTGGCGCCATGTGTTTGAGCCGAAATTTATCGTTTTAATTTACGTTTCTTCAAATTTCAGAAAATCTACTATTTTCAAACAGTCTATAAATCAAGTCTATAAATCAATAAATCAAGCTCAAACTTTCTACTTTTACTCAATTCAGCGATCCTGATACGGCTGCAATACTTTTATTAATCACGCCACTGTTTCTCATCTTATCTCACCTTGTTGATTACCTACAAACCTACCTATACACCGAAGTAGAACTGTACTCTGATTGTTTTGATGAATGATTGAAACAACTATAGTACATATCTCTATAGACAGCTGTGTCTGTCTTATCAGTTGACACTCACTAAATTTCAACGGTGGTTAGGAAGTCAATAATGATATTATCAAATGCGACTTCTTATAGAATCTCGTGCCTTCTTAAAATAGAATCTTCTAGAAATGCCTTCAAAATGTATTGCCTGAAGAATAAGGAAGCAGTTTTGTCTGGACCAGTTTTTTATGATGTCTTATGGTAGGTGGAGTGATTGATTCTGGAAGAACTTTAGTACGGAGTCAGTAACTCTCAAAACCAGGAGTCTAGATGACCGGTTTTTTATGGTGACGACTATTTCAGTCTTATGGTAGGCGGAATGATGGAAGAACTTTAGTAGAGAGTCAGGTAACTCTCAAAACTTACATATCTCTATGTTTTTTCAAACCAGACAGTTGCAATGACCCTAATTACATTTTTTTTTTGAAATTTCAATGTTTTTCCTTCCGAAAAGCACCTCAACAGCACCCATTTGCACCTCGAGAGCGAGAGACTGAAGGATCTCTGTTGTTTGATTCTTCAAAGATTCGAATCACTGCGAGAAGACGTCACCTATCGATGATCTCTCATATTCTCCTCTCCCGCTTCGTTTCGAGTGAAAAATCATTTCTCTCGCTCTGCGTCTTCACTATCTCTTTACTCTCTTCAGATTTCCTCTGCTTCTCTACATTTTTTTGTTTCCATTCTCTCATGTTGTTGATGTGATGTATGAGACAGAGAGGGCAGTCACATAGTCAGTTAGGCGCGGCGGTACCTCTGTTATTTTTGCGGATGCTATGAGAGAAGTATGAATATGATTTTCTGCTGAAAGTTTGAATAGTTGAGAAGTTCCAAGTACCTGTTCAACATCTTCCAATTATTTGTACTTATGGATTCCTTATTTATCTTTTTCATTGCCCCCTCTATGCATTTTTCATACTTTCATTTATATTTTCAGAACACTCAAAACAAAAATGATTATCAAATCGAAACTTCCAAATCTGGAAATCCCAAACAAGACGTTCCACGACTTCTTGTTTGACGAGTGGGAGAAGTTCAAGGATGATGTCGCTATTGTGAGTCTATAATTCCAAAATCAAAAGAAAATGCTGTGATTTTCAGATTGACAACGACTCGATCGAACAGTTCACGTTCCAAGACATCAAAGAGAAGGCCGAGTACATTGCCAAGTCGTTGATGTATATGAGAGTCGAGAAGAGTGAAGTGGTCCTTCTCGTTATGGATTGGTCGCCAGCAGCCATCTACATTTCGTTGGGTGTCTCAATGGCAGGTGCCGCTATCCAAATCGTCTCACCGAAACTTCAAGCATGGGAAATGCAATTTCCCGTTAGAGAGAGTGAATCGAGATTTGTGTTCTCGGATTCCCTGGGGCTCCGTGAAATTGATAAATTGATGAAGACTTTGAACAGAGAGTACAGAGTAAGTTCGCGACATTTTGAATTTTGAATTTCACCACATTTTTTCAAATTTCAGATTATCTGCACTGGAACTCGCGACTTCGCCAACGGCTACCCAATTATTGAAGACTTGGCATTCGCCGCCGCACAGGACCTTCCATACCACAAAATTGATCCGGAGACCGATATTGTGTACCTTCCGTATTCTAGCGGTATTCATGGAAAACGTAAGGGAATTGTGACGACTCACCGAATCATGGTCGCGAAGACGATGGTTATGTGGAAGTAAGTCTTGAGTCTTGTGTTATCAAAATTTCATATGGAATTTTTTTCAGCCCAACACAGCACACAGAGTTCCAACGTGGGGACACTACACTCACAATGATTCCACTTCACAAGCAAATTGGACTTGATGCAATGTACTGTGCACTTCTGAATGGTTTGACTGTAGTGACTGAGAAGAACTTCTGTGTGCACTCGTTTATGACTTGTATTCAGAGATATAAAGTGAGTGCGATTTCAAAAAATTTCAAGTTAAATGTTCCTCGCTCTCCAGATCCGCGCCGTCCATCTCACCCCATATCTGATGAACCTGATGATGTTCGAGGCTGAAAACCATGCGTACAATGTGGAAAGTTTGGAAAGAGTACTTACTGGAGCGGATGCAGTGACAGAAGAGTTGTATGATGACTTTACTGCGTGTTTCCCGTCAGTGAAGAGGATTACGCAGAGTGAGTTTTTTGTTGAAATTGCTTTTGGACCTTCCTGATAATGGTAATTTTTAGCCTATGGAATGACTGAAGTAGGTTTGATCTCCCGTAACTACAAGGACGACACCCAATTCACCCATTCTTGCGGTCAACTCACTGCAAATTTGGAACTGAAAGTTCTAGATGTTCTAACTGGGAAACTGTTGGGACCCCGAGAGAAAGGACAGATTTGTGTGAAGGGTCTTCCAGCAGACTCACCGTATTTGAATAATCCGCGTGCCACTGAGGAGCATTTCATTGACGGATGGAGAAAGACTGGTGATATTGGATACTTCGATGAAGATGAGAACATCTACATTGTGGACAAACTGAAGGAAATGATAAAAGTATTTGGATATCAAGTGATTCCAAAAGAGATTGAGACACTTCTACTGACTCACCAATCTGTTGAGGAGGCTGCAGTAGTGGCAATCAATAATGAGTTATCGGGAGAGAGACCAGTCGCTTTTGTGGTTTTGAAGAAGGGACATCAAGTGACAGAGGATGATTTGAAGGATTATGTGAATAGTGAGTTGGATTTTGAATTAAAACACAGAGAAAACTTGTTTCAAACCTTTCTTATCCCTTTGCTCACTGCAGTGTGAGGCGTACGGTTGCGGAAACGCGCTCCGCCGCATGCACAACGGTTGGCAAATTGCCAAAAAAGATTTGGCTTAGTGCCAAATTTAAATTTTACATTTATTTCTCGTATCTTTCAATATAAACCGCGACGCGCACACAACGCGACTCGGAAAAAACTCAAATAGTTTTCTTGCGGATCCTACGCCTCGCACCCCTGTGTATGCTGTAAAACCTTATTCATTTCCAGAACGCGTCATCCGCTACAAACATCTCGTCCGTATCAACATCACACAGTTCCTTCCTCGTTCGGCATGCGGTACTCTTCTCCGTCGTCTTCTGGCTGAAGCCGCTGTCATGTCAGTTGCCTCGATTGCAGATGTTGAGAAGGAGTTTGCTGAGGAGGTCAAACATGCATTGGCTACTTGATATAATAATGATTTTCTATGCGTGTGCTTTGTTTTCTGTATATACTGCTTGTTAAATCCGCCCTGTAAATAACACCCCGAAATTGAGATGCCTTATAAAGATCTCCTTTTGTAAAATTTTGTAGAAATTGTAACCAAAAATAATTTTTTATTACACCATATATTCATCTAAAAATTTGGAGAAAAACAGTTTTTAGAAAAGAACGAAGTACAATATTACCGAAACAGAAATTGGAAATAATACAGTTAATACAAAAAGGTTTTGAAGTGTGATCTTGGGCTCTGCAGTCTGGATTTTTTCAGGTTTTTCTTCAGAATCAGTCAAGCACTCATCTATCACATGGTTGCTATCAGATTCAGGGATATTTTCCGGAGCCGGCTCTTCAGAAACAGTTTCATCTTCTGAAATGTCTACATTGTCTTCAGAGTCAAGCATATTGTCAAGATCTTCAATTGCTTCCATCTTGTCAACCTCTCGTTCATCCATGACAACGTCTCCAACCGAATTCCTGGCAATCTTTTTCTCCCTCAGTTTGTGTTTCCTTTTCTTATTCTTCTTCACTAGACCTCCTTGATTCGCCGGATACACCGGATACACCAAACCATCACTGGGTATCATTTTGAATCCCCATGATGGTATTTCTGGAGTCTTCTTTTTGTTTCCTTTCTGAATGTTCTCCATCATTATTTCATGTTGTAGAACATTCGTGTGTAGCTTCTCTCGAGTCTTCTTCTCGTCAATGTTTAAGATAAAATCCGTCCACAACGGCTCATGAAGGACACGACGTGGAAAATTCTGGTAGTACCAGTATTCAAAAGGATCAGAACACCGTTTGCAGAATGGTCCGAGGTCGCATTTGATGGTCTGCAAATTGTTAAATCTTATTTAAAACTTGTATGGGCCACACTTACTTTAAGATGATCCAAGTGTTGCTCATATTTCTTGTTAACATTGTATATAAAATCACCACACTCTGATTTATGCGGATGGACAACAACATTTCCAAGTTCCCCTCCTTCATCTATTATGTGAGACCTGGAATGTTGAATTTTTTAATCGAAAACATTAAATAACAAACTTTTTTGTGTCAAAAAACTTGAAAGTCACTACTTGGAGGTGATCAACGTAATTCTTGACAGCCTCGATGAAATTGTTGTAGGTTGCTTGAAAATTCTGAAGAGACAAATGCATCCGCATAAAAGTGATGGCTGAAGAAAGCATATGCGCAAAAATAGAGAAGTTTTAAACTTACAGTATTGTTTTCCATTGGCATACTGGTCTAGTTGATGTGCCATAACAGGAACTACTGTCGAAAAAATAAAGTTTCGACAAGGATTTTCGAAAAAAAATTCGCGCGCTGAAACGCGCAAGCGCATAAAGTTCTGGGCGGAGCTTAAACTGCAAGTGGCGCGGTTCTTAATTTGGAAAAAACAACTGGAATTAGAACCGCGCCGCTTATTTAAGCTTGCAGTTTTAGCTCCGCCCAGAACTTTATGCGCTTGCGCGTTTCAGCGCGCGAATTTTTTTTTGAAAATCCTTGTCGAAACTTTATTTTTTCGACAGTAAGCCTCTTTTATCAATAATTAATCCAAGTTGTCTGATAACTTTCAATTCTTCTTTGTTACACACAGTTTCCCAAAACGGGCACAATTCACCCCAGACATGATCCCTCATCGGCCCATAATCCAAGGGTACATCGAAAAAGGGTACATCGTGATCATAGGGTACATCAAATCGAAGGGTACATATAATCATAGGGTACATCTGTGAGGTATGATCAAAGGGTACATCAGACTTATAATCAAAGGGTACATCGCTTGTGATCAAAGGGTAGATTTCGAAGTTCAGGTCTGTTGTATTTCAGGAAACAATTTCTTAATAGTTCTGGCGTTTAAAATAATGTAAATCTGTGGCGAAAAGAGAAAGCTAGAATAATGCTCGAACAAAGATGAAAGTTAGAAAAGTTTTAAAAAAAAGCGGCTCATTTTAACTACGGTAATTACAGATTAATTAATATTCAAATATGTTATATTGATTAATGTACTATATATATATATTTAACATTTATTTTGTAATGTATGACGGGGTGAGGACGGAAGTTGAATAAGACACTTTCATTTGGAAGAACCACGAACAGAGGAGTCTGTCCAACGAATGATAACTATGTAATCGGTTTTCTGGGCCACCGATTACTACAATCAAAATAATACACGTAATAATAGTAATGATAACATTAATAGCAAAACATATTTGAATATTAATTAATCAGTAATTACCGTAGTTAAAATGAGCCGCTTTTTTTAAAACTTTTCTAACTTTTATCAATGTTCGAGCATTATTCTAGCTTTCTCTTTTCGCCACAGATTTACATTATTTTAAACAAACTATTAAGAACTATTAAGAAATTGTTTCCTGAAATACAACAGACCTGAACTTCGAAATGTACCCTTTGATCACAAGCGATGTACCCTTTGATTATAAGTCTGATGTACCCTTTGATCATACCTCACAGATGTACCCTATGATTATATGTACCCTTCGATTTGATGTACTCTATGATAAGAATTTTCATAGATGTACCCTTTTTTGATGTACCCTTGGATTATAGGCCTCTCTCATCACCATTTCATTCGTTCGAAATCGTTCACCATTCAACAACTCGATAACTTGCATAGTGAGAAAGTTCTTCAGGTCTTCGGGGGAGACGTCCCATTCCATTGAATTGATTTTTATTGATTTATGTGCAAGAAGACTTTTAATATGCATGATTGCACAATGCCAAACAGTCAAAAACGGTACAAATTTGATGGTCACTTTTTTTTGGGTTACACGAATTTTCGGATCTGAAAAAGGAGGAGAATAATTAAAGTAGCTAGCAACTTTGATCAAAACTAGTAGTTTCAGTTTCTTAATCATTGGATATTCTCGGTCTCTCCTCTCTTTTCCTATTTCGAAATATCTCCTCTTCATAAATTTCCGAAGACTAGTTGTTCGATTGGCGCAGTCGGTTGATACCTTGATTTTGGAAAATTTTTGCCCAGGATAGATTCCTCGTACTTCTTCTAGTTTTGCTTTTTGGCTTCTCCTATTTTTTTGGTTGTTATTATTTCTTGAAAATTCACCAATGATAGGTTCTCGGAACAAAAATTTTCAGGAGAAAAAGAAGGAAAAAAGAAGAAAACCGGTATGAGGAATCGAACTTGGGCGAAAAAATTCCAAAATCAACGGTCTACCGACTGCGCCAACACAGGTAAAACGGGGATGCCGAGAAATGGGGTGGTCGGCGGCTTGAGAACCGCAAACAGGCGAAGGATGGCCGGTCGGCAGCCGAAAAGCCGCGAATTGCTGAAGGGTTGCCGACTGGTGGCCGGCAGACCGCAAACAGCCCAAAAGAGGTCCAAAGTAAAAATTGTTAGAGTTCTATAGAAAACCGCAACTTTTGTGAAAAAAAATTTGTGTACGATACCTCAGAATTCTTTCTAGTCTAATGACAGCCTTTATTTCTAAAAATTTATAAATTTTGATAAAGTGACTGATTGGCGGCTGAACGACGGCTGAAGAACCGCGGGTTGGTCAGTGGTTGCTTGTTGGCAGGCCAGTGGCGGCCGAATGGTGGTTCAAGGTGTATGTCTATAGTGACTTTAACAAGTTCTTGTAATCAGATTTCCGATAGAGTGAAGAAAAGAGTTAAGATAAAATGTTTTTCATAGAATGTAAATTAGGATACCAAGATTAAATACAGTAATACCTATAATAGAGGTGCTCCCAGTAGGAACAGTTTGGAGCTCATTATCTCAACTCCTTCATGAGCTATCACATTTTTTCCAACTGAAGAAATATTTTATAAGTATTCAGCTATGTTTTGTCTGTTGGCAACTTTTTGATATCTCCTTTGAGAAAAAAGATATACCGCGTTGAACATAGTTCTTTGTGGACACCTCATTAGAGGTGTTACGGTAAATTATATACTGTCACTTACAATTCTTTTTAGTTTTGCCAAATTCCCAATGTTAGAAAGTCTTGGCCAGGGTGCTAAATGACTCATAAATCAACCTAACGTTTCCAGTTACACTTCTGAAATCTTGATAAGTGTTAGAAGAATGGAACTACTCTATGTTTTCAGACACTTGTAGAAAAGTGTTTCTTTTTTCGATATGATCTGTTCTTTCTCTGATTTTTTGTGTTTTCTGTTAAAAATTCGCTTTAAAATCTGTTCTTTAATTGCTAATTGACTCACAGCCAGGGAAGCAGTGAAGCCTCCACTGGAAAGCGCAACGACACTCCGGTATCCCGGCCGAGCGTGTTGTTTACCGTAAATCCACATCACATTTATTTTATTCGCCGGCAGTCTTTTTTCCCCATTTTCAAAGCGTATTTCGCTTAATCTCGAGTTTTTTCACTGAAAACAAGTTACAAAATGTAGAGAAAAGTTACATTTATTTATTGAAAACTGTCGGAAGCTATTTTCGAAACAAAGTTTGGACTTTGGCAACGAAAATCGGCTTTTCGAAAATCAAAATAGAGTTTCCTTTCGGTTTTCAATTCGGAACAGTCTAATATATGATTTCAGGTGTTTAAAAAGGTAAGTAAGTAAGTTTGAACTGCTCCGAAATGAAAATCGGTTGAAAATTCTTATTTTTTGGGCCTTGTGGCGGAATAGTTATTTTCCTGTGAGGAAGAGAGAACCGAGTTTCGAGGGAGACGCAGAGTGCGCGATTAAAGGCGCAGTCGAACGTAAATATCAGACACTAACTGGGGGTCAGCAAACGCGCCCCATTGCACCACTCAAAACGCGGTAGTTTGAATTCGATTTTTTGAGAGTAGTGTTAATTTCTAAAGGAAAAAACGATTTTAATTGAAATTTTCGGAGGAAATGAATGTTTTCAGGTCACATCTTCGAATGGCGGATTATAGAGGATCTCTTTCGAATAATATTTGTCAATAAATATTTATTTAGAATTGAAATAAAGCAATTTATAATTTTTTTATTAATAATACTTTATTTGAAATTAACAAGAAGAAGGAAGAGTTGTAGTTTCCGTCGGTGACTTGCTTGGCGAAGTGTGACAAGAATCTGAAATTGTCCGAATAAAAACCACGGAAGAGATAAAACTAAAGAACAACACTATAAGAAAGTCTCACCTGACAGGTACCATTGAAATAACGAGCAAGTAAGTGGGAAGGGAGGAATCTGGAAAAATATTCCGTAGAAACCTATTGTCGAAATAAAAAAAGTGATACCCCGGTGTTTGCGGACTTAGTGCTAATTTTTAAAATTTTGCACTAAGTCCGCAAACACCGGGTATCACTTTTTTTATTTCGACAATACGAATTAAAGACTACGGAACAATACAAGAGGTTGACTTACAAGAAAAAAATGAAGAGAAGGACGAGGACGAGGAAGAAAAGTAGTTGAACAGCTGACAAATCCGCCGGAACGATGAAGATGCGCTCTGAAAACAAAATTTGAAATTTGAATTGAAAAATTCGAAAAATATTGTCACTTTCCCACGGGGGTTGTAAAAATGTATGGGAAAGTGAAGCTTGCAAGGGAGAGAGCATATGAAAATGAGAGAGCTGACAGTGAAAAATCATCAGGTTCCCAGCCGTCAGCAGTATAAAAGGGAGAAATTTTGGGCCTAAATTCATTTTTCGTGATTTTTTAATCATGAGTGTCTTCAAAAACAAATTTCCGTGCATTTTTCTCGATTGCCTCTACACTGCAATCCCAACCGAAATGAGGAAGCACCTACTGAATGTGCATAAATGCGATAAAGGTGCTATTGATGATTTCAATGCGAAGGTAAAAGCTTCCAAAGCTCAACAGAAAGGGACCGACTTGTAAGATTGTCTTCACTGTGCTCAAAAATTTACCTCGAAAGGAGCAGTCCAGAACCACTGTCGCCTCAAACATCCGTCGGCCACCGCTCCAGTGAATCCAGCTAACATCTCGCTTCTCGAGAGCTCTTCGGAACCTGAAACAAAGGTAGATTGATTTGGCAGAAAAATGATGATTAGGGAAATAAGGGGTCTTGCCATTCTCTCTTTTTTTTTCAGAAATTTCGATTATGTACTGGGGAAGTGGAACCACTGAAACCGGTTGACAGAATTTCCAGCCCAGTTCCTGTGAAAAATCAGAGAATCAAATGCCATCACCCGGACTGCACAAAAGAAGAAGACGTTGAATATCATGTGACTTCCAGAGCTGCGTTGTGCGAGCATTTCAGAACTACACACGCCACAGATCACATATTAGAGCAGGAGAGTTTTCAGAATGAGGCAGACTTTGAGGTATCAGATATAAAATTTTGGGAATGAAACATTTGTTTAGAAATGGTTGTCGAGACGCGAGGAAGAAACGGGAACTAGTCTAATCATTCAATCCACAAAAGAAGAACTAGAACGGGTGACATGTTACAAAAAATGCAAACATGAAGGAAGATATGAGCGAAAAGGGAATATGAAATATGGCCACCCCTCGAAAAAGTGGACAGGTGATATCACATGCACATCATTTCTGAAAGTGAGAGAGCATAGTAGAATTAAAACGGGACAAAAGAATTTCAGATCGTCCGTACCGAAGAATTTATTCAAGTTGAAGGCTGTTTCAGTCATTTTGGCCATGATATTTCTGTTGCTGATCTCACTCTCACATCGAAACAGAAAGAAAGAATAACTGAAATGGTTGCTCAGGGACTTCCAAATAATTTGATTGTCAAGCAAGCGAAAAATGAGTCCACTGAAAATTCTAGAATGCACTTTCTGAATTCAGATGATATTAGGTAAAGTTTTGGAATTCAATGAAAGAATTAGATGGGTTTTCAGAAATTTAAAAAATATGCTGAATCTGAATGAGGCACAATATCACAATGACGATTTGACTTCTGTGGAAATTCGGATTAAGGAGAATAATGAGGCAGATGGTTTCCGTCTTTATGTGCCACCCACCGATTCCAGCGGCTCCGAATTTCTGATCGGTTTGGCAAAACATAGAACTAATAACTTCAAGAATTTTACAGTGATTATCACACCTCAGCATTTGGAAAGTATCAAAAAGTTTTCGCATAAGATCGTTATTCTCGATGATACTTATAATATCACTCAGTACAATTTGAAACTGACGACTATGACAGTAATCGATAACTATGATAGAAGTGAACCAGCAGGTTGGTTCAAAATACACGAAAAGGAGGAACATTCTTTTAAGGTTTTCTACTTTCCGCGTCTACAACATCAAAGGAAGTGGGAATGTTTTTCAGCTGCGTTAAAGAATTGTTTCCCGAGTTCCGGCCAACATTTTTTATGACTGATGAGGCTAACTGCTTTTGGAATGGATATACCTCCCAGTTTGATGATCCTTCCACCAAAAAAACAGTTTGCCGATGGCATGTGTATCGAGCGTGGAAGAAAAATGCAAAAAATATCTGCAGGTTGACTTGAATTAGAAAAAATTAGTAAACATTTCATTATTCAGGGTGATATACTACAAAAAACTCTTCGAGATTTGAGAGAGCTGATCAGAGATCCCAGAAAAAACAGAGTTCTTCATCGAATTCTATCTTTGCTAACATCATTGGATGAGGAAGGATCATCAGGAGCGAAAAATTTCTCTGCCTACTTTCGTACATACTATTACGGTACTAAAAATTAATTTTACTAGAAGCGAGATATACTAGAAACTACAATTCCAGATCGTATCGAAAAATGGTCGGCTTCAACTAGATCTAATATTGCGTGTCATACAAGTATGTACGCGGAAGCATGGCATTCTGTACTGAAAGTAGGTGGAGAATTAGGACCGCATTCTAAAAAAGCAGCATTTTTTTCAGAAAGCCGTAATTGTAACGAAAAGAGGAATTCGTTGTGATCTACTTATTTCACATCTGCTTAATGCGTCTCAATGGGTTCTGGATTCGAAATATGACAAGGCTAGTTGATTATTACAATTAAAAGTTACGGCAATAAACAATTACAGAGAATTCGAAAACTATCTTCTGCTTGTCCACACGGTGATTTTTTCGCTACATTTAATTTGGGTTTTTCTTCCATATTTCTGCTTCTCGCTAGGCCACGTCCCCGTGAGGCAAATGCGCTCCGCCAGACAACGCAGTGTAATTTTCTCTGCCATAATTTTTAATCAGCTATATAAATAACTAGAAATCGAAATTTAGAAAAAACGCTTTCATAAGATTAATTTTTTTCGATCTAGTTTTTGTAGAAAAAAATTCCTGTCGTTTTATCGCCTCCTTCATATAGAAAACGGGAGTTTGTTGAAGTGATTTTCGTCAGTGTTAATTTCTCTTCCACAAACTTTGACGAGGTTTTAAAAAAACTGAATCCATAAATTTGAAAAAACGCTTTCATAAGATTAATTTTTTTCGATCTAGTTTTTGCAGAAAAAAATTCAGATAGTTTCCGATTCATTTTCTTATAGAAAACGGGAGTTTGTTGAAATTAAAAATTCCTGATGGCCTAGTTTTGAAAACGACCATGGCCTAGATTTGAGAAAGCTCACAAAGAAGCTCATCTTTCATGTGTAATTTATAACTGCGAAAGATCACGATTCAAGATGCAGTTATGGGTCGAGACATATATCACTAGAACGGAAATTGAGTACTGATTTCGAATTTGTATTCAGATTTTGCAGAACGATTCTTTGAAAAAAGTTATTCAGGTTCTTGTCGCATTTCTGTACTAAAAATGAAAACTTTGAAGCTTGAAGTCATGTAAATCGTTCAAAGTGTATTCAGCATGATTGAAATGAACAAAAGCATGTTCCAAACGACGGGGAACATTTTCTCTCGTTTTATGGAGAATTATGGAGATTTTTGATTGTTTTTTTTTTCTCAAAAACTGTTCTTGTGTGAGAACGTATTTACAAATCGAGAAGAACGGTCAATCGGGAAGAAACGGATCGGGAAGAAACGGATAGAAGCGAGTTGGAAAGTGACGAATCGAGAAGAACGCTTTTTTGAAAATTTCAGTGTCGAAATGAAGAAAATTGTCATTGGAAAGCGTATTGTGTAGTTATTGCAACCTTTAATGATGTTTTTACCTGTCTTTGATGGCAACTTTGAATTTCAATCATCCGTCGTGAGGGAACTTTTTCGCTAAGCGAATTTCCATTAAAAAACATGAAAATACACCGTTTATGAGCTAAATAACTAAACTAAACAGAGAATGATTTGCTTCTCATTCCTTTCAAACACTGGAACTTGCAAAAAACGTTGTTCGCGATTCGTCACTTCTCAATCTGCTTCTTCCCGATCCGTTTCTTCCTGTTTCGTACAGTCTCTCTTGTGTGATTGTAAATGTTTCAAACAGGAGTTTACAACATTTTAATTATTTATCAGATTATCTCCTAGATGTCTTGAAAACGTTAGAAACGAGGTGAATTCATCACAGGATTGCATTTTTTACGCTTCTCTTCGCCCAAAAACGGATGAATACAGTTGAAACGTCAAATTTTAGAAGTTTTTCACTTGAAACTTTCTGGTTTGATAACATAAATACGTTTTTCGAGCGATTTTAGACTTATCTACCATGTTTTTGTTTCCAAACGAACACTTTTCATTAAACTTTCTCTGCACTTCACTGCAATTTATTAAGCTCATTTTTCTGTGCCGCGGGGTTACATCCTTAGCCCCGCCCATTTTTCTGCGCCCCTTGCGCCGAAAAATTGTCAACGGGAAATGTAGCGAAAAAATCACCGTGGTCCACGAAAAGGCCAAAATAGATCAAAATGCAGAGAATCTGATGCGGCTGATTATATTCTACAAGAGAGTCAGGATGGTACTTTCCGTTTAAAGAAGAAGACTATGTCAAGCAGTGAGAAGAAAGAATATAACGTTCAAGATTTTTTGTCGTGTTTTTGTGATACAGACGTCAGTCGGCTCCTTTTTTAAATTTATTTTTAATAATTTTTTGAAGGAAAATACTCACTGCGACTACTGCGGGGCTTGCGCCTATCGCTTCCATTGTGACTGCTTGACGTCGTTGGCTGGAATCGCCTGTGTCCACATCCACATCGTGCTGAAATATATTGGTTGATTTATTTCGCAAACTCGCTATATAGATTATTTTTTCAGCTGCCAGACGTTCTGAAGAACTCACCGATGGCTTCGACTTCTCCGTGGACGTAGACGATGAGATGCCATTTTCCGCGCTTCTTTCGGTTGCACCGCCACAGTATTCTGAAAGAAGGAATTTGAATGCAAAACCTTTTGAAAAATCATCGACGATTACTGAAGATGAGTATACAAGAAGAATGGACAAACTAGAGAACGTTTGTTATAAGAATATTAACATTTTTATCAAAAAAGTTTAGATGTGGTCCTCTATTTATACTGGTTTGAGAAAAACAAGAAGAAACAACATCGAAAATTTCGAAACAGAAATTAAAAAAGTGGAAGAAGCTCTTCAATCCCTGCTCTTGGATTCTGAAGGAAATGTTGGCCTTGTTTTACGTAAAGATGCGAAAAAAAATCATTGACAGCGTGTGAGGTAATGCACTGTGGATTAAAGAAGGTGAGATTCGGTATTGCAACAAATATAAAAAGTAATGCTTTAGAAACGCAAGGCGAAACCGGGCTCTTCAATCGTTGCTCCTAATTCGAAATTGGTAGCTAAAAGAAACATCGGGAGATGCAGTATTTGCGGAATGGTTTGTTCCAGAAGCTTTTTTGTCCGAAACTAATAATTACAGGCCGATCCGCCACTTCCAACAGATTTTGACGACGATGAGTATGAAGCAAGGGTAACGGATTGGAAAAGATGTACCGAGTGCAAGCAACCAGTCCACTTTTCGTGTTCTCTGAACAACAAAAAGTGCTTCTGCTCACCCAATTCTGCTTTTGAATTGTACCCCGAAGATTTCCTTGAGAATGTGGACTCGGACGAGGAATCCGAATAATTAACAGCCTTTTCGAAAAATTTGACCGAAATTTTGTCAATTATCGCCTAAAACTATTTAAAATTATTGTTAATTTTGACTCAAACATAATTATTTGTTACGCGCTTCTTTTTTTTGCAATAAAATTCCAGTTGAAACGAAGAAAAACGGGGTCAAACGGTTGAAATCGAAAAGAACGCCGAAAAATGAATTTAAATATTCGTTGTCCGAGAGGAGTACACGCTGTGTGCAATGGGGCGCGTTTGCTGACCCCCAGTTAGTGTCTGATATTTACGTTCGACTTTAAAGGCGCTTACAATTATGAGCAAAGGTCCCACCGCGATCAGGATGTTAACAGGGCGGCGAACAGAAAAATATGAACCATTCTACGTGCGTTTTGTTCGTTTTTTGGTAGAAATTGTTTGAATTACGTGTTAAAGTATTTTCAGTGAATTTTATAAGTGAGAATTGATGTTTTCGTCGAAGTTTTCACGAAAAAATTCGAGAAATGTGTACAATAATGTATTTTCGGTGAAATTTATAAGTGAGAATTGAAGTTTTCATCAAATGTTCATGAAGAAATTCGAGAAATTTGTACAATAACGTATTTTCAGCGGATTTTGTAAGTTGAAGTGAAGTTTTTTCGTCGAATTTTCACGAGGAAATTCAAGAAAGTCGTACAAAGCGTATTTTCAGTGGATTTCGGAAATTTAAAGTGAAGTTTTCGTCGGATTTTCACGGAGAAATTCGAAAAATTTGTACAATAATGTATTTTCTGCGGATTTTAAAAGAGTGAAGTGAAGTTTTCATCGAATTTTCATGAAGAAATTCGATAAATCTGTACAATAATGTATTTTCAGTGAATTTTAGAAGCGTGGAGTGAAGTCTTCATCGAATTTTCACGAAGAAATTCGAGAAATTCGTACAATAATGCATTTTCAGTGAATTTTATAAGCGCGATTGAAGTTTTTCGTCAAAATTCTTCCCGAGAAAATTCGAAAAGTCCTTGAGAGAGGGAGTCTCAGACGGAAAGTGGAGAGTCGAGGTGGCAGATGAAGGCGTGCAGAATGGACAATCGAGGAGATAATCCGAAATAAAGGCAAGCTGATTTCAACACAAAGGTGGCCAACTTGCATGGAAAGAAATTGGACAATTGTCCGGACGAAGAAGACCTGAAGAAGATTTTTGATATGCTTAAATCGAGAAATGCGAGTCGGAGATGGTGGACAGCGATGCTGGAGAGAGCGACTACGCGGGCGGCTGCGATGCTGGAGAGAGCGACTACGCGGACGAATCTGTTGAATTCGAGTGTGGGAGGCTTAAGCGAACAGTGTTGGAGGTTTAAGCGACCGTTCGATTGATGATGCCGATTTCGCTGCTGCAAGGAGACTCTGGATCACAGAAAAGGAAGAGATTTGAAGAACTGTCGCGGGCTCTTCGCGAAGAGAGGGAATCACCCGTCTCGGAGCCTCAGAGGTGAGCAGTTTTTCTGCAGAGAAATCGCCCCGGGCGAGTTGTATCTGGAGAGAGATAGGGGCAAAGTAATGAGCGGTATAGAACAAAGTGTTATTGGGAACCTTGTTTCCGGGTGTAGGGGGCTCATGCGTGAGAGACCTGAGAGAAAGACAGTCAGATTGTCGAAGAGGAGAGATGAAGCGGTGCTGCACCGGCTGGAAGTGATAAAAGGGAGCCTGGCTCCGACGGTCCTGGGCCGAGAGCGATTTCTGGAATCGTTGATTTTCAATGCTGTGTGTTGCAGAGGACGAAGCCGTCGCTTGGTGGAACGGTCCGCAGACGAGTGGAGCAGAGACTCCGAAAGCTGGTCGGTCGAAAGGTCGTCAAGTGGAAAAGACCAAAGGTGAGTTAGTTGAAAGTACTGTCCCGGTCGAAAGAAGACGTGAGCAGAACATGAGAGGACCGAGCGCGAAGAGTATAGAGGAGACATCTGGCGAAGAGTAGAGAGGCATAAAAGTAATCGAGTGCGAGGAGAAAACTGAAGCGACAAGAAAGTGAGCAAGACCGATGAAGGGTCGCATAAGGATCCAGTGAGAATTTTGAAAAAAGGTTCGATGAACCTAGAATTTGCATGAGATCCCGGAGCAGTTTTCGGGACACAGTAGGAATCGTTAAATCTTTCGTGGTTTTTCCTAGAGAGCCGATATCAAAGATGCTGTTTTTCGCGGGTAGAAACGTCGAGTTCAAAATCCGGAAAGTCGAGTAGTATGTGTTCCTATTTGTCCAGGCCAGAAGAGAGAAAATTTGACGGAGAAGGAGCCACAGGCAAGGAAAAGGCTTAAATACAGTCGTTTCGTTCCAGGCTCACAAGCAGCGGGGTGTGCAGTCACCTCGAGAGCATCGAGACAAGAATTGTTTGGTGGGCGCATCAACAAAGTCTCGTCTTTCGTCAGGAGCGCCGGTTTCCTAACACAGCGGTAGAGCGAACACATCAGTATGCGCAATGAAGTCTTGGTGGCGATGCTAGACTTCCAAGATAAACTTCGCCTTTTCATTTTCTAGCTACCAAAAACAACGCCACTAAAGCCTAAAAACAAGCAATAAAACTGTAATATATATCGTTGTGTTTGTTGTAGAAATTTCGTTTCTATTCGATCGATACCGAAACAGGAAAATGTATTATCCCGACCCGAATGGGGAGGAATAAGTCGGTTTTCAAACACCTTTAAATGAAAATGGGGTTGTTTCGCTAATTTTCTTATTGAAACGAAGTTAAGATTTTTCAGTTGGAAATGAGGTAGGCTATTTAGTTATTGTTTCGAAAAGAAAATTAGTCAAAAATAACAGTCGTAACTTGTTTTTATGAAAAAAGATTGAGTGAAAATCGGAAAAAATCACAAGTCCGGAGAATATAGGAAAATGTACGAAGAAGGAATTACAATACTACATTAAAACACATTGTTAACTAATAAAGTAGAAATCGTATTCAGAACGAAGTATAATACCAATAATAGGGGGTAGGTGCTGCCCAAATTTTGAATCGCCAGCAGCTCAAAGGCAGGCTGCCGGCGGCCCGGGGTTTGAACTGCGGGTTGTTCCCGTTTGAACCTCCTCCGGGCTGCCGATCACATACTTGTCACGGGCCGGGCCGGGCCGATTTCCAAATTTTCACCGGCCCGGCCCGGCCCGGCCCGGTCGGCCCGGGTAAGGCGTCTTTTTTCGAAAAACATGTTTTTCAGCGTTAATTTTTGAAAAAGTGGTTTTTGGGGCATTTTCTTCAAAAATTCGACTAAATTGATTATTTTTATTAGTTCTACAGTGAATTTAGTGATAAAAAAGCACTTGAAAATTATTTTTGTTTTCACCCCTTTAAATTTCCACCCGGGCCGACCGGGCCGGCAAAATTTTTCCTCGGCCCGGCCCTGACCCGGCCCGTCAAATGACAAGTATGGCCGATCACCTATTTCTCGGCATCCCCGTTTTACCTGTGCAAGCGAACACTTTTGTGAGAAGGTGGCCACGTAAATAAGAAGAGGCCAGCCGGATGAAGCGCCGATGGCGCGACAGCCAGGCTGGTATATAATGATCTACTGTGAGTGGATGAGAAGTTCAATTGAACACCAAACACATTTTTGAGAGACAATTCCGTAATAAACATCACTGCAAAAGCCCGCGAAAATTTTTTTGAAAATCATTTGCCAAACTTTTTTCTCACAGTACATTTTCATATTATTGGTAAGAGATTGACAAAGTGTTAGCTTATCAGCTTCGCATATATCATACTATATGATATCAAGGTTTGAACGCGTGCCGTGGATAAACTGAAAATAATCACAACTTTGAGTGAACAAAAAATTTGAGCCCTAGTTCTTATTGCAGCTGTATGTCAGGTTATGTTACACTTCTTGAATTCGGATATTATGCGGAACCCTCCAACTAACAAATGTTCAAAGCCGCTTGAATAATAACAACTATGACAATTTCTTACCGATCTGATTTTGGCCAATTTTTTCGTGCATTCGTTGCATGATGGGTAGCTGAAATGATCAGCGTTTATCAATCTTAGGGAATTTTTGAACGAATAAAACCTGGAAAAGTACTTACTTCCCTTTTGATATTTTATAATCGTAGTGCTTCGCTTCAACTGCACTAATGCACGTAAGCAGTAGCAAGATGACCTTGAACAACATTTTGGTTGATGGTTATCAGTCTGTCTTCAATGCTATTTTATACGCACAAATGTGCCGATCATAATGCATTCTGTAAGGAATATTCATACTCCTTAGGCTTTGACTGTATCTTAGTCTCATGACGTCACATTCCCGGGATCAAACCCGGAACTATTCGTCATCTGGGAAGGGCTCAGATATTGCCTTTTCCCTCTCCGGAAAGGGCACACTATCTCCTTCTTTCCAGGAGGCATCCAAGCTAGAAGGGAGTAGGATTCCTCAGAGACTGTCCAGGACAGATCTCTGATACCCTCTTACAGACCATGATCTCTCCGGATGCCCTTTGAGCCCAGCCGACATTCCATCACCGCCTCCAGGAGCTCACGCACCATGCCCTCCACTGCCGGAACACTCTCTCGCCACATGCTGCCGATCATGAGCTCATCCGGACACGCCCTCAGCATTCCAATATGGACTATATAAAATAGCTTTGAAGACAGCCTGATAACCATCAACCACGATGTTATTCAAGGTCATCTTGCTACTGCTTACGTGCATTTGTGCAGTTGAAGCTGAGCACTACGATTATAAAATATCAAAAGGAAAGTAAGTACTTTTCCAGGTTATATTCGTTCAAAAATTCCCTAAGATTGATAAACGCTGATCATTTCAGCTACCCATTATGCAACGAATGCACGAAAAATTGGCCCAAATCGGATCGGTAAGAAATTTTCATAGTTGTTATTATTCAAGCGGCTTTGAACATTTGTTAGTTGGAGGGTTCAGCATAATATCCGAATTCAAGAAGTGTAACATAACCTGACATACAGCTGCGATAAGAACTAGGGCTCAAATTTTTTGTTCACTCAAAGTTGTAATCATTTTCAGTTCATCCACGGAGCGTGTTCCAACCTTGATATTATATCGTATGAAATATGCGGAGCTGATAAGCTAACAGAGAAAGAATGCCTAATTGGGAAGGAAAAGCTATTTTCTGCGGTCAGAGCTATCAGTACTACGCTTTTCCCGCCATACGACTCCGTCGCCAGTCGCAGTTTGAGCTGTAGCCACATACTCCGAATTTGTCCAGACTAGTAAGTTTTGATGTTGCAATTAATGGACCTTTTTTTGTTTTCATCACCATACAATATGTTATCTTTCAGCGATCCATATGGCAAAGAGCTCAAAAAAGGAGATTGGAGTTGCGACAGCTGTATTACCTTACTTACGGCCGGACTCACTGTAAGCATACGCTCTTTGTCAATCTCTTACTAATAATATAAAAATGTACTGTGAGAAAAAAGTTTGGCAAATGATTTTCAAAAAAATTTCGCGGGCTTTTGCAGTGATGTTTATTACGGAATTGTTTCTCAAAAATGTGTTTGGTGTTCAATTGAACTTCTCATCCACTCACAGTAGATCATTATATATATATATATATGTAGATAGCTAGATAGATATAGATATTTATCCTTCTTGTTAGTATATTTTAAAAACTAAAACTCAAAACATATTTCAGTTTTGATTACATAATTATTCATTTTCAGATCCTAAAAACACCCATGAAGCATGCCAACAAAGCAGCGGCCACCTATTTTTGTGGGGAAAAACCTGAATGCAGATCTCAGTTCAAGACGGTCTTTGACATCACCGGCATTCTTGGAATGATCATAGCAGAAAAGGTATGCCTGTCTACTTTAAGGGAGTTAAACGAAATTAATCCACTTGGGCCAATACTGAATGGGTACCGATATTTTTGGGTACCTACTCTTTGGGTACCAAGTGATCTTTGGGTTCCAGTGATCTTTGGGTACCAATTCGAGATAATTATTCTTTGGGTACCAAGTGATCATTGGGTACCGGTGTTCTTTGGGTACCGATTTCTGGCGCCAACTCTTTGGGTACCAAGTGATCTTCGGGTGCCGCTGATCTTTGGGTACCAACTGATCTTTGGGTACCTGTTTCATCTTTTTATCACTCAAATTTTCGAATTTTTTGACAACCTTTTGGTTGAAGGTGTGGGGCTGAATGCGTGTGAGAGGCACTTTTTTGTTACCTCAGCTTTCTCTAAGGCTTAGGTTTCTTAGAAATTCGGAAAAAAATTGACAAAACCTATTAATAACCAATTTTGTCAATTTTTTCCGAACTTCTAAGAAACCTAAGCCTAAGAGAATGGTGGAAAATGGTCCCGCATAAGAATCACACAGATTGTGTAAACTTTCTTCTTTTTCCAGGACACTGTTTCGGAATTCTCAAAATTTTTTTTGAGTGCCACGGGTACCCAAAGATCAGTTGGTACCCAAAGATCAGCGGCACCCAAAGATCACTTGGTACCCAAAGAGTTGGTGCCTCAAATCGATACCCAAAGAACACTAGTACCCAATGATCACTTGGTACCCAAAGAATAGTTAGCTCGAATTGGTACCCAAAGATCACTGGAACCCAAAGATCACCTGGTACCCAAAGAGTAGGTACCCAAAAATATCGGTACCCATTCAGTATTGGCCTATCGATTGCGATAAAGCGCAGTTGTATTAATAGAAAAGAAAGAAAACAACATACCAAAAAATCTAGAAAAAACAATTGATTTTGAAACCAAGTTTGAACAGTTTCAGAAAACAATCTACGAGGTATGTAATTCTGTCGTCAAATGCAAGTGATAATTCCTTAACAATGCACACCTCCACTATTTAATTTCTTCTCAATAATCACTAAATTTTTTTCTTATAAATGAAATTTCGATGCATGGTCTTGTGATATGTTTTAATCCAGCAAACACATTTATTCGGAAAAAAAGATATAAGAACCCCCAATTTGAAAATGTTCCCTTTCGAGGTAAATATCGAAAAAGTCGATAAATTCTGTGCATTTTCCGAGTTTTGGAAACCATGAGAAAAACACTATTTTTTGTCTCAAAATGCTCAGAAAACAGGAAATTTAGTTTGAAAAAATTCTACCTATCAAGTTTTTTTTCGAATAGTGTGAGCTCAAATAGTGTGAGCTGACTAGTCACAGCTATTATTGAATGCTTCAGTATTCACACAATTTATATTTGGAAATATTTAAGATATTTATTTAGGTCCGCATGTGATCTATGTCGCTAGAGGGTCGCTGGAGAGATAGACAGTCAGAGGAAAAATGAAAAAAAAAGAGGCGGTGCTTCAGAGGAGGCGGAGCCGCGGGGACGGAGTGTTAACTCCTCGTTCGAATCATTCCACGCTTTCCTGCCTTCCATTTTCACATCGTTTCTTTTTTTCTCTTCCTGTACTTTTTGTATGTACTCGTACCCATAATTCATACTCTATAATTCCAGCTACTCCCTCACACAAATATCACAATGTTCATGGTCTCAAAGCCTTCCTTCGGAACCGGATGCTTCGCGTCCGCCTCAAGTTGCCAGAGTGAATACAACGGAAAAATTGAGAGTGACGCCGTCGGAAAGCAGAAATCCTCGATTGCTGGTCTCAAAGGATCTCTTCGTCGCAACTCATTGAATCTCTCACAGGATCTCTCGACTAGTGCTCAGCCAGAAATTTGTCATGCCGATGCTACTAATGTAAGTTTTTTTATTTGAATTCAGTGGGCAATGAAAAGGTTTCCCCCCAGGTGCTCATAGATCAAGAAAGAGCTTTTTGCAAAACTCTCACTTTTCTATCTTCAATTCTCATTGTCTGTCCTATGGTGACTCTCCTAGAGCACTTCAAAGAACACATTACACAAGTTTTTTTGCAAGAAGATACTTGTGGTGACGTAAAAACATTTCCCATTTCCAGATCGAAATCAACTGCTCCTCATCAGCCAGCCGTGCATTCTATGTGCGTGTAGAGGTGCCAACCGGCGAGCACGGATTCATTCACTTCTCATCAACAGAGACCACACAAGTGTTCACACCACTTCAGACCGGATGTGGACATGGAATCTGGAAATTCGTTGTGTGCACAATGGAGAATGGAAGGTAGGATTTTTTGCCTACAAAACTTTACCACTTTGGCGCCAACGTCATTTCCGTACCTAAAAATAGGCATCTGATAACAATAATTATTTTAAAAATAGCCCACAATTTCTCCAAAAAATTCAATTCTCTATTATGAGTTCCCTTTGTTCAAATACAAGGAATTACACACACAAACCAACTGATAACCAGTTTTCTCTATCTCTTATCAAATTCTTTGCCAGTTGTTTGTGTATTCATTCAATCTGCAAAGGAGAAGAGGAATACTAGAAAAACCACTACTAGAAATGTCAGTGTGATGAAATCTGATTCCGGGGTGTCTTTGCCGCGTTTTTACATTGAAAGGAATAAGCAACAAAACGGATTTCTCTCATTTTTCAGTGAAATCGCCCACTCCCAAGTGTCACGCAACCTCGACGGTGTCGGAATCCTCTTCTTCAACGTCTTCGATGATCTGGAAATCCGTTTGACTCAGCAGGAATTTCTCCACATCAGCCACTGTCATACCATTCGTCATTAGGCTCTCTCAAATCACAGAATTTTATCCATTTTCCATTCTTTATCAACTTTTTTCCCTTCCTCTCACATCTCACCATAATTCATGCCATTCCATTTTCTCATATAGTTTTAAGAACTTTAAGAATTTAATTTTTTGAAAAACGAAACAAGAATCCAAAATCCTCGGGATTTCTCCGGGTACTCTAACAAATTTCTTTTTGAGCAGATTTCCTACTCTTTCAGCCACTCTGAAGAATCTTTCTCATTCACAAGTTGTTCATAATAAAATCATTTGGTTATAAAATATTCAATTTTTCAAATCAAAGGCATTTTAAGTATAAAAACTAGCGTCCCGAGCCTAACGGCTCGCTCCGCCAGACTCGGCTGCGCCTCGAGCCCAGTGCTTAGCAAGTTTTACATTCAAAAGTTGGTTTTTAATAAGTGGCAAGTGAAAGCTGACTTTATTACCAAGAATTTAAGCCTCTGAGTTCGAAACAATGTATACCCGTTGGTTCCGCAATTTATTTTGTGTTCGATCGAAAAACCCGGCATTTTTCTACGACTCAGTGTTGAAAACGCGATCATGGAATGCGTCCGGTTTCGTTATTTTTGATTAGGCTTCTTTGCTCTATTCCAGTTTAGATGTCCTTCGAATATTCAGACGCCCCTTGAACACTTTCAGTGATTATTACTGTTGATGGGTTTTTTGTACACATTTTTTTTTCGGATCCACAAGTTTCGTAAAACTGAGTGAGTTACAGTCGCCTAAAGATTTGGCCAGAAAAACCTCTTTGAATCCAATAGGTATGATGTAACCGATTTCGGTGGGCGGAGCTTTGCCGTGCGAGCTCAACTTTTTTTCTTGATTTTTAAATTTTTCTTTCGATTATCTGCTTACGCTTTGATTATCTGCTTACGCTTTTCGATTCGCTGACTACTCTGTATATATAAATTAAGAAATGAAAAAAATATTAAGAAATTAAATTTTTTAAATTAAGAAAAAAAGAAAAAAATTTTTTAACCTTCACGTCATTTTTACGTAATTTTTAAATTTGCTCATTTTTTGAGGTTATTTGAGTGTAACTCGAAGCTAACAGATCTAATTCAAAATCTGATTTTTTAGCCATCTTTCCCATGCCCAGTTACATAACCGTACCAAATTTTAACACTCCCGGTCCAATACAACTCGAGATATCGAGAGAAAAGTGAAAAATCGAGAAAAAAAAGTTGAGCTCACATTTTTATGGCTGTAAATCTTATTTTTCCAGATATCTAAATAATTTTTACATGTCTCAATAGCCAGATGTTCAGAGATCTTAAGTCCATAAAATCCCACAGAAATATTCAAAGCTGGCGCGGTACGAAATAGAAAACGGCTAAAATCATAAATTTCTCAAGCCATTTATTTTAGAGGAAAAAGTTGCTCTCGGTTTTGTGCCCATAACTTTGCACTGAATACTTCGAACCTACCCCCTCTGAGTCGCCACATTCGTATTTACTTTTAAAGTAAATTCAAAAAAGAACTTTTCGAAAATCTTTACAACGAAAAAAGTTATTCAAAAAATGACTGCACCTCAAAATTTTTGACAGAATTATCGACATTTTTGGCGAAGCTCCGCCTACCGAAATCGGCATCCTCATACCAACGTGATTTAAGAGGCACTATCTGTAAGAGTGAGAATGTTTGTGTTGGGCCTTGGCACAGTTGCAAAAAGTTGTTTCAATCCAAACTCTTTTTATATCATACATACCCCTATGGTAGTGATTTACAAAAAATATGTCACCAGTGCCCTATGACGTCATCCTAGGAAAATATGCCCAATAATCGACTTTTCACCCAAAAATTCATAAAAATTTCAATTTTCGAGATAACTCTGCGAAACTTTCGGTACATGTTAGGAGTGTTTTTGACTATTTCTACACAAATTTTCAGCCCTCCAGACACCCCAGAAACCGTTCAAGTGAATTTCACTTTCATGTTTTTTCAACTTTTCTCAAAAATTCCCTCTAGAAGCCATAAAATTTTAAATCGTATTCATATTCCCCGCAAAAAGTTTCATTAGGTACAATTAAAAACATCAAAAAGTAGGGGGACCATTTTGAGATATTTCGATTTTTTCAAAAATCACATAAGGGTCCCCCTTATGAAAAAAATTTTTTCACGAAAAATTCGAAAAAAAAATTTGCTTCGAAAACAATCATAATATTAATAAAACACATGAAATAAACCAATTCCAAAATTTTACACCTTAAAAATTGGTTTGAACAGATTTCGAATTTTTCTTCATCAAAATTTTTTCCCATTTTTTGAGGTTTTCGTCAATAATTTGTACAGAAGCCATAAAATTTTAACTGATGCACTAAATTCCCGCAATATTTAACATATGATCCAATTAAAATCAACTGAAAACAAGGGGACCATTCTGAGATATTTTCATTTATTTCGAAAATCACATAAGGGTCCCCCCATGGAAAAAAATTTTATCGAAAAAAACATTCGACATCATTTTGACGCAAAAACGTTCAAAACTTATTTACAAACGGTTTTGTAAGATTTCATAAAAACTTTGAACGGTTTTGCATCAAAATAATGTCGCATTATTTTTTCGATAAAATTTATTTCCATGGGGGGGACCCTTATGTGATTTTCGAAATAAATGAAAATATCTCAGAATGGTCTTCTTGTTTTCAGCTGATTTTAATTGGATCTTATGGTAAATATTGCGGGAATTTAGTGCATCAGTTAAAATTTGATGGCTTCTGTACAAATTATTGACGAAAACCTCAAAAAATGGGAAAAATTTTGATGAAGAAAAATTCGAAATCTGTTCAAACCAATTTCTAAGGTGTAAAATTTTGGAATTGGTTTATTTCATGTGTTTTATTAATATTATGATTGTTTTCGAAGCAAATTTTTTTTTCGAATTTTTCGTGAAAAAATTTTTTCCATGAGGGGGACCCTTATGTGATTTTTGAAAAAATCGAAATATCTCAAAATGGTCCCCCTACTTTTTGATGTTTTTAATTGTACCTAATGGAATTTTTTGCGGGGAACATGAATACGATTTAAAATTGTATGGCTTCTAGAAGGAATTTTTGAGAAAAGTTGAAAAAACATGAAAGTGAAATTCACTTGAACGGTTTCTGGGGTGTCTGGAGGGCTGAAAATTTGTGTAGAAATAGTCAAAAACACTCCTTACATGTACCGAAAGTTTCGCAGAGTTATCTGGAAAATTGAAATTTTTATGAATTTTTGGGTGAAAAGTCGATTATTGGGCATATTTTCCTAGGATGACGTCATAGGGCACTGGTGACATATTTTTTGTAAATCACTACCATAGAGGTACATATGCTGTAAAAAGAGTTTGGATCGAAACAACTTTTTGCAACTGTGCCAAGAGGAATCCTCATCTTACAGACAACGCCTCTTAAAGAGAGGGGGTGATCTGAAGAAAGTTACAAGGCTGGTGCGCCTTAGACGCGTTACAGAGAACACGGCATCCTTCAGTTAGTGAGTCTAAAGATTTGAGACCAGGGAGTCCAAAACGTTAAAAAAATAGCATAATGAGAAATTTAAGTTAAAAAAAGGTAACATCTTCTACAAAATCGAATTTTCAGTCGAAATTTTGATTCTCTAGGTACGATTTAGCTAAAAATACTGATAAAATATTGATTCTGATTTGCAGTTCACACAAAAAATAAAATCAAAACAGAATTTTTCAGCATTTTACCACAATTTTTATCATTGCTTGGTTATTTGAACTCGAAATCAAAAAATGCTTCTAATTCTTTGAATTTCGCACTCAAGTCGTCAATTTTCTATTCTTTCTTTCCGGAAAGTTTTATGATTCCTGATAAGCCATTGCTTGCAGAGTAGACAAAGCTTTTTTGGCGCCGTACTTATATTTTGAGATAATGAGAATGATATATACATAAGTCTAAAATACAAGAAATGACGGTTATCAGTGGCGTGACTGATAGTAAGAAATTGGGAAATAATACTGATAATGGTGTTCTTTGTTTCAGTAGAGGTTGCAAAAGTCTAGCCCTTGCGTTTTGTGATGCATGAAATCCTAGCTTACCGTGAAACTTGCTACAGAGGGGCACCCGCTAGCAAAAGTTTGAAGCACCCTATCTCGGCGGACTTTAAAGATATGAAAAAACTTTTAATTGAAGAAATATTCTATGAATATTAGGCTATATTTTGTCAGTGAGCAGCTTTTTGATATTTCATTTGGGAACCGAGATATACAGCTGCGAATAAGCACTGTGCCTCTATTACATGTTTTACGGTATATGTACCAAAAAAGGTTGTCATCATTGAAACATCAAGAGAGTCTTACTCAAAAACAAGAGGATTGGGGGAGCTAAATCAATTATACTGATTTCAAGACCGGGGGAATTCAAAATCACGTCAACTGAACTTCTTCACTATATAATTTTCTCTGCTGTCAATGTTAAGATCTCCCTGTTTCTCAACCTGGATACTGATTAACTTTCGAATGTGAACGAACGTGGCTGAAAGTATTTCAAAATCAAACGAATGCTCCACATAATTATACAATCAATACTCAAAAGCTCGAGAATATCTTTTGAGCAAAAACAATTGATTTCGAAACTTAGTTTGTACAACTTCAGAAAGCCATTGATGAGGACTGTCGCTTGGCCATGCAATGTAAGGGATGAATGCCACAACAATGCATACCAGCACTACTTCAGTTCTTCTCATTAATCACGAAATGTTTGTTTCTGATAAATGACATTTGTATGCATGGGCTTGTGATCACAGTTTCAATCCAGTAAACACATTTATTCGACAAAAAAAATATTTGTAAATTTATAAAAGTGTACTGATATACAGATTTCAAATGATTTAACAATATCTGCTCTTTTGACGAAGCATTTGATCAATGGCATTAAATACTTTGGGGTAAATGTAATGACTATAATTGTAAATTAGATCATCAACTGTTTTTCTGTTTATTTTTCCTCCTTGATTGTCCAAAAGAATTTCTTGAAATTTACGCTTAAAAATAGTGCGAATAGCGGGAAAGCGCTTGTCCAAGAACGCGATAACGGGAGGGAAATTTTTTTCAAAAAAGTAAAAGCTATCGAGACTTCTATCTTCGGATCGATCCCTCAAATTGAAGTATTCCTCCACGGTTAAGGCAGATGCGAGCTCGTCTGCACTCGGCTTCCTATAGTGTGTCCAGGGTTCTGGAGGAGCAAATCCGAGAGCAGCGCGCATTTCCGTCGACGCAATTAAATCGGTCGCTTCTTTTATCAAATGATTATTGAAAGCCACCACGTAAATAGGTCTTATTGAATTGCCCGACAGTTGCTCGTGCTCTAGATGCGTGACGCATGAAGCAGCAATTTTGGTCAGCTCGTCGTCAATGACGAAAGGAGATGGTGTGGATGGCGGTTCATGCGCAGAGGAGAGGTTGACTGATGTTGCTGCAGGTGAAGCAATGGAAGTAGCGATTCTATCTTGAAAAGTTTGCAATTTTAGGCACTTTTTAAAGCCGAAATCGAGACATTTCTATTTGCTACAAACATACCTGCATGTATTATTATTCCAATGCAGAGACATGTGATGAGTCTAGTTAGCATTCCTTTAGCTGGAAGTATATGACAATATTTAATGTTTTTAAGTAATGTAAGTACATAAATGTGAGAGCGAAACAAATACCTACGGAGAATGCAACAAGGATAGTCAACCGTTAAAGAGCGAATACGAACAATATTTATAATGATCTATGTAAGAATATAATAGGTGTGGTTATTTTCAAACAGACACCAGATTTCAATAAATGAAAGAAGAAAGCGACATTAGATCGGCCTATTTCTACATATTTCACATGCCGACCCATTTTAGACGGAAAGTGAAAGTCTCTTTCTGTCACACTCTAAACCCGCCTGGATAGAGACAATTAGACTACTTATCTACTTTAAAATAAATTCAATTGTTTATTAATCGCTCTTGAGATCGTTCATTGAGATTAAAACTGACTTGAAGGGAATTTCACGTTTCAATTTTTTCAATTCGCTGTTCGGTTGCGACCAGGGTTGCCGCCGAAAAAAAATTTATTTTCGGTTTTTCGGGTTTTTCGGGTGTATAGCGCCGAAAATATTTTATTTTTTTCGTCTCCCGAAAAAAAAGTTTTCGTTTTTTCGGTTTTGGAAAAGAAGGTCAATTTTTAAGGTGTTTTTATTAATTTCCTAACTGTTTTCAGTATATTTTTTTGATTTTTCGGGTTTTTGAGAGGTTTTTAGGCGAACAAAAAAAGTTTTCGGGTATTTTTAGGCGACCGAAAAAAAATTTATTTTTTTTCGGGTATTTTTTCGGAGGCCGAAAAAATTTATTTTTTTTCGGCTTTTTTTCAGGAGGCCGAAAAAATTTATTTTTTTCGGGTCAAATTTTTTTCGGCGGCAACCCTGGTTGCGACACGTGTATTTATTTATTCAGTCTTCTTTTTTCCAAAAAAAACAACTCCTCTGCCACATAGAGTCATTATCATCTGCGCTCCGCTGAAATTATTAAAGATTTTAGCGCGAAATTTAAAATAATTTTTTAGTGGAATCGATCTAGAAACGCAGGAAAACTGATATGAATCGGCTCATAGTCGATCAAGCTGCGTATCGAAATGCCACAACCGAACAGCGAATTGAAACAATTGAAACGTGAAATTCCCTTCAAGTCAGTTTTAATCTCAATGAACGATCTCAAGAGCGATTAATAAACAATTGAATTTATTTTAAAGTAGATAAGTAGTCTAATTGTCTCTATCCAGGCGGGTTTAGAGTGTGACAGAAAGAGACTTTCACTTTCCGTCTAAAATGGGTCGGCATGTGAAATATGTAGAAATAGGCCGATCTAATGTCGCTTTCTTCTTTCATTTATTGAAATCTGGTGTCTGTTTGAAAATAACCACACCTATTATGTTCTAACATAGATCATTATAAATATTGTTCGTATTCGCTCTTTAACGGTTGACTATCCTTGTTGCATTCTCCGTAGGTATTTGTTTCGCTCTCACATTTATGTACTTACATTACTTAAAAACATTAAATATTGTCATATACTTCCAGCTAAAGGAATGCTAACTAGACTCATCACATGTCTCTGCATTGGAATAATAATACATGCAGGTATGTTTGTAGCAAATAGAAATGTCTCGATTTCGGCTTTAAAAAGTGCCTAAAATTTGAGGGATCGATCCGAAGATAGAAGTCTCGATAGCTTTTACTTTTTTGAAAAAAATTTCCCTCCCGTTATCGCGTTCTTGGACAAGCGCTTTCCCGCTATTCGCACTATTTTTAAGCGTAAATTTCAAGAAATTCTTTTGGACAATCAAGGAGGAAAAATAAACAGAAAAACAGTTGATGATCTAATTTACAATTATAGTCATTACATTTACCCCAAAGTATTTAATGCCATTGATCAAATGCTTCGTCAAAAGAGCAGATATTGTTAAATCATTTGAAATCTGTATATCAGTACACTTTTATAAATTTACAAATATTTTTTTTGTCGAATAAATGTGTTTACTGGATTGAAACTGTGATCACAAGCCCATGCATACAAATGTCATTTATCAGAAACAAACATTTCGTGATTAATGAGAAGAACTGAAGTAGTGCTGGTATGCATTGTTGTGGCATTCAGCCCTTGACCCTTGATCTAGAAAATCAGCATAATTGGAATAATTTCTTTGATCTAGCTTGTCGCCCCCCATCTTTCTTTTAAGTGAGACTTTTTTAATGCTTCAATCGGATTTCATGCACTACGAGCCAGACTTTTGCAACCTCTACTGAAACAAAGAACACCATTATCAGTATTATTTCCCAATTTCTTACTATCAGTCACGCCACTGATAACCGTCATTTCTTGTATTTTAGACTTATGTATATATCATTCTCATTATCTCAAAATATAAGTACGGCGCCAAAAAAGCTTTGTCTACTCTGCAAGCAATGGCTTATCAAGAATCATTAAACTTTCCGGAAAGAAAGAATAGAAAATTGACGACTTGAGTGCGAAATTCAAAGAATTAGAAGCATTTTTTGATTTTGAGTTCAAATAACAAAGCAATAATAAAAATTGTGGTAAAATGCTGAAAATTCTCTTTTGATTATATTTTTTGTGTGTGTTTTTATCAGAATCATTATTTTTCACTATTTTTGGCTAAATCGTACCTAGAGAATCAAAGTTTCAAAAAAAAGTAGTGTTCTCTGTAACGCGTCTAAGGCGCACCAGTCTTGTAACTTTCTTCAGATTTTTTACTTAAAATGCCTTTGATTTGAAAAATTGAATATTTTATAACCAAATGATTTTATTATGAACAACTTGTGAATGAGAAAGATTCTTCAGAGTGGCTGAAAGAGTAGGAAATCTGCTCAAAAAGAAATTTGTTAGAGTACCCGGAGAAATCCCGAGGATTTTGGATTCTTGTTTCGTTTTTCAAAAAATTAAATTCTTAAAGTTCTTAAAACTATATGAGAAAATGGAATGGCATGAATTATGGTGGGATGTGAGAGGAAGGGAAAAAAGTTGATAAAGAATGGAAAATGGATAAAATTCTGTGATTTGAGAGAACCTAATGACGAATGGTATGACAGTGACTGATGTGGAGAAATTCCTGCTGAGTCAAACGGATTTCCAGATCATCGAAGACGTTGAAGAAGAGGATTCCGACACCGTCGAGGTTGCGTGAAACTTGGGAGTGGGCGATTTCACTGAAAAATGAGAGAAATCAGTTTTGTAGCTTATTCCTTTCAATGTAAAAACGCGGCAAAGACACCCCGGAATCAGATTTCATCACACTGACATTCCTAGTAGTGGTTTTTCTAGTATTCCTCTTCTCTTTTGCAGATTGAATGAATACACAAACAACTGGCAAAGAATTTGATAAGAGATAGAGAAAACTGGTTATCAGTTGGTTTGTGTGTGTAGTTCCTTGTATTTGAACAAAGGGAACTAATAATAGAGAATTGAATTTTTTGGAGAAATTGTGGGCTATTTTTAGAATAATTATTGTTATCAGATGCCTATTTTTAGGTACGGAAATGACCGTTGGCGCCAAAGTGGTAAAGTTTGGTAGGTAAAAATTCCTACCTTCCATTCTCCATTGTGCACACAACGAATTTCCAGATTCCATGTCCACATCCGGTCTGAAGTGGTGTGAACACTTGTGTGGTCTCTGTTGATGAGAAGTGAATGAATCCGTGCTCGCCGGTTGGCACCTCTACACGCACATAGAATGCACGGCTGGCTGATGAGGAGCAGTTGATTTCGATCTGAAAAATCGGAAATGTTTCTACGTCACCACAGGTATCTTCTTGCAAAAAAACTTGTGTAATGTGTTCTTTGAAGTGCTCTAGGAGAGTCACCATAGGACAGAAAATGAGAATTGAAGATAGAAAAGTGAGAGTTTTGCAAAAAGCTCTTTCTTGATCTATGAGCACCTGGGGGAAAACCTTTTCATTGCCCACTAAATTCAAATAAAAAAACTTACATTAGTAGCATCGGCATGACAAATTTCTGGCTGAGCACTAGTCGAGAGATCCTGTGAGAGATTCGATGAGTTGCGACGAAGAGATCCTTTGAGACCAGCAATCGAGGATTTCTGCTTTCCGACGGCGTCACTCTCAATTTTTCCGTTGTATTCACTCTGGCAACTTGAGGCGGACGCGAAGCATCCGGTTCCGAAGGAAGGCTTTGAGACCATGAACATTGTGATATTTGTGTGAGGGAGTAGCTGGAATTATAGAGTATGAATTATGGTTACAAAAAGTACAGAAAGGGAAAAAAGAAACGAGGTGAAAATGGAAGGCAGGAAAGTGTGGAATGATTCGAACGAGGAGGTAACACTCCGTCCCCGCGGCTCCGCCTCCTCTGAAGCACCGCCTCTTTTTTTCGTTTTTTCCTCTGACTGTCTATCTCTCCAGCCACCCTCTAGAGACATAGATCACATGCGGAGAATTAGAGAAGTGTATTCTATATATTTTTTGTCGTCGTCGTGCTCAGAAGTACGGACGTCTTCAGGACATCATCAGGGCAAAGTAGAGAGCAGCTCAAAATGTGGATCAAACAGCAGTTCCAGAAGCATTGAGGACTAAAACTCTTGATTGTTGTTGTGTGGTTCTGAGAATGGGGTTACTGGTCAACAAGAGAGAGTGAGGCTAATCAGAATGTATGAGGTTCGGAAGATTGAATGGTTCCCCATCAAAATCATGTGCAAGAGACAGACTGCGTTTTTTTTAGTTAAAGAACTTACAAGGGAAGATCATGGAGTCAGTTTGGAGGTATAAGACGTAACTTTTATTATTGAAAAGCTGGAAAAACGCTAATTCCAAATATACATTTAGTTTTTGCCCTCGAGGCCTGGTATTCGAGAAAAATGAGGACAAAGTTATGAAAGATGTCAAATTATTACCTTATTTTCGGTCGTTTAAAAGGTAATAATTTGTTATTTTTCTTAGGTCACGTCCTATAACTCACGTTTACTCGGAGGCCTTCCCTAGTTAGACCGCTTATTCTAGACAGGATCCAAACTCTGACATCAATCGAGGAACTCCAAATTACACCAACCAAAGAAAAACGAAAACTGATGTCTGATTTTTTCCCACTCATTCTGAAATTTTTGTACCTTATGAAAATTGTATGAAAATTGCGGTATTGCCACTCCCTAGATGACTAACGTCTCACATGAACTCATTTTTTCTGATAACAAACTCTTTGACAAGTATGTATGTACAAACTAGAAGTGAGTCAGGAAATAAATCTTCGAATTATGAGAAAAAGAAATGACTCAGAAAACTGTTCTACGGATCTGAGGAAATAGTCGTCAGAGAGGATCCACGGAGGCTTACATGTATTTTGTCAACATTCATAGACGGAGTTGAGCCGGTGATGCATATTTGTTCATCCGGATGTCCGCGTCCCATCAAAAACATTCAAGGAATGTGTCCTTGAAAGAAGTTCAACTAGTGGAATCCTTAATGTCGAAAAGAGCAGAAAAACACGAGTGCATCCCTCATCGCTACAGAATTTCAGCTCTCCTCACAACAAAAATATAGGGTTTTGGTGAAAAAGGAATAGTGAGATGTACAAGGAAATGAGGGGGTGTGGTGTTGGAAGAAGAAGAATTGTATTGTGGTTTGTTTGTGACAAGGAACTAAGCCACGTGGTGGAGTTATAGGAATTGGGTCGACTAGACTGCAATCACCAAGTAAGCACTAACAAAGGATTCTGAATCCGCGCACGTCATTTATACCACTAAACGAGTACAAAGTAATCTAATGGAGCACACAACAAAAAAACATACTGCTTATCTCTCCCCCATGATAACTCTTTAGCGCCAGAGACTAATTTCAGATTTTCGTAAATAAACAAAAGCGTTTCGGAAATTTCCAGATTCTTCCATATCTTTTAGATAATTCCTTGGAAACCGTCTAAAAATAGAGTGGATTTTGGTTTTGAGATTATAAGGCAAAGCAGCATTTTTTTCCTTTTTCGCAGGGAGGCAAAAAAGGAACAGAGAAAAAACACAGAATTTGTGTTTTTCAGAATGACATAGTAGACAAGGAACTCCTTCTAGTTTTTTTTCCTCTGATTCTCTGAGTTTCTTGCTCCGAAGTGAGGGTGTATTCTGAATTCATAGAACATGTGGGGGTCCCCGTGTTGTGGGTGAGGGAGTTCTTGGGAATCAGAATGTGTTCTTCTTAGTACGGGTTTTTATAGTTTCTAAGAAGAAAAGGGTTCACGGAGAATGAAAAAGGAATGATTACAAGGAATGTGAGATGAAAACCACCAGAATTTCCGGGTGTCTAATTTTCTTTTCCGTCACCTTTTCTCTTTATTCCACAGACTTTTTGATTCTACAAGCTATCCTCCCTCAAAACCTACAACTAATAACGCCAATTCATCATTAAATAAAGATAAAACAACTTTGAGTCATCAGGCTCATCGGAGAAGATAGCGGGAAGCGGAAAACAAAAAAAGAAGAAAATATATACGAAATACGCAAAAAACACGCAAAAACAACAACAAAGTAGAGAAGTGGGGGGAAAACAAGATACTAATTTGATATGGCGTTGAGGAATTGAGTAATTATCAAGCGGGAGACATCCGGATAAACGGGGGACCCCGATTTCACAGGAAAGCTCGAGGAAGTGAAGAATATACTAAAATATAGTCATAAAGGACATCCGGACTATTCTTAACACAGGCAATGACGTGACACAGTCATCGTCATCGTGATGATTCTCTTTTTACCCGAAAAAGCTGGTTGAGAAGGGGGAGAAATGAAACGACACATAAATCAATATTGACAAGAAATTGGAAAAAAAAGTGACGACGAGAATTGTGATTCCTGATTCAACCTAGCAGCAGACAACACAGTTCAGTATTTATTTCGGGTGGGAGTCTCAATTTTCTTTTGAGAGTCTTTTTAACCGGCTGCGTCTCTTCAGTAATTGCTTGTCTATCACTTTCTCAAAGAGTAGTACTAGGGGGGAGGAGGCTGGCAATTAATCAGCGACAAAATGAGAGAAAAAGAGGGGAGCCTGAACAAAGTGCAAGAAAAGTGTATGTGAGGGTGTCTGGTGACTTTTAAAAGTTCAAAGGGAAGAATTTGGGGCTCCGCGACAATTCGCAACCGCGACATTCCGCAACTGCGACATTTCACAACTCACGTAGGTTTCGCAACTGCCACACTTCGCAACTGCGACATTTCGCAACTAGTCATTTCGCAACTACGACGTTTCGCAACTACGACATTTCGCAACTACGACGTTTCGCAACCACACCGCGTTTGTATATTTGGGTCAGTGGAAAATGTTCAGTGTACCAAAAAGTCTGGGAACATATTTGAAAACAATTAAATAGACGAAAAAGTTATCTGACCCATTTTCTGACTAAACTAGGTTAAACTATTGCTAGTTCTATGGTTGCGAAATGGCTAGTTGCGAAATGTCGTAGTTGCGGAATGTCGTAGTTGCGAAATGTCGCAGTTGCGAAATGAACAGTTGCGAAGTGTCGCAGTTGCGAAACCTACGTGAGTTGCGAAATGTCGCAGTTGCGGAATGTCGCGGTTGCGAATTGTCGCGGAGCCGAATTTGGAACTCATGACTTTAAATTTGGGCTGGAATTGAAACAGTGTTTCAAAATAGCCTGAAATTTTGAGACTGTCATAATTGCCCAAACATTATCTAAAAAAATGTTAAAACACCAGTTAATCCGGTCAAAAATTGACCAGAACACGTGTATTAAAGAATTATCCGAATTAGGCTTAAGCCCGAGTCGGATTATCCTGGATTAATTACACTTTGAATAAACCAGATCAGATCAAATCTAAACTTTTTTGATATTTTGATCCAAGGCACCAGAAATATTTTAATTGACACGTCAGATTCCTTTTTTTTGAATTAGATAGTTTGGTGGACATCAAACTAGTTTTATTTCTCGAATTCCTATTTTTTCTCTCGATGTAGGTACACGAACCCGGTTACAAACTTCACACATCAACACAATTGACATCTACACAAAATTCAGTTTCCTCCCGATCCATTGTGAGTTGTAAAGTTCAGTGTTCAATGCTAATGAATGGAATATTAATATTGAAATTCTATTTTTCTCTCTGCAGATTATGTATATCAGAGACTAGAGACCAGAAGCCCACGCTATTTTTGCAAGCCATGCTACCATAACTACCATTACCTTCTCGAAATGTTTACCAGTGAGCTAATACGTATCTCCCCGAGAAGCCCTTTTCTCCAGACACCTCAAATTGCCACGTGTGAATGCTACGTCTTCTGAAAGTCACTTCACTTGCACATCTCACTGCTGACGACTCTTGATGATTTGGTCCCATGCGTATTTAGACACAGGAAAAGTGCTTCACATTGAAACGTCGACTAGTCGGTGTTGCTTAGCAAGAAGCACACTAAATGTGACCTGGTCTGGGCTAAACGAAACGAGAAGTGATCATGATTTATGGCATTTCGGCGGGAGTGGAAATTGGTGAAGGGAGGACTAGTACGAAATACTAAAAAAATGTTGGAGGGCTTTTGGAAATGCAAAGGATAGGCAATTCGGGGACTAGGAATACTAGCTGGTCGTCGGTTAAGGTGCAGATTTAGGTGGCCTAACGATCTCGATAGATGCCTAAGATCTACCTCAAGACCTCTGTTACCAACTGCTCATCAAACATTCCATATCAATTCTAACCACAACAATTCCAGTCGCATAAAAATACTACCTCTAGAAACAAGGTGTTCACGTTCCTTCAACGTCACCGATCGGCGTCCTCAGTCTGTGGAGTGAGGTGACGAAAAACTAATGCCTGCCGAAACACGAGTGTAGTGTGTTGTTGTGTAAACAGAGGTGAGAGGAACAAATAATAGTAGTTGAAGGAGATTGGTGAACTTGATCAGAGGAGATAGAACACACGTGAAATTGCTTCCGTAAAAAAGTGATCAGGTCCAAATTGGTCTGACTTCTGGTGCTGTTTTTGTGATGTCGAATGATCTTGATGCTTCAGATCGATCATTGTTACAGGGGGACTAATGATTAGTTAATTGGTGTATAAGGATCCCGGGAAAAGATAGTATTTAGGGCAGGCAGATCTAGCTCCAACTCTCATTCTAGCTCATTTTGCACTTTGCCCCTTTACATTATTTGTCGTGACTTTTTCTAATTTTTTTTGTTTTTTTTTTTTCAATTTTTCAATTTCTAATTCCCCTTCTTATCTCTATCACCCACACGGCTCTCAACATTCCTCTAGAGAATCGAGTTTGGCTTTTCTGTAGAGAATGAAAAGGCAATATCTTCTCTCTGAAAGAAATGAGGAATTTCTAGTTTCATGCGCTCCATACATCCACGTGTCGCCCACCCGCTTCCACGTGAATCCATGGTAAATGTGCACCCGAATGTCGATGCACGGTACAAAGGTCTAGACCAAGAACACGAGGGAAGAAGAGAAGGATTATCTGAGGAATATGGGGAGGTTATGCAAAATTTCGGAATAATGTGGAATTGAGGACGACGACGACGTAGATGGTCGAAACAATGTGCGGTCGAAATGTGCGAGCGTGAGAGGATTCTGGAGAGGCAGAAGGCGTCATGTGCTCAAAGAGTGCACTGTATCTGTTTGAAGTCTATCATAAAAAATCACTTCTCTCCCATCATACATAGTTAGTACCAGCACCATCCAGGTACCGCCATCACATTTCCATCTCAATTAATCACCCATCTCCTTCTTCCTCCAATAAACCATCTCATTCTCTCACGCATAATAAAGAGTGGTGCTCGGTGCCAGGGTGACTCTCTCCCCCTCGCACCCGCCGCGGGCGGCACCGTGCTCCCCTCAACCGGTACCACCACCCCACTTTCTCTCTCGTCCCGCGCACCACGACGATGATACATAGTGAGGGAAGGAGAAAACGGACAGAGGGGAACAGATGGGAGTCGGGGGGCACCGAAATGGAAAGGGCGCCCGGCGCTTTTGTGTAGAGGAAAGGGTGGATGGTGGCAGGCACAAGGGCTGGCACTGCCATGTACTTTTTTGTGAGAGATGGTAATGGGATGGGGACGTTCTTTTTTTGTTAAGCAGTGAATGAGGGGCCTAAAAGGACATCCAGTCAGGGCACCGATTCGCACTTTTGATCTTCGATACGATTTCTGCAAATTAGGGGGAATCCCATTACACTCTCTCCTTGGTCTAGTCGATGACCGTTTAATCACCGTGATTTAAAAAAAAAGAGGAGAAAGAAATTTGGAAGAGGGGTGTCTGCTGCAGACAAGGACATCTGGCGCGTATGTTTGTATACAAGACACGAAATGAAACGAGACACAAGCCAGGAGACGGGGGTCAAATTATTTCCTATTAGTAAAGCTACAAATGCTAGTTGTATAGTAGCACTACCGCAGGTGGCATATGTGTCAATCTGAAGAGATTTTAGTACAGATCTCTAGGGTTGGCTCAGGTGGCCCACGTACCAGTTGTATAGCCCGTATAGAAGTGGTTGAGTCTGACTTGGAGCTTGTTCAGGGGTTTTGAAGACGTTGATGTCTAGCTATCAGCCCAGTTGATCACAAGACTATGCTAATTCTATTCATAGACCTCTCCTTCTGTAGATCAGTAAGAAAGTGTATGCTAATGATCATGGATAGTGATCATCAGATAGCTTCTCCTACAATTGATCAAGACCACACCGATTCAGATGACGCGAGGAAGGAGAAAATTCTGGTTACTTCTGCATAATTGTGAAGACAATGGTGGTGTCTTGTTGTGATGATCATAGAGTAATTTTTTATTTTCTAACCTAAAAATTTCAGGAGGGACTTCTAGGAGGGAAAGTGTGAGGGAACAAAGAAAACACATAGCGAAGCAGATGAGAAGAAAATTGTTCATTGATGGTTTTCTAGTAGAAATTGAAAGTAAGTGAACTTTGACGAATACGGGGACAAGGGGTTCCCCACAGGTCAAGTAGTTCGCATAAGAGGAGACAAAGAGGGGAGAAAATGTATAGAGGAAAGGGAAAGAATAACCTTACTTCATAATGTTTTTAGATTTTTTCAGAAAAAAGGAAACAGTTGAGAAAACTACTGTTAGACATGAAATAGGTGCGCTCTAGTGGTGCCTCTTTGCAGTGGTATATCTCGGTACCCAGAGGAAATATCAAAAAGCTGCTCTTTGACAAAATATAACCTAATATTCATATAATATTTCTTCAGGTTAACGTTTTTTTCATATTTTCAAAGATAATCAAGATAGGTAGCTCAAGTGTTGCGGTAACAACAATAGTCTTCTGAAAGTTCAGTAATGAAGTCGGAATTTCGACCGCAATTTGTAGTTGTCACTTATATGTTTACTATTAATAAACGGACGTTGAGCTGATTTGAAGTTTCAACTTTCCAATTTGAGAGATGCCAAATTTACAAATTTTGAACGAGTTATTCTCAGACTATAACGTATTCTTCCCAAACATTATGGCTCATTTTGTCGTTGGGAAAAACTTTCTTGACGTCAGTTTTCTCTAAACGTTTTTGAAAATCAAAATATCAACACAATAAAAGAAACTGCACAAAAAATTGAAACCGATGTAGATCCCACAATAATAATAATATTTCATCAGAAAAAAACGACTATTCAAAATCCCATAAAACTAATCTCTCTCTCCAATTTCTCTCTGTATTTTTTATCCTTCCGCCGCCAATGTTATCAGAATCGTAAACCTTTTCTTCTCCGTTGCAATACATATCGTTTCGTTTTCCCCCATCTCTCTCTCTTCCCTTTATGACGTTGCAAAATCGGGAGAGAACACAAAAGCGAAAGGAGATGGGGGAAAAATAATGGAAAACGGTTTTTTTTAAAGATAATAAAATATTGGATTTGAATTGGATAGTAAAAAAAGCGAAGCATGTTGAAAAAAGAAAGATAAAAAAGATTGCCGAAAGCATCAAAAATTTTTCGGGGGGAAGACCTTTGGTTTCGATTGGGAAAATAATGGAGTAGGATATTTTTAGAGGGTGCAGCAGCACGATTCTAAAGAAATTTTGTTTCTAGGGACTTGACCGAAAATGAGATGTTATTCTTCAACGAACACTGGCATATCTGAACTGTACCGATAATGATGTTATTGAATATTGAAATATCAGAAGGACTGATCACTAACTAAGAAAGGCCGTGGAGTCATTTTGGAGATAAGACATGACACTGATATAATTGGAAAGCTCGGACAACGCTGATTCCAAACATATAATCTGTTCATGTTCTCGAGGCCTGGTATTCGAGAAAAGTCAAATTTCTAAAGCTGACCTTTTTTTTCTCAAAAACTAGACCTCGAGGGCTAAAATTCAATGTATATTTGGAATCAGCGTTTTCTCAGCTTTCCAATGATATAAGGCACATCCCATAACTTCAAACTAACTCCATCATCTTCCCTAGTAAAACTAATAAAGGAAGAAAAGGTTAGACCCACCCAATTTCATATTGTTAATGACAACTGTCACAGCATATTACTAACTATTAAATTTCAGATCATTCGATAGTTCAGTAGGTCAAACTTTTTCAAATGCAGTCTCTTGGTGTATCCTACCCTGAACCTTGAAACTTTCCACTTTGACCGTTCGGAGCAAAATTCATTTTCTTTATTTCTTTATCGTTACAGTTCAAATATGCTGGCTAACAAAAATATCATTTGGTTAATTCGATAAACCTAAATTACAGTTCTCTCATTTTAAAGTGAGTCATTTTAATCTCTGTTTGAGCCTCATCTTTTAATCTCATGACTTGTTCCTTTTTTCCAATCAGAAACCATGTGAATGTATATGAAAAGCTATTGGAAACCAGAAATCTTTCGCTCGCTTTTTCATTCCGATCGAAAGTCATGACAATCTGTATACAATGTCTCTCCCTGATTTCGTTCACATGTCAAACATGTGAATATCTCAGAAATCGGTGCAAAACCGATTCAGAAAAATAAAAATACACAAAATTCACTATGTGCAAACAGGGAATAGAGTGGCGGGTGTTGAAAAAATGTGTGTATGTTTGGGTATGGGTAAATACCGACGGTCTCCTTTTAGGTCATGAAATTGAGTGCTACCGGTCGAGACAGTAGAAGAGCACTGATCATTGAGTACGAAAAATGTCATGTGAGAGAATTTGAAAGGGGTTAAGGTAAAATATTTCGATTGTATCAAAACAGGAATAAATTTTATTCATTCCTCCAAAACGAAAATACCATCGAGCTCTGAAAGTTCCACAGCCAAGCTGTCGATTTCTTTGAGCAGGTCATTGGTAAGCGTGTCGATCTGAAAAAATTGGGTTTGGGACATTTGAACAGTCTTGGATAACGCTTAGCATAAAATCTATGATAGAACGTCTGGCTGGTCCCGTGGGCCACACTACAGTCTTGGGTGGACTGCATCACAAAGCAGTGTGTAGCGTAAAGTAGCAGAAACGCGCTCCGTCGCACAACGGTTGGCACAGTTTTTAGGTTTCCTTACCGCCTCATATTCCAATTTACTCGTTCCCAAAAATTGCTCCAATTTATCGAGTGCTCCTTCCAAGTTATCCTCATTCTCTCCATCGGTTGCCCCGAAATTCACCATCAGATCTCTGGTTTCTAGAATAGTTGCACGTTCGGTTTTAGTTAGAAGTTTCGGGTTTTCAGGAGTTTGAATGTCAGAATCTTCAGGAATCCATATGATATCCGAGTCATTGCTAATAGTTGATGAATATGATGAATCTGAAATTTAGTTTGAAATTCCTCGGGAAACAGTTTGACGACTAACCATTTGTTTTCGTTTTTTGGGTTTTATTCTTCTTTTGCACTTCTTTGTTCTCTTTCCTGGAATAATACTCTGACTACAAAGTTAAGCTGAAATACCTTGAACTCACTCATTTTTTGACATTTTCATGGGACGGTTTCCAGCAGCGCTAGCTCTACCGCTACTCATTGCCCTAGGAGAAATAAATAGCCTCAAAATGTGAATTATTCAAAAAAAAAAGTAAGGTGGCCACGTTCTCAATGGTCAAAGTATAATTTCATAGGAGGTACACGGGGAAATTCAAAAATTTCTGAAATAGCAGTCGGCTTACCATGTTTACTTTTTTCTTACATCTCATTCCAACAAATTTTGTTTAAAGTCTAATTGAATCGACTTCCTAACGTTTTGTAGGAATTCCAGTACATTTTTTTCATATGCACTTGCAATCCCGGCCGAACCAGGCCTACGATTTTTATTGAATAACTTTTTTCAAGAGTATCGTATCGGGTTGGTTAATAGTTCAAATGATAGATATTTGGTCCTTTCATCAGACAAAATCAAAGCAAACTTCACAAAAAACCCGCAGATGCCCCGGCCGGGCTAAAGTGTCAGGGCCGACAGCATATCTAGCCCGGCCGGGGCGGGTTTTCTGTGAAATTTGTTCTGATTTTGTCCGATGAAAGGCCCAAATACCTATCATTTGAGCTATAAGCGAAACCGATACGATTTTTAAAAAAACGTTTTAAAACAGAAACCGTCGGCCCGGATCGGTCCGGATTGCAAGTATGCTTTTTTGTCAAAACGAAACCGCATCTGGTTATTTTGAGTCTCAAGATGGACTCAATCTAGGTCAAGTCCAAGTAAACTTTTTTGCAGACACAACCCACTTCCAATTCCATTAACTCCATTTTCCTCCATTCTTTTCAGTCCTCTTGATGCTTTATTTTAGTCCCATTGTCTCCTCCCCCCAATGAGTCTCTGCCTAATTGTAGTGAGTACCATTTGGCTCCTATCAAGACCCAAAAAAAGATAGAAGTGAGGAGTATATACAGAGATAGGGTCCATCTCTCTCTCTTCTTTCCCATCCCATACGACGAATCCTAATCAAATTGCTGGGCACATACACACATACACATACTCCTCTCCTTCCCAATGCCCCTCCCATACAACGTGTCGCTTTTCCACTCTCTCTCATTCTTTTTTCGTCGTCCGGGGCCGCCCGTTTTTCGGCTTCTCCCGTCGAATCATCCAGTGGTCCATTCGATTTTCGTCAACGTCTTCTACTTCTTTTTTTTTGGGAGTCTTCGAGTTCTCTCGGTTTTCTGTGTCTTTCTAAGTCTTTTGTTGGTTTTGGTCAGTGTTTTTTGGGGATTCCCAAAAGTTACTTGTTGACCAGTACTCACTATTCTATTGGGATGTCTAGGAGACAGTTTGTGACTACTCGTGTCCTCTTTATGTATGCTACAGAGAGATCGGAACACAGTGTCCAGTTGTTAGATATTTGAAACCGTAACCGTCAACAGTTTCACCTTCACAGAGAATAGCTCTATAGGTAGTTCTGATTTCTTACAGTTTTGCTAGGCTGTAAGTCGCAAAAACTTGTCAAAAAACAGAAAACGACACTTCGCTCTCATTTTTCATCTGAAATCTGATACTTTTCCCTTTAGAGTTTTCTTGACAAATAAGATAATCAAGAGCCTATGAATCTAACGACAAGGATTGGTAGATGCTCATTTGCCTAAATCACGGTGTCGCTGATTCTGATTTTTTTAAAAGTTCTCACCTCCTTTAATTGACCAAACGGTAACCTTCTCACAACTTGAACTTTTCCTGCTGCAATATTGCTATCAACGGTCAGTTGTTTAGTTTCAAATAAAGTTTAACTAATTTCTCATAACCATCTTTTTATTGTAACGTTTTCATAAACCCAAAAAGCGTCATAGATGTACCAAGCAGTTGGTCTACCTACCATAATCTTAATTGCTGTCATGAGATTTGCAGAATCTGACTAGCTTTACTACAACACAGTTTTTGCAAAACCAGTACGGTAGTCTCTCCATGCAATTTTAGATCAACTCACTTTATTCTACAGTACTAACCTCAATTGATACTAATACAAGTCATCAACAGTACCAATACTCAAATTTTGGAGCAACGACTGGTTTTGATATCTGGTTCTCTAATCTCCTGATTTCAACTGTTTGTGTACCTTTCCTTACAGCCTGTCTTCAAAAAAATTAGATTCTTCGTTCACATTCTATTCCCTTTGAACCTTAGTTTTTTTCATTAGCTCTGATTAAAAACTAGCCATTTCTCATCTCCTCTCTCTCCATCTGAAAAACGGGAATAAATAAATTTCCAGCCACTTTACACATCTCCTTCAAATATATTCCTCCCCCATCTCTTTTTTTCGAGCATCCTCCTCCCGTCCGTGTTGTGAAAAGTTGTTGTTTTCCGGTTTCACTCTCTCTTCTTCTTACTCACTCCTCCTTATGCTTCTGCTTCTTCCTCAAAACACTTTGCTCTTCTTCTCCATCTCCTTCGTCTTCTTCTTAGTGTGACGACGAGGCCATCATCATCGAGAAGTGCGAAACGGAATAGGAGTAGATGGAGAACTTGTCACCCCACAAAATTTGTTTATTTACTTTTTCCTGAGAAAAAGAGATAGAAGTTGTCATACTCAGAACTGGTGTTCGATTCATCTTCATTTTTTGTGTTGTTCAGTGGTTTAAGATGGGTTAGACTAGTCTGAATGCCTAATGTTGTGATGGATGACGGCCTAGAGAGCTAGCAGTGAAGTTAGGGATTGATAAGGATCTGAGAGTAAGATATAATACACGAAACTTCTTTCTAGCAAGGATAGACTGTACATAGTTGCTGACTTCTAAACTTGGTGGCTGATCCATAGCATAGTCATTCTCCAATTTCTATTTTCAGTGGTACTCAAATATGTTCTTTGAGACTAGTGTGTACTCTACTTAAAGTTAAAAAATTGGAACAGAGATAGCAGAGCAAACTTGAATTCACGGAATATATAATATGAAGTTGTTAACTGATAGTGATACTGTATTGCAAATCCAAACCTTTCCACGTTAAGATTAACAAAATGTGGAACTGTTTTACCGAGCCTATCCTGAGATTCACCAAAATTAAACTTACATATTACCGTTAAACATGACATGGAGGCGAACTCACAGATCAGAGATGACAGCGAAACCGGAAGTATAGTGAAGCAATTTTGCACAACTCCAGGTTATCAATGGAGTCGCCGCTCAGCCATTTTTTGTGCTTATAACGTGGACGAACAACAGGGAGTTAAATTTTTCAAATGAAGCTCACTTTTCTTCTATTTTGGTCCTTTTTTCCGATTAAATCTCTCACAAAATATATTTAATTAATCAAAAAAGGAAAAATACAAATGTTCAACACACAAAAAAATTTTGGATACATTTTTTGAATATAGCTTCATATGAACTTTCTACGACCCTGTGCCGTGCTGAACTTGTTCCAAAATCCGGTTCACTTTTTAAATGGTGCAATGTAGAATAGAACGTCCAGAAAATAAAAGTTATTCAAAAAAAGTGTCACCAACAAACCGAGCAAAACTCAAACACAAAAAACCGAAGAAACATTTTTTTGCGTGTTGCACAATAAGTATGAGCATCTTCTTTTCACTCTCTGAGACCCCTCCCTCTCTTCCTCCTCAAATCAATGCAACGAAAAAGAGGAACTTTTTGTGGTGCTCCCCCTTCCCGAAAAGAGCCCATCCCCTCTAGAGAATTGACCCTTCTTTTGAAGAAGAAGGAGCACCACAACCAACACCATCGTCTCCATATTTCTACACACACAACCATAGTCACACATCCATTCCGGACGGCGGTGGTGGTGGGAGAAGAGGACGACACCCTCTCCGACGGCTTAGCACATAGAACTTATGCAAATTGTTTAACCACCGATACTACTAGTACATATCCAATTTGGTATGATGGTGTTTGAAGCGGTTTTTCGGAATTTCGAATCAGCCTCCTTTTTTGGGATGCTCGATTTCCTCTTTTCGTCCATATTCCCAAGTAATCTCATCTTAACTTTCTTTCATTTTTTCTAACTATAAGTTTAGAAATTCTGATGTTCCGACTACCTGTAGTCGTATCTTTCATCCTGAGTCAATTTTCCTTTGTTCCCACAAATATATTCTGGTTTTTGACTGTTTAGTCTTGTTCCTCGATCGAAATAACTATGTTTGAAATTTCCAGAAGCTCGGAGACTTTTCTGACCGGTGTTTTCTTATCTCATACTGTTGGAATGTTTCAATTTTTCAAACTTTTGACTGCATTCGTTTAACATTTCAGAAGTTTTTATAGTATCGACCACTGATTTGTAGCAATAGTCAGATTTTCTAGAAAGGGGTGGCAATTTAAGAGTGGCAATGACTATATTTTCAGATTTTCTCTTATTTAAACGTTCCAAAAAAATCTGCGTCTCTCTATTCTTTAAAAAATGCTTGGTGACGCTCTCCCATGAGACCCAGTTTTGTCGGCCTAGGTTCAAACAAAATGTGCAAAAAAAAACCAGAAAACTGACCCAGAACTTTCCTCTGCAAGCATAACTTATCGCTGATTCTCATGGCGTATGAATGAGCCGAGCCTATCTGGTGTAGACCATCCTAACCATCTTCTAATGTATATAAATTTATTTGGACAAAGAGACATACCTGTTAAACATGAGAACGGTTACTTTTGTTAAGAACCAGATATTTAGAGAGATCCACCGATTTAATTTTAGTTTTAAACGCATCGGAACAAATTTTGAACAGGAAAGGTAAAGAATTCCATCAGATCGATTAAAAATATACTGACTATGTATTACATAGATGTGTTGTTATTCCTGACAAGTGACCTTATATAAAACATTTGTCGCCAGGGAGGTTTGTGCATCAGATATTGGGTGAATAAATCAATAATCAGTTGTTAATAATATACGTACTCACATAATTTCCAGGCAGTTAGCCGACGAAAACGGCTATTAGCCGTCGATTTCGGCGCGGCTGCCATATGTATATGGCAGCCGCGCCGAAATCGTCGGCTAACTGCCGTTTCCGTCGGCTAACTGCCGTTTTCGTCGGCTAACTGCCGTTTCGGTAGTTTCCTATCCTGGGAGGAATTCGCCATGTAGGTGCCGTTTACACGCCGTTAACACGCCGATACCTCGCTGCTTCGGTGCCAAATATTTCACACATTTTGAAAATCGGTAATTTATTTAAGCGATATAAAAGTGGAAGACAGCATTTTGTGTCAATTTACGTGGCTTGAATCCAAACACGTTGCCTACTTTTCACATTTTTCCTTCAATCTCTTAACTAAATGGAATTGATTTCATGTGAGCTATGTTTGATATACTATTTGATATACTATAATATGTGTATGTAGCATATGCTTTCTATCCATTACAGAACAAAAGTTATTGTCCTCAGGCCATGTATCTGATCGAGGCGTGAGGGCAAGTCATTTTAGTGATGACTCAGACAAAACTTAGATTAGATTAATAGTAATTCTAATTCGTGTCGTGGATATATATCAAAAAGTAGCAGCCGACATCTCACGGCTTCCGCCCGCCACTATGTTTCACGTGGTGCCGTTTCGATGCCGACCAAGCCGCCACATAGGCGCCGGTTAGATGCCAAACGCCACTTAGATGCCGGATACTCCCCGACTTGACCTTATTTGCCGGCTCGATCCCATCTCGGTGCCACACCGGCTAACTCCCATTTATCTCGGCTAACTGCCATTTTTCACGGCTAACTGCCGTTTCCACCGGCTAACTCCCGAAACTCATGGCTAACTCCCAGATAGATGCCGCCCTCGCGCCAAAAATTACGTGAGTATATATTTCATTTTCTCCAGTTTACCCCACCCCGTTCCAAACCCATCCTCTCATCCACCCGTTTATTTACTTTTTCCCTCGTTTTTCCTATCCAAATTGTATTCCACTCCTTCTTATTCCAACAGCTTTCTCTCTTTGAAAAAAGAGAGAGAGAGGTCTTCTTCTTCTTCTTCATCTGCCAAGGGGGTCCTTCTTCTCGTTTTCGTTGCATATCTCAGCTAGCCCGTTTTTTCTTACTACTTCCTCTACTTTTTTCACTTTTTTCAAGCACTTCTCACAATTCATACTTTCATCCAAAAAGGTATCACACAATTTTTTCGGTTCCAACTTTCTCTGGTCTTAAGAATCAATTTTCGTCCTCAAGGATGCCCAATCTTGTAATCTGACTCCTTTAACTATTTTTGGCTGGGTGAAAAATGTACATTAGCGAATGAGATGTCGGGTGAATATCTGTTGACATGATTTAATTTATTTAACGTTGGATATACAGAAAAATGACTGGAGGCTAGGTAAGGTCCCTTACGAGGCTAAAACTTAATAAGCAGTTCTGGTATTAATAATAGAGAATAGCATAATAAAATCTTGTATTGTTGCTGACAGTAAGGATGTCACAATTTTTTAAATGATTTAAATTAAATTTGAACCGATATTGTGGTCCACTTCAAATAAGGTTTCATGTTTCGAACATCCAAAATTTTTGTTAAATTACTATGAATCAATCAACTTAAAGCTTAGAAAAACATATTCCAGCTGATCCCGACTGTTACTTATTTGTATATCTAGATAACTAGATAACCAGAGATTTTAAATTACCCAATGTGTTAATTGTTATCTATTCCATTCTTCAAAAGCCTTACCTTCATTTTGACAGTTTGTTACATTTTTCTTCCCGATTTTCTAAACCCTAACCAGCCCTTGGCTCACCCAACAACTCATTTGTTTTCATTTTTTTTAACCGCGTCACATCTTCCCATTTGTTCTCATTTTCCCCCGTCAACTCAAAACCCATCAAAACTAAAATCCATCTGTCTGAACAAAGAATGACTTCCGTTTGGTTTTGGTGCTCAGTTCTTTTCTGAGGTTTTTGAATTTTCAACTGGTTCTGGGGACTTTTTTCCATATATGTGGTCTATGAGTTTTATGGGTATTAGTCTAATGGGGTCGCCAAGGGACTATGACTAAAATAAGACTGTAAAAAGAGAAAGAAAAGTTACAGTAGCTTAAACAAAACACTCAAAAATTCACATTTTCTACTTCACCGTCCGCTTGTATGGGAAAATTGTTTGTGTGGTTGTTTAAAACGTGCGATATTTGAAACATGTCTCAACTATAATTAAGTAATCCAACAAATTATAAGAACATTTTTATTCCGATTATTATAATTAGATACCTAGACACTCTAACAATTCGCTCAGCTCAGACAGTTTCTTGTTTCACATTTTACGATATCTCATTTAATCGATTTTTCTCCCAGAATCTTTTTTTCAACTCTTTCCAGAAGACGTTTAACATGAAACGTCTTAGTTTGGGCTTCTAATTTCCGGAGATCGCGTTTCTCAGCGTCTTCATTTTTGTCTCCAAAGTCTTTGCCTTTGCTTCTTTTCTCTTCATCACCACAAGCAGAAAATAAATTTCAAGAGTCAAGACCCAGCAAAAACAAAAATTGGGTTGTGGCAGTCAGCCCAGAATTCCAATTTCTCTTTGTTTTAGTTTATTCAACATTTTCATTGTCTTCATACTCAGTGAAATTTCACTTTACTTTTTCTAGGATTGACTTAACTAACATTGACGGCTGCTGAAAATAGCTTCAGCTAGGCTGTTCTGGTCTCGGTAACACCTGGAGTAGACTCAATTAGTCTAGGATTCATGTAGCTCCGTCAGAATAAGTTCGGATTCTGATTTCTTAGCAATAAAATAAGTTTTCCTCTGTATTCTTTGTCTTCGTCATTTTTTGCTCCAGCTGTTCTTTATTATTTTTCCCGCTAACTCTTTTTTTCTCTTTTTTTTGGGTTCATAAATTTTTGCAGTATTATCAAGCTGGAAATCTGATTGGAGAGTTAGAACTAATTATAGTCCTCGCAAAAAGGAAATTTGAGAAATTTATTCCTCTTTCAGAGTGTCCTGCTATTATAGTGATTTTGAAACAAATTCAAGACGTTAACTATTTTTTGATCATGAGCAACATCTGTTATCATGTCAATTTTATTTGCAGACTGTTTTTCGACTTTTTTCGACGGCTCCGCCCCTTTCAAACATAAAAACAAACTAAACTCATTCATGATCATCAGACTATTATGACGCTATTCTTTTTTCTTTTTTAATTGGTGGAAGTTGAAGCTCATGAGGATCTATAATCTATCATTATACTCGACTTACTTTTGCGCTCTCTTGTTTTATACTTTTACTTCTCACCAACTTATGAAAATGACATTCACAGCATCATCTTTATCAAAATGTTTATGTACATTTTGCTTAAGAAAAATTTAGTGTGACTTATGATATCACTCACTGTGCACTTATTCCAGACGTGTCTTGAATTATAATAATTCTTGATTCGATTTTGGTCAGAACGGAGTTTATTTTTAGTTTAGCGTCAATAATTGAATTATGTGAACATAAAAAGACCAAAATTATTTTGGGAGCCTTTAACCCAGCATGTCTTGAAGTTTGATTTCTAAAATTGAAAATGTGCTACACCGTTCCATGTAGTCATCTCAGAGTTTCACAAAGGTTTTCAAAACTAAAATGATGTCTCTCTTGATTAAGTTGGTTGACCTTTACTCTAAGAAAGTTGTCAATAATTGTGCAGCACTATCACTCTGAAATTTTGATTGTTTCAATTAGGTTGGGCCAACTAAAGACCCGTACAAAAAAGTGGGCAACTGAAAATGAATACCGTAAAAACTGTATTATCACGGAATGCCGTTATATTTTTCAACTGCCTCGCAGGGAAATTTCGTGGTTTCAGAAACTCAAAGTTAAACTTTTTTGGACGTTCTAGTTGATGACCTAGAAATCACTATGCACGTTGCTTCTAATCAGAACTAAGAAAAAACACCTGAATATCCATATTCATAAATTCTGATTATAGAGTGGTGCCGTTATTATACAGTTTTTACGATATCTAGACCTAGCTTACATGACTGACATAAAGTGAATCTTAACCAGTATAACTTAATTTAAAAACTCTCACAATGAAGCAAATAAATTCAAAAAATACGTTATCATTCAAACGGTTGTCACACAGAGATGCCATATTGAAACGTTCAAGTTCTTGCTTCTGAAAACCCGGTTCTCTATTTCCTAGCATTTTCATTGAAGCTGCTAGGACCCCCTTATTTTCTGGCGTAGCTCAGTTGTGTCCCAACCCGAAATTGAGATGACCAAAAAGCGGATATAGGATAGGACAGAAAAGAAGTAAAACAAGTCCCCACATCTACTAAATCACTTCTCAGTCCCTCTATCTGAGGGAGTAATAGTAATTATTCGTCGGAGGACGAGAGAGAGCCTTGTCGTAAACTTTTTCTCTTTTTTTTCCATCCTGCTATTCAGAATCCCCCCTCTTCACTAGACACAGATATACCTATGTGTGTGTCTGTCTGTGTGTCCGTCCATCCCTCATCTCCACTAAAACCAAGCCAATTGCTTTTCCTCCCTCTGTACACAACATATCCATGTTTGCTTTTTTCTCCCTCCCACTCCCTTTCTTCTCTGCGTCTCTACGTCTCCCGATCCCTCGTCTGGTCCCTAGATGGAGCAAAAGAAGCGTGTGAAACGAGAGACTGGGGGAGCCCCGAAGAGACGTAGTGAAAAAAAAATGGGAAAGAAGCGGGCGGGTCCCCCCCTCTTCTTGCTTGCTTTTTCTCATTCTAACAGCCCCTTCAGCAACAACATCCATCCCGGCCAGAATACCCCAACCATCAAAAAAGTTCTTAAGACTCCGCCCACTTTTATCTGTTGGGTGAGCCCCTCCCCCTACACCAGTATATTGAAATTCACAATTCTTCCCCTTCACTCTCTGCTATATTCCCTATTATCTATATTACTATAACTATGTGATTTGAATCGGAGATCCATAACAATACTGTATCAAAAATGCACGTTCGATATTTGCAGCACGAACACACCGGCACTGTCCAACTTCTCCTTATGCCTCTCTCCACAGCGGCTTCTTTTAAGAGTGCCAAGTGGTAAGTCTTTATTGGGTTAACAAGGGATTATGGTGGATCAAAAATTGCAGAAAATAGATGCGGAATTTCTATATTGAGAAAGCATTAACGGTTCAAAAGATTTAAAAAAAAGGAGCGTCCGTGTGCTTTGCATAGGTTTCAATGCAAAACATAGATTTAGTAAATTGAATTACTGCAGTACTGGTCTTTTATTCATCGCCAACCCAGATTTTGCATACAACTGATTTTATATCTGATTTATGAATTCAATAACTTTTTACAAATCAATTTTGGTAAAGTAAAATCGAATAATAAACCAATTAAGTTTTAAAAAGAACCCAAAAGACATGTAATTCCCCGAAGAAATAGTTATATAGCTATAATGCTTAAGAATTCCGGCAAGGTCAACGTTTTGAAGAAATAAAGGGATTCCAGGTTCAGCATCTGAATTTGGAAATAATTTTGAAGTGTATTCTGAATTTTCTTGGTGCTAGCAGGCCTATTAGACAGGATCCCGTCTTTTTCAGTCTTGACTCAACTCTTCCAGCCCTCTCTCTTCTTCAATTCTAGGTTTCCTCCAATTTTCGACACATTTTATTCTTCTTCTCCCCCCTTCAGTTTCGATATATTGCCCAGTGAGAGAGCAAAGATATCAAATTTCGTTTCTTTCAAGAGGCCCTTCCTACCACATCTGGGATCCTCCTATTTTTCCAGCCAGCCAGCTAGATAGCAGAGCCATGCCAATTTTGACACCATTGTTCGCGCCTCTCCACTTTTTTTTGTTTTTTGTTCTCCGACTGCTGCTTCTGTGCACTTGTTGGCGAGTGATGGTTGAACAAAATAGAGAGAGAATGGAAAAAAGTTGGAGAAGGGCCTTCGAAAAATGGAAGGGAATTTAATATACATACTTTTATGTATTCTCTCGTTTTTTTTTGTGATGGTGGTGGAATAAAGGGGAAGAGAAGAGACAATTTTTGCATACATTAAATTCATGTGTGAGGGAGAGAGAAGTAACAAAAAGCAACACATGTGGTAAGGGAAAGGAAACATTTGGGGTAGGGAGAAGTTTTTGAACTTTTGGTGGGTACCAGCTTCAAAAAGCTAAAGATTGGGTGGTTGATAAGAAAGATGTCATGCAGAACTTGGAATTCAGTACTTACCATAAAAATTCTACACTTGCAGTTTTTAGTTGAAAATACCCAACTTTGAGAGTGTGCCATGGTAAAACTAACTGTCCCACAAAATACATTTTTATGGGATCAAACAGATCAAGAGTAAAACTCTATTTTTGTAGTTGGTAGCTTTTTTGTACGGACACTTCTTAGAGAGTTATAGTAATTTTAAGTCCATCTCAAAAATTGCACTATTTTGCACGCAAATGGGTCGATTTAAGGGAGAAATTACTTTGTCGAGAGTAACTTGCTAGGAAGTGCCCGTACAAAAAAGTTGTCAACTATAACAATGAAGCTCTACTCGTAATATGTATTGTCCATAAACAATCAATATTGTGAGACTATCAGGGAGGCCGTGTCACACTCTCAAAGTTGGACATTTTGCAACTAAAACCGGCCCAAGTTCATAAACTTTTGAGCGGTACTGTAAGTACAATGAGATTTGATACTTGAACCACAGTGGGGAAATTTACAAAGACATCCACATGTTAATTACTGAATCTTTTTTACCCAAAGACAAAAATCCTGCAGGACCGAAGAGGAAGGCGAAGGAGAGTGCGACTCGGTGCCGCTGCCAATTCAGACGTTTCTATGGAGGCAGACAAAGTGAGTATTCTGTAAAAATCACTGAAAACCACATGGTTACAACTTTCAGTCCGTTTCTGGGCGACAAAATCGGAAAACTTCACGAGGCTTCCTGTGTGGTGAGTAACTTTTCATATTTCCCATGACTAAGCTAGGCCTACTGCCTCAAAAAGTTAAGCACCACCACTAAAAATTTTATATAATCCCCCTCCATCTAAGAACTTGGCGCCTTCTTTTATTTTCTCCCCATACAACTTTCCATTCCTTTCTCTCTCTCTTCCAATCCCATCAAATTTGTCCCTTGGGCAATATTTTAAGCTCCACGAGTGTGTTTTTGCCTTCTTCACCAACCAGTAAGCACTAAAATGTGAGTGTATGCTCTTTTTTGGTGTGTTTAGAGAATTTGAAGGAGGAGGGGGGGAAGAAAATCATGCCAAGCGGAAATACTTCAAGTGGAAGATTGGGAATGCGGGGTGGTGGTTTAGTGGTTGTGGAGCTGTGGTATTAGAAATTAGAAATCGAGATGGATCGGGATATGGAGACTGGAAATTGACTCTAGAAAAATATATACATATATCCTTTAATTACAGACATTCGAACGGGTCGTCGTCCAAAACATCCTCCACGGATTATCTCCCTCGCTTAGCAATGCACTTGCTAGTGTTTCTAGATGGAAATTAGTCAGGGCGGCGCTACCGCACGTGATACAGGTACTTCTGATTTAATTTGAATCAAACTTTTATGAACTTTTTTAGTGCTGCGGTTCCTTGTTATCTGCAAATTCTGGAGAGAAGAAACTGCCGACGTCACTACAAAAAATACTGTATATTTTGCATTGGATGTTGATTGACTCGTCGGCTGAGTGTATAGAAAGTGCTAGTACTAAAGAAGATCCAAACCCAACACAATCGCGAACGCAAGGCCTCTTCAACATTTCCACAATCCAACTCTTTATATATCTAATTGCTCCGCTAGCTGATATAATCACTGAAGAAGAAGTTGTTGATAACATCCGATTGGAATCCGGCCTTAAAATATGGCAAGCCATTTGGCAGTTTCGTCAACCTGATATTTGGTGTTTCTCAGCTCCAGTTAAGCAGAGGCGAGATGAACTCCCACAGATTACATTTGCCCGGAGGCACAACCCAACAGTCTCTGAAAACCAAGGAATCTACTTAGGAAAAGATGAAAACGCGCCAAGGCGGCCCAGCATAGTACCACCACCGAAACCGCCAAGAACCGACGCGGCGGTGTTACATGAGAAGAGGAAGTTAGAAGAGGAGAAGTTGAAAGCGACGAAAAAGGATTATGTAGCGATTGAAATTGAACCGGAGAAGCCGAAGCAGTTGTTAATTGATATGACACCAAAGGGGTTTGAGAGGACATCCTCTATTGTCAGAAGTGTCAGTGAATACAAAACCAATTTGTGTGGACAGAAGCAGCAGATAAGCAAGAGTAGGACGAGTGACGCATTCGATGTTAGCCCGAGTGAGTTTGATTTTTTATTTCGAAAACTGAAATTCTTAAACCTTTTACTGGGGAAGGTCATGAAATCCGTTTGGAGTTAAGGGACGTGACCTATACCATTGGAAAGTTGAGAAAACGCTGATTCGTGATATGTATTCAATTTTTTCCCCCGAAGTTTGGTATTTGAGAAAAACAAGGTCAAACTTCTGAAAAATGACAAATTGTCTTCTCTTAATTTTATTGTAATTTTCGCTCATCTTTGATCTTGTTTTTATCCAATATCAGAAGTCGAGATCAAAATTTTTTAATACATATACATATATTTGAAATCAACGGTTTCTCAGCTTACCAATAATATAGGTCACGTCGGAACACTCCAAACTGACTCAATGACCTTTCCCAGTTAGTTAGAGAATCCTTTTTCAAAAAACAATTCCAGCATCCGACTCATCTGCCAAAATGCTCGAAGAAGTCGATGAGATCAAATTCGCTGAAAACGAAAACTGCTCCCTATCCGCCGTATTTTTCTCAGCTGACCAAGCCCCTCTAGTCAATTTATCCGATATTTGCTCTGGATTCTCTCTAGAAGGTAGTGGATCAACTGGACCAGTGGAGCCCACAATAAAAGCTACCTGCTACGATTTGGATCAACCATCTACATCAGATAGCCCGCCGAGAATACCAGAAAACTCGATGTACCTCTCTTGTACCTCGTCGTCTTCTGATGTTCCACCATTCGTGTTAACAAGAGCTTCCACAACTGAAGAAACCGCTTCGTCGTGCTCTCAACAAACCGTAATACCACTTCAAATTCCCGTACCACCGACACCATCCCCCACAGTGAATCAGACCACCTTGACGCCCATTATGAAAACCGAAAACAGACGTACCGATCATCAGAGGAGTGAGTTTCTAATTTCTCAGTCTTTAAAGATTGGATTTTTATCACTCCTTTTCTAATTACAGTGCCTGCCTCCCAAAAATCTGTCTCTGGAAGTACTGACGATGAGCTGGACGAATCAGCGTTCGCGGATCCCACCATCGCATCCTACCTCGACGTTGCAGTCATCCGCGCTTTACTGATAACACATTGGCAAGAGAAAGGTGTCTACTGGGCGTTGAGTTATATCCAAAATCGATTGATTGAAATAAAAGCGTATATGATAGTAAGGAAAGGGGCAAGACAGCGGAGTAACTCATTACCAAGTGGAGAACGAAAACTGTCAGTTGCACCGGATCAGTTCACAAATCCTGCATGGGACGATTTGAAAATTGAGAACAAAGAGGAAGGAAGGGCGCATTTACATGTGGCTTTTAATGATACGGAGAGGAGGAAGTCGTCTGATAATTGTGAGTTTTTAGAAAATTTAAAATTTAAAACAATCATTATAAGAGAGACTAATCAAAAAACAATGATAGGAATTACTCTCTATTTTTAGGTCTGGCGCCTCGCCCCACCTCCAATTCCCGTCGGAGCTCCCTGAACACTCTTTCCCGCCGAGGTGCTAACCGTTCCAATCCCTCTCTCAACAACTCTGTAGAAGTGCTCTCAATTCGAGACGATGCTGAAGACGACGTTTCCAACATCTCCTCAAAATCTATCGAAAAAGAGAACTCGAAAATTAACGCCGTATATTTTCCGGAAGCTTTGGGAAGTACTAATTTCATAGAGAAGGATGGTAAAATATCAGCGACTGTAATTGTGCAAACTGTGAATCAAGTCATGGATAGATGTACTGGAGTGAGGCAATGTGAATTGGCTTTGAATATCGCTGATGTGTTACTTGGAACACCACTGGAACAGACGGAGACGTTTTTCGTCCAGTTGAATATCATGGTTTTCAAGTGAGTTTTCATTTTCCGCTTATCATTTTTCTCATTTGTCTTCCAGAATCTACTTGTGTCTGGGTTGTCCGCACGGTTGTAATGAAGGCGTGAAATCCCCACACGGCGATTTTTTGCGTGCTAAAGCTAAAGCGATTTTGGCAGGTTTAGAGCGTGTCCAACCGGAGAAATTCAAGAATATTCTTAATGATTATGTGGATAACTATGGGACACAGCAAGTCATCGATCTATTGCACTCGATTACAGCGTTTTGTCGCTCCGAATTGACACGTACGCTTAAAAGTTTCTTTAATTTCGGGGCGTATTTTGAATTTTTTCAGCATCAGACGGCAGAAGAACATCGGAAAGTCGTGTACCTTCCTATCGAAATACGTTTAATGAGAAAGACAAAGGAATCGAAGGTAGAATTATCAATGCCACTTATAAGACGTTGATCACAAAGATTTCGGCGATTAGCGCAGAGCTGTCTCTTCCGGAGAATATGGTAAGAACTAGCGACAAAAACTCACGCATATAACAACATAATCTACAGAGCCTCCAACAAGACGTCCGAATGTTGGTGAACTTTGTTCAAGAACATCATGGAAACCCTTTCCGAAGAGTTGGGTTGTCTGCATTGAAAGATGCGACGGCTAAGCCGCCTACTGTTGGGTAAGTAGACTAGATACTCAACATTTTCAAATATCAGAAGAAATTATCTTAACACAGGGGTGCGAGGCGTAAGGTCCGCAATGGGTTACGTGAGCGTCGCGCTCTTATCACAGATACGACAAATTAACGTGAAAATCAATTTTGGCACTGTGCCAACCTTACGTCTTGCACTACTGTGCCTTCAAAACGTCAGATTGATTCTAGACTTCCGTTTTTTTCTCCATATGCACACTGATTAGAATTTTGTCCACAACTATCATTAATTTCTTTCAAAACGCACACTATCTCTATCTATCAAATATTGAAACCTCTAGCATAATAATCTCTTCTCTTCCTTCTACTTCTTCTTATGCACCACCATCACAACCAACGGTTCAATCATGTTCATCGTCACCGCCACGACGTAAACAACCTCCGAGAAGACACAAAACTTCTGTTGTGAGGACTCAATCATCGAAATCCCCGAAATCAGCAGTTCGACTCATGATTCCACATATTTCGCTGACAAGAACCGAGTAAACATGAATCAAAAAAATGCTCGAGATCGGCAGAGAACCCGCATGAATTGTCCTGTTTCGAGTGTTCGCAACAAACACCTGAAGCAAAAATCCTAATCTCTCCATCCATCTTTTTCTTTGCATTTCTAGCACACATTTTGCACTCTTTTTGCACTTTTTTGCACGCATCACATCCTAATCTCCTCGATTCTCAGTTATCCACATCCTCCTCCCTTCCTAAGTTCCAAAAATGCTTTTGTCTTGTTTGTATCCAAAAAAGTACGATTTTTTCAGTGATTCCCAAAAAGAAGATCAAAACGGAAGCCCAGGAGCATCGTCCCAAAAACAAGGAAACAACGATCAAGCGTCTCTCAGAAGGGGGTTATTCAAGAAGAAGGAGAAATCTGGTGGAACGACTACAGGGAACGATGATTCAGAAGGAGATAGCTCCCCGTCGACGCCGAGAACCGTGTCTTCAATAGATGATGGGGTGTCACCACTGGCTAACACGTATTATAAAAAGAAAAGTGCTCCGAAACTTCATTTTGCATTTGGATTACTGAAAAGTGTGAAACCAGATATGGATGAGGAGACATCGGATAATGAGAATGAAGAGGGCACTTCACAAGACTCAGAGATGCCAATGAGAAGGCCATTGAGGCAAAGTTCCAAGCAGGTCAAAGCTCGACTCCCTATTGATGGTAAGAATTCGCTTCCGGAACTGTTAATTATGAAATTTATGAATTTTTCTTTTAGCAAAAGGTGGAATGAGACTGTGGGGAACCTATGTCCCACCACCCACCTATATTGATGTCAAAGGTATTTTCGATGGGGCACGTCGATTCGCTTTTTTATTAGAGACCGCGAGACCTGGAACGTTTCCCGATGCGCCGTTGATTGCAGCGATTATGCATTTAGTGAGCTTTTTGCTAGAAAGGACTTTCCCGTCATATGTCCTTTTTCAGAGATCCCCAGTCCTCGCTCGAGCCTCACTTCTCCTCGAATGCTCCAACTTTGTCTCCCGTTGTAACCGTGGCCAATGGCCTGAATGGATTCGATCTTCCCATCACAGAACATTCAGTCTCGGTGGTGCCCTTGCCAACCGTGGTACTCCATCAGCCACAAGAAGAATGCACAGTCTTCAAAGACAAGCTGGCCGATATTTCTATCAATGGGGCATTCAAATTGGAGAACATTTGAGTAAAATGCTGGAAATGTCTGAAAAGAAAAATCGAAAGGTGTTGCAAATGGAAGACTCGATTGAAGACTTCTTTGATGATGGAATAATGAATGACTCGAGTGGAGAGAGGTGTCCACCTGCGTTGCAGTTTATTGCAGTCTTGTTATTGCAAGAAATCACTGCATTTCTCAGAGAGACCTTCAAAACAATACCAAGATCCAAAAATTCAAAACCACAAACTGGGAATTCTGGTTGGGATAAATTATTGAGTCACAGGAGATGGTCGATTTTGTCGAACACTTTCAACGCACAACAGACAGGCTCCGTGAACAGTATAACTGAGATCAACTCATCGATTCATTGTGAGTTTTTTTGTTTCCAAGAATAACAAAAACTATCCCTCTAAAGTTCCAGTAAACGACAAAGAGCGACGTATCAGCCTGTCCGCTGCCGAGGAGGATTCGCCACGTGGATCGAAAGATGCAATCGATGAGATAAACGCGGTCGATAAGAAAGGTGGGTATTTATATTTTTCTCAATTCTGACTTTTGAATTAACCCGTTTTACTTACTTGGCTTTTTTGCTTTAAAGGGTGGGCTTCCGATAACCATTTCAGATTTCAGGTTTTGATTTTTTAACAGAATTTCATTTTCCAAAATTCCCATTAAGGTTCTGTACACATGGCAACTGTACCAGTTGTCCGTCCCCCATCATTATCAGCTCGTCTATTTTCCCGACAATCGACTCATGAAGAGTCCGGCGGTTCTGCTCAAGGCTCCACGAAATCGACGACTTATGTTCCCGAGACAGGTCCGAAAATGCACCGCACCATATGGAATACACTGTCTGCACCTCCTTCTTCTTCTACTTCTGATTTCTATCTTCTCTTTTGTGTCTGTGTGTATGCTTTTGGGTTAATGTTCTGGTGTGGAGGCTGTCTCATTGAATATCACTTTTCACTTTTCTTGCACAGGGAACATTGGAGATGAGGTCATTTGAAAAAAGACTGATTCTCCGATCCCCTCCCGTATCACTCTATCACATTCACATGTTCACACTATCACTAAAAACTGGTTTATAAATTTAAGGACGTCGAATTGCGACCGGTCGTCAACGCCTTCTAAAACGTGGTTCCCCGATGACAGCAGGCGCTCAGCCCTCACTCGAATCTTCTCATAAACGGAAGTCGTTTCGCAACCGGAAACAATCAAAACAGGCACATATGGAAGAGGAGGAGAAATCAGATGGAGGTGGGTGATCTAAAAGGATTCTCAAATGATAAAAAATCAGGAATAAAGCTATCATATAAGATTTCATATCGGAAATCTATTATAAAACCTTAAGGAAGTCTAACATCTTCCCAACAATCTCCAATAATACAACGAGTACGCGCATCAAGTATGCGCCCCTCGTCAAACTTGCTGGCCTTATTTCATCATGCGATTCCAGACTTTTTGGATGGTAAAACCCCCAGTATCGTGTAACCTATTCAGCTCTCTCCCGAACCGCAATCCGAAACATTCCCTCAGTAACCTTGATTTGTTATCCAAATCATTTTAACACAAACTATCCCGATCCTCCATTACAGTAACCATGTTACATTAACTTCAACCCTTAGTGACCTACGTACCTAATACTGCTGTCATTTTAATATCCTGGCTATTTTTTTTCCAGCCGGCGCCACGCACATCCTATCTGCCCGTGAGTCCTTGAAACCAACTGATGACGGTCTTCAATCACCCGTCGAGCCAATTCACCCAACAATCATTCCTCACTCAAACCATGGAAGTGCTCACTCTCAACAACCCGTCGCTCTAAAGTCATCAATGGACGACGAGGAGCAGCACATGCTCTCAAATCTTCCATGGATTAAAGTGTTGATCAAATTTTCGAACTCGTTTGATTTGGAATGTGCGCATGTTGGTTCGTGTACTGCAAAGTGTTTTCAGCGAATTCATCGACAATGTTTTCGTATGATTGAAGCACTATCGACAGTTTATGGAATTGAGAGGTATGTCGGAAAATGATCTAGTTAGACGGCATTCTTTTTTCAGAAACGTGTCCACTCGTGTTGACAAACGGAAACTCTTGGCAGACGACTGGCAATCAAAGCAGCAAGCATTGCGACGGGTTAGTTTTTTAGTTTCCTAATTTTTTTGTACTTCTGAAATTTTGTTTTTTTTTTGTTTTCCAAAAAACCAATAATCTAAATTTAGCAAACCGAAACAAGCTCGGCACGGGCGGTAAGTTTATACCAATATACAGTACCTCTATTTTCATTTACCCACTTCTAAATGTATACATTCACCAGTATTTTTATGTAAATTTATCGTATTTTTTTCTCACTCCTAAAATGACGGAAATAACTACCCACTTCTACGTTATCTATGCTCTCACCTAATGAGTGTGTTGGTTGAGAAGAGAGTGGATGATATCTTGATAAACTTGTATACAGACTCTCCTTCAACCAATCACACTTAGCCTCAAGTCAACCTAATAATCTCACCATGTAGCTCTACGACTCAAACGATGCTTCGGTATTCTAATACCATGCTATTGCTTGACCGCACACCAGTCCGTCATCAATCAATACTGTTTCAGAGCATCCATGCCCGCCAATCAACCGCCGTCCCACGTAGAGAGTCCGCAATGGTTGGACAGCCGGAGTTTGCAAGCAAGGCAATCAAGATGATGTTGATGGAGAAGATGCAACAGGAAAAAGAGAAGGAGAAAGAAAAAGAAAAGGAGGAAAAAGAGGCGTTGAAAAAACAATCTGTGGAGCAGGACCGGAGTTCAGAAGAGACTGAAGAAGACGTGGCGACTCCTGAGAAGAATAAGCAAATGCTGACGTATCTGAGAAGTCTGGTACTCCAGTTGGTTCACTCTCCAGTATCCTCTGTTTTGAAATGTTGTCTCTTGTTGAACGTGGAGCAACATAAGCAGATGATTGAGGTATCTTGGAAGATGCTGACCCATGAGGACCCTCACGTAGTGGCAGCTGCTGCTTCAATGTTCATAGTAGCCAGTGTCAAAAAATCAGACGATGCACTAGCGATGATCCGTGGTGCCTTAGATTCTGCTGAGCCACAAGAGAGGACCAGTGGGATTCAAAGATTCTATACTTTATGGAGGAATAGATTTCATGCATGGCTAAAAATGGAAGACGGAGCTCAAGCATCTTTCAAGGTACCACCTCCTGGAATCGATTTCACTCTTCCATCACCAGCAATCGGGCAATCCCAGTTGCCTGTTGTGGACCCACCTTGGATGCCACATTTGAAGACTAAGATTGAAGAACTGTCGTTGAAAGAGGAGGAGCACGCCACGTCACAGACTATCATGACGATGACGAGAACTCGGAGGAAGCAAAAGCAAGAGATGGTGAAACGCGCGGTGCGGGAAGCCGAAGAGAGGCAGTGTGAACAGAGACAACTTTTTCGATTGAGAAGTTCAGCGATTGTTTCGTTGGCTGCCTATGAGCCAGCACTGTTCCATCATCAACAGGAGACTACTGAAGGTGAGGAAGGTTTTTGATTTCAACTTTCATAATTTTTGTTTCAGAATCTGAAAACGCACACCAACATACTCGCCACGTGATGCCAGTTGCTCAGCCTCTTTTTCCATCAGCACTTCTCTCTGTGGTACCACAAATCATTGAGCTTCTCGACGATCCTCAAGTGGACAATAATGGAGTATCAGTTGGTGACGTGGCAAAGAAAGTGATATGGACTTGTATTGTGGAGGATCCCTCTCTTTTTCTGAGGCATTTTTTGGAAAAATTGACTAATCGAGATCGACAGGTTAGTCTTTTAAACAATTGAGTTGATTGCGTGACTTTTGTGTTTCATTTTCTCACCTTTAGATGCTAAATACTGAAAAAATTAATCTATCTAGTGTCGAGTTATGTACCTCACTCGACCTGAAGAACTTACTATTGAAAAAAACTGTCTCCCATAGTTTCTCTACCCTTTAGACATCTCCTCCACCCCCATTTCAGGTCCTTATCAACGAGTTCACACCAACTCCCGCATATGTAAGTTTGTTGGAGCGGCGAGGCATGACAGCATGATGTTTTTGACCTGAGATTCACCTATTCCCTGATTAACTCTACATAATTACTAACACCTCCTTTGTTCCTTTTTTGCCTGTTTATATTAAAAGTCTGGACTGTTTTGAAAATATAAGTTTCAGGAAGTTCTGATGTCTCAACTGCGAAAGCTAGTGTTGCGTTTTCATCCATTACCAAGTCAGGCAGCGCATTCATTGTTGAACTATTTGGTAAGTGGGCATCCGGATACCTGGAAACACAGAAACATTTTCAGTTCGGCTTCGTTATGCACTACGTGCGTGCACAATGTGAGGGTTCTGAAAAGGCAATTGGTATGGCATTATCTATTTGCTGGCTTCTTTCCCCAAACATTCACGGGCTGTATTTCAAAGATCTGAAGCAGACATTAAAAAAGGAGCAGTGTGATGTAAGTATTCAGGAAATTATGTGATTTCTAAAAATAGTTCATTTTCAGCAAGCCCTCATGATAACCGCCAATGTCCCATCTGCAAAAAAGATCATTGTGCATGGTCTCGACTCGGGCGCCGGAGGAATTCCAAGTCAATTTCCAGTTCACGAAGACACTCAATTCCATCAAATTCTGAGTGACAGTCTGGAATTTTTCAATATTGAAGAAGACGACCTCAATTGTTTTTATTTGACTGATACTAAGACCGGCGTGATACATCTACCAGCCGCTTATGTCAGAGACTACTATTTTTTCCATCGGTCGTTCTATCCACAACTGACATTAGTGAAGTTACCACCGGAACTGGCTGAAAAACGGATGAAAGACACGGCTTTCCATCAGAGATTCATCGAGTGTGGGAAGGTGCTACTGACACATAATATACTCAAGTATAGTCCGCAACACGTGGTAAGTATGATTTAGTATAATACATCAGCTTATTCAAACTAAAATTTGAAATATACCAAGCAGTGCGAGGCGTAAGGTCCGCAACGAACCGATTTAAATTTTTCCGAGTAGCGATTTATACTGAAAGATACGACAAACAAACGTTAAAAACTTTGGCACCGTGCCAACGGTTATGCGTCGGAGCGCGGTTCCTCGACATTACGCCAAGCATTGCTGTCCAATCGACCTATTTCAATTATCTCTACTTTTTCAGATTGCCCAAAGAGTGTTCTTTCTTCACGACGAATTCACCCATCTTCCATCGTTCCCTCGAAAATCCTTGGAAACATGTTTTGGCATGTACTTTGGTCCGGGTGGTGAACAGCTGAAAGCCATGGAGTCGATGCATAAATTTGTGTGGGCTAAGCTTATGTCTGACATGTTTGAGAAAATGGAGAACGCCTTCATGTTTGCTGATCTTCATCTTTTCATTAATGTGATCAATGGAATAATGATAATGCATTGTGAAGACGTTTTGATTCTCCGAAGATGTGCTGCCACCTACATCTCAATTTCCATTCATTTCAACACACTTTTTGCGTCGCAGGGTTTTTTTCTTATCATGCCAACACTTCTGAGATGCTATAGTCAGCGACAAACCAACAAAGTGTTCTGTGGAGTCGTCGAATTCATCTGCCGTCAGTTTTACACCCTTCATCGTAAGCCGTTTCTTCTCCAGATGTGCGGAGCAATTGCAAATATCATTGACAACTCGTCTAACGACTTTGAGATTAATCCAATGAGAGTGAAAGCCAAATATTGGTTTAATCTTATCAAGAAAATGGAGGAGATTACTGACGAGGATCCATTGGATATTTTGGGATTGGTCCCTTACGAGAAGCCACTGAAGGCGTTAGATCTATGTTATCGAGATGACCCGAATACATTTTGTGCGTTGACGGATGCGATGGCTAGTTGTATCTGTGTATGCGCGTTTGCACCGGAGAGTAAAAGGAGTCATCACATGTTGGTGAGTATCACAAAATCATGAATTTAAAGCAGTTTTTCTACTTTTCAGCTAATAATGCAAGCAATGATACCACACATGATGAAACGACTGGAGGAGGAGACACTGTCATCTGGAAACTCTCCATCTGCAGTCAAACATGAAATATCTCAATGGATAACGATGGCAGTAGAAATGAAAGCGTTGATAAACAGTTGTGAGCAATTAGTGAGAGGACCAACGCGTGCATTCGATTTGGTAAATAGTGTGTCCGAACGAGGGAAAAGTTTTGTCGCCGATTCACCGCAGTTTTTTGATCCACCAACAACAAATGATGATGAAAACTCGAGACCTTATCATTTGTAAGTTAAACTATCAACTATTCTAGCATCGACAAATCTAAAACTTCAGAAAAGAAAAACGTTCCACCGCCGTTGCCTGGGAAGCCGCCGAAGTAGAAGAACAGCAAAAAGAAGCGTATCGTCGACCCAGAGACACTCTCCTCCAATTGATAGCAGTATACATCGAAACTGCTGCAATTCGTCTCAAAGAGCTGACAAAGTTGGGTGCTAATCTAGAACACGCCAAGATTCCTGACGTTCTGGACCATAAGTGTTATGTGAAACTAGGAGAAATTGCATTGGCACTACTCAAAGTCGCACCATATGATTTGGCCACAACGACTTGCCATGGGTTGCAAAAATACTTTTCTGTAATTCTCCCTGTCACGGATTGGTCCATTGAGTCTAACAGATCTGCTCTAAACATCATCCTCAGACGGTTGGACAAGACAATGTCAAAGATTGCAAAGCGTCAGAGTTTTCGAAAACGTGCCATCTGGATTGCATTGTCTTCTTGGATAAATGGAATATGTGACACGTTGAACGCCTTTCCCTACATTGCTCATTTACACCCATTGAAGACGATAACTCAGTTATGCCTTCGAATGATGGTAGGGGATCCGTGTACCGAGGATGGGACGTCTTCCACAGCACTTCATCCAACTACAGTTCTCCATCCAACTCCTCCACCTCAACTGTTTGCCAATGCAGTATTAAGACTGACTACTATACTGATGCAAGCATTGGGACAGTTCGCTTTCTCCTTGGACTTCGTTACATCATCTGAAGGCATGGGAGTATCATCTGAACGTCTCGAAGCAGTTCTCTGCCACGTGTTGATCCCTCTGTTTTTAAGAATTCCTAATAATCCAAAAGAACAGTCAATAATCCAAAGCAAAGATCTGGCGCAATGCTTAACAGTCATGCAGAACGCGATTTCTCCGCCGCTAGTCAAGCAGCCAGCTCCGCCACTGATAAGTACGTCGACATTGACTACTACCTTTATTAGAGGAGCACAAGGTAAGTAGTCCCATTGTACGCTTAAAAAACTGTAACAATTTTCAGACGTTACCGGTCGCCAAGGCTCCGTCTCAGTGACTGACCGCGGCCACTCTGCCACTGTCTCCACACATCGAATTGTTAGAGAATCCATCTGCCAGTCAATATACCTTGGGCTGAAGGTTCTCATGCTAACTTTCGGGAAATTGTTAGCTCCGATGTGGCCGCGAGTCGCAAGATTAGTTAAAGACTTGCTCGCGAAGAAACCTGGAGCTCCCAGTGCTCTGGCTTTCGTGGATTTTCTGCTTCATTCAAACTTGCCAATCGCCTTGTTTATACTGCCGATGATTCAGAATAAGGTGACCCCTGGAAGGTATAAATTTTTTCTAATTGTTTATTTCCAGATGAAACAAAAACCTGGCACAGAACAAGAGGCCGCCTGGCAGACCGAAATACTCGAAAAGCTTGATGCCCGCTCTCATAACATCATTCCAATGAGTATTCTCATTGTGAAGTGCAACCAAGAATTACAGCAACTCCGAGAGGAATTAGCCATGAAACCCATCGAAATGGCGAGGTCCTACACACCAACTATGGCTGACCCTCATTCGGATTCCTCTGCTGCATCGACTGCCCCACGAGGCGCCACCTCTCGTCAGAGTATCGATCGTCGGACTAGTGTCCATCAGAAGAAAGTGTTGCCGACGATGAAAGAAGATATTCCGGAAGATGTGGAGGACTCTGACGAGATCAATGGGGGAGGAGCTTCTGAAACAGGAGGAAACCAGGGAAGAATGATGTCGAAAAGTCCGAGTATCCCACTAAACAAAACCCAGCAATCGAGTAGAACTCGATCAGTAAGCGGGTTCGGGATGTGGAGGAGTGTCAGAAGAAAGTCTAGACATATATCGAGTGCGGAGGAGTCATCCGAAGAAAGAGGAAGCGTTGAGTTGCATGATATTGCACAAGGACACCATTCAGCACCACACGAGGTATGTGTAGATGGAAGTCTGAGAGAGAAAAAAGTTCCTGAAATTTGAAATTTTTACAAAAACTCACCGTAACTCGGTCAAATCTGGTTCAAATTTTTTGGAACTTATTTTTTTGGAATCTATAAATTAAGACGGTTTGAATGAATATATGCATGATTATTTTTGAGTCGATGCGCCATGTTCTTGTTTTCAGCCAAACCGAACTCCAAATCGTCGGTCCACTGAAGCTCTCGTGCTACCACTCCATGAGAGCATTGATACAAATAGACACCGATGTAAGTTCAGAAAACATTCTCTCAAAACCCTAATTCCATTTTCCAGTCGTTTCATTCTCCACACCAAAAAAGACACACGAAGTATCTGAAGACGTCTTTCAAATCACCGAGCAACATCAATTGGTATAAAATATTTATTGTTGATTTTTCACTTTTCAAAAGTTCGTTTCTCGAGCATATCCTCTTCCACTTTACCCATTTCTAGTCTTTTTCTCAATTTCTATACACATATTTCTAAAACTTTTCAAATTCTCCCGCCAAAAATTCTTTCCACAAAAAAACAATTCCAAAATGTACGGGCTTCTACACCAGCATTTCTGATTTTTTCCAGTATTTTTCAAAAAGATTTTTAATGAATTGTTTGAATTTATTCCTTGGCAGGTACACAGACAAATAACTCTTAGAGCCTAAGGAATCGGTGGTGACGTTGGAAACATTTGTACAGACGTAAAAAAACAAAATAATAATAAAATCTAGCGTGGTCACAATGGACGTTGTCCCCCATACTCTGAATATACAAAGGTCATCAACGTGTCAGCCTTGGAGCCATGTTCCCTTCGTAAAAATGTACTACTCTAATTATTTAATCAATACCATCGCCTCACTTTGAGATGTCGTGCTGGAACTATTTGCCGGTAGAAATCAAACAACATGTCATCAAGAAACTTGACTTTATTAGCAGGTATGGTGGTAACCTCTGAAATTGAGGAAAAAAACTTAATTCTAGACACTCACTGAGAAATACTTCTCACTATGATCGTCTCATTGTAAATTCGACACCTATCCAGTTGCCACGTGTTAGATTTGGTTATAAAGAAGATAAGTGCGTTATTATGATTTATGCGGGAATCGACAAGTTTTGGAGATTGGAATTTGAGAAATTCAAAAAAGGAGTGATTGTTTATAAGTGAGTTGTATCCAATCATCTAGAAAAATGTGACAAGAGAACCATTTTCAGATCCGAAAACAGCTGGGATCCGAAAGATATCACCAAAAAAGTGGTTCCTTCTACTAAACCTCTCAAAGTTTCGATTATGATTCTCAAAAGTTTGCTTGCCCACAACTCTATTAAAATGAATGCGATGGAATGGAACATCACGTCAGAAGATATTTCCAAAGGAGTCCATACTCGTATTCTGGAACTACTGAACGGCACGAAATTTCGAGTAACTGAAATGGTAATGGGAAAAAACATGTGGACGGAGGTGAGACACTTTATGAAAAGTGTATGCTACTATGAGGAAGTGAAGACGCTGAGAATATTTTGTGTGTCATTTGACACTGAAAATTTGGCTCCGACGATGGCATGTCAACTCAACCAATTTTTTGAAGGAAAACTCTTTTGTACGTTCATCATAGAGATTTTCAGAATTTCAGTCACAAAAAGTTATATTACAGATACCACTACATTAAATATGCATGACAACACATTACCAGAGTTTTTATCCAAGTTTGCTTCATTAAACGCGGATCGATATTTAGAAGTAGAGGAGAATAGAACGTCTTCTATTATGTTTTTTGACAAAACTATGTTAAAAGCACCGGGTGGCGATGAAATAATTGGAAATGTTGTTGAGTGTCGTATCACAGAGTGTGGCGCATTCATATACATAATCCATAAGAAATATAAGGAACATTTGAAGTATTTTAGGGTAGGAGTGACCATTACGGTCTCATATATTTACTCAACATTATTGATTTTGCAGTCTTTGAAGTGTGAACTCGGTCCTTTCTGCAAACGATGTTCTGATCCATTCGACTACTGGTACTATCAAAACTCTCCCCGTCGTGTTCTTCATGAACCATTTTGGGTTGAGCATCTTTCAATCGACGAGGAAGAAGAGATCATTCCGCAGCTACGAATGGCATATCTGAGAGAAGAAAAGGAGAAAAAGAAGGTTCAGAAGGGCAACAAAAAGCAGACATTTGAAATACAATCTTGGGGATTCAAAGATGTATCGATTGATCGTTTGATGGAGAATATTAATAGGGATGGGCAAGGAAAAAAGAGAAAGAAAGAGAAGAGGAAATTCAAAGAAGTCAGCGCTTCAGGAGATTTCCGTATCAAGAATTCTGAAGACTTGTCAGCAGATGTTGTTGATATGACTTTAGAAGACATGGCTGCTCTACAGAAAACTCTTTTCGGATCTGAACAAGAGGAGGAATGTCAACCAAGCGAAGAAGAAATCGATAACCATCCAAAGGCAAATATCCCAAATATTCTACTTTTTGCTTTGGCTGTTTTATTCCCGATTTTGATTTCTTTTGGTATTTACTTGATCAGTTCTATTTTTAGATTCCGAGGTGTCTAATAATACATTTTTACTTGTATATAAATAATTTAAAATAAGAAAACAAACGAGCCCATCTCGTTGATAACATGTTGATGAACTCTTCCACGTAGAATCGTCTTATTTTCCCCTTCACAACATCACTTTTATTTTTGTCTACATAGAAATTCCAAGTTGGAATCATTTACCCGTAGAAATCAAACAACATGTCGTCAAAAAGTTGGACTTTATGAGCAGGTATGACGGTAACCTTTAAAATCGAGGAAAAAACAATTTCAGTGTGGACTCGGTCCTTTCTGCAGACGATGTTCGGATCCATTCGACTACTGGTATTATCACGATTTGCCACGACGTCGTGTTCTCTATGAAACTTTTTTGAATGAGATTATAATCAATAGAAACGACAGAGAAATCCGAGAAACACTACCGATGTTGTATGCCAGACAGGAAAAAGAAAAAACGACTGAAATAAAGAGGGAAGTCTCATCGTGGGGATTCAAAAAGGATAATTCTTCGATGAATAAGAAAAACCTCAAGAAGATCGCTGAAGATGTCAAAAAGGCAGAAGTCGTGAAGTTCACTCCAGAAGACACTCTTCAACGCATCCTCTGGTCCATAACAGCAATTGTGTTCCCGATCTCAATTTCATTCGTTTTCTACGGAATTATTTATTTCTTTTAACTAACATGCTGAGAATGAAAACGTTTTATTACGAAGATCCCAAGTATCATCAATTAATACAATAAATTAAGGATTATCATTGAATTATTATTATTAAGTTAATATCGGTACGCAATAAGTTAGAACAAAAAGTACAAAGATAAGAAATGAGAAGAACGATTTCAGTAGTCATAATTGCATGAGGGGCTCTTTGATCTGAGGTGCAGCACTCTCCTTCTTTCGAATAGACGAGCGAATTCCACGTTTCGAGCGACGGATTGATCTGCAATGAGATTTTATAGGAATGAAAAGCATAGAGATCACACATCAAACAAATTCCAAACTGTTAAGGAAAAATGTTTTAGAAGATTAGAGAGGTTCACGCCATTCTAGGCCACCAGAGATAATCAGACACACACTCATTCGCTATATACCCTATCCGCTTAAAACTGGAGTTTTTCCAATTGTGACTATTGCCACGTGGCTTTGAAAAGTTCTCTTTGAACGGTAGAAACACCTCTGAATTCTGTTCACAGAACCGTTCATAGACATCCAATGTCTGGCCATCCATGTGAGAGAACGCCACGTCAAATATGCTTCTGAATTTTTCAGGACAATACACGTTTTCTATTTTTAGACTGTGAGAAATACTGCTCTGAACCTATTATATGGTTACTCACTTTCTAGCATACACTGCATTTCTCATTATTCCTGTACGATTGGCCTCGAAACGAGATTCCTCTGCGCATTGTTCAAAGAATTCTCTCAACTTGTGTACATCTGGCATAATATGCTCTTGCAACTCGGTCATCTGTGCCCCAGTCATTTTCAACGCCATCTCCAAGTGCTCCAACGCCTTCTCAGCCGCCTGAAGCTGTTTCTCCGCTCCCATTCTCGCCATCATCTGCTCCTTCAACTCTGACTCAGTGAGATCTCTCTGATCACTGACTTCCTTCAAATGATCCATAAGTTCTGAGGTCTTCATTGTGTAATATTGTCGCTCTTTCTCCAGATCTTGAGTCTTCTGCTCATTCATTTTTAACAGCGTCTCGATTTTCTCTTTTTCTGTCATTATGCAGTTCCTTGAAGTCTCGATTTCCATTAATCTGTTATTGAGTTGGCACTTGTCAGTTGATAAGTTTTGATTATCAATCAACACTTTCTCTCGTTCCCTGACAATTTCCTGAAGTTGCTCATGAATTTTCTCTTTTTCAATATTCAATGACTCCATGTTAGCCTGGAGGTGCTCGGTTTTCGAATTGAGACTCATTTTCTCTTGCTCCAACGTCTTTTTCATCTCGTTTGTCATCTTGAGCTCACTGAAGCAGAATTATAAGTTATAGTTTGTAGTTTGTAGTTTGTAGTTAAACTCACTTCTTAACATTTTGCAAATCATCTTTGAGTTTCTTGGTTGTCCGGATAAGCTTCTCACGTTCAACTTCAAGTTCTTCTTTGTCTTTTGCAAGTTCCTAAAAACAAGTAATGCGTAAAACTTATAATAAATACTAAAATCAACTCACATCAGCTCTATCATGTTCCTGTTTTCTCGCCTTTGCCTCCGCCTCCAATCTCTCCTCATAGCTTTTCTTCTCCTCGTTCAGAAGGACTCCTCGGTTCTCCAATTCACGAATCATGGTCTCGCCGACGACTGTGTTTTTGTATGAGCTGAAATTCAAGAACTGATTAATTACCCATGATAACCCTGAACACTTACATCTTCGTGGCACTTCTCAACGCCTTCAACCATTTCTCCTGCATCTGATGGTCAGCTGCAGCAACAATAATAGCTGTAGGCAATTGTGGATGAGCAATTAGTAAACAGTTCTTCTTATCCACATCTCCACCAGACACAATCGAGCATCCGATCAGAGGAATGATTCCTTTCGGGTGTAAATCAATTCGTCTAGTTTTCTCAAACACTTTCTTATAACTTGTCGCGTAGTAGATCAAGAAACACTCTTTCAATACGAAGAACCGTTTTGCCCACTTTGCGGTTCGATTCTTTCTCTTGTACTTTTTCATGAGAATTCCATAGTTTTGGACACCAAGTACTGGGCCCATCTCATCATAACCAACACCGTCCTCTTCTGGTGTCAAGTCATAATCATTGCACTTCTTGCGAGTCAGGTTGGAGAACTAAAAATTGATGTATAGATATCAAAAGTTATTTTTCTAAATTTTTGTTTTACCTGGAATGAGAGACTCCTCAAAATTCCCTTCTTCTCAATAGTATTTGGTGGCGATGTTTTAGGCGGTCCATTCTTTGGTGGTTCCGGAGCATTGCCCTTCTTCTTCGAGTCTTTTTTGGCTTTCAGTTCTTTTGGAGTGGTCCCCGATTTGGGGGCGGTTTTTGTGGTCATCTGGAAAGAAAAACATAGAGAATACGGTTCTAAGAAAGTTCTCGTGTTATAAGCTCATGGTCTGCTGACAGGGGGTGTTCAAAACGCTTCGGATGGGTCTCGTAGGTGAAAGCATGAAAACCGTCAAAAAAATATTCAAAACCGGAGTAAAATACGACTTTTTAACCATTTCAATAACGAGACCCATCCTTCTAACTTTCGTTGACAGCAGACCGTAGGTTATAATAGGAAAATTGAGCACACAGAATGAAAAACAGTTAATACATATAAAAATCGGGTGATAATCCAACATTCTTCTGAATCAGAAATTATAATCAGGAAAGAGGAAAGACAATGGAATCATAAAAATGAATACTTTCTCTTCTCTTCCCCCTCTATCCGCCGAACGCCCCGGTGACAAGGAGGGTCATCAGTGAAAAGTGAAAATGAGAGAAATCGGGATTCTCAAATATGTTTCACTGAATTCCGAATTTCGGTTATCAATGAAAAATTATAGGAAGGGGGATGACCCCTCTACCGAAATATTGTTCAAACAGGTTTTTGTTCTATCCGTAATTGGATAATGTTCTTCTCCTGAATCATCCAGCTAGGAGAAGTGGAGGAATAAAAATCTGGGATATAGGGAATTCAGAAGAAAAATTTGACTTCAGAGGACAAAATTGGTGGGAAACAAGAGTTATCAATTCAGAATCAGCTAATAACATGTGTTGTCGGATACTGAAATTCGGGCTCTGTAATCATTCTAAAAAAAACTCAAACCTGGTCAACCTAACGCTCGATAAGTCTAATACTCAATCGAATGAAAGAAATCCTTCCGGAAAGGAGGGAAAACGCGTTGCCCGCCTTTTCTTTCCCATATTTGTTTGTTTGTCCAGATCATGCTCGATGATATCTCCTCCCGCAAAAACACGAACGCCTGTTCTCTCCATGCCCGAATCCGTCAATTTTTTGACACTTTGACGGCTTTTTTGTTTGAAATGCATGATAGCACACGTTTCACATGGACGTCACGAAGGTTCGGAAAAAACAGAGAAATGGTGTACTGATCAGGGAGACAGCGGTTGAAAAGATGTGAAAGATGATACTTACAAGCGCAATAATTAGATTTAAGTGCACGGGATGAGCCATTACTGTACATATTTCTTGAAAACAAAAGGAATTACTAAAGTTTATCAAGAGCTTTCTAACAATATAAAATTCATTTCAGACTTCTTAGTTGAGTTATACGCTCCGAATCGTACTGCCGTGTGATATTTTCCAATCAACGGTTCCTGTCATGATTAAACTGGATCTTACAAATTAAGTCTGTTCGATAATTATAAAGTATTTCAAGATAGTCTCATTAATATAAGAATCACACTGAAACGTTGTTAAGTTATAAAGCTTTACCAATGTATTGTCAGTTATCCGAAATTCAACTCTTTTCACGAAGCTGATGTCGTTGAAACGACTCATTTGCATTCAAACACGGTTTTCATACTGATATAAGAATAATTAATTGTTATACTTTGTGAAGTTCATATAGAACGGTGTCCTTTTTGTAATTTTCAGCTTTTAAATAACTTTTGCTCCTCGCTTTGCTAAAACCCAAAAAACCTCAACTCCGTGCGGCAAGTTTGCGAAAACCACGCGCTCACCCTTGCGAAAGTGGCCTTTCGCCCCGCCCACTTTGCGCTGTCGATTTATTTGGCGACTTTTTTCCTTCCGTAAAACCTGAAATTATGCTGTTTCTTTCTTTTTTCTTCATTTTAAGTTAAAAAACTAAATTTACCATGTGTTTTTGTCCCGGAATTCACAATTTCAGATGATTTTTCGCTGGAAAGTAAGTATTTTGAAAATTAAGGAAGAACTTGTTAAATTAAAGATTTGGAGAAATCTATTGCCGATTTCCGATTATCTACAGAATGAAAAATTGACTCTGTTCGATATTCGTGGACAAAATCTCAACTTGGAAGTAGAATTCACCAAAAAACGTGCAATTTTACTAGGCAAAACTGGTTTTTCGGAGAATCTTTGTTAAAAAATATCCTTCGTTGAGTTTTTGCCAGTTTTTTTCTCAAAAACTGATTTACAGCATTTTCCTCACGTCTATAACGCAATTCACGTCTGTAACGCAAAAGTGTGCTATTTTTGTCAAAAAACTTTGAAGCTGTCACTCGACAACAAATTCTCTTCGAATTTTTCTCGGTTTTGTCTTGAAGAGCATACACCTGTGCTCCTGACTGAAGAAATCATACACTTTGCAATTTTATCAGTGGAATAGAGTGAAAAATTCGATTTTTCTTTTTAAAAGTGCCGAACTTGATGAGAAACGCGTTTTCTAGCTGCAATATTTCGATAATTGCAACTTTAAACATACCAAACGTATGTTCTCTGACTACACATCTAAATTTTCGAGTTGCATCTTCCTATTAACGAAATCGGACTGAGAGTTCATGTTTTTCAACTTTCACAGTGAAATGCAACAATTTTCATTCAAAAAACTGATATCCAGCCACTTCTTCGCTTCAAGAACGAAAGATTTGTGCTATACACTTCTCCAAAGCGTTTTTTTCTCAAAATCGTTCATATTTTGTGTTAAAAGTCGGCAAATTGTTTTCTCAAAAACTCATTTACAGCACTTTCTTCTTCACGTCTGTAACGCAAAAGTAAGCTATTTTTGTCAAAAAACATTGAAGCTGTTACTCGACAACATATTACCTTTTAGTTTCTTCGTTTTCTTGTGCTTCTCACTGAAAAAATCACACATTTTTGCAATTTTAGCAGTGGAATCGGATGAAAAATTCGATTTTTATTTAAAAAGTACCGAAACGCAACAATTTTCCTGGAAAAAGATTGATATCCAGCAGCTTTTTTTGCGCCAAGAATGAACTACTTGTGCTATAAACTTCTCAAAAGCCGTTGTTTCTCAAAATCGTTTATATTTTGTGTTGAAAGTCGGAAAAACAAGGCATTAGCCTGTCTTTCTCAAATATTTCCGCCGAAACATCAGTTCGTGAACTATTTCTCGCTTTCTCTCGCCTATTTTCATAATCTTTACCAGTTATTATTCCATTTTCAGCATGTGGTTCGAACAATTCTACTCTGGAGTAATCACCACCGCGTTCGTCGCCGGCGCCTGCTACATGTCATACCCATTCAACAAATGGGACGTCGGAAGAGCCTTCCGTCGCAATTATAACACTCCACAAAGGTAAATTAACGCGATTTTTAGCTAAAAATCGATAAAATTCCGCACTTTTCATCTACAAATACATATTTTCTAATTTTCAGAGTGGAATTGTCGAAGAGAGACCACCGGCTGACTGGCAACCAATACCGCATCGCCGGACTCGACGCTTTCCCAGAGAAGTGAGGATTTGTGCTGAAATTCATGAAATGAAGGATTTTTTAGCTCAAAAATGTCAGATAATCGGATTTTTATAGCTTCTTTTCATTAAAAAGATAGTTTTCGTTTCTAAAATATGGAATTTTGGCTCTAAAATATATGAAAAATAGATTTGAACCATATTCACGGTGTTTCGGTGGAAAATTCCAATTGAAAGCTAAAAATGCCGATTCTCAAGAAAAAGCTTGGGTTTTTCAGCATTTTTGAGTCTAAAAATGGCTAAAAATCAAGTTTCCACGCGAAAATTACAGATTTTTGACGATTTTTCAGCAATATAAATATCTGATTATTCCAGGTAAGAAGTTATCGTCGTCGTCGATTGGTTCAACACGCCACTTCATCTCCTCCACTCTCTCCAGAAGCACCACACGATTTGATATAGGACTTCTTTACTAAAGTTTTCGTATGTATTATTAAAGTTTCGATTTCTTTTCTTCTGAGAATCACAATGTGCGTGTGCAATGAATAGGAAATTGTAGCAGGGAAACGCATTTATTAAGCAGGAGCCGAAAAATTACTTATAGCAAAGCAAGCAAACTCTTATTCTTTAAGAAATAGACTCTCTTCACATCGAATCTCTTCCTATCCACATGGAACACTTGCCACATTATCAATTGAGCTCCCTCTCCGCACATCACTTGAAAATTGGCACCCAAATAACGAATATCCGACACTCTGAATCCCTCCAACTCATATTCCATCAAAATGATATCTCGACCGGGTGCCACCTCGAATTTTGGGTTCGAGTGTTGCATGAATACCTCAGTAGACGTCCCATTCTTCCCAATTGCCTCCATATACTCCCGAAGACCATGGAATTTCGACGGGATTGGGGTCCAACCCTTCACTTGGAGTTGTTCTTCGAATTTCAGTTTTTCAAATTTTCGCATCGCTTCGGCGAGGGAGAAGACGTCAGAAGATGGATAGTTGTCAGGATCTTCGGGTTGTTCGTTGTTTCGGGAGTCGGTGAGGGCAAAGTTAGGGAAGACGGGACCTTCGTAGACACTTCGGGTTGGGAGTTCCTGGAAATCGAGGCGGGATTAGTAAAGACTGAACCGGCCTAGTCAAGACTGTAGATGCCTAGGCTCAATCGGGCCGGTGTGTAACTCGATCCAAACTGAGCTGAAAAATATACCAAAGTGTAGATCTCAGCGAGTTCTATATTTTGGTACATTTTTCAGCTTGTAAAACTCAGTTTGGAGCGAGTTACGCGTAAAGAAAAGTGATCAACTACAAAAATTGAGAGCAAGGCTCGGTGAACACAACACAATTGAGAGAATCCGAAGGGAAACTCACCACTTTATCAACCCCATTCCACACATAAATTGCGAACAAAACCAGCATGTAGACCATAAGAAACTTGGCACTCGCTGGTAGCCATGAGCTCTCCGGCTCATCATAGTCCAACCGCGCGCTCTTATCGATTTCCGCATAACCAATCATTGGCTGCAACTCATCAAGAAGGCACTCGCATCGCTCTTGCAGACTGTCCAACTCGCTCAACCTCAAATTCCAGGTTCTCGCCTCGAAGTCGAAACGAGACCGCGGAATTTTGCCAGTGGTGGGTGGCCCATTTTCTTTTGTCGATTGAATGTATTCTGTGATATTCACGTGACGATTGATACGTGGACGCAGACTTTGGCATCGAGATGGATAGAAATATCCGAGAAGGGAACGTCGCGGAGGTTTAACGACTTCTTCCACTTGCTCATTGACTCGTGAATCCTTTACGTCAGAGTCAGAACCCTTGTCTTCTGAAACAACGTCTTCTGTGGCCAGGGGATTTGTAGCCTCAATTTCTTCTGATTCCTTGACGTCGTTGGACTCAGCCGTCTTCTCGATCTCAGCTTCTGAATCTTCCTTGACGCCTACTGACTCCGCCCCATCATCTTCATCGGTGAGATTTTCGAACGACGAATCCGAAGCCGTCGATGACATTCTGAAAAAAAAATGAAAAAATTGAAAAACGGAAATTGAAAAAAAGCGACATGAGGTAACCATGGAAATGTGTAAGAGGTGTGAGGACAACCGGATAAACAGACACAGAGAGAGACCTGTGGCCTTGCAAAGACCAAATCAATAGGGTTGGGGCTCCGTGACGTCTTCTTGTTTTTTTCGAACCTGCTGCATCTTTCTTCACGTGGAATCTCTAGAAGCTAATTTTGACCTTCTGAATCCGATTTTTTTCGAATTTTAATCAATTTTTGAGGGGAACAAGATTTCTTTGACTGGACAGGGCGGAATATGGGACACACCAGGAAAATAGGTAAAATTTCAATTCTTAACCAAAGGTTTCGAATTTCATACCAAATTGAAGCTGGAATCTCACTCTATTAGAATCTGGAATCAAATTCTAAAAGTTTTCAGAATCAACCACCAAAAAATAGGAAAGCTGGAAGTTCAAAAAAACATTCTCCTAAAAACGGAGAGAAGACGAAATGAGACGGGTCAGCTGCTCTGAGTAGGAGGGAGCTGAGGAAGATGAAGAGATGGTGAGAGATGAAAAGAAGACGTCATGTATCCAAATGTTGTTTTTCTGCGAATTGGTTGCATATAAATTTATTTCAGAAAAGATCAGTTTAGAATCAGAAAAGTCAGCAGAGAATCAGGGAACATGAGGGTTGAAAGGTGGGAAATGGGATTTTCAGTCTGAAATAAACGAATTTGAGCCTTGAAATCGTCAATTTCAGTCAGAAATAGATGAATTTAACTCTAAAAACTCATTCAATCAATACAAGAACAGCAAAAACAAAAATTTGAAAAAAAAATTTAGTCAAGCAACGAGAGCAAATCTTCTGACTTCACATAATAAAGCCTTTTGATGTTCTTATTTCCGTAACTCTCGCTAATCTCCAGTTGTGCTCCTTTGAAGAAGTGATAGTTTAAGATGTTCACACCCACTGTGTTTGTCGAAATCTTGAAATTGTCCATCACAAACTCGACCTCAACGTGTATTGGGCCCCTTTCAATATTAAAGAAGCGAGGTGTGCTACGGTAGAGAAATTCTTCGGTGGCTGTCCCATTCTTTCCGATAGCTTCCAAATACGCTTGGACACCAATGAATCTCGCTGGAAGGGGGGTCCACTTGTTCATACGTTGCTTCTCATCAACACTCATTCCATCGAATTTTTGGATGGCATGATGAAGTTTCAGTGCGTGGGAAACTCGGGCGGCCTCGTGATTCATCTTGAGTGTCCATGCCACGACATCAAATGAGATGTTCTCAGATTCATCGTATATCAAGCCTTCGTAGATGTTGCCTTGTGCCTTCGTAGATGTTGCCTGAAATTTGAACATTTCAGAAAGGTCAACTAAAAATTGATGTCTATGGTTATTTCTATCCACCTCGAAACGTAGGTTGCTGCCTCAAATAACAACCGCCCGAATCGAAAATGGAAAAAAATAGAACAAAACCATTGGACCTACAGTAATGGTTATAATTCTAACGACTCAGTTGAAAATGTTCAACTTTGAGAGAGTGTCACGGTTGATATGATTGTCACAGCTAGTAAATTTTTAATGGATCGTAAAGCTCCAAGGTAGAGCTCCATTTTTGTAGTTGACAACTTTTTTGTACGGACACCTTATGGTCATTTTAAGACTACGACTCAAAAACACTATGGTCGTTTTGAGAGAAAAGTTCCGTTGTCGATCGTAACTTGCTAGGGAGTGACCGTACAAAAAAGTTGTCAACTACAAAAATAGAGCTCCACCCTTGATCGTACCGACCCATTAAACATCTACTTGATGGGACAATCCGTCATATTATTACATCTTCTCAAAGTTGAAAATTTTTAACTGAAAATGGCGATTACTGTAGGTTCTAACGGTTCTGATTCGGGGGATCTGGGGAGAACCTGATAAGTTCTCAAATTTCCGCCACTTTTCTATAAAACAAGACTTACTTTAGCATTCATTAGGAAGATAAGAAATGCCAGGGAGAGAAACATTAAGATGTCTCCGTTGCGTATCTTTGAGGGCATATCTCGTTTCTTGGCTTGTTCTTTTTGCTCGGAGATGATTTTTTTAACCTCTACAAACGAGTCGATTACTTCTAGACCCTCGATATCCGATCCAGAGTCTTCAGAACCCTCATCTCCCAATTCTGACTCCCAGTTTCCTACGTCATCATCGTCCGTGATATACTCGAACGACGAGTTCGATGAAATTGACATTTGTTCTGAAATAATATATTAGTAGAGGACATCGGGAAAAACAGATACACAGAGATTAGATGGGTTGAGAGATACATAATGGGTGACAATTGACACCTTTAGATAGTTTTCGATAATAAAATTGGTGGCTTTATTATTTATTTTGTCTTGAGAGATAAAGAAAAAGTAGACAAATATACAAAAATACAGAGAATTTTGGAAATTAAGATACAATTAAAGAGCAAGCAAATCTTCGGTCGTGATAAAGTAGACTCGTCTGACCTTGTGACCTCTCAGCGTCTCGGTGATCCACAGCTCTCCTCCATCCGTTAATTGTACTTCTTCAAACTTCAAAGTGTTTGGCAAACTTAATCCATCTATCTCGAAATTGACGTGGATCTTCTTTCCGTCCTTCTGCGACTCGGGGAATCTTGGTTTGGCCCGGTACATGAACTCCTCCGTCGCTTTTCCAGTGAATCCGTAGCGGTCGAGGTACCACTGGAGGCCTTGGAATTTAGATGGGAGTGGGGTCCAGCGGTTGGTTCGTAGCTTCTCCCAGAACGGCATCTTCTCCAACTTCTTCTTGGCCTCATAGATTTTGGTGGCGGAGTCTAGAAGATAGGCTTCCTTATTCATTTCTTCCTTCCAGGCCATAAACTCCGCGGGTTTCGTCTCGTATCCCCGGAATCTTGTCGTTTCATAGACGTTTGTTGGCTGAAAGAAAGCATGATTTAGGATCGTTGTTTTAAACAAAACCAACTTACCAAATATGTAGCAAGGAGTCCGATGGCAAACACAATTGCGAGCCAAATCATCATTGGGCTGCTCAAACCCTCTTTATCTTGTTTTGGTGAGCTTGGCTTCTGTTCCTTTTGAGAGTTGACCTTCGACGATTTCTTGTTCTTCTTCTCGCATCTTGGAGCCTCAATTTCTACAGTCTCAACTCCTGCATCCAACGCTTCGAGTTTGGAGGAGATCTCTTTGATTTCATTCAAGAGTTCCTCAACTTCGGAGTCTTCCGCATCAGAATCCTCAGAATCTTCAGATTCCGAGTCATCAGATTCCTCATCCTCTTCTTTCTCAGCCTCCTCCCCTTCCAGCTCTTCGTCTTCAGAATCTTCTTCACCGGTTTCCTCGTCTTCTGAGTCCTCCGTCCCTTCCTCCTCGTCTGACATCTCCTCTTCATCAGAGATCTCCTCATTGGCGGATTCCTCGCCCTGGCCTTCAGAATCCATCACGTCTTCTGAATCCGTGACTGTTCCGATTTTTTCCTCTTCAATGCAATCGTCATTACGAACGTAACAGCTTGAAGAAAGAGGACAAGTTGAAACCGTCATCCTCCTGAAAAAGAAGGTAAAATAAGTACAAAAAGGATTTAAAAAGTGAATCAAAACCATGAAGGAAGAGCTTGCCAAAGATATTTAGTTAAACTTAAACTATCAAAGAAAATCCGGTTCCAGAGACTAATAACTAAACCAAAATGAAAAAGAAAAATCAATAAGCACCCATGAGGGCCCGTCGACGGTGTGCGCGTGGTGACCACGAAGAGGCTCGTTTGTTTGCTCCTAATCGGCTTCTGGCCATCTGCCCGGTATTCTACGGGGGGCGATGTGGAGGAGGGGTTAATGAGGGGAGGAGACGTTGGGCTAGTGGGTGACACAACCTTTTAGATCTTTTGGTTTTTTGATAGATGGACATCAAGAATGACAATTAGAGATTAGATTAGATAGAGAGCATGGGAACGCTACATATGTACAGTACTGCTCAAAACGTTAAGGACTGGCCGTTTTTGGGTTAAAATGTTTAACTTTGTGAGTGTCTCTGGGTAATTCGGATTGTGACAGTCAGTAGGTTTTCAATGAATCATACAAATTAAAAGTAGAGCTTCAGTTTTGCAGTTGACAACTTTTTTTCACGAAAATTCCCTAGAGAGTTATAGTCATTTCATGACGATTGCTCAAAAATCACTCTAATTGGTCATTTGAGAAAAAAGTTCCGTTGCCATTGACAACGAAACTTGTCAAACTTGTCAATACGTAACTTACTAGTGAGTGTCCGTACAGAAAAGTTGTCAACTACAAAAATGGAGCTCTACTTTTAATCGATATGATTCATTAAAAATCTACTCAATGGGACAATCAGAAATACCATGGCACACTCTCAAAGTTGGACGATTTTAACTGAAAACGGCTGCTGTATGTAGTGGGTATGTACACTGAGAATTCAGATTGTGGAGGAATTTTTTGAACATTTGAAAAACATCCATACTTCTGGACACCCGGACCGAGTACCACTCACTCAAGGACATTGTGGACTCTCTCTCTCTCTCTTGTGAGGATATTCATCTAATGTACATTATTAATCCTGGACGACGGGACTACGACACACAGAAACACCGCTTTCCTTCTCTCCATCACAGGATTATCATACCCCGTAATTACTGGTTCTCGGGTAATGAGCCATCTGCCTATCTTGACACTCGGCTAATGGACCACTGACAAAATGAACGTTGGTTGAGATACAAATGATCAAAAGATCAGATAAATAACTTTGAAACATTTTAACCCGAAATTCTTTATTTCTAAATTAAATATACATTTATAATTTATAATTTATAAAACAACCCGTATCATTCACTCAAAGGAAAACACAAATATACTAGAAATCCCTAATTTTTACTCAATTTCGACTTCTTCTTCCTTTGCTCCTCAGTTCCTTGACACACTGGTGCGAAGACATAACAATTAACACCTCCTGATGATGCAAGACAGAACTCATCGGTGTGCGCAATGTAGGAGAAGAATCCGGTACCACAGATGGCATCGAAGAATAGTCCGGTCTCGGCTTCGGCGGCACTTTGGACGGCTCGTTTCGAAGACTCGGCATCGCCGGACACTATGTTCTGGAATAAAACGGTTCCTTCGAGTTTTATTAATAGGATTTCTATAGAAAATCTGTGTACACGAATGTCCAGATGTCCAACTGCTCATGCATGAAACCGTTACTCACATTAAAAATAATTGTCCGCAACCTCTGGCTGTTGCACTTGTCATCGTCCGACTCTGGTCGACACTGTCCATTACTGCAGTCGTTAATATTCGGGTTCTCTATAGAAGATGTCGGTGCAAAAGTTGAATACGAGAACAGCTGGGGTGACTGTGTCGTCTGCTGGTAGATAATTTGTGGTTGTAGTGGTGCGGCCGGAGCAGTTGGCATAGGAGGAAGGATGTGCAATTGGATTGGCTGTGGAGAGGGGTTGGCCTGGAATTCAAGTGTATTAATTAGTTAAAAAAAAAAGAAATCTCGAATTTAAATTTGAATAATCAAAATATAAATGTACAGTTACTAGATAAGAAGCCACTGGTACTGGAATCGTGTTCTGCGTCTGTGCATTTTGAGGAGCTGCTGGCACATAGACAACCGGTTGTCGGTTCGTGGTCCGGTAGGCATAACGGATTTCTCTTGGTGGGTAGGGTCTGAAAACACAGACATCTGGAAAACAAGACAGACAGAAAACTCACTCTATAACCTTCTGCTCATTCCTCTCCTCATAGATAGGCGCGGGCTCTAAGCCGAAAAGAGGTATCAACTTTCCATTGGGGTCTCTTCCATAAGTCTGAATGTGTTTTCCAGGCGACAAAGATTGCCAATTTGGCTCCGTTCTTGATAGGATTATTTGACGGTTTTTATCCATTATTGTCGGAGAGATATCGTTCATTTCAACAACTTCCTCGGCTAGAAAAACAAATATCATTTTTTTTCGAACAAAATATGAAAATGACAAAGTTCTGGTGTTAAAATATGTGCATAACTTACAAGGTGACTTTCTGATTATCCTTGAAATTTTCGATCGATTCTTAAATGCTTTGTACAATCTCTTCCTCCAATCTCTTATTGAATCCAGTTTCACTTCTGATGTAATCCTTCCCTCACTTCTTACCTTGGACGATGGTGCAGCTGCTAGGTGCAGTTCTTCTTCCGGGTCACTAGCAGTTGTGTAAGGGATTAGAGTGGGGTAATCAGCTGGAGGTGAGTCGGTAATCTTGAAATAAGTGGTATATAACATAATAATCTTTCAAGTCTAATAATCCGGCATTTTACTCTTTTCTATTCAAAACATATGTTCTTCCTATTCTTGAATACGCTTCTGTCATTTTCTGTCTTGCCCCCTCCTCATCCCTCTCCAGACTTCTTGAATCCACTCTACGAATTTACTCTAGGAAAACTCTCCAACGATGCAATATCGCTTTCTCATCCTATTCCCATCGTCTAGAACTTCTCTCTATCTACTCTATAAGACACCGTAGACTCAAAGCTCAATTAATCCTCCTGTATAAATTTATAGCTGGCGCATCTCATTTTCCCAATCTCAATTCCTTTATCAGACTGTCAAGTTCTCCACGAAGACCCATGACCCTCATTTATCTCTCCCCCCTCTCCGACAATTTTTTCTCTTTTATCCTTCCCATCTGGAATGCCATTGTTGCCAATGTTAGTAGTTTCCTCTCCCCCTCCCAATTTGAACATCTTCTTGACTCTGCCATTACCCGGTTTTAATTAATTATCTCATCTGGTCATCTTGTTAAATACATATCATTCTTCTCCCATTTAATTTCCCTTCCTACGGGTATCTCTTCCCCTTGCCAACTGTCTGTCTACCCGCCATTTTATATTTATTCTCATTCCCCGTTTCCTATGTATCGTGTCATCCCTATTTTCTACTCGAAACTGTCTCGTGAGGGATCGTTTCTAGTCTTTTGTATCTATTTGGTTTTCTTTTAGTCACAATAAAATTAAATTAAATTAAATCTGTGACTCTAATTTTGTCTAATATCCACAGTACCGGCCAACACATTGTAACTTTTAATAGTTTTCAGTTGGAATTGCCCAACTTTGAGAGGGCGTCATGGTATTTTTGATTGTCCCATAGAGTAGATTATTTAATGGATCATACAGTTCAAAAATAAAGCTTCATTTTTGTAGTTGACATCATTTTTGTGCGGGCACTCCCTAGAGAGTTATTTTTTTAAGGGGTCAGCTCAAAAATCACTCTAATTGGTCGATTTGAGAGAGAAATTACTTTGTCTATATGTAACTTGCAAGGGGTCCCCGTACAAAAAATTGTCAACTACAAAAATGAAGCTTTCACAAAATGAAAGTTTCAATCTGTACGATTCATTAATAACCTACTAGATGTGAAAATCAGTATTACAATGACACACTCTCAAAGACAATTCAAACTGAAAACGGTCAGTTCATAACAGTTTGACCGGCACTGTATAACATGAAATTATGAAGTTGTAGGTGACTCTGAAATTGTCTTACAACTAGCGATAGCTCACCGAGTTTCCTGTCAATTCTTGCTGATTTGTGGCATCATCCAAGTCTTCCTTCTCCTCCCTGGAACCCGATTTCGAGCCAGTCAACATTTCCAGCCTCTCTTCATTATTTATAGACGGAAAAAAGTTATTCAAATTTTCCAAAAGTCGAGTTTTCAAAAACGCCTTGTTCCCTTGAGTACCACCGTCAAATATAGAGTCATTTTTCAAGATTCCAAAGTCACTAGTAGCCATTGAATAATGTAGGGTTACTGTAGCCACTACAGTAACCCAGACAGTTGATTTCATAGCGATTTGGATCAAAAATTAAGGAAATGAATTGAAAAATAGACAATGAGACAAGAGAAAATGGTGTAAGCCGTTTAGAATGTAGTGGTCTTCTCTCTCCAGGATTAGAAAAGTGGTTCAAGTGGAAATGAGAAAACTAGCCGCATACAGACAACGCACGTTTTCGAACGGACGATGAATAATTGCTTATTTGCTAATGTTTTCTTTTGAAAACATGGAGAGGAGGAGATTATTGACCGTTTAAAAAGAGAGAGGGGGGCTAACAGGGAAATGTGTCGGTCTGTATGTCCAGATGTCTGTATGTTCAAAGTCATAACATTCTCATTTCCTGATAAATTATGACAACACTTTTCAATGATTCAGAAAATATTTTTAGTATTTATTTTTTCACAAAATGTTTTGTTTGATCTTGTATCTTTAGGGCTTCTTTCAGTCATGTGATTTTATCGAAATTTCGAAATTTTCTAGAATTTCAACTCTATGGCTTCCCTCACACGCCATCCCACACATATCAATTGCGTACACAGCATAGGACTTCGGATTTTTATATTTTCTCCAATTTTTTCTTATTCAATTTTCTTATCACTACTTTCCTATAATGAAAAGAGTTTTCATACCATTCCTTATTCTACTATTCCAATCGCCACTGTCTGGAGATGGAGCTATTTTACAAGTGGGATTTCTGGCGGCCGCTGATAACTCCACGGAGTTGGCGCCGTTCATTGGTTGGAGTAACGTAGCTGGAGCTCTCGGCGTCGCGTGGAGCAGAATTGTGGAGTACGGATTACTTCCACAGTATGAGACAATGAAGTGAGTATAGGCGAAAAGACATAGAGACGAAAATATCTTAATTTCAGTCTTACCTGGGTACTAACCAATTGTCGAGAGGCAGATGCAGTTGGTTCAGTTATCAACTACGCGGAAGGACATGCTCACGTTGTTTTAGGACCGCCATGTACAAGACGTAAGATTAAGGAATTTGAGGAAATTGAGGAGTCTGAGAAATTTTTCGAATTTTGAAAACAGTAAATTAAGTTTTAAGTCCAGTAAAACTCAAAAGGTTATCAGCGTCGACCGTTTTCGGTGGAAAATGACTAAGTTTGATACTGTATTTCGGGGTCACCTGATTGTCCGACAAACTTTGTTTTTTATGGGATAGACAAAGCAAAACTAGCACATAATTTTTGTAGCTAACCATTTTTTGTAGGGATACTACCATGAAAGTTACAGGTTGTCAAAGTGAAAAGCTCCAAAATTTCTCTAATTTGTACTGAAATTAGTTGGTTTCAAAGAGAAATGACCTTGATGACCTGTAACTTTCAAGGTAGTGTCCCTACAAAAATGTGGTCAATTATATAAATGATTTGCTATTTTTGCTCTGTTCATCCAATACAAAGTATAGGATCATCGGACATTCAGCTCACACCGAAATACACTGTCAAAGTTGGACATTTTTCATTGAAAACAGCCAAAGTTGTTAACCTTTTGAGGGGTACTGTAGGTGGTTCACTCAATCTTTCAATTTAAAGCCGCCCAAGTCGCCGGATCCGTTGCCAAGTACCTCGACTTTCCACTAATTCTCTGGGGACCCCCCTTCGACTCAAGTCTTCTCAACCAATTCGAGTATCCTACCATTGCATCGACCACGTCAAGTACCCTATAGTGAGTTTGTCTTCCTGGTGTGATTCATGTAGTTTTCTTCTAGTCAAGCGAAATCTCTGATGCGTATGCTTTCCTACTTCAAATGGAGTGAAATTGCGTTGATTTACTATGTGGCAAGATCAGATCTGATTCCACGTTGCACACCGTTGATTTCTGATTTTGAGACACTGGTGAATAGTAATGACAACTTGACGATCACCTATAGAAGACAGATGAGTGTGATCACTAATACAAGTTATGCGACGGTGCTAAGAAACTTGAAGGAGTTGGCGAGAGGTGAGTGGAAAATTTGCTTAACTCAAAAAACCCAAATTATCAGTCGTCGTTGTCTGTCTGGAATCCGATGAAGCCCGTCGAAACCTTATGATTTCAATTGCGGAAAACGGAATGGATACCAATGAATATGTCTATCTGATGATTGAATCGAGACGTGCCGGATTTTGTAGGGATTCTTCTTTTTTTCAAATTTTTAGTATCGAAAATTGAGTTTCTAGCCACTACATTCTGGAATGGAACTGATGGAAAGAATGATTTGGCGTTACGGGCGGCACGGAAGTTTTTGGTTATGGATAACCAGAAATATAATGATACAACTACTTTTGTCCAGGAAGTGCAGACAGCGTTTTCGAGAGCTCCATTTAATTGTCCTAATTGTACAAATATTAGTGAGTTGGAGGACATCCAGGAATTTGGATACACAGAAATAATCACAGGTCCCACAATATCTCAAGTCGGTCCTCTTGGTGACGCTTTGCTTCTCTATGCATATGCTCTAAACAGATCTATCGCTGCTGGAAATCCAACACCAACTGGACAAGAAATTTGCAACGTCGCAAAAGGAATGGAATTTTTAGGTACACTATGATGAAATTGAGTCAATGTTAATACACCTTATTCAATCAGGTTTTACTGGAAAAGTGATCGTCAACCAGAACTCAACACGTACTCCAATTTTCGTTGTCTACAATATTGACAGCTCTGATAAAGAGTTTGCAGTGATGACAATTGCTGAAGATTTAGATGATTCGTCGGATCCGGTAGCCTCGAGCGTGAATTACTTTGTGATTTGTGTCGAAATTCACAGAAATTTTAATTGGAGACTCGATATATACCTTTCGAAGACGTACTGTCCCCCTCAAAACTCTCGCTCCAATTTTCTGTGAGAATTCTGATTTTAGACCGATTGTTAAATTCAGATCACACTTACCGCTACTGCCGCGAAAATATGGGAAACATGGGGTGGCACTGCTCCGTTGAGTACTCCAATCTGTGGGTTTACTGGAACGGACTGTCCAAAGTCGTTCTCCGATCAATACCTGGCTATTATTCTGGGATGCACTGCGGCTGCATTGGTATTGATTGTTGCCGTTATTTCTACAGTTGTGTTTTTAGTGAGGTAAATCCTTTGGAGGCCAAACTAGGGAAAGGCATGAAGTCAGTTTGAAGATATAAAACCTATATTAGTGGAAAGCTGGGAAAACGCTAATTCCGAATAATCAGTGCTTGCCCTTAAGGCGTGGTATTAAAAAAACGTGGTCAACGTTTAAACGGCTGACAAGTCAGCGCACTACCACCAACCTTATGCCAGCGACATTTTTCACACATCGGGATTTCTAGAATACCAGCCATCAAGGGCAAACACTGATTATATATATGGAATCTTCGCTTTCTCAGCTTTCCATTGATATATGTCATGTCCCATAACTCCAAACGGACTCCATGACTTTCATTAGTAAAAAAGATACGACAGACTAATATATCTATTCTAGATCCAAGCGTCAAGAGGAAGAACGTCTCAACCAGCTCTGGCAAGTTCACTTCGCGACTCTTGTGAAACCACCGCAGAAAAATACAATGCACAGTTCAAGAAGTCTTCAAAGTACAGTAACCACTAGTACCAAAGTGACGATTAACTCCAAGAAAGACACGGAAAGACACAGTTTCTACTTTTTGAACAATGACTCAGTGGTTGCAAGAAAGCATAACTTCAGGGCGGTTTTCACGAAGAATGACAGGGCGATGTTCAGAAAGGTGAGGATTACCTGAGTGTCTCTTCACCTTTTTTATTCCAGATGCGTAACGTAGACCACGATAACCTCTGCAAATTCATCGGTCTCTCTTTGGACGCCCCTACTCTCATCTCGGTTTGGAGGTACTGTTCCCGTGGATCTCTTCAAGATGTCATTGCTAAAGGGTCCCTCCAAATGGATTGGTTTTTCAAATACTCGTTGATGCGTGACGTGGCGGAAGCCATTTATTATTTACATCATTCTCCGATTGGACCTCATGGATGGTTGAGTTCTTCAACGTGTTTGGTTGATGAGCGGTGGCAGGTAGAGTTTTTTTTCATTTAATTAAAAAATGTGCTTTAAATTTCAGGTAAAAGTGACCTTCTTCGGTTTATCTGCCATCAAACAATTCGAAGTCAAAGAACAAAAAGATTTCCTCCACACCGCTCCAGAACACATTCGTGATGTTCATCTTCCTATTACCAAGGAAATGGATATCTACTCATTCGCAATTATTTGTTCTGAACTTATCACCAAGAAAAGTGCGTGGGATTTGGAAAACGAGACATTTGATATTGAGGAGCTGGTGTATAAGATCAAAAAAGGAGGACGCAGTCCGCCACGACCATCTCTTGAGACAGAAGATGAGCATAATGGAAGTATGTCATTGTTAGTGAGAGACTGTTGGAATGAGAATCCGGATCAGAGACCGACGAGTGAACAGATAAAGACACTTATGAAGAGTATGAATCATAATAGATCGAGTAATTTGATGGATCACGTTTTCAATGTACTGGAACAGTATGCATCGAATTTGGAGGATGAGGTACAATCCCGGATGAAAGAGTTAACCGAGGAGAAGAAGCGAAGTGACATCTTGCTGTACAGAATGCTGCCCAAGTAAGCCACGCTCCTATGGGAGATACTTTAACATACTACAACATACTCTTTCAGACAAGTCGCTGAAAAACTGAAACTCGGTCAATCAGTGGAGCCGGAGACATTTGACTGTGTCACAATATTCTTCTCAGATGTCGTGTCTTTCACTACACTGGCCTCCAGGTGTACTCCACTGCAAGTTGTAAACTTGCTCAATGATTTGTACACGACTTTCGATGCAATTATTGAGCAGCACGATGTTTATAAGGTAGAAACAATCGGTGACGGCTACCTTTGTGTTTCTGGTCTCCCTCATCGAAATGGAAATGAACATGCCAAAGAAATCTCTTCCATGTCTTTTGCCTTGCTCAAAGCTATCAAAACCTTCCGAGTACCTCATTTACCTAAAGAAAGGATCAACATTCGTGTTGGACTGCATACTGGGCCAGTAGTCACTGGAGTAGTGGGAATGACTATGCCAAGATATTGTTTGTTTGGAGACTCTGTGAATACTGCGAGTAGAATGGAGAGTAACGGAAAACGTAAGAATGTTTCTTGTTTGAAAAATAAAATGTATTTTTTTTTAGCCGGCAGAGTTCATATCAGTACCGAATGTATGAAATTCTTGACTGAAGTTATTGGAGGGTATCAAACAGAGCCAAGAGGAGAGGTTATTGTCAAGGTGAGCTCGAATCACAAAATATGGGAATGACATCATTCTATTTGCAGGGAAAAGGAGCTGTTCAAACATACTGGCTGTTGACCGATGACGAGATTGACGCCAAGAACAATGACCAGTCCATTTAACTTTTTTCGTTCTTAAAAATTTGTGCTATAATCTGAAACACTCTATATTCTGTAAATAAACATTATCCGGATACCCAATACCATATAAATATATATCCCTTCTTTTCATTTATATCAGTGAAACGCATCTCGGAACAGGATATATATATGCGCAGTCTCTCTCTCTCTCTGTCTTCTCAATATTTTCGACTTGCGCACTTTCTTGTTGTTTCTCATATGATTTCGCCTGTTATTATTGAAAATTGCATTTGTATTTTTCGAAACGGATCGATAACGGTATTTAGAAAACTTCCATGACAACTAGGGTGAGTTTTTATTGCAAAAAATTCAAAACAGATACATAGAATTCAAATAACCAAATGATAAAGTCATAAATCACATACATACATCACAATCAACCAAGAGGAGGTTGATTAAGATGACAACTAATGGGCGTCTGAGATTTTACTATATTAAGAACCCATAACAAAAAATAGTATACCATGTATTCATCACTTCCCTCAAATGAGTCACCATCACCGTTACAGACGAACGACGGATTCGTCACTCGTATTCATACTACTGCTACACCAGCAAAATTTGAAATAGTGGAAAATGGAGAGGTGACAGAAGAGACAAAACGGAGAACATCGAAGACAGGATTCAGGCAGTATGTATTATTTCTTTTGAATTTTTTGGATAATATGTAATTCCAATTATTCCCCGCCCACTCATCAAATACTATATCCATAACGAGGTCATTGAAAAGAACTGGTCGAAAAACGAATGATAGGATCAGTAGATTCGGTGAATTCTTGTTTTATCATCCTTTTTTCTCATTGTTTTTCTTTTTGTGTTAATCATTGGTTAGGTTTTGTCAGTTGTATGAAAAAAAAATGGGAAAAAAGCTGCAATACCGTTCCAGCGAAAGTTTATACCAAAGAAATGTTATACAGTACCGGTACGCTTTCAGTTGAAATTTCCCAACTTCGAGAGTGTGTGTGGTAATTCTGATTGTCCAACTGAAAACGGGCAAAGTCCATATCTTTTTGATTGGTACTGTATGTATGTGCTGAGTGCAAAAAACCTTTATTTCATCTTTAAATATTTCAACGAAATGGGTCCACTTCCTTTTTATCAGTTCTGATTCCTTTTCTTACTCCATATCAAAATTTAAGAAATCCTGCATGAGATTTTCTGAAAATCATTATGAAGCTGTAGCTTCTCCTTTTGGCATTTCTCAAAAAATCAAAAAATTTTATTGACATTAGGATCATCCCTCTCTTCATCACTACACACCCTTTCCTTCGTTTTTCCACTAAGTGGCCATCCATCTCGTCTCAGCAAACAAACACATGTCTCTCTCTCTTTCTTTGACCGGCGGCTAGTTTCTCGTTTCTTTTCTAGGGGAGGCAATTCTTTTATGCTTTTGACCGTCTAGTCTTAGCCATTTGACCATTTGATGGGAAGGGTGTTCTTTGCCAACGATTTTCAAAGATCGTGTTGGAAGGTCTAGAGCTATACATACTGTCCCGGACCTTCCTACTGACAGTTCAAGGCTTTTTTCTCTATTTTTTTTTAAATATCTCTGTTCCAGATTCGCTATCCGTCTCAGCTTGGCTCTTGTAATCATGGCCATCCTATTAACCCTACTTTTGATATTCGCATCTCCTGCTGCCAAAGCAGAGGAATTTGTCTGGCCAGCCCCCTCAGATGCCATTGAGAGGAAGTTCGAGAAAGCGGCCTTGACTTCCGATAATGCAGCATGTTCGAAAATTGGAGGGTAGGTTACAAAAGCTCTGCACGTACTAGATCCGTAATATTTCCAGTGAAATTCTGAGAAAAGGCGGAAACTCTATCGACGCCTCTATTGCATCCATGTTTTGTCTTGGAGTGGTGAACCCACAGAGCTCTGGAATTGGAGGAGGCTTTCTAATGACCTACTTTGATGAAAAATCTGGAAATTGCTACTCTATTGATGCTAGAGAAACCGCTCCAGCTTCTGCTCATAGAGACATGTTCTTGAATGATAGTGATGGTTCCAAATATGGGTTCAAGGCGGCAGGGACACCTGGAGAGATTGCAGGTTACTGGCATGTGTTTAAAAAGTTTGGAAGTGGAAAAGTTTCATGGAAAGAGTTGGTACAACCAGCAGTGAAATTGGCAAGAGACGGGCACCCAGTGTCACCGTACTTGGCTACAGTAATGAAAGTCAAGGAGAGACACTTTAGATTGTTCCCAAGTGTTAAGTGAGTTGAGGAAACTTGAGAAATGTTTAATGAGAACCTTTCAGACACTGGATAAACCCGGAAACCAACGCTACCTATGCCTCTGGGGACCTTTTGAAACGTCCAAAACTCGCCAAGACCCTGGAAAGACTTGGAAACTCTCCAAACCCTGTGCAACTCTTCTACAATGGGGAAATGGCTAAAACTATGGCGAAAGAGTTCCAAGAGGGTGGTGGCCTTATAACAGAGAAAGATTTGGCAGACTATAAAGTTAGAGAGTATGTGAATTCCAACTCTAATGATCACTTCCGCGGGACACTAACAATGTGCGGAGGACCACCACCGAGCAGTTTTGGAGTCACGCAGTTGATTGTGTCGGTCATGAGCAGTGAGTTTTGTTAGATTTTTTTTTGAAATGGGTACAAATCACAACCAACCAGAATGAGGCATAGCCAAGTCAGAGCACCATGTGAATCAACTATTCTAGAACATGTCTTGTTCTTGTAATGAGTCAAAGCACAGATGTCAAAAAACATCTCGAATGACTCAAAACCTACGCAAACCCATTTTGTTTACCATCTCTGGTTAGATATTATGTCTTTCTTTATCAAAAATTGTTCATTTACTCATTATCTCCCTTGTCATGAACACCGCATATCTCGCCTCTCCCGACTTCTTGCAAATTGCATTCACTTTTTTAACATTTATCGGAATACCGATTCATGGGTTTGGCGCTTACTGTATTCTATTCCAATCTCCAGATTCAATGAAATCTGTCAAATGGCATATGTTTAACCTTCATTTTTGGACGGTCTGCTTTGACTGGGCACTTACTTTTCTGTCTTGTCTCTATCCTTTGGTTCCGGTTATCGCAGCTATTCCAGTGGGTTTGTTGAGTTGGTTCGGAGTGTCAGCAGAAATCCAGTTTTACTTTTGTTATGTTTCGTTTTCGCGTAAGTAACGTTACAAGTAAAGAATTGAATTGAACTGAATCATTTAGTTGTTCATGTGTCAGTGGTGTCCATTGTCGAAAATCGATATTATTTACTGTTCGGCAAAAAGAATTGGTGGCACATTGCTCGCGTCCCATTTCTTATAGCAAACTACGCATTGGGCTCCACTTATTTCATATTTCCGTTATTTTTTCAACCTGATCAAAAATTGGCAAAAGAGTTCATTAAGAAGGTAACGAAATTTTTTTAAAAATTATCGTGTTTTAAAAAATTTCTTCAGAAATTTCCGGAGATACCCCCGTTTGTTTTTGAGAGAGATATATACGTAATGAATACAGATGGCTATTCGTTCGTTATTGTGTTCCTCTTTGAATTGATAGTTTTTGTCGAATTAATAGTGTTTGGTTATTTGATGGTAAAAAACATAAAAAACAAGGTTAATATCACATCTAGTAAGACCATCAAAATGCAGAGCGTGTTTTTAAAAGCGCTGTTTATACAGGTAATACAAAATTCTCAAGTAAAATTCCTTCTCTAAAGTATAAAAAATAAGTTTAGATTGCTACACCCCTATTATCCTTCGCCGCGCCATTGTGTTATTATGGGTTTTCCATTTTATTGAACAGTTACAATCAGTCAATTAATAACATGTGTGTTATTATAATGGCTTTGCACGGTATAGTATCTACTATTGTCATGCTGTACATTCATGATCCATACCGGAAGTTTTGTATTTTATTATGGTCAAAACGACGAACAAAGAGAAATTCTAAGAAGAACCAAATGAGTAGTTTGAGCAAGCCGGCTTCCATTAGTAAAGTTAGTGTCAATGTTCCATCTAATCCGTTTTAATTAACTGTAGATAATGAAGAATTGTAGTTATAAAGTATTGAAGCATTACATCTTGCTAAGTTTGGAAATCATAAATCAGAGAACAATGTGGAAGTATTCTAAAACATGTTTTGTTCTGCTAATGAGTCAAAACACTGATGTCAAAAAATGTCTCGAATGTCTCAAAACCTACGTTATCCCATTATGTTTACCACCTCTGGTTAGATATCATGTCTTTCTTTACCAAAATTTTTCATTTATTCATTATTTCCCTTGTAATGAACACCGCATACCTCGCGTCTCCCGATTTCTTGCATACAGCACTCACTATTTTAACACTTATCGGAATACCGATACATTGGTTTGGCGCTTACTGCATTCTATTCCAATCTCCAGATTCAATGAAATCTGTGAAATGGTATATGCTTAACCTTCATTTTTGGACGGTCTGCTTTGACTGGGCACTTACTTTTCTGTCTTGTCTCTATTTTTTGATTCCGGTTATCGCAGCTGTTCCACGGGGTGTCTTGAGTTGGTTCGGAGTAACAGCAGAAGTTCAATATTACTTTTGTCATGTTTTGTTTTCACGTAAGTACACTTACTAGAATGAATCAAATTAAACTGAATCATTTAGTTGTTCATGTGGCAGTGGTTTCCATTGTCGAAAATCGGTATTATTTACTGTTCGGCAAGAAGAATTGGTGGCACATTGCTCGTATTCCATTTTTAATAGCAAACTACTTATTGAGCTCCACCTATTTCATATTTCCGTTATTTTTCTCACCTGATCAAGAATTGGCAAAAGAATTCATCAAGAAGGTAACGATCTTTATGAAAAATTATCCGGTTTTTTAAAAATCTCTTCAGAAATTTCCGGAATTACCCGCGTTTGTTTTTGAGAGCGACATGTACGTAATCAATTCAGACGGCTATTCAATAATTATCGTGTTTTTCTTTGAATTTCTAATTATCGTTCAATTAATAGTGTTCGGTTATTTAATGGTAAAAAACTTGAAAAACAAGGTCAATATCACATCCAGAAAGACCAACAAAATGCAGAGCAAGTTTTTGAGAGCTTTGTTTATACAGGTAATACCAAACTCTTAACTCAGATTCCTTCCCTAAAGTAAAAAAAAGTTTAGATTGCTACTCCTCTATTATCTCTTGCGGCACCAATGTGTTATTTTGGGTATTCCATTCTATTCAACAGTTATAATCAGTCAATTAACAACATTTCTGTTCTTATCATATCTCTGCACGGAATAATTTCTACTATTGTCATGTTGTACATCCATGATCCATACCGGAAGTTTTGTAGTATCCTATGTACAAAACGACTAACAAACAGAGATGCTAAGATGGACCAAATTAAAATGAGTAATTTGAGCAAGCTGGCTCCCATTCGTAGAGTCAGTGTTAATGTTCCATCTACTCACAATCAGTTCTAACTAACTGTTAGTAGTGAAACATTGTGGTTATCAAGTATTAAAACATCTCATTATATGTTGCTAATGAGACTGAAAACAACCAAAAAAATCTTATGACACAGGAACATCTTGTTTTTTTACGTCTGCCAATTTGTTGGGTATTTTCTAATACTTTTTCATTTACTGTTCCTTCTGCCTCTCTTGAAAGATATGGTTTTTTTTTAACCGTTCAAAGTATATAATCTGGGAAATTTAACAGTTCCAAGTATGACTTCATTTGGTTCTTGAATTTCCCATCAATTTATTATTGCAGAACTCTTCCCTGAAGGCCACCACGATGATATCTACAACGACCCGAAAGTTCTTCACAAATACATCGAAGCCATGAAGTTTGCCTACGCTCAACGCACTCTTCTCGGGGATCACGATTTCGTGAAAGGAGCTCTGGAACTTTCTAAGAATTTGACGACTCCGGAGTACACACAATGGGTTATCGATAGAATGGCAGAAAAAGCTCAACCATCCAAAAATTATGGAGGTATTGCACAATATGTGAAACCGGATCATGGAACTAGTCACGTCTCTGCTATGGATCAGTATGGAAATGGAGTTTCAGTAACAACGACTATTAATCGGTGGTAAGATTTTCGTCTAGTAGTTTACACAGTTATGTATAATAGAAAACAAATTGAGTTTTGAGTTTTTTCTAGGTTCGGTGCAGCAGTCGAATCAACAGAGTACGGTATTCTTTGGAATGATGAGATGGATGACTTCAGTACACCTGGCATGGAGAATGGATTCGGATTCGCTCCATCTGAAACGAATTTCATCGAACCTGGCAAGAGACCGATGAGTAGTATGTCTCCAATGGTTATTTTCGACCATGTCACCAAGAAAGTCAGAATGGTCATTGGTGGATCAGGAGGGTCAAAGATTATTTCCGCGTTGGCTAAGGTTATTCCATTTAGATTATAATTATTTTATGACCCAAAAATTTTCAGTCAATCGTCCGCTCCCTCATCTTTCATGACTCAATCAAAAAAGCGATTGACGCTCCAATGATTCACAACCAGTTCACACCAGACATCACTCAACTCGACGATGAGTTCCCAGAGAACATGAAGAAAATTCTGGAGACAGAATATCTTCAAAAGTTCAGAAATACCACTGGATTCGAAGGTATTATTCAAGGAGTGAATGTACTGGAAGATGGAATATACGCCTGTGGAGACTATAGGCGGAAGACCGATCAGGAGCCAGCTGGATTTTAATTTGAATTTTGTACTGAAAATGGGTAATAATTATTGTATTTGTTCTTCAATTCTTCAATTCCATAAGTTATTTAACAGAAATAAATTTTTATTATTTCGGGTAGAAAATCTTTTGAAAATCTTGAAAATTTACACTCGGGGCGCGCTGTTGATGGATGATGAAGATGTGGTGGGTAAATGAATAAATTGAAAACAGAAAATGAAGCAGACATGAGAGAGAAAAAAACTACCACGAATGTTTACCATTCTTCTTTTGCATAGATCTCAATGGCTCTCCTTGAAGGTACGGGTTGACTTTCTGGTGGTAGGCTGGGACGGAACGCTTGCGACGTGGAACATACTCATCGGAGCTTCTCTTGTCGTGGAACTTCTTGGCAATGGTGTTGGCGTGCATGTTGTTTTCTTCGAGGATCTTTTGGAGGGACTCAGAGACGTCTTGGACTTCCTTCTCAGCGCAGCTGAAACAGATTAACTGTGAAAAACTGATCAACGTTAATTAAACTCACTTGAACATGTGCTCCTGATCACAAATACAATGCTGCTGGGCTTGATAGTTTCTCGAGAACTCGGCACTATTCTCAAACTCCTCAATGCATCCGTGCTCCTTGGTGAATCCCACTGGGCATGGATTTGGTGGCTCACAGTAAGCCGGGAGGACGTTGTCGGATTTCACCTCCTGACGCTCCTGGTAGTTGTCCTCTTCCAATAGTTTTTGCTCTCCTTCACCAGCACCACCCGAGATGTGTTTGACACCGTATGTCGAGAGGTCCGGTAGGTTTTCCGCGTCACGAGAGATCAGATCGATGAAATCGCCGGAGGGGAGGACGAAGTCTCCGGGCTGAATACAAATGAGGTTCAAAATTTAATAATCTTCAGAATTTGGCATGTTCCAAATACATATAACATGAAAACTCAAAAACTGACCTATCAAAATTGTGTTGAATTCGCAAAACGTAGTAACTATACAAGTTCACTTCCTTACTCGTTTGAAAAAGTTTCATTAAATCTTTCCCCAAACATTGACCTAGTCAAAAACAAGGAAACCTCAATTTCCTCCCTTTTCTGATTCCAAAATCTAATCAACAAGCACCACTTTCCGATTCCCATATTAATCTACGGTCTTTTTTCTCTTGAAAATAATGAGTCATCTGCCTCTGCCTAACGAGATGGACTTGATCAGTTGGACTGAACTGAACCTTTGTAGTCCGAGGCATTGAAGTATGAGCTAATTGAGATACAAGTCAGAGCACTATAATATTCTAGAAACGTCATCATGTGATACGGGGATACTGAACTCCTGAACACATGTAAAGATTAAAAAGTAGGATACGCGGAGAGAGAATAATCTCTTCGCAAAGATCTTTTTTATCCCACCAAAAAGAGCACAAAAACAATTCTTAGAATTTCCACATCTCAGGTATTTCTGAAATGACTATGTGAGAGTAGACACTCGATGAAAAATCTGGACCAACGTCACCAATCCACTCCAAAATATATGAGTGTATATGCCACGTCATCAAAATAAAGCGAGAGCAACTTCCTGGTTGCGTCTCGAGATTAACGGATTATATGTTAAAAAGAGCTTGTTGAAAAAAACTATGGTGATACATCAGATATCTTAAAACATCAATGATTAGAATTTGTTTGGCTCACTATCAGCCAAGAATCAAGGTGGTTTGAAAATGACACTGGAACTAACTAGAATTCGTTTTAATTAAAAGTTAGTTGAGAGCACAGACCATATTGCAGTTTGGCTGGCTTAACTACCAGTACATAGTAGTAGAAAATCGTTGGTTTGAAACTAGATGGTTTAACGGTAAGAGCTCCGCCTTACTGCTAACCTCAGATGCCTAGAACTGTAGGCGTAACCCAATTATCCTTATTTTTTAAACTCACATTCTCCAAATCGAGACCATTAAGTGTGGCGGTGACACCGACCACAAGAACAACCAAAGAAACGGCACCGAACATTCGGCCAGCCGCGTGTGGTGCTGAAATGTGAATGCGCGACGTGGAGCGCCCTGGAAGAGCTCTCAATCGAGGGAGCGGGTGAGCGCAGAGAAGTTGTAGAGACGCGAAGATAGTGTGGGAGACGGTGGAGAGTGGAAGGAGAGCAAGCGACGTCTTCTCATTCAGGCAGGAGTCGCGTGGCTCACGGGCATCGAGAAAAATCGATGGGATGAAGGCGTGCGTTGTGTTTTCTGTGAGTTTTTCCTTCATTTTGTGTTGGTTGCTCATGTGCTCTTTTTCGAAGGGGAGCGCCTTTCATTTTTCTGCTGTCCTACACACGTCATCCGTGGAGCCGTGGAGAGGAGGAAAGGGGAAAAGAAGAAAAAAGAAGAAGATGAAAAGCAGGAGAGAGAGAGTGCTCGGTATGATTAATACATACTTAGAAAAGGAGAGGGGAAACGGATGGATTTATTTTTCAGAGCTTCTCTTTTTCATCTTGGAGGAGGAAAGGGGATGTGGGGTTGATGAAGATGGATATGAGATGCGTACTTGACTGGAATTTTATGAGGGGTTCTGATTTCTTGGGCATAAAAAGCAGACAGAAATTCGTTGAAAACTCTGGTGCATTTTTTGTTGGTAAGATCTCGGCGACTTACATTTGTAAAGTGTGGTTTTATATGAAGTCCTTAATGCAGTATGTAGCCAAAAATTTATAGTTTAGATGTTTTCAGTTAAAATGACCAACTTTTTGTTTGAGAAGAAGAATTTGTGTGGGCTATACAGATCAAAAGTAGTACTTCATTTTTGTAGTTGGTCTTTTTTTGTACGCCCACTCTCTAGCAATTTACAGTCCGGCGAATATATTTATTTCTCGAGTTAACAAGAACGATTTTTGACTGTAATATGTACATACCCAGAATCTAATTAGGAACGATATGACATATCCAGTTAAAGTTCACCGTTCCCTTCCTTTCTCATTAGTGAATACTTTCATGTCCTTCACTGTTTTTTGACGACGACTTCTGTCCAAAAGGTTAACATTTCTTTGAACTTTTTCTCATCTTTGTGGCGCCTTCATTCCTTCTTTATCTTATCATCATATCGGCTAGTATACTGGGTGGTCTTCGTAGGCATTGAAAGCAAGGCTGAAGAATCATGTGAATGTATAAATGAGGATGTTGGGACAGTGGAACGCAAATGACTGGGAATGGACATCCGGAAACGCAGACACACAGAAAAATCTATAGAAAATCTTCAGACCAAAGGAAAGTGGTCAAAATCCTTATCCTCAAGACGAACTCATGAACTTTTTCATTTCCTGCACAAAATACGGCAAAAATATAGTATGTAGTATTGCGCTTGAATTACGTAGTTTTTTTGCAACTCGACACAAAGTTGATGTCTGACGTCTTACCCTCCCACTGAATTCATAAATTTTCAGTGTTTCGTCTATAGTATGACCTCGTTTTTGTGAAATGATAACACAGTACGCCTCCTTCCTCCAAGAAACGTGTAGATTAGTGTGTCTTCTTTTTCTTTCACTACACGGCAGCTAGTCGGGATTGGTGCGAATTGCAGGAGGGAAATGATTGTTCCGTTCATGCGTCATCGACCCAGAGATTGGGATAGAGCTCCGTCGGATTGTCCATTGCAGAGATACTTTTGTGATCAGGTAAGTTGGAAAAATGTTTCTTATCTGAAAAAGTGTCTCGTTTCCGGCATGGTTTCCGGTGCGTTAGCGGAGGTTATAACTTTGAGGATATTAAACTGACATTCATGAAACCTAGATTTTTGGGATCAGCAAGGTTTCACTGTGTTTAGCAGGAATATACGGTTCCAACTGAGATGAAGTAAAATTTATTACAGGAGCTTAGAAAAGTAATTTTTCTAAAAAGTTATACTGTTAGAAAAGAAAAGTTAATGAAACTTACTAACTTTGACCTCGTTTTCTCGAACACCAGGCCTCGACAGCAAAAATTGAATACATATTTAGAATCAGCGTTTTCTCAGCTTCCCAATGATATAGGTCACAAACCATATGTCCAAACAGGCTCCATAACCTTCCCTAGTAAGTACAGTACACAAGAAATATCAATCAACATGCAGAATATTTTAATTTTATAACATGCACAGTAAGCCAATAAATTATATGTCAGTTTCAAATTTTAAACAAATCTCAGATAATTTTTGTGTTATACATTTTCAAATAGTATAAAATTGCTTTTTTAAGTAAATTTTTCTATTCCCCTAAACTTCAATATTCTAAGCTACCAGTTTCCTTTTGATACTTTGATGTCATCGACTCCCTCCGCCCACTTATAGCAGAATTCAGGAAAAGCGTCAAAAAGAGAATTGACATTTTCTATTTTCACCATTTTGTGCTTATTTCGTGATTCAAGCGACAAAAATTTGTTTTGAGTGACATTCCGGTGACAAAATGTCATTGAGGCTTACTTTGTACTTCTTTCATTTTCTTTGCTGCAAAAAAGTGAGCGTTCGATTTGTCTCTTGGTAGTTTAGAGATTTTTTTAAACCATTTCGATCGTCTTGGCTACCTGATGGGCCTCGGTGCGAAAAGAAGAAGTATACTGTAGAAGATGTCCGTGATGAGATAAGATAGCTTATAAATACTAACGGTGTTGGATTGCTAAACTTACTAGGGAAGGTCATAGAGTTATGTGACGTGACCAATATCAGTGGGAAGCTGTAAAAACGCTGATTCCAAATATATATTTAGTTTTTGCCCTCGAGCCCTGGTATTCGAGAAAAACCAAGTCAAAAATAGAAAATTTGTCATTTTTCAAAAATTTTGATATTGTTTTTCTCCAAGACTAGACATCGGGGGCAAAAACTGAATTGATATTTGGAATCAGCGTTTTCTCAGCTTTCCAATGGTATAGGTCACGTACCATAACTGACTCCATTACCTTCCCTAGTTAGTGCTCTGAGATAAGGTAGGAGATACGTTTCCAGTCTTTGCGAATCCCAACAATCAAAAGTTAGCTGTCTCTTTGAACTTCCAATAAATTTTCCGTGAAATTCCCCCCGGTAGTATCATTGACAACATAGACATACAATGCGGCAAAAAAGAGGTCATTTCTCCAGGCTGTCCGGTGGTGGAACTGTATAGGTAGAGGGGGTGCAGAGAGAAGAGATAGACGGAAGTTTCACTCTCTCCCCATACCTCCACAATCTGTGCACTCTCTCCGTACCTGTCTCTCACCCAACCCCCCTCCCGATTGCTGTGCATTTACAGTGCTCTTTTTTTGTTGAGTCGGCGCAGCGAATTGATAAGAAGAGACAAAATTTTGGGGCGCGCGCGCTCTTGCTGAAAATAGAAATGGTTTCAGTTTTTCAATATAGCATTTTAATGTGACTCATGTTTCGCTTTGCTTTCACACCCTTTTTTGTTGAATTTTATGACCAAAAGAGCAGTAAAGGTTACAGTGCCAATGCGCATTTTAAGATTTTGACGGATTTTCAGCCATTCACAGTCAGTTCTTATTAAAAGATACTCAAAGAATAAGTAATCTTTTTCATTTAAAATTTAGACTGAAATCTATTGCAAAAAAGGCATTAAACCATCAAAAAATCGTAAAAACTCGTTAATCCGTTGCGAGACCCGATGTTACACTTTTCGACATGCGCCTTTAAAGTGTACTGTATTTCCCTAGAAACCACCGCGAACTTCAAATTTGAATAAATTTCTCCGCGCTTTTCCCAGTTTTATTCATTTTTCTCCCACAAAATTCAATTAATAACTCAAATTTTTCGCAGATGAGCTCCACACAAGGAAACATATTCACCCGCGGTCTATCGCGAATCTCCAGACGAAAAAAGAAGACGAAAAGTATACAAAACTCGCTGGTCTCTCAACAACAACCGTCGTTCGACGCGGCTGTTGTTCCAATGCCACTGCCGAATGAGAAAAGGTACACAAATTGAGTAATTGGAGCGAATTAGAGGGCGAATCTATCGAAAACTTTCACTTTTCAACAGTTTTCCACTTTTTCTCAACAATTTTTAAATGTTTCTAGTGCAAAATTTGTTGAAAAATTCATTTTTCATATTCTGAAGTCGTGAAAATCAAGATTTCACAGCTAAAAATCAAATTTTCTCATCGTTAAATGCACTTCCTTCTCCGAAAATGCAAACACGCTCTATTGATGAAATCACTAATGGACCCCGCAATTCATCACTAATTTGTCCGGTTTTCGGCTATATTTATTGATTTTTCTGATATATATCTGAATAATAGTATTTTTTCATTAAATTCATCGAAAAAATAACAAAAAATCACATAGAAACTTATATTTTTAAATATTTTTGAAAAATTTCGCAAAAAATATTTATGACATTTTTAAAATGATTTTTAACGATTAATATAATCAATCTTACAATCAAAACCAATTAAATAATCAATTTCCAGCACAATCTTCTCAAAAGGGATGGACCGACTGCGCCGCTCGTTGCGGCTGCCGAAGAAGCGACGAGACCGCAGTCATGACCGACATTTAAGTCCAGATGTATGTGAATAAAAAGAAAAATGTTCTTCAAAATCCAAAAAAAAACGCAATTTCAGTGCAGAATTACCCAGAAAATCCAGTGTTTTTTCGAATGTTTTGACAAAGTTTGAGCTTTTAACCAAAAATAGTGGATTTTCAGCGAGAAAAATCACAAAAAAAATGAGAAATAAAGCCCATTTTGAACTGCCGCCACTTAAAGTGACGTGCATAGTTGAGTGAGTTCTCATTAAGTGAGAACAACGACGCTAACCCCAAAAATGCTTCGTCATTCTCATTTAATGCGAGCTCATTCACCTAATTCTGTCACTGGCTGTTCAAAATGAGCTTTTTTTTGCATTTTTGTACTTTTTGCTGTGGAAAATCCGCTATTTTTGATTAGAAACACCAGTTTTAACTGCTTGAGCTCAAAAACTGGAATTTCTGGGTAGTTCTTCACTGAAATTACGTATTTTCACCCTTAGTTTCCCACCCCAAAACTCTATTTCTAGGTAACGGGCGGTTCGAAAACCGAACAGTGGCAACCGGACGAAGGGGCGGTTCGTTCTGGAACATGTTGCTTCAACGTGAAGTATCTGGGCGCTGTTGAAGTATACGAGTCACGTGGAATGACAGTTTGTGAAGGAGCGCTGAAATCATTGAAAGCGACGAGGAGGAAACCGGTGAAAGCGGTTTTATATGTGTCTGGCGATGGGTTACGAGTTGTGGATCAAGGGAATAGTCGGGGGCTTTTGGTAGGTGTGAAATTTTGTGAAAATTTGGAAGTTTTCAAGCAGAAAAGCTTGATCGCATACTTGTAAATTGGGCTGAAACGGGTCGGCTCGTAATCTTCATATAACTTGCATTGAATGAAAAGTGTCACTCTGGCGCGCTTTTGACGCGTTTTTTGAACAAATTGTATCTTTCAGCCAAAATTTTCCCATACGAACTGAGTCGAAATGGTCGAAAACGACTAAAAATAGCCAAAAATTCGGTATAACTCGGATTCCAGCTGGAAAAATAACTAAAACACTCATTTTAAGATGTAAATCGAAGACTCCTATGCTGAATAAGCTGTAAATCACAGTTTTTATGATAAAATTGCCGATTTTCAAGGATTCCAGTAGGTCACAGATATAGATATCGCCGAGATCTACATTTTGGTATATTTTTCAACTCTTAATATTGTGTTTGAAGAAAGTTACACCCGTGTCGGCTCCGGTCTGCAAGAATGAAATTCAGTTAAAAATCTTCAATTTTCTAGCAAAAATTCTAATTCCAGGTGGATCAAACCATTGAAAAAGTGTCCTTCTGTGCACCGGATCGACAAACCGACAAAGGATTCGCGTACATTTGTAGAGATGGAGCATCCCGAAGGTGGATGTGTCATGGATTCCTGGCTACGAAGGAAACGGGTGAACGGCTCTCCCACGCTGTCGGATGCGCCTTCTCAATCTGTCTCGAGAAGAAAAAGAAACGAGATGAGGAGTCGACGGGTGCGGCGGCGCCAACGTCACAACCAGAATCCAAAGCCACGTCATCCGACGTCTTCCATCCGAATTGGGGCGATACTGCCGGTGGAATCGAAGGTCCCTCGTCTTCACTGAATCCTGGAAATTCTGGAGGCGTCACGTCTTCTGCGGCCGCTGCGGCTGCCACCGGACAACGTGCCAACCTAGCATACCAATCATTCCGAAAACATGTATCAATTGAGGATCGTTATTTGGACCCTCAATCGGTCATCATCAATGAAGTCCCCGCTTCCAATCATATGGATGAGATTAGAAGGATATCCAAGCCAAGGCCTAGTGGAAATCCAGCGCTTTTTCAGAGACAGGTTGGAGAGAAAACCGAGAATTCGAACCTAATTTTTTCGTTTTCAGGGCTCCCTCCGTGCTCCTGACATGCCCTCCTCCACAGATCAATTCAAACGGAATCTGTCGTTGAGGACGCCAGCGACTGGTGGAGCAGAGCAGCGAGTTATAGAGAAAAAGGTAGAAAATACTTTCTGACGTCTTCTAGTGTCTCCAGAATCCACCGATTCCTTCTGACGCCTTCTGGTGTATTCAGAATCCTCATGACCCCTCAAAAATCCATCTAGCGCTCAAAAACTATGCTAAACACACTGGAATTCTAGTCGTTGACGTCATCACCTCACTTTTTAAATGCAAAAAAAGTCAAACGGAAATTTCCATAATCTCCCGTTTCCCATTATGATAATAATATGTGATACCCCCAGTCGTCTCCTCACTATTCTCCCAAATTTCCCCCATTCTTCTACTTTTCTACCCTCCCATGGTCCTCCTCGACACTGAATACGTCCGTGCTGTCGTCCATAACGTCAGTCATCGAGCCCGAAGGGGCGTGGCTTCGAAAGTGAGAGCTCTGAAAGCAGCTCACTCTCAAGCCCGCCTCCGCTCGTATTCCCACACATGCGAGCGTGCTGCTTACATAGATGGGCGATGCGAGTTCTATCCGAGTCTGGCGATTCCGACGTGGACGTCTTCTGGATCTTCTGGAGCAGAGAATGATGGTTTCACGGATTCTTCACCGTTGGGAGCTCAAGGAGCCGGAACATTCTCCCGACTTAATTCTGAATCTGAAAAGGATGACTCCGCGAAAGTAGAGCTCCGTCGTCTCATGTCATCGTCCTCTAGACCTGAAACAGCTTCTGAATCAGAACTCAGACGGCTGATGATGTTCCATGAATTCCGGAACGCCGGGGTGGATGTGAACACGACACAAGCCGGCTATGGATATGGAATTGATGCTAGAATTGAGCCGATTTCAGAGAAATTGATCGGGGAGAGACGAAATAGTTGTCCGGTAGGCGGTCTGAGGGAAAAAATCGATTAAAATCTGCATTTTATCACTAAAATCTGAGAAAAAATGAACATTTTTCAGTCATTCGGCACCCAACTCTACAACGAACCAATCTACGAGGGAGACGAGGATCCGCTGGGTCTTGGCATCGCTCCCGCCCCTCCCACAGCTCCGCCCACAGCAATCACGAGTAACGGTCTCGATGGGATTGATCTACTGTGGAAAGGAGTGCCGGCACCCGTTCATAATTTACATGCAAACGGAGATTTCGTGTCGAATTGGCCACAGAAGCCACCAGCCCCATTGGGACCGTTGGATAAGCTACAGAAGCAGTTTGAAGGTGAGAGAATCTGAATAATCTTTCGAATCACTGGCGTGCCTTTGGCACGTCTTCAATTTCCAAAAGACGTCAACGGCGCGCCAGATTAGAAAGTTGCGGGTTTCTTGTCACTTTTGAGTGGAAACTTGAAACAGTGTGCTGTCTGGCGTGTCGTTGACGCGTTTCTGAATGTCTTAAACGACGCGTCAACGGCGCGCCAGACTCGGACATTTCCAATTTTGTTATTATTGAGCACAACATATTCAAAAACTGATCATTTTGATGTCTGGCGTGCCGTTGACGTGTCAGATTCTGTCATTTTTGTGTATAGAAACGCGGCATAGGTACGCCAGACACAGCATTTTTTTTTTGCAATTTTCAAAAGAGCGTCACAGAACGCCAGTCTTGATTGAAATAGGTAATTTTTGTTGGAAATTGAAGGTCTGGCGCACCTTTGACGCGTTTCAAGTTTAATACAAATCTGAAAATCCTTTTTTCAGACATAAAACTGATCAGCACCTCATCCGGTGAATCCACGCCGACGACCGCCCGTTCGAAAGCAGACGAATGGCTAGATGACGTGCTGCGAGTCTCAATGAGCATGTCACCGACGTCACCACAGTCATCTGGAACTACTGTATCGACTCCGCCCACTTCCTCGTACTCGACACTGCCGAAATCTGGCCCGCCCCCTGCGCACGCGCCGCCTCCATTGCCTGTAAGGCAAGCGGTGTCGAATGGAAGCCCGTCGATTTATCAGCAACAGAATAGTGTATGTTTTTCAGAGAAATCTTGTTTTAAATAAGCCCCGCCCCTATTTTCAGGCTCGAAACTCGCCGGCTGGAATGGGAATCAACTGGAATTCCTCACCGAATCCCATTCAAATGTCACAAATTCCTGCGAAACCGGTCGACCCGTTCGATGTACAATGGAGCAGATTAGCTGTGAACAATACTAATTAAATAATTAAAATTTGAATTTTTGCCTTTTATTGACACTTTTTAACCCATTTTTTGCAAAAAATCGGTGTATTTTTGATATATACTAGTCTAATTACCCTATTTTTCTAAATCGATAATAATAATAATATTAGCCCCGCCCATGTAATTAGGATAAAATTAATACAAAATATTCCCCCCGGCCAGCCTTTTTCTTGTCATTTTGCTATTCGTTTCACTGAAAATTGTATGTTTTTGCACGTTTTTTACTTTTTCCCCCACTGGTTTCTTTTCAATGTGCCCTTTCTGCAAGCCCCGCCCATTTTTAATCCGCTAATTGAGAGAAAAGTATATTAATGAAGTTTTTCTAGCTTTTTATTCAAGTTTATTGTGTGGAAATTAGATTATTTCGGTTTGAAAACCATAAAAAAGAAATTCAAACAAAAAAATATATTTGAACACGCGCGCATTTCGAAGGAAGTACAATAGAGCAAGTTTGCTATTTAAAGCTATTTAATGAAGAAATTCCGAATTCGCTGCAATTTTCAGCTAAAAACACGTGGTGTCCGAGGTTTTTTATATAAAAATAAGCATTTGTGACATGTTTTATCAATAAAATTGGTGTAAAATCCATCAAATCCATGGCTTTTCGTTGATTTCGAGCTCAAAAATTTAAATTGAACAAAAAACTAATTTTACAGATGTTCTCGCGTCTCGGTGGACTTCTAACCGGGTTATCGAGCACAATAAGTCACTCGATTCGAGCGACAACTCAAATTGTTCCAGCCACTCCGATCACCACACAGTTCGCCACGTTTTCCACTAGTTTTCCGGCATGGCGGAATAATTTCTTGCAGGTAGGTAAGGGAACGCTGAAAGTGAAATTTTCGGCTGAAAAATTGAGTTTTTACTTTTTCGGTTTGAAAATCGATATTTTTACTAAAATCATGAAAAATGCTCGAAACCGTTCAATAATTTTGCGGCGAGACTGAAAATCGATTTAGAGCTAAAAAACTGCATATCACACTCGAAAATCCGGTGTTAGCAGTATTAAATAATGAATTTTTGAATTTTTGAGTTAAAAAACTCTTTCTTCACCGAAAATCTGAGTTTTCCATGAGAAAGATCAGTTTTTTAAACAGATTTTCCCTGTTTCTAGTTCATCCACTACCGAAACGGACCACCAAAACGACGTGCTCGCAGTAAGGACAAGTCGCCGATCAGTGGTTACAGTCATTTCAAAGGGATCGTACTGAAAACTGTCATTCGACACCCGAAGAAACCGAATTCCGGTAATCGAAAGTGTGCGATTGTGAGATTGTCGACTGGAGCGGAAGTTTGTGCGTATATTCCGAATGTTGGACACAATTTGCAGGAGCATTCACAGGTAAATAGGGAGAAATTGTCAGAATTTCATAAAAATGGGCGAAAAGTGACTGTAAGGCACATTTTACAGTTTTTTTCACAAAAAGTTGGCATAAAATCAGAATTTTCCATATAAAATCAGCGAGAAAATGTGAAAAATTCTTGGTTTCTGCAAACTTTTTGTTAAAAACCTGTAAAAATTGCCTTTTCAGTGGAGTTTCGCCGATTTTTGATGATTTTAAGCATATTCCACCCGGAAGATTCGCAAGAACTCTTACTTTCCAGGTACTGGTGAAAGGAGGACGACGACGTGATCTCATCTCAGTCAAAGCCAACATTGTGAGAGGAAAATTCGATTGTGCGCCAGCGGGAGGTGCCAGGAAATGAATAGTTTTAATATAATCGTAGATTTCTTTTTTCGTTTTGTTTTGTTTTGTTAGATAATGAAAAATTGATTTTTTTTTTGCTTGTTTTTCATTTATTTGTGGGTTGTTTTACCCTAGTTATTTGTATTTTGTTTAGTTTTTTCGTTGTTTTGTTTTCTCAATCCGAAACCTATGAGTTGATCTGGAAATTACATTTTGGTGGACACGGACACACAGACACACAGACAGACGGTCAAATATTTTAGCAAAACGCGTCAACGGTGCCCCAGACACTTGTCAACATTTGAACTATTTAAATCAGGCATAAATTCCGAATATACTCACTGAAAACGCTCCTTAGGTCGGACTGGAAATCCGGACACACGGACACACAGACTGCCTAAAAGATCTAAATTTTGCACAAATCTCCAGTTTTTAATCCATCTGGGGTTTGTCTTGGACATTTGGACACACAGACGTACAGACTGATGTGAAAATTGTGAATTTTTGCATTTTTTTTCCACCCAAAAACGAGATTTTTTGTTTAAAAATTGCTTATTTTTCTCCGCCAGAAAACCATGGAGGTACACATTAGCGACGACGAAAAACTCTTCCTAATCCACGGCGTCGAACAGGACATCCGGAATGACGGACGTGCGTGTGCAGATTTTCGACCGATGATTCTTGAGAGGGGCGTCTTGTCGGGAACAAACGGAAGTTGTCGAGTGCAGTTGGGACAGACCACTGATGTGTTGGTAAGGAGGATATCTGGAGGCACAAACAGACATTTTTCATACTCGTCAAGACCCGGCCCGCCTTCAAAAAATGAATCAATTTTCGTAATTTTTTCATATTTTTTCGATGACTTTTCAGAATTTATTCTAATTCTGAATAGTAGTCGAAAATTTGACTTTTTCGCGAAAAAATTCAAAAAACTTGAAATTTTTATTTTGGCGCCAAAATATCCGGGTCTCCATGTATGCAATTTTTGGATTTCAGGCTGGAATCAAGCTGGAACTCGAAGCATACGACCCGATCGCTGAGAAGCAACCGAAACAACCGATGAGTTTCCACGTGGATTTCTCGGCTAATGCTAGCAGTCAATTCGCTGGTACGTGCTGAAAATGTGGACAAATCTGGATTGGTGGAAATACAGATAGATAAACTAGAATTCTTCGTTTTTTGAAAAAGAATTTTGAAAATCGAAGTTTTATCTGAAAAACTCGATTTTTTCTCTAAAAAACACGGTTTTTTTTTCAGAAAACCAAGAATTTTAAGCTGAAAAACACGAATTTTGTCTGAAAAACAGAATATTTCATTCGATTTTTTTCTATAATAATGTTATTTTTTCCAGGAAAAGGAGGTGATCAATACGGTGAAGAGCTCTCTGCCGCGTTTCAAGTCGCTTACTCCCGCTCACTCGACATCATTCCAAACCTATCGAAAACTCAACTCGCCGCCGGTTATCGCTGGAAAATCCACGTCGACATTTCAGTGTTACAATGGGCTGGAAGTGTTCCAGACGCGTGTAGTCTCGCCATTATCGGAGCGTTGAGTGATCTAGAGATACCAGAAGTTGATGTGACACCGGATGATGGGGGCAAAGTGTCGATTGTGTTGAAACGACCGAGAATCGGAGGAGATGTGAGAGATGAGGAGGTTCCGGTGGCGATGTGGAAGTTGATTGTGACTAGGTAACGGAACTGGACAGATAGACAGAAAAATTGGGGAAAAAATGACTCACACCGTATTTTTCCACAAAAAACTATCAAAGACCCCTATTTTTCACTGAAAAATCAAGAAAACTCAACATTTTTACGCTAGAAAAAAGAAATATGGACGACCAGACACCAAAACGAACCGACACACAGAGATGGACAGGTTTATAGATGCCCAAATCACAGACAGACAGATTTGAGCAATAATATCTCATTTTGCATGAAAAATCATTGAGCATTGGATGGAAATTGTCCAAAATATGGTTGAAATTGCTCAAAATTGATCCAAAGAGCCCAAAAAATCCCAATATTTCCAATCTGGACGCACATACACACAGACAGACAGACATCTGGAATTTCAGACACGCATATAGAGAGAGCTCGAATAATCGTGACATTTGGACAAACCGATGCACAGAAAAAAGGAAAAAATGAACAAATTTTAGCCAAAAAAATCAATTTTGAGTGAAAAATCATCGAAAATCACCAAGAGGCTATTTATTACTGAAACTCCGAAATTTTTTCCAGCTGCCCAATGCTCCTAACAGTCTCAAAAATTGGCACCGCCAACCTTGTCGACTGCTCGCCCGAAGAGGAATGCTGTATCCGATCTCAACTACTGATTGGTGTCGCCCGGAATCTCGAATCTCCAGAATCCGACGACGCCAACGAGTACGACATCACATGTGTCAAACAACACGGTGGTGGACTTCTGGAAATGGAATCGATCGATGATATGACTCAGCTGGCAACGAGAACGGCGAAAGGATTATATGAAGCAATCGGGAATCGACTGAATACGGAGGAGAGAAGGAAGCCGGGACATTCATTTTTGCTATAATTTATTCACATTTTTTGCTGTTTTGAATTGTTTTTCCTCTATTTTGTTGTTGGTCTCATTATGAATTTCTACAAACTTTTATAGATTAATACTATCAGAAACGAGAAATAAATAAGGGGAAGGGTAATCTGAACAGACAGATTGTAAAAGGAGAGGGAAACTAAAACTAGACGATCATTCACACAATAGAATTCGCTGCGTAGCGACGCAGCGAAAATGCACACACACACACAAAAAATAATATAAGCCCTTGGGGTGAGAGAAGATAGTAAAAGGTTCAAATTTTCAGGAAAAGCTACTCGGAAAATGAAAAAAGAAATTGAAAAAGAATGGCGCGAAAAAAAAACAAGAAAAATGAATAGATCAGAAGGAATAGCTCGAGAAGTTAATGGAAGAAGCGAAAGTTTAGAAAAATGCGATTAATTATTTCAGAGGTGAGAGTAATGGCCAGGCGTAAGGTCCGCAACGAATCAAATTGAATTTTTTCGAGTCGCGTTGCGTGTGCGTCGCGGTTTAAACGTAAAATTTGAATTTAGCACACAGCCAGTGCGACGAAGCGCGTTTTTGCGACCTTACGCCCCGCAATGCTGTGAAAAGGAAAAAGCGAAAAAGAAAAATGATTAAACGCCGCCTAGTTGGCAGACAGCATACTCTCCTGACGTCATCCACGAGTTGTCCTCGTCGAATTTCTGAAAAAAAGAAAAAAATGGACTAGAAAACTCCTAGGCCACTACTTACCGCCAACAACTTATCAATAGATGCCGCACTGAGACCAGCGACAGTCTCCGCCTTAAGCGTCCGTAACGCGAAGAATGGACATGGTGCGAATCCACGGCACGCGGTTTTGAACGATGTATCGAGATCCCAATCGCGGTCACCGACCAGTTTACGGTAGTTGAGATCTCCTTTGAAGATTAGAAGGGAGGACTGGAAGAATAAATGGTTTGAACAGAAGTTTTATAATTTTAGTTGAGACACCTACCGAAGTGAGTTCCTCAAAAAGCTCGGGCGCTTCTTTCTCCATAATATAGTAGGGGTGTGGTGAGATCCAGAAGAGATCACACTTGAAGATGATCTCCATATTTTCGATTCGTTTCTTCAACTGCTCTCCGAATTTCGTGCTCTCCGGACCGGCCTCCTTCAGTTGGTCGACAGTCCAATTGAAGTCGTTCTCAGTGGTATCACTGACAAACCATGGGATCGCCTTTCCATGTACGATCACTTTGTCAGCGAATCCACGAGCGAGAAGGAACTCGGCGAGCACCAAGTCCCCGGCTAATTCGACACCAGCATTGTCCAATACAATGTCAACGCGACGGTTTTTGAGTTTCTTCTCGTTGATTTGAAGGGGTCCAAGGACTTTGCAGATCAACTCATTGACGTCGTCGATGAGGACGTAGTCGGCGAGTTTGGAGGATGCAGCGATCGACGACATTTTCTGAAAACGGAAGGGAGCTTGCTAAGGGAGATAGATCACAGTTGGGGTTACAATTCTATCTCTCAGGAATTCTGTAACTTTCCCGGGCTGTAACTTGCTTAAAACTGAGTTCTATGCACTGAAAAGTATACCAAAATGAAGATCTCGACAAGTTCTATATCTGTGACTTACTACATGCCAGGAAATTCGGCAAATTTCTATATGAATATAAGATTGATTATACTTTTCTGGGAGCTGAAACTGTGAGGATTTTGAAAATATACGTTTCATGGGTCTCAGAGCGAAAATTCGGGAATTACGGTGGATATTAAAGTTCGGAGGTTTAAGTGGTTAGCCTCGACTTGAATTACCCAAAATTTCGAATCCGGGCAGGACTACGTTTCTCTAGAGAACATAGAACACTGAAATTTTTGAAATTAGCGCATTTCCAGCTTTCAGAAAAGTAAAATCACGTCCTGATTTGAAAATTTGGGTAACTCAAGGCTCACCACTAAAACCCAAACTTCAGATTTCACCGTTTCTCCCTAATTCCCACTCTGAGACCCATGAAGCGTAGATTTTCAGAATCCTCACATTTCCAGCTTCCAGAAAAGTATAATCATGTTCATATTCAAAAAAAAATTGCCACTTTTTGAAGGCCGGTAGTAAGGCAGCAAGTCGAGATCTACATTTTGGTATATTTTTCAGCTTATAAAACTGAATTTGAAGCAAGTCACGAGACATTGGAAGTCTGCTAATTACCCTCCTCTCTCTCTATCTCTGCTAATGCACTATTGTCTAGACTCTGCGTCTCTCATAGTACTCACACACTCATAATGAGTGTGACCTGTTCCCATGGTTTCCGGGATGAATCCGCGCAAATATTTCGATTTTTCTCATTCCACGCGCACTTTGCCTCGGGATGGTACCCATTTTAGAATGGACAACTTTTTTATTACTGTGCTCACCATGGTATGATCATCACCACCAGTCAACGACATATCCGCACGGTTTCCCCACAAACTCGATTTGAGTATCGTGTTGATTCCGAAGAGCTCGTGAACTGGAGCATCTTTAGCCGAGATTTTCATGAGAAACGCGGCGGACTCCTCGATTTGTGGGAGACTGGAATTAATTTTTCTTTTTAAATGTGAAAACAGTTTGGACTCACTGATCCATGAAGTTCTTTTTCTTGGACTCCTCGAAATAGTCCATTTGTCCCAAATGGTTAGTGATGAGGAATGCGCTGTAGATGTAGCGGTACAAGAAGCACTCGACGAAGAGCCATGGTCCCTTGAAGTAGGTCAATTCCTCGGTGTCGTTTGGCTGGAAATCGTTGAATTTTTGGTTTTTTGTGAGATCGGGTTACTGTAGATCTAGCATGATTCCAACACTTGACGCGTAACTCGCTTCAAACTGAGTTTTTTGAGCTAAAAAAAATATACCAAAATGTAGATCCCTTTGAGTTCTACATACTACTGGCTGGATGGCTATTCATTAATGTGTCTAGCTAGAATGACATTTTTGGAAATTTTCGGGATTTTGGCACTTTTCCCGGCCCGAGCAACTATGAAGCTTGCTACGTTTTGCTAGGAGACGTTAAACGTAGACATTTTCTGAATCAGCGCGTTTCCTGCTTTCAGAAAAGTATAATCATGCCTAGATTTGAAATTTTGGGTAACTCGAGGCTCACCACTGAAACCTCTGAACTTCAGAACCCACCATATCTAAGCCATTTTCGCTCCGAGACCAATGAAACCTAGATTTTCAGAATCAGCGCATTTCCAGCTTTCATAAAAGTATAATTATGGTCATATTCAAAAAAATTGCCACTCGCTGAGACCTACATTTTGGTATACTTCAACTCATAATATTCCATTTTAAGCGAGTTACGCGTCGGCCCGATTTGCAGCTACATATGTGTAATTCTACACGGAACTAATTTTTGTGCCGTTTTTGCATTATTATGCTTAGAATGTACCAAAAACATTTGTTTCTTCCCTTACCATGATTCCAGTCCGCATATCATTCAACATTTCCCGCCATTTCCTCCCGTCGAGACGGTCCTCACAAAGATTGCACAACGCTTTGTCGGTCATGATCTCGTAGCGAAGTTTTGCAAACTTTTCCAGTATATCAGCAATGTCTCTTTCGACACCCTGGAAAAGAGCAATTAGAACTTTGGAGGATTTTTTCGAAATTGGGAATATTTCTGAACTTTTTTACTTGAAATTATTCAAATCTTTCTATCTTCAAGTCGTTTAATGAGCTTAAAAGATGCCCATTGTCTTCTTCCTATTGATAGAATATCAGGTCCAACCATTACTCAAATCTACTAAGCTCAAGTCTTGATTCAAGTTCATCAGCTTTTTCAACTTCAAAAAACTCTCAAAACCTCGTTTTAATAGATTTCGGATTAAAAGTTTATCTGACTTATAGCAAATGTTCTACTCTATTTTAAGCTTTAGGAGAAAACATACAGTTCCATACTGCTCGATGAGTTCTGCTCGTCTCCGAGCCAATTGATCCACAAGGCTAGTGACGATCTTTGGCCAACGATCACGAACAGTGTAGTAGGCGAAAGTGCTGGAAGAAAATCAATCAAATTTGCTATAAAACTGCTGAAATCCAGAGATTCCTGTTAAGAAAGTAAATTACTAACCCCTCCTTCTTTCCAATCAATTTCGGTGCCAAATGATCGTACTCATCGGTGATGTTCATGACGTTCAATGGCGGCAAATTACTGAAAATGTCTTTTTAAAACTACTATTCGTATATTTTCTTCATTTTTTCTCAAGCAAAACGACGAAAATCGATGGCGAACAGAGATAACGAGAACCCTCCGAAGAAATCGAATTCTTTTTCGGGCTACGGTCAAGGACGGCGGCGTTCGGCACTCGGTGTATTGTACGCAAGCACACCGAAGTGACCGATTGCGGACTAGGCGGCAGAATTGACGCGCAGGAGAATGGAATTTTCTAGAGCCCATGTAGGCGTGGATTATTCGAGAAGTTGGAGCTTCATGATGATTTTTGAGCTTCCGGGTGCTTTTTTTTCCGTTGTTTCGCCTATTTTTGCTAAATTTTGGGGGCTAAACACGTTAAAATAGGCAAGAATGACTATAATTGGTAGAATTTCAGCGCGAAAAAGAAAAATGTTCGTGATTTGTCGAGTTTTCAGTTTTAAGCATAGAGTTTGCACCCTCGCCGCTATTTTTCTGCTTTCCGACAAGAATAAGAAGTAGCGCAATCTGTTCAAAACGATACGAAGTGATAGAAAGACGATTCTCCCGCTTTGTATGCAAAAAATTTGCGGAAGCCGCAACTCTTTCGCATGAGAAGCCAACGGTCAAATTGCCAGAGAACAGGTGAAAAATGAAATGGAAACTAAGAAAACACGAAAATAGCCGAAATCAATGATTTTTCTGCTTAAAGCTTGCAAATCCTCTTTAAATAACACCGGCTTTATAACAATTAGAGCGTATTCATTAGATTTCTATGCGAAGGTGAAAAGCGTTAATATTGGCTAAAACAGGTGAAAAATCTCTATAGTAACGTCAAACGTCTAGAAAACTTATTTTTTCTTCGACCTTACGTGTATCCGCTCTATCGTTAACCCCGTGACCTTGAACTATTCGTAATATAAGAATCGGATCGTTTCAGTACCAAAAACCCAACTCTTCAAATCCACGCGATGGCTGAGAAAATCGACATCACCCCGAAACAAGATGGCGGAGTGCTGAAACTCGTTAAGAAGGAGGGACAAGGAATCGTCAAGCCAACGACTGGAACCACCGTCAAAGTGCATTACGTCGGAACGCTCGAGAACGGAACGAAATTCGACTCGTCTCGCGATAGAGGAGATCAGTTCACTTTCAATCTCGGTCGTGGAAATGTCATCAAGGGATGGGATCTCGGAGTGGCCACTATGACCAAGGGAGAGGTCGCCGAGTTCACTATTCGATCGGATTACGGTTACGGAGACGCCGGATCACCACCAAAGATTCCAGGCGGTGCCACGTTGATTTTCGAGGTGGAGCTGTTCGAGTGGAGTGCAGAGGACATCTCACCGGATCGTGATGGAACTATTCAGAGGACTGTTATTGTTGAGGGATCCAAGAACTCGTATCCAAATGATACCAGTAGAGTTGTTGGTAAGCAAATGAAACTAAATGGAAGTATCTTTTACGCCAGGAAAAAGTCTGTCTAAGGCGCTTTTGACGCGTTTTTCTTGTTAAAATCGCTGAAAATCGAGCCTGGAGCGCTTTTGACGCGTTGTTCTTGTTAAAATCGCTAAAAATCGTGAAAACGTCGAAGTTTCTAGGCGAAAACGTTCAAACACTGAACATTTACGGTCACTTTGAAAAGAAAGAATAACGAGGGAAGAAACGACTGTAATCGACCCGGAAAACGCTATAATTGACTATTTTTATTGCTAGAGAACCGGTTCTCGCCGTCCTAATTCATCGTAATGGGCTGGAAAATCGAATTTTTCGGTTTCAAGAACTTTGACATAAGACGAAAACGAAACGCAGTTCAAAAATCAGAGAACTAGACATAAAATGCCGAAATTAATACGAAATAATCGATTTTCCTCATTCCAGCTCACTGCGTCGGAACCTATCAAGGCACCGAATTCTACAACCGTGAGGTCACCTTCCACATTGGCGAGGGATCCGAAGAGGGACTTCCAGAAGGTGTCGAGCGAGCGCTTCGTCGTTTCCAACTCGGTGAGAAGTCGAAAATCGAGATTCGCGGACACAAGTACACTTACGGAAACAATCCGCCAGCCGGATCGAATATCCCCGTCAACGCGCCACTCGAGTTCACAATTTTCCTTAAAGAATTCGAAAAGGTGCCAGCCACATGGGAGATGAGTGCCGAGGAGAAGTTGGAGGCCGCCAAGAACGCCAAGGACCGTGGTACGATGTACTTGCAGAAGGGAAATCTCAAACTGGCCTACAACAAGTACAAGCGTGCCGAGGAGGTGTTGGAATACGAGAAATCGACGGATCCGGAGAAGATGGCCGAGCGTGAAACGATTCTCAATGGAGCGTATCTCAACTTGAGTTTGGTGTGCTCGAAACAAAATGAGAATCTGGAATGCATCAAGTGGTGTGATAAGGTGTTGGAGACTAAGCCTGACAACGTGAAGGCGTTGTACCGAAAGGCTACCGCCCTTTTGACGATGAGCGAGGTCCGTGACGCGATGAAGTTGTTCGAGAAGATTGTTCAAGTCGAACCGGATAATAAGGTAAGACATCGTCTCACTGTGAGAAAAGAGCAGAATAATGTGACCACCGTGTTCTTTGGGCGGAGCTTTTCTGACAACAAGACACCAAGAATTTGTTGCGGAATTGACACATTTTTCGATTAAATTCTAGCGGATTTACGTACTTCCTTTGTAGTTTATTGAGATCATACGACTGCGGTTGGTGGTACGTCATTCGGAGCTCATTCAGAGCTCGCTAACGCACTAATCCCTCTACCATAGTCCATCCGATTGATACCTGATTTAATCCCCATCTCTTTCAAAGCGGATTTGTTTTCCAGGCCGCCGCTCAACAAATCCTCGTGTGCAAGACGACAATCCGTGATCAAAATGCGAAGGATAAGAAGCGTTTCAAGAATCTCTTTGCGAAAATCTCGGACGATAGGGACGATGTGGAGGATAAGCCGACGAACACGGTGGAGGATGGCGATGAGATTGTTGCGTCGACTTCTGGAAGCTCCAACTCGATGGCCTAATCTCTATCCCCTCATGGCCTAGTAAATGTTAAAATATGATCTTTATTTTATTTTTTCATTTTACGAAACCATTTTTATTCCAATTTCGAGCAATTCCGTTTTCCCGCCTCCTCTACTTCTCTGTGTGTTGTTTTTAACTAGATGTGATCTCTCTCCCACTCTTTCTATTCATCATTTTTAGCCCCCCCCCCATATCATGTAGTAAATTGACTATTATTATTAAATTATTTATTTATATTTGAACTTTTGGAAGTTCGATTCAGTTTTTTCAGATTAAATTTCAATCTCGGCGCCCAAGTTGCCGTCGGGAACACATTGATACTCGAATGCCCAATGATTTGTGGACGTGTACTGCTCTCCGGTGTCATATGAGATGAACATGGAGTTTTGTGTCGACTTTATAGCGTCGGACGATTGAGGAGAGAATTGGCGGAAGCTGAAATTATAAATATATGAGTTTTCTGAAATTGAAAATCTCTCACATTCTCAACTTTTTCGCCTTTTCATCCGATCCATTATGCACTTTGACTCGATCGTTCTTATCCAATTGCATAGCTTTGACTGTAAGTGCCACGTGGAATTCTGTGGGGCACTGAATCAAATAATACTGAATAAGGAAGGAGTCTGGAGATGTTGGATAGTTGTTCGAGGTTACGGTACCATACGAATTCGAGGAGAACACTTTCAGAGGTAGTGGGCGGCTGGAATTCGGAGATATTTGAGTGTGTGTGTGTCTGTGTATCCGGATTTCGGTAACTTACAGTATTCTGTATCTCATCTGGAAGCCTTTGCCAACACCATCTTCATCTGATTTAAAGTTTAGCATCACGTGGTTTCGATTACTGATTACTGAGTGGTTACGGTGGGTGCCGGATAGTCTGAAATTTTTGAATATGGGCATGACTATACTTTTATGAACGCTGAAAACGTGAGGAATCTGAATATCTAAGTTTCATTGGTCTTTGAGCAAAAATTATGGAGATACGGTAGCTTCTGAAGCTCAGAGGTTTCAGTGGGGACCCTCGAGTTACCCAAATTTTTAAATCTGGGCATAATTATACTTTTCTGAGAACTTGGAATGTGAGGATTCTGAAAATCGAGGTTTCAAGGGTCTCCGAGCAAAAATGGCTTAGGTACGGTAGGTTTTACAGTTCGAAGGTTTCAGTGGTGAGCCTCGAGTTACCCGAATTAAAAAAAATAAATATTGGCATGATTACACTTTTCTGAGAGCTGAGAATCTGCTGATTCTGAAAATTTGAGTTTCAAGGGTCTCGGAGTGAAAATGGCCAAGATACGGTAGGTTTTGCAGTTTGGAGGTCGCAGTGGTAATCCTTGAGTAACCCAAATTAAAAAATAAATAAATATTGGCATGATTATACTTTTATGAAAGCTGAGAATCAGCTAATTCCGGAAATCTAGGTGTCAAGGGTCTCGGAGTGAAAATGGTTAAGATATGGTAGGTTTTGCAGTTCGGAGGTTTCAATGGTGAGCCTCGAGTTACCCAAAATTTCAAATCAGGGAATGATTGTACTTTTCTGGAAGCTGGAAATGTGCGGATTTTGAAAAACTACGTTTTATTGGTCCTCACCGACATGTGCCTGGAAAAAGTGTCAAAAAACGCAACAATTGCCTTAAAATCTTTGCCCACAGGAATGTAGAACTCACCGAGATCTACATTTTGGTATATTTTTCAGCTTATAATATTGAGATTCAAGCGAGCTACGCTGTTACAAGTACGCGCCGGAAAAATCACAAAAATCTCAAAATACTCACCTAAACAGTGTTCTGCCCGATATTCCATAATCATCTGACACCGTGATGACGTCACAATTCTGCTCGGTTTCCACATTCTCAAAGTACATCAGTATCCGGGTTCCCGGCTCCGATTTGATGATGTGAGTGTCGTATTCCAGATTTTCATAAGGTTCGGGATAGTTGGGACTCGTGATGACACCCTCGTCGTCACGATGCCACGTGGTAATGATTCTAGAATTTTGAGTCGGATATTTAGAAACATAAAAGGGAACAGACACTTACCCCTCCGCTGGTTTTTGGCACATGAAGAATTGGGAGTAGTGGCAACTGATGGCTTGCCAACCGTCTAGATTGTCGTCGAGAACCCACGCGATACATTCTCCGGAGACACCTGGTTCGTCTGAAACGAATATTTCTGGATAAACAGACAGAAATATTTATAAAAAGCTGAAAATCTGTAGATTCAAATGAAACACACTGAGATATAGTTCTGTTTTTAAAACTTTCGTTTGCTAGGGAACGTCTTCGAGGAGTTATGGGTTGTGATTCATATCATTGGAAAGCCGAGAAACTGATTCCAAATACATAGTTAGTTTTTTTTTTTGAAAAATTGTATATATATATTTGAAATCAGCGTTTTCTCACCTTTCCAGTGATATAGATCACGCCCATATCTAGAATACAGACATGGTTATAGTTTTCTGAAAGCCGAGAATACGCTGATAACAGACTCACCCGGCAAAAAGTAGGTGTAGTTCCTCTTCTTCCCATCAACCCACTCAAACTCCGCCCTCCTCTCATCCCACCTCATTCCAATCCAATTGAAGAAACTTGGATTTTCTCTGGCGAAAAACTCGCGGACTATTGACCCCTCGTCCTCTGAATTTATGACTACAAGACTGCTATTCATCTGGTTACAGTAGTCTTGCGCCTCGGAGAACTCGGCTGGCTGAGGGGCCGATAAGAAGCAAGAGTCGAGGTGGGCGATGTGGAGCCAAGATGGGGAGCATGGTGTCTTGGCAGATGTTGATGGGATAAGGAAGATAATGAATAATGATATTGAGGTCAAAGAGCTCATGTTGAAGAATGAAATCAAAAGTTGTGTTTCGAAACTTGACAAGTTTGAAAATAGAATGTGAAACAAGCCACCTGAGCACATCTCATGTCATCGTCATCCACCCATTCACATAAGCCACGCCCCTTCCCAACCGTTAAAGACAGCTGCCTCACTCATTTTCCACACCTGACTTGACTGACAATTGATGAGTTTGACAGGAGGTTCTAGTGTTGTGTTGTTCCGTTGTACACGAATTTTGATGGGGGGAGGAGAAGAGAGGAGGGAGATGAATGTTGCAACAACAAGAACATTCAACACATAATAGATGTTGGAGTAGACCAAACTACTACTGTGCTTGTTTATATGTCTGGAGGGTACGGATGTCCAAGGGGATGTGAGGACGTACAACCGAAATAATGCCTTAAAAATGGACCATGGGAAGGTTTCTCGAAGAGATATTCAGTGCTCTCTAAAGACAGCAGATGTAGATAAATTTGTATAGAGATTCCCCGCATCAAAGTTGTCAGAAACCTACGTGACCCCCTATCAAGCGTCTCGTTCGATGCCACCGGTAAACTCACTTTCAGAAATAGCCCCTTGAAATGGTCATATTTCGAAGGCGAAGTTCCGCTCAACACTGATAGAGATCCCCACCACACTATTATTTCCCAAAAGATCCGCCAACTACAGCCACTTCAGTTTCCCATAAACGCACCTGTCGTCATAGTGACAATAGAACCTGTCACTAGTTCCTTAGTTAAAATAGAGACATCTCTACGAGATCTTGATTCATAATTAGACAGATAATCCTTCAATCGTTCTTTTGTCATGAGAAGAGTAGATTCCCAGAAGGTGAAGTTCTTCTCCGGGAAATCTAGATAAGTGAGCAGACTGTTTGTAATAGAAGGAGAATCCTTCTCATCTGCTAGCAGCATTCAATAACACCACTGAATGCTCGGTGAAGAACTGGGGCGGTTCTATTTCGGACGGTTCTATTTCGGACGGTTCTATTCTAGACGGTTCTATTTCGAACGGTTCTATATCGAACGGTTTCGATTCGGGACAGCACCGTTGTTTATTTTCCTTTCATCAACTCGGTTTCGCATTTCCTTTAAAAAAATATAAGTTATTTTCAGCATGACCGATTTCTCTTCTGGCTCTGATGACTCATCGTTCGAGTTTGTCTCTGACTCAATGGCATCGGATATCTCTTTTAGAGAAGAGAAAACTGAAGAAACTTCAAGGACTTCTACTCCACCATCTCCAGCATCTGAGACTTCTGCTAAAGTAATCAAGAGAGATGAGACAACCGAATGGAATGTAGTCAATATGATTGTCGGATTTTTTGTCTTTTTGGCTGTCTTATCATATTTCTTTCCTTCTGATATTGATGTAAGACGTGGTAACTTGCTGTCAAAATATTGAATATGTATTTTCAGCACGACATCGCAAAACTCAATGATAAAATCGTGGTTCTCAAAAGAGATTTTCAGCGAATTCTCAACAAAACAATGGAAGACAGGAAGGATAATTTTAACAGAATCAAATGTCTGGAAGACATCCCAGAGGATCTCTTAGCCAAGTGGATCCCGGATCCATCAAAATTTCAAGGAGTACAGGAATACATCTCCGACCAGCAAAAAGGAGAAAGTGTCAAACAATTCCTGCATGAAGCTCACGTCAAACTCAACAAAGTCAGGAAAAATCAGATGGAATTGGTTTTGATGAGGAACCAGACACAAGAAGATGCGATCTTGTTGAGAGGCCCATGTGTCTATGAGAACGGAGGCGCTTGCTTCTATGAGAACTGTAGCAGTATCAAAGTGTTCGTGCAAGAAGGGAAGTTATACGTCAGCTGGAAATATGTGCATGGGAACGAGAAGAAACGCGTCACTCTTGTGTACACTGTGCCGAAAGAACACTTTCATTATTAAGCTTTTCAATATGTAAATTTCGAAAAATTCAATTTTTTTCTGTGAAAATCAATAATAAATAAATAATAAACACCTTTTTTTCGCAAATGTAGTATTTTACTCAATTCTCGCGGCTCTTCAAGTATTTTGTTCTCTGATTCAACATCTTCTTCTTCTTCCTAACCTCCATTTTCTGTGAATTGAATCCACGAATGTTGCCATTTCTCCACTATCATGATCTTTTGACTCGCTACAAACTCGGTTCCAACGAATTCACCAATTTTCCCGTTTCGTTTTTTCTGATTTTTCTGATCCCACCCAAGGCAAGAGGAAACCCAGTTCTCCATTTACAATCACTTTTTTCTTCCGAAATGGACCCCGCTTCCCTTTTTGAAAGCCTTCACATTCCACAACGTCCACCACGTGTTACCAATGAATTTGGCACCGAACGTGTTCTCAATGAGTTTGGCAACGCGTACCCCATTGTCAGACAGTACACGCGTGCCCTCTCGTACGTCGCGAACGACAGAACTGCTCCGACGCCAATCTTCACGGTGGTCTTGAGACATCCTCATGGTCGAGAGGTACCTAGACTTGGATTTTGGAGACGTGTTTGGAAGGTGAGTGATAGTTTTATAGTTTTTGGAGGTATACCGATCAGTTTAATTCTAGAGTGTCTACCAACTGTTCCAATTCGTCTGCCGCGGCGAGGTTCCATAATTTTTCCATTGGAGTAAGTTTTATTTTCTGAATTTGCCAGTTTGATAAAAAATTTTTAAAGGAAAACAGCCATCAACTCTACGTCTTCCTCTCACCAATGATCAGCCATCATTTCCATCTACCTTGTTAGTTTCTGTATTCAGCTTCGATGAATTTGTTTTTTCTTCATGGATTATCTCTTCAATAAATTAGTATTCAAAAAGTCATACTTTATTGTCAGTAACAGAGCGCGACTGCGAGAATTCTCAAATCAGAACGAGCTATTTCGGAATTTTCGACACTTTTGTTGACAGAAATTTGCAAAACGCTTTCCTTACGTAACAAAACTACAATTTTGGAGATTTGTGCTGACGTTTGAAGGTGAGAAGGGGCAATGGGAGAGCAGACTACATATGGAAAAAATTTTGAGAAAAAATTATGTGAATGGTTTTGATGTTCACTAAAAATTTTATTACTCTAAACGTATAAAGCTTGTAATGAAAGACACAAATCGAGGGAGTGTTTAGGTTTCCTCCTAATAAGTCACCCACATTAGCTAGCTATTAGAAAAGGAAAATATATAGCAGGCTTGTTCGGAATCGGTGAATATCCTACTTTTTTCGGAGAATTCCGAAGAATTTCGGAAATTTTCGACAGTCCAACTTCTGTTTTTGTTGTATTTTTTTCTAGTAAACGCTTTTGATGATGAATAAACATTGTTTTGAAAAGGTGCATTCTGAAAAACGGAACAAAAACCCGTTTGGAGACATTTTCGGGAAAATTTTTGCATTCTCCGAAATTACCCCAAATTTTCGGAAAAAAACGGACGGAGACAGATTCGGTTCTCCGAACAGAAGCCAAGTGAAAAATTAGAAAAAATCCTAAGAAATTCAACTCTTGCTGTTATCCTCATACCTAGGATTTTGCGTCATAGTTCCTACCGTTGTCAGTGCCGTCATCGAGCGTGCGCATCGCACTGCCACGCTATCTCGGACACTTTCGAGCAGGACTCAAAGATATTGATAATCATCGGACTCCACACAGTACTCGACCGGGGTCGAACCAGTGTGGTGTGCCAGCCGAGTGTTTTAACCAGTCAACCACTCGGCCGCAACAGGGAGATTACAGTCGAAGCGGTAGAAGTACTGAAAGGAGAGCCGCGCGGCGACGAGGAGTGGCACAGTGGGTATGAAGATAGGGGTTGTTGGTTCGATTCCTATTGGGGTCTATTGATTTTTGCCTGTTTTTTCCAAACTTGTCACGGGCCGGGCCGGTTTTTTGACATTCATAAAACTGAATTTCGGAACGAATTTTTGAATTTTTTCCGAATCCAAAAATTTGGACGGTACCTTTTTGGGCCGTCCGGGCCGGGCTGGGCTGAGCAAGATCTCAGACTAACCCGAAACATGAAAAGTTTGCTTTTTTCAGATATTAAGGAGTACCAGTTCAAGTTTTTAGACTAAAATAATCACACCTTTCATTCCGAATAAAAAATTTTAAAAATGTCGGTAGAGAGTTCCTTATGTCGTATGAAATCTAGGGAGAGTCAATAAGTCATATATCTCAAATTTAAATTTATTGATTGAGTTTCCCACGGAGCAGCGCGCAGTGGACAGAAGGCACTTCTCGAATCTCCCTAACTATAAAAATCTATGTCAATTCACTCATTCACCCTTTCCTCGGTTGTTTCGATCACCCGTTCCCTTCCTGCCTTCCCCAACCAATATAAAAAATGTCCCATCAAGAGAGTACGTCTTCTTTGAAGGACCTGTTGGTTCTATTGATTGCTATTGTTTTAGCAATGGCTATTGGTTCAATGGTGAGTTTTCAATTATTTTTTTGCTTATTAAAACTGTTGTATCAATTTCAGGCTCAAAAAACCAAAGTCGTGGAGAAAGAAACGACTGCAACCCCAGCCCCCGCCTCTCGAATGGGTCTCGAAAATGATATTGCTGAGAAGATCTCCAGATGGAATTGTGTGCAGGACGTGCCGAAGCACTTATGGGATAAATGGACTCCTGACCCGACCCGTTTCCAGGGAGTCAACGAGTTCCTTTTCAAAACCGGAACCAATGGTACGGAACTCGAGGAGATCCTCTACTTCCATCGTCTGAAGATGGATAGAAGAGGAGTCTCCTGGATTCCTTACAACTCGCATGCCTTCAACCAGTTTATGGTGGGTGCTGGGGGAAAGCGAGTCAAGTTCCAGGGAAGTTCGAGAATTGAGAAGGGAGAATTCCACTACCACTTCCAGTTCGAGCACGCGAAGAAGGGAATGCTGGGCTTGAAACTTGTTTACTTCATTCCTCATGAATACTTACAGGGTGCGCCATAAATAGTGATATACGCAAAAAACGTTATAACTTTTTTCAAAAACATCCAAACAACTTTTCCTTTTAACAAATATTTATTCATTCACTACAGAAAAGATATTCAATGATGATTTTCGATCCGTCCTCCTTTCTCCTGAATTACAGCTCTCAATCTCTTAGGGTAGTCATCCACTACGGCACGCAGGTAGTTGACGTCAAGATCGTCCCACGCCTTCAGAAGGGCGGCCTTCAGAGCATTCAAATTGGCATAATTCTTTGTAGAAACTATCTGGGTCAAATATCCCCAGACAGAATAATCCAATGGATTGAGGTCCGGTGAGGACGCTGGCCATTCCGATGCCGAGATGAATGCCGGAAAATTGTCTTTGCACCACTGCTGGGTAGTCTTGGCACGATGGGCCGGCGCTCCGTCTTGCTGGAAAGTCCAAAATTGGTTTCCGAAATGGGATTTGGCCCAAGGAAGAACTCCAGCTTCAAGAATTTTTCCCTGTAGTATTCCTGATTGACTTTGGCTCCCGGATCCACGAAAATCAAAGGAGTCTTTCCATTTGAGCAGATTCCACCAAAGACCATGACTGAAGCTGGATGGGATGTCTTATTCAGAATTTTTCCATTCTGACATGCTGTCCGATAGTCTTTTGCTAGAATCCTATTGTTTTGGCCGTTCTTGTTAGCCTCGATAGTAAAAATTTTTTCATCCGTAAACACAGTAGTCAGATGCGTTCCACTGTGCGTGCCAAGAAGGAGCTCCCGAGCTTTTTTCATTCGTAGCTGCTTATTCTTTTCAGTCAAGAAGGCGCCTTTCTGGATACGATATGGTATCATATTAAGCTTCAATTTCACAATTCGTCTCATGGTTGTCAGTGACATATTGAAGCCTGGTGCCATCTTCCTTAGACTTCGCTCCGGATTTCGTCGGATTCTTTCTCGGATCGCTTTGATCACAGGTGGAGTCGAAATACTTGTTGGTCGACCACTCCTCGGAAGGTCCTTGAGTGTACCAATACGTTTGTAACGATTGATTGTCCTGTGAACAAGCATTGGGGGCACTCCGAGCTTCTTAACAATCATGGGAGGGGTCATTCCCTGACGCGAACAGTTGATGATGGCGGTACGGTATGGAGAAGCAGCCGTCATTACCTTTAAAACTAATATTAAAACCTGAAACTTTGGGAAAACAAAAACAAATAAATAAGGAAGTAAAAAAATAAATTCTGTAGCGCCACGACTTCTGTGCATGCGTCAGAGCTGACGCAAAGTTGCATATCACTATTTATGGCGCACCCTGTAATTTGATTTGTTTTTGTCTTTTTTTTTTCTTTTTTTTTGAAGTTCTTCTTGGATTGTGAATTCTTTTAATAATTGATAAATAAATAATTGAAACCAGAATGGTCGCGAAGACACACAGGCAGACAGCGTCGTCTAGAATGGCGTACGCTCTATTTGTTGAAATACTTCCTATATACACACAGATCTCTGGGAATGGAGTAATTTACGATTGAGTTTTCCAGGACAGGTCAAAAGGTGTTAATGGGACCAGATTTTTGGGAGAACACTGTTGTTTTATGGGTGAAATGAGTGGATAAGAAGAACTAATCTCATGAGAATCTCAAACTAAACTAACAAACCGACAGTGGAAAAAATCGACCATTCAGTTAGTGAACCTAGCCAAATCTTTATTTTATTTGGGTTGCTTCAGAATCTCTATCTCATTTTTCCTTATGCTTCAAACTTTCTTTATATTTTAGGATGCTTGTTCCTCCATCCTCTACAATCGTGACTCCAAAAAGTTCTAAAGAAAAGAGGGCAACCGAAGAACGTATAGTCAAGGTCGCTGCAATCATTCTGTTTTTTACGCTTCTCTGGGTCAATGTGAGTTAAATTTTTAATTTTTCAACAATTCTCAATTTTTTCACTCCATCTTCTTTCAGGCCTCGACCCCTTATAAATTCGACGCCAAACGAGTCTCTTCAGCCAAAAGTAAGCTCATCCAAGACGCTCAACAGGACCTCGCACTGAATGACATTTTGGAATACAACGTGGCAAGAAGACAAATGAGAAGAACGAATACTGTTGACATTCCAGAACCTCTTTGGAATAAATGGGTCCCTGACCCGTCTAGATTCGAAAACGTGGAACGAGTCCTTCAGATAACTGGAACTAACGGAACAGCGGTAGAAGAGATTTTCTACTTGGCTACCCCTCAAATCATCGACATTCAAGAGAACGGGCAATTGAGACTGAAGTGGAATACTGACTTGATAGGACATCTTTTAACAGTTAGAATCGGAAACTGCTGGATGTTCGGAAAATGCCACAATTTTTTTGTTAAAAATGGCTATCTGTATGTTCACAGTGTTTTCGACTGGAATCTCCGGACGCTCCAAATGACTCGAGTGTATTACGTCCCGGCAAAGAAGCTGTTGGACCACTTTTTCAATGGATATAATTAACTAATTATTTGGACATTTTTGGCTTGAAATAATAAATTGAATTGGAAAAAAAAGTTCTGTTTTTTTCAACAGATTTGTTTTGTTACAGGTTGTTAATTGGTAATTCCAGCTGATGCAGCTTTCATTTGACACAAATATACAGATTCCCCAAACCTTCCCAATAGTCTTTTTATCCTAGAAGACCCTATCCCTCTTGACACCTGCACTCATTCACATTTACTAGTATTTGCTGCTAATGGGGTACAGCAGTCATTGATTTTTTCTGTTTGTGAAGAATGATTCGTAAACTACAAGAGACAAGTAAAACGCTACTCAAAAAATTTGAGACACTACCACCAAGCCTTTGGGACAAATTCACACCAGATCTCACAAGGTTCCAAGGTGATCAAGAGAGCCTCGCGAAGTACCCTAACGTCAAGGGGACTTATTTTAAATTGTATCTATATGGCTCTCTAAGATTGGAACGGACCAGAGGGGGGTCTATCATACTCCAGGATGTAACATTTTCACCGCTATGTTAAATAACGGAGATAATAATTTCTCTTGTAATTACGGCGGAGTTAATGTCACATTTGTGTACTATACTTCTGCAAAATTTGTATTGGATCTCAAACCAATGTGCTATCTTATCTTCTGGAATAGAACATGTCCACGACAAAACAAGACATTTGGTGTTTGGCCATGCGGACCATTGTAGCCTATAAAAGTCAAAGTTGATAAGCACGCGACTAATAGGACCACCCAGTATAAGATAAGATCGGCTCATTTATTCAACTCACCTTGTCGTGACTAGCCGTTTCGTCGGCAAGGCTCGTTTTTCAAAAATTTCTCCCTTCAAACACCGATCTTATTGTTACATTTATTTTCTCACTTTCCAGAAGCGGTCACACCTTCTCACACTTTCGTCATAGTCATGACGTTACCTCAGTACAACAAAATGGATCCTCCCAAGGCTTCCACAGGAAAACTAGCGTCGTTCATGACCGGCCTCGTGTTGGTTTTCTCTATCACTTGTCTTGGAGCGGCATGTCTTTTGGTTATGACCCAGTCATGTGTAAGTATTGAGTTTTTATATAAGAGAGATCAAGCCGTGGGCTGAAGTTTTCTGACTTGTCTTCTGACTTGTCTTCTGACATAGCGTACGTCATTGGGAAACGGACGGCGTGGGAATTCAGAGCATTTGTTCGAAGTTTTCATTAGAGGCTCATTTAAAAACTCAAATTTACCTGAAATCATGTGATAGCCTGTTTCATTTTCCAGAACCCGGAAATCATCAATGTAGAGCTCCTCTCTCCAAGAACCCATGGTGACAACAAACTCTATGTAAGTTATTTTTACAACTTTTTTCAAAAAAAAAAACTGCTAATAACACCTCTCCTTGTTCCAGAAAATACACTGCCCCTCTACTACTAAAAACGAGACAGAGAAGATTGAGGTGGAGATCACAGACGACACCTTCGAGCATCAAAAGGAGGAGTTTCTCGTTCAAGCCATATCAGACAAGAATGTATTGGAGAGTCTCTACGTCAATGGTGCACACTCTCCGGAAGACAGCTGGTCCAACGAGAAGAAGCTCTACAGTTTCTGGTACAACCCGGACCCCGCAAGGTTCCAAGGAGTCGACGAACTTCTCAAGATGACCGGCAACAATCAAACTCTTGCCAAGTTCCTCACTCTTGGAAGAGTTCGCTCCAAAACCATGGAAAGCAAACCAACCGATCTTATGTTCTATGTCACCGACAGAGTGTTCAAGAAAGAGATTGTGATCGGAGGATGCGCCTATTCCAACACAACCTGTCACGAGACCAGCCTCCTTTTCGTGAAAAATGATTTGTATGTCTACGAAAAGTTCGTCTCCGAGTTCGCCGTTATCAACTTTGTACGCGTCTTCTACATTCCCGCGGAGGACTTGTTGAGCACAATTATTATATAATGATTTTCATGATAACTCGTTTTGTTTTGTTTTTTATTTGAATATTGGAGAGATTGATTGAATAAATGAATATATTCCGCAAAAAGCAGCGAACAGATAGTACCCGTAGCCTCATTGCCGATGTGGACTTCTGTCTGAACAAAGACACATAAATTGACATCACTTTCACATAAAAGTAAATTTCCTTCACCTTTCAACGTTACCCAGGCAGCATGCCTCTGGGCGCCGGCGGAAAAATGCAAGCGCGCACCATTAGACTTTGTCCCCTTCTCTATGTCCTTCTCAAAGTCAGCTATTGGATTTTCTCCTGTTGTTTAACTGCAGTTTGGATTTTCATTTTTCGTTGTTTTTTCTTTTCTTTTTCACTCTTAGAGATTCATTTCCCCAGTAACTACGAACATAAAGGAGCATAAATTTCATTTCGAAAAAAAGGCACTCTTTCTGCGTCTTTTTGCTTAGGCTATGGAGGTTTAGACAGCAAAATGAAATATGACCGAATTAATTGTGTTCTTCTGCTCCCCTGTCGATTAAATTTTAAAAACCACCTATTTCTTTTTAAATGATGATTCTAAGATTTTCTGATAACTTTTCTTCAATTTCAAACGTTTCCGACCTTTTCCAGTTTATTTGGAAATGTGATTCGTTTTCCAGGTATTGCGGAAATGGCGGCTTCTCGCCGAAAACGAAATCCTCCTCGAATCCGACCAAAAGGATTCACCTGGATCGAGATTATCTTCATACTCTCCGTATTTGCCTGCACTCTTCTTTCTATTCTTTGGGCTTCTGGACATGTAAGTCGGACAAATTGCGAGATTATTTTTGAAAAATAAGTTTTCTTGATATACATATTTAGTAGAAAAACAGACAGATATGCAGACAGACACATAACTCCTCTCCCTTTAACTTTCTTTCCTTTCCAATATTTTCCCACTCTCACTCTCTCCTACTTTCAGATCGAAACTCCATCGGAGTGCCCCCGTTGGAGAACCCGTCCTTTTTCTGACGACATCGAGGAACCCGATCCATCGGAATTCGAATTCGACATAAAAAACTTTCTGGAGAAAAAGGAATCGCTCATAAGTCGTGCTCTAATCGATAAAGAAACGCTTGAAAACAACGATATAATCCGTAATATTAAAAGGAAACGTCTCGACCATGAACAACTGTTTTCGGTCTCCGACCGGTATTGGGATAAATGGGTTCCGGACCCCACGAGATTCGAAGGTGTCGAAGAGTTCCTGATCGCTTCCAAATTCAATGGAACAGTTGCTGAAGAGTACTTCTACCTAGATGCTCCATCGTTCAAGAGGGCCGAGAATGGTAAGATGATTCTCGGCTACAACACCGGCACCGATGGTATCCTGAGAAGTGTGAAAGTCGAGGACTGTAGATACATGTCGAATTCGGATTGCCACCAGTCGGAAATGGAGTTGAAAGATGGAGACTTGTATATGCGTGAGGTGATGACTGGACAGACGAAGGAGTGGAGATTTACCAGAGTTTACTATGTTCCGAGCATCGAGTTCTTGGCTTAATTATTGTGGGTTTACCGTAAAAACTGTATTTGAGGTGCATGCAACTCTATTGTTCAAAGGGTCCGTCGGAGTGCAACTCTATTAGAGGGGCAATTCAAATAGAGGGTGCACCTCTATTTTTCTTCGACGAATTCGCCCGACCTCGATACCCAACTATCTCTTGAATTTGTCTGATTTTATTAGGTTTTCTGCCGAATTCATCGAACTTTCACGTAAAAAACGGAGACAATCCTGAATTTTCATAGCAAACTACCTTTTTATACCACAAAAGTGCTGAAATAGTGATGTGAGAGAACAGTTCGGAGTCAGTTGATGAGGATATGAGAGAAACGTGTAATTCACTGTAGGGCAACTGTATTAGAGGGGCACCTCAATTAGAGGGTGCACCTCTATTGTTCAAAAGGTCCGTCGGAGGGCACCACTATTAGAGGGGCACTTCAAATAGAGGGGCAACTCAAATACAGTTTTTACGGTATGTGTGATTTCTGGAGTAAAAAATGCTTGTAAAAAACATAACCCGATTTTGATTGTGATAATTATTATATTCTCTCTCCCTTTCCCAAGATTCTCTTATGCTATTATCTATTTGTAATACCCGGTTTTACTTATCATGTTTAGGGACTTTACCTGACCTTCTTTTCAGTACAATATCGATCAATAAATTTAAAAAATAAATGAGTCTTCGTTTTGTTTTTCACGTCACTAGGATAGAAAGAAAAATGTGAAGAAAAATGTGTTTGTGATAAGAGACTGGGAAGTTTAAAACTTTTGCACGCTATCAACCTGGTAACCAGTGTGGCAAAACTAGACACGCAGGGCAAAGATATAAAATTTACCGCCCATGAAGAAAACAACGGGAAGTCTGGCGATTGCATAAACAGCTAGAGAATAAATAATAGTCATATGTCTTCAAGATATTAGTGTAGTTACACGATGAATACTAAGCCTCATGGAAAAGAAATACCTGTTATGAAAATTGGCTTTAAAATGTTAATGTTCAACTAATTCATTCTTTTTCTTTCTCTAATTCACAAAATTTTTCATCCAAGAAACAATCAAGGATGACACTGTCCACAGGTAGCTTTACAACAACTCATGCTGCAAGAGTAGTACGGATTGTTACAGTAAGCTGTGTACATGTAGCAGTTGCTGCAAGTGTCATAGCATCCGGGGCAGCACCAGTTATTGTTGCACATTGTGCCGTTTGGGCAGACTTGGTTGATGCAGGCTGGAAATTTTTTGGATTCTTTTTTATTTTTTTCAAATTCAATATAATAGTAATTAATCCTTAACAGTACCTCCCAACGGCTGTCCTGAACAACATTGTGAATAGGCATAAGCTGCCAAAATGCAGAATAGAATTATTGAGAGTGGCTGCATACTTCGCAGATGTATAAATAATAGGAGTATAAGGTCAGAAGGTCAAATTTATAGGAATTTTAGTTTATGAATTATTTAGTAGTGTATTTAGGAACAGGTTTATTTGTTTTTTTGGTTTGGGATATTGAAAAGGGTGTTGCATAATTCATGGGGACAAACTTGGGCATTTGCCATAAGACCGAAATTATTGCATAGGCTTACAAAAACAGTTTTTACAGAAAAATAACTTCATAAAAATGTCAGTTTCAGACAACTTAAACTTCAGTATCAATTATTGGGCACTTGATGTGTGCATACTTCTGCAACTTCTTCAAAATTGTATCCAACGGATTCCAATATTGCTCTCCACAAATGTTAGTGATTTCCGTCTTCATACATGGTTCATATTTTGAGATGAGATCGCAAGGATGGCCAATCTGAAATTCAATTCTTATAGGAGAATACTTTTAAAAGCACAAACCTTCTCAATGTTCAACAAATTCTTCTCAGCATCCCTCATGCATGGTGGCATTTGGGCTACCAATTTCTTCTGGCAACTGGAAAAGTCAGTGGAGAAATAGGAGATGGTGTCGCATAACAGATTGAAGACTTTGTCTAATTGGACTTGAGTGACACACGGGTATTGGGCAAGGCATGTCTGAAATTTTGACAGTTTGAAATTTATAAAATAATTTTGTGAGCTCACCGTAGCGTTTCTGCATTCATCAACAATGCGGATTCCACGTGCTCTTGTGATATTTTGAAGATTGATATTGTCTTGGAACAATGTAGTCACTGGCTGAAAGTTTTAGTGTGTGAGCTAGAAATACAAGCGGGGGGTTTTCTAGCTCAACATTAAAACTTACCGCAATACAAAGGATAACGCCAAGAGACTCGTCTAATCCACACTTTTGGAAGTTCTCAGGTGGAATGAAGAAACCATTAGCGAGATGTAAGAGTGAGATGAAAATCAATAGATAGGGTTTCATCCTGAAGGGAACAATGAGGAGCCAAGAGTCGGGAGCTCACAGCCAGGAGCCCACACGACCACCTGACTTGTAAGTGATAAGACATTTTGGAGGCTTAGAGAACACAGAGAGCGAAAAAGGTTCATTTTGTGATATCTTCTTTTTTCTTCAAAATGTACAAACAGTGTATAACAGAAACAATGTTATTATCGTCCGAAAAGTGATGCGGCCTGGTTGAAGAGTGGAACTTGATAGTTGCCAGTAGGGATACCAAATGCTTCACCGACTGTGGCGGCACCTCTGGAAAATGAGACGTTTGAGATTAGCCTTGGAAATATAAATAAATTGTAATTAACCTATAAAAAGCGGTAGCTCCTGTTGCAAAAACATTTGCTCCTTGTGCAGCTAGCGACTGGAATTCTCCTCCATTACCCTGTCCCTGTAGCCCAGGTGCAGGTTGTGGACTCAACGCATGTCCATGATTAATAGGAATCTCTCGTGGACCACTCGGTCCTCTATTGAACCTTCCCATTGGATCAGGTCCCCCGACTCCGCCCATCGGACCCATATCCGGCAAATCTGGAGGCGGAGATTTTGTCATTGTTGACCCGAAGATCTCGTCGAGGTCGGTGTTTTTGAGGTTTTTGATCTCGTTGAGGGATGGAGCTGTTTCCTGAAAATAGAGAGAAGGGTTATGACAGGGACATCTGGACATGGGAACACACAGACAGACGGGAAAACTAGTTCTCCCGTTTTCTACAGCTGAGAACGAGAATTTAAGAAATCAGAAACCATAGTCTTTTCTGTTTTTTTGATATTTCGAAATCTTATGTATAACTTGAATTTCTGACGTTTTCCTGTACTTTTTAAAAACTATTTTATGAACTAAAACTGCCCACGCTGCTACACACAAAAAATAATGAACTCACCGCATAACTGGAGGGAATAATTCCGAAAATAACAGTCAAAACTTGAAAAATAATTGGTAGGTTGATCATCATCTAGTGTCTTCTGTCTGTCAATTAGATTGAATCATCCTCCGCTTCTTCTTCTCCTTCTCTAGACCATCTCCCATTTCCCTGTACTATTTCTCTCGACTGTACCTCTTCATATTGTTCTTCATGGAAACAGAAACAGGCCTAGTCCTCCTTATGGTCAATCGATTTCTTTTATGATCTACATCTTCTCCTTTCTCTAACAACTTTAAACATGATTTTATGTATACGGCTTTCTGTGTTGTTTCTAGTTCCCCTCTAGATACCCCTAGCGGTTTTTACATCAGAAGAAAAATTGCATAATCACCTGTAGCGTAGGTTCTGGGAAGTTCTAGATGGATGGAATTAATTAAAGAAAAGGGCATATTTAGATCACTTGTTTTTCTGACAGACAAACATTGGATTTTCGAGAAATGCGATAGTTTTGAAAATGCTTATTTGATAATAGCCAAACGGGGTGTTAAAAATTTGATTCACTAGATTTCAGTAGGATTTCGGAATTCTCAGAACGTTTTGAAATCCTTCAGCTGTGATGCTCCGATTTAACGGAGTCCCCTCTCTGAAACACTTTTGTAGAATTCCACCTGCTGGAAATTTTTTTTCAAAAAAGGGCATGATATCAGCTGCTTGGCCCCACCGTCATGGTAAATGAACAAATTTTGCTTTTTTCTCTGTTGAAGTATCAAAAATGTAGTTCACAAAGTCAAATTTTATTGAAAACTGGACTTTGGTCAGAATTTCGACTGATCAAGTTCAGTCTTAAAGCTTGTTAAATAGTTTTTAACATAACATTTCAAAAATTTCGGTTTCCAGTGATGCTCAAAGAAGCAGACTACAGAATTTATCTGAAACAAGATGTGCAAAGTTTAGGTTTGAAATGAGCATTTATCGGGTGGAGCTTAATTTGTGATAAGTTTACTGATCATTATGAAGACCACAACTCAAAATTACCTAACAAAACTAATCACCAATTGATTTTTGTATTGTTGCGTCTATTGTAATTAGGTTCATTATTTTAAATAATCTAGTTATTACAATTATAGTTCAAAGTATAATATGTTCTTTTAAGCTCATCAAAGTTCATTTCAGAAATCTTATTCCCTTTTTTGTTCTTCGGATTTTGCTGTTAGTATGCATGTGAAAACTAATAACCAAAAACTTCCTCCAAGGTTTTGTTTCATTTTTTTCCCACAAAAATTGTGCACCCGAAACTTTGTTCTCGGCGAAAGATTTAGCGCCCAAAGATCATTTTTCACTTCTGCAACTACAAACAAACCAGTGTGTGTGTGTTCCATTTCACTCCAACCTTTCCTCATTTTTTTTACTTCTTTCTTTTTCCTCGAGGCGAAACTCATCGAGAGTGATGAGATGAGTGAAAAAAGAGAAAAGAAATAATGTTTGTGAACTTGTGTGTGTATGTGTGAGCGCTCCTCAATTTTCTATGCCTTCTCTGCCCCCTCGTCGTTCTTTGCACTTGGGGGCGCCGCGCCGCCGCACGACGTCGCCTCTTCTGAAAATCGTAGTTTGATGACGTGGTGTGGCTGGCTTGTTGTCAAAACAAAAGGAGAAGGTTCTAGATAATGTCAGAGTGTGTGCTGGTCAGTTATTAATGAAATACTTGGAAGTGTTTTTAGGTTGGATATTGGTGAGGGGAAGGGAGAAGGGCGGAGCTTACTCAAGCGGAGTTAGGCCTCCAGTGGCTGGGCCTTAATAAGGTTACAGATCATTTATCACTGACCAAACTGTCATGGGTCATAACTTCGAATCTATCTTCTTCTTTCTCACTGATGTTCCTGAAGTCCAAATGAACAAAAAATACAACTGCCATACCCATCTTTCTATATTGATTTTGATTAACTGGTCTTGTTCCCTCGCTTCATCGCTCGTCATCAATAACGCTCTTTTTTCTCGTTATCAGCAAAGAATTGGAAAAAATGATCACACCACTTGGTATTATAGGAGGAGAGGGGAGAAAGAACGGTCATCTGAAATGTAGCCTAGCAAGACGATACAAGCCGCTAATAGAAGTGCCCTCAGCTTAACTTTTTATATCTTTTTTCTTAAAAGAGATATTAAAAAGTTGCCAACAGACAAAGTATAGCTGAATGTTCATAAAACATTTCGTCAGTTGAAAGAAGTTTGATAGCTCTCAAGGCAGTTGAGATATTGGGCTCTAAACCTTTGCTATCAGTTTCAGATGGATCAGGAGAATTACAGTGTGATCCACCACTAATATCTCAAGTCACTTGTTTCAATGAACTAAAAAATTTTCAGACTATTTTCAGCAGTAACCTGAAACCACTGAAAATCCGGTAGCTTATCAGCCCTGGCTAATTAAACATTCTAAGATTTTATCAACAATCCGCTTGCATTACAAAAAAAACTTTCTGGCGACCAAACATCACAGCTTCTTACTTTTTTCAGAGCGCCTTTCAGTTGTTTTCAATTTTTTTAGCCAGGTTCTTTATCCAGGTTGATCATTGTATAGTCTTTCAAAAAAAATTCTCACGCATTCCTAACTTTTCTCACCCCTACTAGAAATCGGATCTCTGGCAATTGGGACTGAAACAAAAAAACGCAACTTTCAATTTAATTTCCCCTCCTTTTAATTGCCCCGACCCCTTCTTCACCGTTACGCTTCCTTTATTTACCGCACCGCCCATCCATACAAAACCACGTGTTCTCCATCTCCTCTCTACTTCTCTGGCCCCCCGCTGATCTCTGCGTCTCTAGCCAATTGTACTCTTGACCAGCAAACGCGCGTCGGAATTCTGCCGCTGCCTCAACTGTTAGAGGGGAAGGCTCCCTCTCTTCAGGTCGCCCACTATTTCCATCAGGCCCCATCATTTCTCTGGGCGCTCTCTCGAACTTTGCCTAGTGCCTCGTCCTCAACACACACGTTTCTCTGTCCTCACCATCACTGCCTAAAGCGTTTTTTTTCGCGTTTTTCTTGGTTTCTTTTCTCGCTTTTTTCAATTGCCCCTTACGGATTTTCAGAGAAATTTCTCTGTCTCTCTCTGGGTGCTCTTCTTCTAAGTTTGCATGCCCATCTTCATCTTTGGGCACTTTTTGAAGATACTTTTAAAAGGGCGCGCGCGGGTTTCTGATAGTGCCGCCCGTTTTTTATCGCGTGCTAGAAGTATTGGTTATAGTTATAGTGGCGGCTTGAAAAAGTATATAGATAAAATTTATAAACTTGAGTTCAAGAGCTTCAATGAGGAAATAGAAAACATTTAGTAAGCTTAGATGGTGCTTGGGGCTTAAAGTTGCCAGTCTTAAAATTATATTGTTTTGAGGTAGGTTGTTGCTTCTAATGCTTCTATTTCAATTTAGCTACCACACTTTCAGTATGTTGCTCTTGCCTCTGTTACCGTATTACCAGATTCTTCATTGTTCCAAAAAAGGCCTTTTCAGGCCCTTCTCTACACTTTCCGACAGTTCCAATCACGTCTCTAACCATTCGCTGCTTCTCTTTTTTTTTCTTTTTTCCTAACAGTCTCCTCTACTGTTGTCTCACACTGTCGATTAGGAGTCGTTTCGCAGTCTCAATTCCCCTTCTCCCACCCGCCAATCGTGTCTTATCACATCTTTCTTCTTCTTTCCTCACCATTTATGTTGACGATGGTGACGATGACTATCTAATTATTGATTTTTTCTTCGATAATTTTGAGGCGTTAATTTGATAGCTTTAATGATCTATGTGGAGGTTTTCAATCGGAGAATGACTCTATCTAAGCCACGCCCATGTTCTAGTCTATCTGAAACTGAGTTCAAAATGAAGCAAATTACATAACCTTTTAAGGTTGAGCTAGTTTTTTTTTTACAAAAGTTCCGTTTTCTGATATTATTTCTGGTATTAAAAAATGGTAAGCTAATCCACATAATCGGATTATCCCTCCTATGTCATGATGCAAAGATCGGTCAAAGTTTGTTGATAGTAGTATCTTCAATGTTTTGATGTAGAATCTTGAATACAATCAATCTGATATGTATATGTCTATTCATAAATCTTGACGTCTTCTCTTCTCTTTGTCAATATACATTTTGTATTCTTTGGAAAAAAGTTAATCTTTTTTGAATTCTCCCTCCTCCCACTTCTCGTTGACAATTCTTATCACATGACTCGACCCCAAACCTCGTGTAATCAGCGCCCCCTTATTCGGACTGAAGTTTTTTGCAATCATCGACTTATTGTGACGGATTTTTCTCGAATTGGGGCCATCAGTCATGCTCTTGTTACAAAACGTTTGCTGCTCCCCCCTACCGACATACCTCTGGCCCCCCATTGACAACTGCTCCGATTGATTTTCTGTCTGCACTTTTGTTTCATTTTCGATGTGTTGACTACGTTGACTACAATGTTGCATTTTTTCTTTTGTTGTGTTGTTTTCGATTGAGTCAGGAGGTGGGTTTGGAAATTTTTGAAGTTTTTGAATTTTTTCAGCTGAAATGATATCTGAATCCCAATCTAATTTTCGTACTTTTTTCCTATCTGTGAAATGTTTGTATTATTAAATGTACATGGCTTATAACGACAGTACCAAGATGTTCAAAAAGCCAACTTGTATAATTCAGTCCTTGTAGATAGAACATGTCTCTAAAATTGTTATCTCTAAACATCGCTGCCCTAACATATCATGCCGCTCGGTTTTTTCCTGTAAGCTGTGATCTCCTTGTACATCAACCTTGACATAAAATCCGCTTGAGGTCTTAAAATCCAAGTTTGACTATCCTCGGATTTCCAGTTGGAACTGAGATTTATTCTGGCCTCTGTACTCCCTTTGTACACCTTTTAAACCTTATTATTTTGGACCTTACACTCTCAAGTTATACCAAACCTTAAATAGATTCTATTTTTCGTCAGGATTATTATATTTCAAGTTCATTCCGTATTCTATGTTCCCACCGTCTCCCCAGACCAATCCTTTTTCACTTTTTGACCTGTTGTTGTTGTTTTCAGATGATCCATTTCCGTTCCCCTTTTTTTGAACTTTTTGTTTTCAGACTCTTTTTTTTCTCATTTCTTCTTACATCTTCATTCCAACCAATTTTCAGTTACTACCAATTTTGGCCCGCCATTACGGGGAATTTGCCCCACGCACACCAAATCTCAGCTTGTGAAAGCTGATAATTTAAAAGCTAACAACCAGAAGAAATGGAGGACAATCGAAAGAGGTGAGTTCAGAGAAAAGAATCTAGAAATCCAGACATTGCTTCGGATTGGTAGGGGCACCTACCGTAGTCCTGGAGAGCAAGGGTGGATATTGAAAATGCGCATTTCCGAATCGAATATCAAATGATTCATTAGATATGTGGATGTATCTCTCTCCTCATCGCTTCTTTTTTCAGCACTCAATTTTTTAGTCGGAGAAAAGGGGAGAGAGCTGAAATAAGTTTAATGAGATTGATGTTAGAAAATGAGATTAGCGATTAGGGATCAGAAGTTTTTTTTTAAGAAGGGGATTGGATTAAAAGATAAACGTCATAGAGAGGATTCTGGAAATAGGAATAGTAATCGGGGTCAAAGTTTAGGACATCTGGATTTGAAGACAGACGTACAGACTCAAAAATTTATCACCTTCAATTCCAAATATTTCAGAAACATGGAGCGTCGGCGCGAAACATCCCGATACGCCGCACGTGACCGTCGCTGCAAAGAAGGAGAAATCTTCGACGAGTTGAAACAAGTGGTGCCAATTGTTGAAGAGGGTACAGTAACCCATCTCGATCGCATAGCCCTTTTACGCGTCGCCGCCACAATTTGTCGACTGAGAAAGACAGCCGGTAATGGTAAGTGACATTCGAATTAGTTTGAATTAGAGAAACGGAACGATCGAAAATCATCTTTAAAAATTGTATCAGAAAAACGTTTGCAGTACTGGAAAACGAGTTGGATACTGAGTTCAACAATGAGGTGTGGAATGAGGAGACGATAGCGGAATGTTTGGACGGATTCGTGATGATTGTAGACAGTGATTCGTCGATTCTCTATGTGACAGAGAGTGTTGCATTGTATTTGGGATTGACACAGGTATGATCTGAGAGAATGGTATATGCAACTTTTTCAATCTTTTCAGACAGATCTCACTGGCCGAGCACTCCGCGACTTCCTCCACCCAGCCGACTACGATGAATTCGACAAGCAGACCAAACTCATCCACAAACCAAAAGACGAGGAGTACGATGCCACTGGAATTAACATGGTGCTTCGTATGAAGACGGTCATCAGTCCACGTGGCAGATGTCTGAACCTGAAGAGTGCTCTGTACAAGTCAGTGTCTTTCTTAGTGCATTCAAAAGTCTCTACTGGAGGACATGTGTCGTTTATGCAAGGTATCACTATTCCTGCTGGACAGGGAACTACCAATGCCAACGCATCTGCTATGACCAAGGTGAGACATTGACGTTTGATCTAGTGATATGTTGATAGGGGTCCGGAGACGTTACACTAAAAGTGCGCCGATCTTTTGATCTCATGGTGCCGCGCGAAACGGGGAGCAGAAGCAAAGCACACTCACTTCGTTCTCCTTCCTCCTCTCCTCGCGCATAGAAAAAAGGATTAGAAAATTGGAGAGATAGAGGGGAGCACATGCAACTTGGCGTCATTCTTCTTTTCTCCTTGAAGCAGAAGACGTCGTTTTTGCAGATGAAGAAACAGAAGAGAGGGGAAATTTGAAGAAAGAAATAGGATGGAATTTGATCAAGGGAAGGGACCAAGAAAGATGAGCAATAGGGAGAAAGGGTTGAGGGGATCGAAGAGTTCAAACTTCTACTTTTAAAACAGATTTTAAGATTCTAATAGCTAGAACACTTTGTGAGAGAAAGCAAAACATTTTTTAGGGATTCTGAGAACTTTGCTATATTTTTAACTGATAGAGCGTGAAATTTGAAACTTAAGGAAGAATAATACTTATCCCATGCTATTTCAGTACACCGAATCTCCAATGGGTGCGTTCACCACTCGTCACACATGCGACATGCGTATCACATTCGTGTCCGACAAGTTCAACTACATTCTGAAAAGTGAGCTGAAGACGTTGATGGGCACATCATTCTACGATTTGGTCCACCCTGCTGATATGACAATTGTTGGAAAGTCCATGAAAGAACTTTTCACCAAAGGACACATCCGGACACCTTACTACCGGCTGATTGCTGCAAACGATACACTCGCATGGATTCAGACAGAAGCCACCACAATCACACATACCACGAAAGGACAGAAAGGACAGTACGTCATTTGTGTTCACTATGTGCTTGGAATCCAAGGAGCCGAGGAGTCACTTGTGGTTTGCACGGATGCCATGCCAGCCGGTATGCAAGTGGATATCAAGAAGGAGATCGATGACACTAGAGACTACATTGGAAGACAACCTGAAATTATTGAATGCGTTGATTTCACACCGCTTATTGAGCCAGAAGATCCGTTCGACTTGCTAGAGCCTGCGCCAATCATGGTGAAACAGCCAGAACAACGACAACAGGAACCAGTCAACACATCTGTTGATATGGGTAAGTTCAGTTATTTCAGTTATTCGAGATATGTCACTTTGCACTGTGAAGGCTTAGAACGTCACTTTCTACTTGACAACTCCAAATCTTCTATTTTTGATTTTTTAATCTTTTAGTGACGTTTGACGGATTACCCGTATTTCAAATATTCCTCTTCTAGAGTATTCTCTGAAATCACGAGCACTCTCATATAGACATATATTCTAATTTCCAAATGATCAATTCTCTGGTCATGCTACATATTTGTCCTCTCCATATAATTATAAAGCAATCTAGTTCATTTTCATTTTTTTGAGTTGCTCAAGCTTCTAAAAAACGCATTATATATAATTTTGCCCGACCTTTCTTGAAACTTGATGGTTTAGATCAATGATTTCTTAATAGAGATGATCCTTATTTCACTAGCACACTCACTTTCCCTTTCGCTAAACCATCACCATCACCCTCGTAAACCCGATAGCTATAGGTATCTACTCGGTAACGGATGAGTACGAGCAGCGAGTATACGGCCGTGTGACGACATCAAAAGACTTGCCACAAGATGACGTTGACATGGACTCGGATACCGAATCCATTGAGGACGCTGGCCTTGCGCCAGAGTTCGACGTGGATTTGGCACCGTTCTACGACAATAATATGGAGATTGACGGGGATGAGGTGTACGGAGGAGAGGTACTTTCTGGAGATTTTGAACACCTTTTTGAGAAAACACAGATCGCCACTTTTCCCTCCGTTGTCCTCTGCCTCGTGAGTTTCTATTTTTGAATTTCATTTGAGATTACAATCCTTTCCCCCATTGTCGCTTCTAGCACCCTGCTCATTATCAACCAATTCCTTATTTCTTGATTTCAGGAACCCGTAAGGACAGCTACGATGACGTTCTACAATGGCTTTTTCGCGACCAGCCAAGCTCTCCGCCACCGACACGTTATCGATCGGCGGACCGCTTCCGACCATCCACCGAAACGACAAATTTCGACAGCGCTGTGGCCTCGCCGCAATTCATGGATTCGTCATCTCGTGCCTCCAGACCGAAGACCTCATACGGACGAAGAGCCCAAAGCCAAGGAAGCCGAACGACAACCAGCACCTCCAGCGGCTCGGCTAATGCCACGCAACCACACAGTGCGAACTACTCGCCACTCGCCGAAGGCATCTCACAGTGTGGACTTAACAGTCCCCCGAGTCTCAAATCTAGCCAAATCATGTACGGAGACTCTCGACCTATGGTCGGCCGCTGCGGTCCGTCCGATACGTCACGACGCTTTTCCGCCATTCCAGTATCAGATACTCTCGATGTGCCGTCCGCTGGCCTCGCCGGATGCCACGACGAAGTCATCACCGATGTGTTCGCCACTATGCCTTTTACCGATTCTCTCATTGCCCAGGAGCAATGCGAGGACGGTAACGGCCTCAACAACTCGTCGCCAACATTAGCCAATGGGTGTGAACCTATCATATGCGGTAAGAAACTTTCTGAAGTAGGACCCTCTACAATATATTTCTTATTTTCAGACAACCTCGAGTGGGAAGAGCCGGACTTGTCGTGTTTGGCACCATTTGTGGACTCTGGCGATATGCTTCAAATTGGGGATGGTTACTCACCAGAATTCCAAGCACTATACGACCTACCCGACTTCACACCGGCGGTACCATCCGCTCCAGCTGCAAGGCCTGTGCATATTGACGTAAGTTTTCTATAAGAGTGTTCTAATGTGAGCCTATGATAATTTTTTGCAGAGAAGCCCACCAGCAAAGCGGATGGCACCGTCCGATATGGACTTTATGTACACTAATAATCAATATCAACCAGCATTCCAAGAAGCCCAATATTGGCAGCCAACACGCGACAATTCCCAGCAACAAGGCAACTATCCGTCTTATTAAATTTCTTTTCTAATTGATTTTTATTTTATTTTCTTCTTCTTCTTCTTTTAAAAAAGTCACACACATTTCTATATTTTTTTTGTTCCAGAAAATCTCCCCATTAAATTCATTTTGATCCCACTTTTCGATTCTTCCCCGTGGGAAGGTGTAACTTTTTACACATCCCACTTAGTCCTCCCTTTTCTCAATTTTTCTAGAAGAATCGTAGTACAAAACGTGTGTAACTAATTGTAAGTGAGCGTTTTCATTTGTTTCAATCCCTGTCCATTCTGTAGTGATAGTAGTTATTATTTTTCATTTTTCTCCAATCCCACAACGAATTTTCTTCACTGTCCCTTTCCCCCGAACAATCCCTGTCCGATTTTTGCCCTTCCACCACCACTTCTTCTTCTTTTTCGAAACTTTTTTCCTTTTCCAAATAAAATTTTCGTCTGTCTCTCTTTTCAAAACGTAGAAGAGCAAGAAGTGAAGTGCTCCACGAGGAAGAAAAATAAAGTGCACTACCTCCAACGTCATGATGGCAGAGAAGAGGATATGCGAACGGGAAAGGATTAGGAATGATGGGGGATTACTAGAAAAAAAAGAAAAGAGAAAAAATATGGTGCGTCTAGGGGGTGGAAGACCTTCAAGGGGAGATTAGGAATTTCAAAAGTTTAGAAATTGAAGAAAAAATTGGTCGGGAGATCAATAAGAGCTCCGGAAATCAGATGTAAGGTGCTGCTGCACATGAAGGTCTCTACACAATCGCCATAAGAAGAAGAAATATCATTTTCCAGAAACAGAAACACTTGAAACATTTTTGTCAGTTTAAAGAAAAAATCACTTAAACTAAGACCTGTTTTCAGAAAACTAAATGAAAAATAGACATCCGGACATCTATGCACAGTTGAAGGGGGACGTTCCTGACTTTCAGCCGAGCTTTGAGCTCTCAAAATTTTGCTCTTATTTTACACAAAAAGACTGATTTTCGAAAATTTTGAAAATTTCAGTAATGTCTTTTCAGTTTATTACTAAAGTTTCAGTTTTTAATCAAAGAACACTTGCATGGTGTTGAGGTTCCCTTGTAAGATTTTTCAGTATGATTTAAATTTTCACGAAATTCTAACTGATTATTTTTTCGACGCTCGTTTTAAATCCCTTGATATTTAGGTCAAGTGTAGTTATTTTGACGATTCTGCTCTAAAATTTTGCTCTAAAGTTGGTCCACTTCGGTACACTGTGAAATTACATTTCGAAAAAGAAAAAAAGTTTAGAATCTTTACAACCTGATTGTGACCCTTAAAAAATATGGAATCTTCAAAATTTGTTTAATTTATACTCGGGAACCCGACGCTCTTCCCGCGATTCCCATGCCCCACATACCTCACCTGAAACACATAATTACATTCTACGTCTAAAAACCTAAAACTTCCAAGCAACCCAAAGCCAAAATCATCCATCTCCTGAACCCCCGTCCCTGCTCGAGCCCCCTAAGGGACCAAAATCTTGCGGCAGAAAAAAAAACAAAAAGAGAAAACAAAAACTTTTCTGCGCTCCGCAGAAAGAGGAACAGGAAACGATGTGATTTATAGGGTGTCGAGAGTTGGTTTCTCTGTGAGGCGGAACGGAGAGCAGAGCTATGAATTGGATAGTATGGGATTGCGGAGTGACGTGATTTTTCTGAATCTGAGAATCTGAAATACGGACTAATAGAAGATGGGCATCTGAAACCTTCACGAGCAGACATCTGGCTGGACATCTGGATAAGCAAGATGTACGCGAGTACTGAAAATTAGTGCAACTCGATATGCATTACATTTGTTGTAACATCCAATAACTAACACACTTTCGGACAAACCTCCAACTTTATGAATCTTCTACTTTAGTTTTAGTCCCACCACGTCACCAATTCCAAATATAGAATAACTCTCCCGAACCGCCTGTCAAATGGTATCCCGTTTCACGCGCAATTTCCTCTTCTCCCTTCTCTCCGCATCAAAAATTTTTGTCCAATTTTTTCCAAGACTCCCTTAGCCCATTCATTCCGTCTTTTTAGATTGTCATCTCCATCCATCTCCCCGCGCACCAAATTGACAAATTGCATGAAGAGAGGGACCCATCAAAAGGAGAACCGTATAATTAAACTCGTCTCTCTTTTTTTGCCTATTTTTTCTGTTTTTCCAGAGAAAACGGATAGAGAAAATATATGCGCTCCAGGACTCAGGCGTCTCCTTCGCTTAATGTCATTATCTCCTCCCCGACGCGCAGGCTCCGAAGGGGCCCTATGTTTGTGTGTGTGTTTGTGCTCCGCGGAGCCTCCTCCCCCTCCGTCAAGCCTCTTCAAAAAAAAAGAAGAAAAAAAGAAGACGTGATGGCGGCAGCGGGGGGCTTCAGGAGACGTCGGAAGAGAGAAAGGGAGAAGAAGGAAAGAGCACATGCATATACATAAACACATAGACAGAAATCGATGGCTTAGAAAGGCTGGGGCGCTGGGAGAAAAAGAGTGCTCCGAATATGGAGACGTTGGGGTCCGTCTGCCGAAACTCCGCCCATCTCTAGCTCCGAGAGCCCATGTGAGCATACACACACGCATTTTACTTTTTCCTTCTTCTTCTTCTTTTTGCCTAAGGCCTTCTTTCCTCTCCAACTAACACAAAAATGGCTGACGCTGCGGTAAGTTCCACTTGATCTGGGTTAGTTCTAGAACCATGCGAAATTCCAGAAGAACGCTCTCTCCTCAATCTTCGACAAGACCAAGGACGTGTTGTCGACGGCTGCAGATGCCACAAAGGGATACGCCTCACAGGCACAACAGGCTATCGGAAAGATCATTCCAGGAGCGAATCATGAGTCAGACCCGGTTAGTTTTGGTTAGGGGTGGGATTCTGTAATTTTTAAAGACCTGTGAGTCTAGATTGGTCAGTCTTAGAATTTGAATATCATAAGAATCAAAAGTCAAGTCAAATGAAAGGGCCTTGGCCCTTTTGATTCTCCATGGATTCTCTTTATAGCAAAGTTTGAGCGATTTCCTTAACTGTGGAAGCCGAAAGTCCTTGATCGTGAGGATCATTGCATAGTTTTCCTTGACTGAGTTCCTTGACAACACAAAAGATTTGATTTAGTAATCATTTCTATTCTAAAGATATATTTTCTGTCCCAAAAATCTTTGGTTTTGGGTTCAAGTTCTTACACTTTAGTAAGATCTTCAAATTTTGATTTTCGGCTAGCGCAGATCACATTTTGAGGTTACGCCCATTCTATTCTAGGTCTAAACGCTGCAGTTTTGACTCAAGACTCAGCTTCCCAAGAAACATATTTTCCCAGAATTTTCAAAATTTCCCACCCACCTGCACCAACCAACCAACCAACCAACCTAATTACACACCCTCTCCTATTCCAGAATGCTGCCGTCGCCGCCGCTCAAGCCGCTTCAGGACAACCAGCCGACGCCAGCACAGGTGTCCCACCAGCTCAATAGGCATCTGGGACCTTATGCATTAATCGATCCACCATCTCATTAAAAACCAAAAAAAAACAGAAACCTTCGTTCGTATATATACTATTTTTTCATCTCTCTCTTTTTTTCAGTCATGTAGTTGTCTTTCTCATCTCAATTCCATCCAACCCATTCCATCTCTCATGCTTTTTCCTTTTCCCCCATCTTTCTTTTATTGGTGCCAATATTTATCCCCACACACCGCCCACCACTTATATTTATTGTCCTTTTCTTTCTCTATCTTTTTTCATTTTGTGCTCCATCAGAAAAGCTAAGAAAATAAAGTAGACCATCTAGGACTCTTTCTTTATTTTATGGTCGTGTAAAGAGATCCGAGTGGATAGGCATTAGAAGAAGGATTGCACAAAAATTTACAGAAAAAATGAAAAAGATGTGGCACAAGTTGGAAGGCAGAAGGATTCTTTTTAAGGCACTAGGTGAGAAACATCACTAGGACACCGGTCGTGAAAATGGGCAAAGACACTATGTAGATATTTACAGAAAAAAAAATGGTAAGAGGTGACAGATGACTTATTCAGAAGCCTCCACAATCTTCTGAGGACACCTGGGCTTCCGTCTCCCTGCACCAGATTGAATATTGGGAGACAAAGAAGGCGGAGGTGTGGACGAGGATGAGATGGAGCTGGGGGTCCCGGCAACACTGCTAGCGGTGGATGTTGGTTCTGGTAGTGGCGGAGGAGGCAGAGCTTGGGAGGATGAGGCGGCGGCTTGCAGAAGACGTTGCTGGTATTGGAGTTGTAGGAGAGGGGAAAGATGATTAAGATTGGCAAAGTCCATCATAGCAAGCTGGAGTAGCCGGAGCTGAAAAAACTAGAAAAGGAAATTTCACATTTTTTCAAAACTATACTCACCGAGGCCATCTCCTCTTGAGTCCTTCTTGCCACACCGTTGTTTTCTGATGGTGCCATACGGAAAATTCCGGATGTTGGAGGACGATAATGCTGTGGATTCTGGTTGATGTTCTTGATGTGATTATTGTTATTATTGTGATGGATTGGTCCAGAGCTTACAGATGTAGGTTGCGAGGAGGCTAAGACTGCAAGTCCTGCTGTTGCGTTATTTTTGTTGTGACTGGAAATATGAAGGATTTGTTGAGTGGTACGGTGAGTCTACACGTTATGTATAATTAGGAAAGTGTTCAGCTCTGAAAAGTTGTAGAAAAAGTTATCCTAGCTGATAAGAGATGTTTTTGGAGCTGTCAGATCGCGCGGTTTCATAAGTGTCCCCCCCAGCAGTTTACCCTGTTGCGAAAATGAAAAAATATTGTGTATACTATTTGCCGATTTGGAATTCCATGAGAAAAAACTTAACCATATGAAAAGTTTGAGAGCTCATAACTCAGCTCGCAGAGACATTTGGCAGGTTTTGATAGAAGAAATAGACTACCCGTAGTCGAAAGTACCTATGATCAAATTTATAGATCGTTTGAAAGCGCGTCTTCAAAGACTTCTCTTGTGAGATAGTTACGACCAGCTAAGTGATTGGAAGAAGTGAAAACTAGCGTTCAGAGAAAAATTTGAAAACAGTTCATATATCCGATTTTGACCTGAGATACAGTAATAACATGTTTGTTTCAACATCGAAATAGCGGTCTTCCTAGAATTCTAGAAATAGTTTCGACGTTACACTAGATCCGGCAAAATTGGTTTCAATTCTTCTGCTAACTAAATCTGAGCAATTCTGACATTTGAATTTCGAGGAATTTCAAAATTTTCAATTCAAGAGTTCTGAAAAACTCACATCAACTTATTCTCATTTTTCCTCCACTCCCTTATACTGCTCTCCGCCACATTGAACTCCCTTCCAGCCGCCCGATTCCCATGATTCTTCGCATGGGAGATTATGACCAGCTTCTCATCAATTGAGTACTGCTGGAACGATGAATAAGCAAATAGTCCTAACTTATTTCGTAAGATACCTTCAGAGTCCTCGAATAAGGGGTGCTTGGGTCCAATGGCTTGCGCACATCTGATGACATTGGACGGGCTGAAAATGGAAAGTTTGAGTATGTAAGGAAGGTGAAAAAGAGAAAGCGCAAATATAAAAGTCGATTTAGAATTTAGAATTCTAAAACTGCGCTCAAACCAAAAAAAGAGAGATAAGGCCGGTGACTGCGCACTCACACATACACACGCCCCAACCATCCTTCTTTTTCTACAACAAAACTATAAAACATTGATAAAAATGATAGTGTTGTGTGCTTGCGCAGCGGCGCAGCCCCCCTCTCGCGCTCCACGATGGAAACAGACGACACAACGGAGAGTGGAGGAACAGTAGAAGTTGTGATGGTGCACACGAGTGTGCGCAGGAAAATATTGTATATAGAGGCAAAATAATCGATGATTTCAATTTTGATCGGGAGACGACAAGGGGGGAGTTTTTGCGCGCTCACTTTATTTTCAATCGTGTTGGCAGGAGCGAGTAGTATATGAAATGTTATGAGATTGTGGAGGTGGCGAGGAGACAACTATTGTTGTTATTTGACAGTTTTCAGAAAATTGAATGAAGCCGCGGGGACAGAGCGGTATTCTAAAAAAAACTGTTAAAGGTGTGAAAAAAGGATCGCTAGAGGGTCAACAAGTTAAGCCGAAAAGAAGGACCGTAAGGTTATGGTAAATGAAAAATGAACGCGGAAAAAAGCATCAAGCAAGCTGCATAACCTCGAACTTTAAAATTTTAAAGTAACGAAATAGAAAATGAAGAGAGCAAACTTTACAATAAGTGTCTAATTAGCTTCATGAGGAGCTTCAAAGGTACGCCAGCTTCAATTACAGCAGGAAAGTTCTTACATCCAATACATTTCATCTGCTTCTAGCCCGTAAAACCGTAAAAGTTTCTTCGTTTTACGATTTTAGACCTAAGACATCACAATTAAAAAGGACGTAACACTAATACCCTTTCGAATCAGATTTTTCCTTTCTGAGTTTCATGAAAACTTGAAAGGCGGCGAAGGTGCGCCAGGTATAAACTTCTCAGAAAACAGAGTAACGCAGAATTAAAAAGTCCGGTCTGTGTGTCTGACAAGTATTGATATCAGGATAACAATGTCTATAAGACAAGTCAAGAATAACTTTCCAAACAGAAAATGTCTGTCGAACTGTACGAAAGCTTAGTTTCAGTCAATTTCCAGCCTAAACCCCGCGTTGTTGTCCTTCTTCTCCTCCTCTTCCTCCTCTATACCACCACTAACTCTCTTCATGATAACAACAGCAAAAAAAAATCAGGAAGGAGGAGGAAAAAGGCATGGAAAAAAGACCAAAGTGATGGAGAGTGATGATGACGATGGCTGCGCGTGTATGTGCCTGCGCGCCCCGGGAACCCTCCTCGGTTTTTCTTTTTGCTTTCTTCTTTCCCGCCCCATCTCTTCTTCCCGTCTGAAACTGAAAATAATATTACACAACACACACACACAAGAGGAGGCACACGCGCACGGCTCCCGCGCGCGCAAGGCTTATTGCTTTCAGGAAGATCGAGTCAGAGACATAGAGAGTGACCTGGAATCACGGAGACACAGACGGTACAGATAGAGATCCTCCCGGCTCCCCTCCATCTCTTCTCAACCCCAGATGACAAAATGGAGCAACTGTTCTCACTCTCGTCGGGAGGGGGCTCCTCTCTCGTTGGCAGAGGGTCGGGAGTCTAGGAATATTGGTGGGGATGGAAATGTGAAATGGGGGAATATTACGCGCACACTCATACTTTGCTGTGCCATCGAATTTCGTCCAAACGATTTCAATATGTTTTGAAGTCCAGGGGACAATATTTTTATAGAGGAGAACAGGGGTTATACAAAACGCGTCCAAGGTGCGCCAAACGTTTATAAAACTGAGTATTGAAAGGATTTCATGTCGAGCTATCAAGCTGAAATACAAAAAATGGTAATATTGAAAACGCGTCAAAGGTGCGCCAGATTTTGCAAAAGGCTGGTTATTGCAAAGTATCGTAGTGATATTTCAGATTTTGAAAAAAACAGAACCAAAAGCAGAAGTACAGATTCAGCAAATCTGAATACCTCAAAAACCAACATTTTACATTTCAATTTATAAAATAGCTGAATTATGGCCACACTGAAGAGCAGCAGTGATAAAAACGAGAAACCTAATTTCCGGAGTACTTGAACCAATTTTTTTATTCAGGACGGAAATATGTTTCAAAGTTTTATTCCCAACAGATTCTAAGGTTCCTATGAATATAAGAAAATGAAAATGAGTAGCTCTAGTCGGTCTGAGGAAGCGCGAAAAGTGAAAATCTTCATTCTCCGAAGTTTAGCTTCCCAGAAAATTTTACACTCCTCGTTTTCCTCCCGAGGCACGAAACCCACGGACAAAACCGCCGTATTGCGCAGTTGCGTGCGCGGGAGAAGCGAGGGACCACTGGGAGCCGAGGAGGGAGAGCTCCCGGGAGCAGACGGGACCAAGAGATAGTATGGGAGAATAGGAGGATTGAATAGTCTAGAAAAAGTAAAGGGAAAAGAGCGAAGGAAGATGAGGAAGAAAAAACAAAGAGGTGATTCTCGTAATGATGGTGTAACTTCACACAAATTTTCTAAAATAATTGAAAATCCAGCCGCAACGTACCTACAGAGAGATTTTCTGTCTTTCTGTTATTTCTGTCTGTACGACAGAAATAACTATTTTTTGAATCTGAATTTTTATTTTACTTACAGACATCAGTTTTTCATATTTTCCCAGTGAAAGGTCTTTTTTTTCAATTTTCAAAACCGACGTTCGAAAGAGTTTCAGCTTGGATTTATTAGTCACGGAATCGTAAACTTTTGAGTATACACAGTGAGTCGCGTGCCGGTTTAGATCGAAATGTATGCCAAATAAACGTTAAAATGGAGTTTGACACTCAGTCAAGTCTTTTTGGCACCGTGCCAACCGTTGTGCAACGGAGCGCGTTAACTGTTTTTTTGCTATTCAGAAAAAACGGTACAAAGAAAAAACCAACTCCAACTGCCAAAAAATGCGCTACACATGGGCTCAAAACCTAACACAATTTCAGCTACAAGGAAACATCATCCCAATTGAAATCCAAAAACAGCAAAGGAAATGAAAAGCCAATTGCGCCTGCGCCAAAAAAGCCCCACAATAAACCAAAATGAAATTAGAACAGCGGGATCGGGTTTTTGTTAAAGACAGAGAGACAGCGGGTCAAATGGTCATGTTTAGTTTTAAAACAAAGAGATGGAAAATTGAAATTTAGGAACCCGTATAGTATAGTTACAACTGCCTTCCAAACAACAACACAACATAATATACAAAACAAAACACAACACAAAAAAGCGGGAGACAGGTGGCGGGGAGGGCTGCGCAGGCTGTTTTTCAGAAGAACAAAAAACATATAGTGATGATGGAATTTCAGGCGGCGTCATTCCTTTTTTTGCCTTCTTTTCCTAGATTCTGGAGTGAAAAGTACGGGAAACTGAAGCGGGTGTTGAGTGGGGAGAAGGAAGAGGAATGGCTTATATAAACTTATAAACAATTGTTGGTGCGCAGGGAATGGCGACGGCTGCGCATGGAGTTGATGAAGGGGCAGAGGGCATGTGATTCGAGAGACACCAAGAAATAGTTAGGCCATACAACCATACAGACTTGCGGATAAAAATCAAAGAGAAATGCAAGTTTGTGGTTGAGAACCAAGACTAAGCTCTATCAAAATTAGGTCACATACGGGAAAACCTGTAATAGAAGCGCACCAGCTAGCCAGAGTTTGGAGCATCCTATCTCGGTTGTCTTTGAAGATATAAAAATTGTTTTAACTAAAAAAAAAATTCTATGAATATTAGGCCATATTTTGCCAGTTAGTAGCTATTTGATATTTTCTTTGAGAACCGAGATATACCGCTGCGAACGGTGCAACCCTATTACAGGTTTTCCGGTACGTATGTGTGACGGACTAAAGAAACCGTGAATAGAATTTTGAAAAATTGGCCCATTTGAAAAAGACCAATTGACCCCAGCTGGATGTCCTTCTTATATCTGTTCCAAAAAATGACTGTAATTAGTTGAGAAACAATAAATACCGTTCAATGCTCTCAAACTAACATACATAAATCAGATAGCATTTTAATTTCACTATCAGTTAGCCATCAAGACACGCGTTGTAAAGGAACACACAAACTTGTCTACTATCAGACCATCTCTCGCGCAACAAGAACAAAACACATTTTCACTTTCTCTCCACATTTTCAGTATTGTTTCAGTAGTTAGTTTTAGTTTCAGCCTTTGAGGAGAACAAGTTTCAGAGTTTCTAGACCAATGCCCCTAAATATGAAAACAAGCAAGAATCGCGCAGTTATTGAATGAAATGAGACACAGTTTCGCATTATAACACAAGAAATCCCAAATTGCCTGTATTTTTCTTTCCGCGCACATAGTAGGCTTATAAGGCCGCCTACAAAAACAACGCATGATTTGTGCTAATTAGTAAAGAGTGATGTGGGAGAAAAGCGCGCGTGAATTTTATGATGAACGGTAACGGAGTGCATAAATAGATGAAAATTAGACTGAGTACAGCGTAAAATTGTCCACGGTTTTGAAAAGGGACAGTTCTGAAAAGGTATAACATAATTTTCAATGAAGATGAGAGAAATTCGCGAAAATTAAATTATCTTTCAACTCGCAAACGTTGATCGTTTTCAGTGAGTCTCGGTAATACTGGTTGTGTCACTTAGTGAATTTTTAATGGATCATACAGAACAAAAACAGAACTTCATTTTTGTAGTTGATATCTTTTTTGTACGGAGATTCCCAAGATCATTTTAAGAGGACTACTCAAAAATTGCACTATTTTGCAACGATATAGTCGATTTGAGGAAGAAATTAACCTGGTGACCTGAAAACCAATCAGATTTTGTTGTATACATAAAATAGTTCCTTAAAAACACAAAACACAACATTTTATCCTTTAAAAACAACTAACAAAAACCAATAATATAGAAAAGAAGCAAGAAGGAACGAAACTAGAATTACGTTTGTATCGAGGTGGTTCACCAGTTGGAAAGTCTTCATCATACTCATCTCCATCTAACTCTTCATAATCCTCCAATTCCTTGGGGAGACGTGGCGCTGGTTCGGGTGTCACTTTTTCTGTTGTAAACCGTGTAAAAGAGACACGTGGAACAGGAGTTGTCGTTGGGATTGCACATGTGCCGGTAGATTCTGGTTCGCTTTCAGCTGTACCGGGAGTCTGTATAGCTGATTCAGGTGTTTTTGTAGAAACTGGATCAGCTGGAGGAATATATATTTCCTTTGGCTTCCTCGAGCACAAATCTCCTTCCCTAACTTTCTCAAATTCTTCTTTACACTGTTGTGGTGGACTTTTGATATCCTCTATGGATTCAGCTCTGAAATAAATTGAAGTACAGAAAAAGACAAGACAGAGAACAGTTGACTGACTCTGGTCCCAATAAGCAAATAAAGGAATCTTTCACTGGAACACAGGCAATGTCGGTCTGTAGTGGGTGAAGATATTCTTTGTTCTGGTAAAATTTCACTTCACTCTTGTCGAGTTCCGTGAATATGGTATATCGGTTCGAATTTTTGAGCTCTTCTGGCCCATTTTGATATGTATCGATCCAGGTAAAGCGAAAGTTCCGGTTCTGGGGAAGCACTTGTTTCGATTGAGTCGTTAAGCTTAGTGCCTTATTGTGCATTTCTTTGTTCCATGTCTGAAAAACTTTTCCTTTCTGTAGTATTTATATTATTTCTACTTACCAATTCGTGCATATTATTCACATTTTTCGTTTTTGCATTCCCTTGTCTCGCCTTATTCAGTTCACCGATAAAATACAGTTGATCGTACTTTAAATTGTCCAATCTCCAACACAACCTTTTGGTTTTCACTACCTTATCATCAGCTTTCTGTTCGCAAAACTTGAAGAGCTCGATAATTCTCGATCTGAAATAGTTTTTATGTATTCGTTTTTACACAAAAATGTGTACTTACTCTGGCCCCAGAAGGCAAATGACTGTGAAACCACGCTCTAATGACACTTCACTCTGTTTGGCACATGCAATGGTCTTCTGGAGTGGATTGATATGTTCTAATCCGCGGGAGTAGTCATCGAATAGTGACATATTTGTCACAGGAACGTTTTTCACAGGAAAATAAAAACTCTGATCGGTTTGTAGACCTTTCACTCCAGTAGCATAATCCCGAACCAATGTTAAACGCCATTTTCTTTCTTCGGGTAACGGTAGTTTATGGTAATCGACTTTGTCCGCAACTGTTTGCAATTCACTGCTCCAGACCTAAAAAGAAACTGATTATTTTTCAATAGGGGGCTTAGGAACTTACCAAGTCTACCATCTCACTTATTTTGTGCTCATCAGCAAAACTCTTTCTTGCCGCATTCAGTTGTTTGATAAAATCTTCTTGCTCTTTGCCGGGTTCGAGATTTGAAACGACGGCAGTGGTTAATCCAATCAATAAGATTTCGACGATTTCGAGGAGTTTCATCACGAGCGTCTTGATTTTAATTTCAATATGAAGACAGGTTTCAATATTCTGAACTGACTTATTGCTGTTGAGAAGTTTCTTATGAATCGTGGCTTTTGAGTCTCTCCACGTGGCTGTTCTGATTTTGATTTGAACCTCGTGAAGGTCACGGTAAAATAAATTTTTGTTAAATAAAAAATCCTTCTATCTTTTTTTCAGAAAAACACGTGGGGGGATGTAATCTTTTGACTCATTGGCAAACTAATTACGTCGACATTGCCCTGACTATTCTATATCGAAATTCACCTGTCAAAGAAATAACTTCCAGCACTCTTATCGTCAGCTCACAATCAGTTTCAAAATGAGTTTTCCGCAGTGTATCCCGGATATCGGATATTTAGATTCGATAATAATATATGCTTGTAAGTATCTAGGCTTGTTAGTATCTAAATAAACAAAATATTTCAGATGTAGCAACAGCGATTATCGCATTATTCGAAAATCGGTTCCACTGTATCTGCACTTTCCATCCCACAATTAAGAACTTCTGGAATTGGTTTCGATATGTATGGTTATCAGGACACTACATTATTATCTTCATCGGTGCTATCCCTTTTCTATTTCTGGTACCCGATCAAGAAGAAGCCAGACAGTATGTCTTCGCGGTAAGAATTCAAACCTGACTATCTGTATGTATCAATGTTTCAGAATTTGCCTTGCCTTCCAGACTATATTTATAAAGAACACATATTTGTGCTTGCTATAGACTATACATTACAACGTCTTATATGTATCCTTGCAATAATTATCATGAGCAGTGAGGTTGCTTTTTTCGTATTATGCTTATTTATGAACGCCTACCAACAAGTGAAAGAAAGAACAATGTCCCCAAAAACGTTTGAAATGTTGAGAAAATTTCTGATAGCTCTCGTCATACAATGCATCGTTCCTTTGCTATTCATATTCGTCCCCTTAACCGGCGTTTGGGTTGTAATCTGGAAAGAGTATTACAATCAAGCTCTCACTAATATGGGAGTGGTCATAGTATCGTTGCATGGTATGATGTCTTCTGTAGTGATGATAATAGTACACCGCCCATATCGAGAGGCAGTGTTTATAATATTCATTAAGCCATTTATTAATTTGAAGGAAGTATCTCAAAACCCTATTAGGAGAAATACAATAACTGTACGAAGTAACCTATAACACTACATTTTTTCATTGATTTTTAAAAAGAAAATTCCAATAAATCGTCTTCATTATCCCTTTTATCAAATCTTTCAGTTCATGGTATATTTCGTTTCCGTTCGTTTGGTTTGGTTAGTAAAATTCTAAAAATAGAAATCAAAGCTCAACAATACGCTGCCACTCTGGTTTCTCAATCCGTCCGTAGTGAATATCGGACAGAGCGGTGTGAAGTCTGAAATGACAACAATTTGCTCTAGCTCTAAATCCATAAATTTACCTCTTATAAAGTTGCATTTTACTACTCATCGTCGGTATCAACAACTTCTCCATAATCCCCTTCTCCTTATCACAATGCAATATCTCCGACACCGGGCCCACGTTAGCAGCCGTGCCTGACACAAAGAACTCGTGAACCCGTTTCTCTTGCACCGCCCGTGCCAATTGGCTCATCGTGAAGTTCGTCTCGGAGACCTTCATCAGATTCCACTCTTTCGCCAACTCCACAACAGATTGTCGCGTGATTCCTGGTAGAAGGAGACCTGAATCCGTAGGCGGTGTGATGAGTTCCAGTTCATTGTCCTCATTAGTCCATAGCATGAAGAGGTTCATAGCTCCTGCTTCAGTGACAAGACGGTCTTCTCCGGACAGCCACATTGCTTGGTCACAGTCGTGCATCGCAGCCATTCTTCAATTTAAAAAAAGTTTAGGAAATCTGATACTAAAACTCACTTTCCCACAAAAATTGTCGGTGCATAATTACATCCCATCTTGTACTGTCCAACACCACCCTTCCAGGATCTAACCATTTCCGGGTCAGCCAGCAATCGGATTCCCTAAAAATTAAATTAAAATCAAAAATTTCTACGCTAACCACTTACCCTATCATAATTAAAATAACTCCCAGTGATTGCTGTGAAGCACGCCCACTTTGCTTGAGCACTCTCACCAATTCCCAAGTGCTGATCCGTTGCGAACATCATCGGACGGATGTAGAGCGAGGCTTGGTCGGTTTTTGGAACAAGATCCGCATCGATTCGAATCAGCTCATCAATTAGAAGAAGTGCCTCCCGAGTGTTGAAATCAGGAAGTGTGGAGCGACGGGCGGATCTTCTCATTCTCTCCATATTGAGTTCCGGGCGGAATACACGAATCTGAAAAAGAAATCAATAAATCCATATGTCAAGATCCCCAGATGCCCTTAACCAACCTTCCCATCCACTCCATAATACGCCTTCAACCCTTCGAAAATCTGTTGTGCATAATGCAAAACTTTGGATGCCGGGTGAATAGCAAAGTTCTGGAATGGCTTGATTTTTGGTGCGAACCAACCCTCCTTCACATCCCAATCAATGTCAATCATATGGTTGGAGAAGTAGCGACCGAATCCAAGTTTCGACGGCTGAAAATGGCTCGGATACATAAAAAAAGAGAATGATCAAAAAATGTGTACGTCACTGGGAAGCCGTTGCTTTTTGGTGTTCTTCTCGACGACCAAATTAGCATATTGAAAACTGCTTTGAGTGCAAGAAGATGTAGTGGAGAAGTGGGAGAACGAGGTGGTTATTGATCTGGAATAGTCTGTCTGTGTCATCCAACTATCCAGATGTCCACCACTAACCTTTTCAGAAGAACAGACGAGATGTTCCGCATTTTTTCTCTTTCCAAAAAATTTCACGAGTATCGTCGAGAGGGTGAGTATGGGAATGAATAGTTCTCATTTTTTTAATTTCAAATTTTGCTGTGAAGAAATTTCCAGAACATTTCTTTTTTTTTATGGCCACGTCGGGGAAAGTTAAGGCCTCACGTTTTAAAAATCACTTTTTCAAACATTGTTCTCCCAATCCTTTGCTCTTTCTAAATCCCGTATAACAATAACAATAAAAAATAAGGAACCGCGACGAAACGAAAAGAGGCAAGCAGAAAAAAATTATGGTGACGGATGGTGTTATGGGAATTGAGTCTTTTCCTATTCTTTTCTATTCTTTTTTCGTTCGTGGCTGGGTTTTATGGGTAGGGATTATACTTTTCAATTTTCTGCAGAAGCTGATTTTTCTTGAACTTTTGAATCACTATTCGGATGTTTATCAGGTGGTAACTATCTGAAACTTTGCAAGATTTATGAAGACTTCGATATAAAAAAAGAAAATTGGAAAGTTCTTCTGTTGGGCGTACCTCTGACGTGTTTTTGAATTTCCTTATGTACTTCTCTTAAAGTACGTACGCTCTATTATATCCTGTATTCCCATGCTGTTTGTTGTGTGTATCTGACGTGTCGTAGGCGCGTTCTCAATTCCTTTTTTGAGAACGTCTAGCAGATTGTTAAGAAAAGTTCTATGAAAACTGGGGCACCTCTGGCGTCAATTCTCATATCTGTAAATAAAAATGTCCAGACGTCCAACTCTGACTCACTTTCCTCGATTTTTACAGACATTTTTTTGTTTTTGCACATTTTGCCCTGTCACATGCCTCAAAAATTTCTGCAAGTTTCTTATAAATTGCCGTCACTTTAATCTGAAAACTTCCTTTTTTCTGAAGTTGAAGGCAGGTGGCGGGGTAACTAACTGAAAACGTCTGAAAATAAATGAAAAGATGCAAATGCACATTCGAGTCAGTTCCGGGTAGCAAACACTTCTCTAGTGAATAATTGAAATATCCCCCTTTTCGTTTTCTTTTTTCTTATCCTTTCTCCCTCTTATTTGCACTTGAATATTCATGGAATATAACATGATTATTCTTCATCTCCGTCTTATTTTCTTCCCCCCTCCTACTCTTTTTTGTAACCGGGACAATTTTCGAACTAATTTATTTTAAAAAATTGAAATGCATGTTAGTTATCCAATAGCGTTGTATTCTGTGGAGCTGGAGCTGGCGTTAGAGACAAGGAGCATTCCAATTGTTTCAAATTTTCTGGTATCCAGTGCGAAACCTCCACTGTATATCCCTTTTGATAGATTTCTGGAAAATGAAAAATTCAGTACAGTAATCTCACGTAGCCAGGAGCAACTTACTTATTTTCATATAGCAGATTTTTTGCGAATCGGAGATTCTCAGTATCGTTCGGTAGAATATTGATATTAAACTGATTTGATTTTACGATCCCTTCTTCTTTTATGGACCGAAAAATAGGGTAGTAGGGCAGTGGGTAGCCTGGTAACCCAGAGGTCACTTGTCAGTTCATGGGTTCACGAAGAAAATAAAAGTCGCGGGAAAATAAATTTTTGATAAACGTATTACTAATTGAACTTGAAAGAAACCAACAAAAATTGTGTGTGAAATTGAGAGACGCAGAGAAAAAGAGACATTTTTCAAGAGCATTTCGGTGGAGCGCAGTTGTAATAACTGTGCCGAGCTAATATAGAATTTTTCATATGTAGTTTGGTAAACATTGTTATTTTTTCTTGGGGCTTATAGAGATATTTCCAATTTCCTGAATAACCATATAGTCTGAATACTTGTTCGCTATAGTAGTTATATCAGCTTTTGTGTGTTTTGAGTCCTGTCTCTCAAGATTTTTTTAGTTTGAAAATTTTGTGGTCTTTTGGTCAGTCCGTTTTCTACCCCAAAGTTTTGAAATTTTTCAAGGATTTCTATTTCCATGAGCAAATTTTGTGAAAAATTATTTTTTCTTATTAAAAACTGACCTACAGCCGTTTGTTTTTCTAACTATGCCGCCACCCACAAATATACTAAAAATGTACTAGCTTCTACCAGTTTATTTTCAAATTATACCTTTCTAAGAAAAAAACCCCCTCCCGCACACTGACATCATAATTCATCCAATTTCATCTCAAATTGTTGCATTATTCTCTCATCTTCCCCCCCTCCCCTCTCCCTTATTTTGCACCTCAACATTTTCATAATATTCGAAATGGATCAAAGCTCAAGCAACCTTTGTTAAGTGTCTCCTCTTTTTCTATTCGCATTCCAATTTTTCTCTTCTTTTTTCTTTTTCGTGTTGTTCCCATAGTCTTAACATGTTCTTATTGGCTTCAGGGCAGGATTTTGATGCGGGAAAATTATGTGATTTTTGATGAATGTTTCGGTAGAAAGTTATTTTTAATTTCTTGGAAACAATTCAATTTTGTTCAAAAATTGTGCCAAAAGTACGCCAGATTCATCTCCGATCTCTTCAAGTATTCAAAACTTTTTTCTCATGATGTCTGAACTAAAAAGGTATAAGACACCCTTATACTCCTTTTCTATTCATATCCAATCTATTCCCGAAAATTGAATTTTATCCTTCAAATTTTTTCCATTTTTATTTTACAAATTTTCTTCCTGTCCTCTCACCCATCCGTATCCTTTTCTCAAGTTTGAAAATTTCACTTCGCTTATTCAACAATTCTCGTTTTTAGAAGATAGAAGACCCAAGAAAGAAGATGAGTAAAAGCGAACTACATTCTCTATTGTCTTCGAAAAGACAACAGAGGCACTCGGAGCCGGCCGCTTTGACACCTGCTAAGAGGATACAATTGAAGGTTAGTTTTTATTAAAGTTTACTTCTTTTTTTGGTCATGGAATCAGTTTGGAGTTATGGAACATGGTCTATACCAGTGGAAAGCTGAGAAAACGACGATTCCAAATATATATCCAGTTTTTGCGCTCGAGACTTGATATTCGAGAGAAATGAGATCAAATTTTTGAATTTTTTGAAACTTTTCTTTCTTTTCACGTCTTAAATTCTCTATAAAAATGATAATAAATCTCTATTTTACCGAATTTGCCCTCATTTTTCTCTAACACCATGAGTTTAGAGCAAATCCTGAACATACATTTAGAAACAGCGTCTTCTCAGCTTTTCAATGATATATGTCTTGTCCCACAACTCCTCACTGACTCTATGACCTTCTAACGTTGCTAGGGAGGCATCTTAAAACTTATTAAGGAGGATTCCTACAGAAAACTTTTCAACAAAAATTTCAGTAGCACGAAAAATATTGCAAACAAAACTTGAAGGGTTGAAATTGGTGAAATTATATTTATCCAATCTGATTCAATCTGAAAAATAGTGTGAAAACCAAACAAAAAGTACCAAATAACACACACTACCAGTATTCCCACTTTTATTTCACTTTTTTTCAGAGACAACTCCAAAATTGAGTCTCTTCTCTCTATTCTTGTTCTCTTTTTTGTTTCAATCAGTCGTAATTAGTAGCGAGTCTGTGGAGTTTCCTTTTAGAGGGTCTTCGTCATCATTATTTGAGAGTTCCGGGTCTCATCTGGATTTCTTTTCGATAAAAGTCTTCTTTTTTGGTCTCCGGGCTTGCAATTTATTAATTAGGTCTGCAATTTCAGGACAGACATCAAATCCTGACACTGTTCTTGTTAACCCACCGTCGGTAGTCTAAATCTCAAATAGTGTAGTTCCAGAAACCTCTTCAAATATAGTGGTGCTTAAACTCTGCCCACTCTCTTAACCTCTGAAAATTCCAGAAATTCCCTCAATCCTCCCTCCTCTTACGTCATAAACATTGTCGTAAATTTTCGTTAGACCCCTAAAACCTCCGTCTAAATTTTATCGCTTTTCTCTCGCAAATCCTATGATACACTTTTGGTCCCTCATTGTTGTCCAAAGATCCGTTACTCTAGAAAATGCTCAAAAATGCGCTAGAATCTCTGTTTAAAAATGTGAGTTTTTGAGGGATTATGAAGTTTCAAGGAGGATTTAGTATCCGGGGTGATGTCAGAGGAAGTTCTTTTGTTATTTTGTGAGGAAGATACTTTCTTTTTGTAATTTCAAAATAGATTAGGTCTGTGTAATTGGGTTGGGCTTTGCCTAAATTAGATGTCTTAAGAATTCGAAAAGTGTTGAGAAGTATTACTCATTGACATCCTTGAGCATACTTAAAACGGACCGGGCCAGGACGGGTCATGTTGAACATTTTCACGGCCCGGCCCAAAAGCCCGGTTGGCCCGAGGTTTGAAATTCGAAAATTATTTTAAACAAGGAAACGTCGAATATTTGACTTTCCGTCAGAACTCAATCAAAAGCTAATTATGCATCAGAAATAGGACTTTATAATGTGAAATTTTTATTTTTATTAAAAAAATTTGGTAAAAGAGGTAACAATTTTCATTTTTCATTTCAAAAAAAAAAGTTTTCTTTGACTTTTGTATTGAGAAAGTGCGCACCTCCCGACAAAACCACAACACCCCATTGAATTCAAAAGTCCATATCTCAATCTCTTCCCCAATTCATTCGTATATTTCGGGACACCTAGTGCTCTTTGATTCCCCCTTCATTGTCTTTTTAGTGTCACCCCTTCTTCTTTTTTCCTCACTCCTTTCCGATTAATTATGTCCGACCGCCTGAAAGAAGGAGAGGGAGGACGGAATCTTTGATAGTGTACATGTATTTGTATGTGTGTGTTATTCTGAGCCGTATTATCTGAAAGAATGCTGCCCATTCGTTCAAATGATTGTTATTCAATCTCTGTTAAATCAGAAAGAAGGGGGAATGATAGGAGATGGGTTAGTTATAAACTCTGGACTGTATTGATATATAATACTGAAAATATTTGCCTGAAAATCCCTTCCACATTATCATCCATGATTTCAGAAAACCCTAAACCGTGCGCACCGCCGAACCGACGACCGAAGCTTCTCCCTGACTCGACGAACGATTACCCGATTTCGGAGCACATTACTTCTTCTCGATGCTCAGGTACGATTGTAGTTTTATTACCACGACAATTATATTTTTTCCATTCGAAATTCCCCGGACAGCAAATTGCTTTCTCTCTGTTCATATTTTTATTTTATGACATTCACATTTCTCACAGGAAAGAACTTATCAAATCGGAAATTCGAGAGGAAACTGATTTTTGGCTATGCGAGAAAAGAGAAACTTCTCTCTTCTCCCATAGACTTTTTGACTTTTTGTGCTTTGTTTCTTCTCTATTGTTCCTAACTCACTTCCTTCACACCTTTTCTCGAAGGAAGTGCATTTCTAAAAATGAATTCCCTTTGAAGGTCACTATTTTTGAACTTTTCGGGTCAAAAGTGTTTTTTTTCTTTATGGGGTTTATATTAAGGTCATGTAACAGTGTATTTTGATACATTTTTCCTTATACATGAGCGTCGAGAAACTATTTTTCACAAATCTCAGTTTAGCGTTGGTCTAACAGTGTTTTTTACTTTTTTGAATTTTTTGACATGAAAAATTATGAAAGTGGTGCGATTTTTACAAATCGGCAATTTTCTGACTGGTGGGCTGAAAAATAATTGTTCTTCTTATCTAAACGCACTGTGTTTTAGCATTTTTAAAATTGATAACTTAGGTTTTTCAAGCAATACCTTAGTTAACCAATCTGCATATCAGAAAGCTTTTGGTTTAAACTCAATACCTTTTTCCCAGACATGTTTATAAACTCAAAAAAGTTCAAATTTTTCTGGGAACTCTTTCTTTCAAAAATCACGACAAAAAACAGAAATTTGTTATTCTTCCCTGTCCGCATCCACATAAATATGCACTCTTTTGGCCAGGATAGCACACGACGGGGGGCTTCTCGGATTTCAACTTTTTTCTATGGTGTTCGAGCCGCCACTTAGTTTTTTGTCGCATTGCTGTTTTTTTTCCATAATTCATATAATTTAGTTCATTTTCCAGGAAATGTGCTTGTGTGGACTGCTAAATATCACTCATTCGGTACACTTGATATTATGTATAGAGGTAAGGAGTGTTCAATAACTGATTTATTTAATTTTCAATGTTTTTCAGGTGTTCTTTGCCCTAATCCTATTAATCCAGTCTCCAGACTTGCTGACAATGAACGGCACCTATTTCTATTTTTTGGGATTTTTCGATGGTGGTGGATGGTTTTTCTTTGCTCTACATGTGTCGTGTGAGTTTTTTTGAAAATAAGTATGTCCAATCAATAATTGACCTTTTCTAGTGTGCATCACCTGTCTAATCTCCTCGGCTCTTCTCTACATTGGCTCCCGATGCCAAATGCCGTCACTAATACTTCCGCACGTTTTCTGGCAATTCGGATTTATAATCGTTTCCGTTTTAGCGATCATTGGTTAGTTTCAAACCTGGAAATAATGAAAACCGTAAAAATTTTCAGTTCTAATGACGCTGGGATTCAGTGGGAAGATGTTGATGCCTTCAAGTATTGTTCTGAGTTCAATGATGGGTGTCGCTGGTGAATAAAAATTGTCCATTTTTTTAATTAAAAATTCTTTCTTTTTTCAGGTATCTGCGAAATGTGGTGGTGTCTCCTATCTGTTGCCTACTATAGACATGTCTGTGATACCAAGGACCGCCCGTTCTCTACGTCAGTGTCCCCAGATGAGGATCCTCTGTGTGCCAGGGACAGTTTAGTTTGATTTGGAGAGGATATCGGAAAATTTTTAATTGACTGGTTTTCTTATGGTTTGTTTATTGTTAACGAGTATTTTTTATCCACATTTTTTGTAACATTTGTTTGTAGTCTATGAAATATATCTTGCTGTATTGCCCATTCAAACATTAGCAAGAATATCGAAATGTGTTTCTTTAGGATGAAATCCTATGAATCATACGGATCGGATCTGGGGATACATCGAGTACATGTTATTACTTTTCTTAATCATCCCTTGCAAAGCCTTGGTAATCTTTCAAACATCAAAATAATGAACCCTCTGGTCACTACTGTCCACTTTGACGTTCCTTACCTCAAAACAACAAATCTGATCCCCTAATGATGCAACATCTCTCTACGTACTCTGTGCAACGGACTAGAAGTTATTTTCGATGTGTCTGGGAAACAGCAAATATTGTTTGTTACATTCTCTCGTAACTTTTTTTCCCACCTCCAACTCGAAGCTTATTCACTCTCATAAAAAGAAAATGTTGTCTCTGGAAATTCCTGTTAAAATTGCTTATGTTGCTTTTGCTTTGAGTCTTCTCTCGAATTCCCTCTTGATCTACATCACCATTCGTTGTGTCAAAAAAGTGACAGGATCATATCGAAGAATGATAATTCAATTTTCAATACTTTCTATTATATTCTCTGTACTGCAGATTGTCGCCAAGCCATTTGCTCACAATTTCAATAAGGGCATGATGTTTTTCAGTCTAAATACTTCCGGAGGTCCTGTTCTTCAAGTCTTAATATCAGTCTGGGCAGGATTATTTGCATCAATCATTTCTTTGATTGCTGTGCAGTTTGTGTATCGCTATTTGAGTTTTATGGATGTAGAAAAGGCAAGAAAGTTTGAGAATTTGAATACTCCATTATTCTGGATCATATACCCGTTTGTTCCTGGTGGCCTGTATACTGCATCTCTTTGTTTTTTCTGTCAACCGGATTCCTATTCTGATGATTATATGAGGTAAAACACGGGCATCCAAAAAACCACTAATAGTTTTTTCCCTTTTTTCCAGAAACATTATTCAAGAAAACTATTCTCTCAACATCACTAATCAATCGCGACTTATGATTTTACCATTTGGAGTCGACGGGAATCTCAGATGGTTGAACTTTTCATTTATCATCTCTGCAACACTCCTGATATTTGTTCACTATGTCATTATCATCTTCTGTGGTGTCAAAATTTATAGATATATCAAGAAGGAGCTCGGAAAGTTTTCTGCAAAGAATATGCAGCTGCAGCAACAATTTTTCTGTGCATTGGTTGTACAAAGCCTCGGACCCACCATCTTGTTAGTTCTCCCAGTGTCTCCACTTCTTTTCTTCCCTTTGTTGGCTCACTTTTTGAGCATTGATCTTAGTTATCAGACTGGATGGTTATGTTCTGTTGTCGGCGTGTTCCCAATAGTTGACAGTGTGGCATTTATGATTATTGTTTCGGAATACAGATTATGGATAATAAGTGAGTTCTTTTAAACGTTTTTACTACAGCATGCAAAATCTTTCAATTGGTTATTTTATGAAATTTTTTCAGAAAAGTTCACCAGTGTGTTCGCCACCAATCACTCATCGGTCAGCCACTCTAATGGAGGAATAGAAATGGGACATGTTCCAGTTGTCTTATGATTATTTCAGTGCTAGTTTTTAGATAATTATCAATAAATTCGTTTTTCGTAGTTCTCATTGCTAATTAATACTGTTGAAAACTCTCATGCCGTCTCCGGTAGTACACTATTAAAATATGTGATCAGATCTCGACAGAATATTTATTTTTGTAAATAAAGCAGAGCTGAATCATTTTTTAATGCAGATTCCGATACTTTTTAAAGTTTGAAGACCCGTTTATCTTTGCCGCATATTCTGAAAATTGGTATATTTCCGTTCTCCTGACTTAGAAGGAGCGTAGGTAATCTTCTTGGACAAAATTTTTGCTGCTCGAAAAAACTTATTTTATTGAAATTTAAAGATTAATCTAAAGTTTGTTCAAACATTCAAAAACCAATCCAACTTTATTCTTGGAATAACTCCAAGTTCTAGCATTCCGAGAAACCCAACCAAAATGAATGCTTCGTGGGAAAATGCCCTCCATCAGCAATTCTTATGAAACAGCGTACGTAAAGAGAACTTGGTTCTGGACTCCGTGGGTATGAGGTGTAAGCAGATGCGTATATGTGTGTATGTTTGTGTATGTCCGGATGTTCAAGTTCATTTTCCAGGTAATGCGGGCAACGAGAGCTACAACTAACATCAATTACATAATTTTGTTATTCCTCACATGCCTTGTTATTAAAGAAAGAAACAGGTGATAATTCAAATTTAAAATTTTTCGGCACAAACTACACTGTGGTACTACAATGAAGTGTAGCCAAGCTTTTCAAAATAAAAATTGGAACTGGCAGTGACTCTTAATCCGTTGGTAGAAAAAAACAACGTTTTTGATTTTCTGATAAGAATGAAATCTTAGAATTTCAAAAAACAATTGTAGGAGTTTTCAGAAACATTTTTGTTTTGTAGCATTACCATAAATACGAAAGACAGGTGATTATGAAGGGGCTCCAATAGGCTCAAAAACTAAGAAACTTCACTTAACCTTCTATTTTTGCTTACAAAACAATGTTTCTCGTGTTCTTTGTGTTCACATCTATCTTCACAGTGTCCCTTGTATTTAACATTTACCTATTCCTTGTAATTTTTGCGCAGCCTGATAAAAGTTAGTTTTCCGAAAAGCTAATTCTCCAACAATGTAATATATTTTCAGACAAACTGCCTACTGTGTATATTTACAATATGATAATAAGTAGCTCTGTGGATATTGTCATTATGTTTCTGACTTTTTTGATGCCAATGGCGATGGACGATGTGTCTTATGGAGGTGAGACTCTCAACAGAGACATCCCAAACTCATTTTAAACGATTTCCTTGGAACTTCAGAGTTCCGTCAATCATTTGGACCTATTCTAACCATAAACTGTACATTTTTCTACGAGCACCCTTTGTATCTAACTCTGCTCATGATTATCCAAAGGATCTACGCAGTGTTCCAACCGTTCAATCGACATTTCACAACTGGAAAGTTATGGATTTATTGTGCAATTATGGCGGTTAGTTTGAATTTTGAAATTTCAATTTTTCAAACCTTTTTTAAAATAGATTTTCTCCTGGATATCCTTGCTAATCCCTTATTTTTCTGACTGTCCCGTTAATATCAACCAGAGAACTTTTAGTTTTGCCGTCGAGTGCCCACAACGCCACCCGGTATACATACTGAAATGAATCATTATTAACACACCTGGTAAATTTCAGATTACACTCTTCCAAAACCGTTATCTTATCGTTTTACCGTTCACAACTATGCTTCTCAATATTTCTTTAATTTTTTATTTGGCACTTCAAAAAAGTTTGGTGTTGAAAAACTCAGTGGGCAATAGCAGTGAGTTTTCTTTTTGGAAAAAGATAATCAATGTTCGTTCAGCCACCTCAAACACCTCCACAACTCGCCCAATCTTCCAACGGTCCCGTCAGAGACAGAGCTTCGAAAAGATGCTCCTTTTCCAGTCAATCTCCACCACAGCTTTTTTGCTTCTCTATGAAGTTAGCAGCTTTTTCATCAGGAACTTTACAGTGAGATTTCAAGAATATAATAATTTTTTTGGTATTTGTTCCAGGCAGAATACATGTCGCTATCTGAAGACTTGCGACGATGGATATTCTACATAAGGCTGACTCCCACTGCGTTGTTTTGCTACTTGATATATTACATCGGGACGCCTTCTATCAGGCGTCTTCTGATTGAAAGAACTAGGCTATTGGTTAAAGGAAGTTATGAGGCGACTACTGTGATTGTTATGTGATTTGCTGAAAGTATGAATGAATCTTTGAAAGATAAAAAATATAATTTTATTGGGATATTCGGTTAAGCATTAAATTTAAACAAGTACTGTAGTAGTTGGCGACCTGTGTCCAGTCTTTCCTCTCGCTATCTCCTTTAATTTATCAATAACTAATTTTCGAATTGATGGTGTTCCCACAAAATACACCAGAAAACATAGTAAAGAACATATGGATAGTCTAAAATAAAATATGAAGCGTTGGACTTCAATAGCAACGGTTTCATAGTCTTTCTGAAATAAATTTTAAAGAGGAATTGGTTCGAATTTGAGTTCTTACCCGAAAAATTCTCATTAAAAGACCAGTCAATTCATAAATCAATATGAAAGACGTTGTGAACATGGATTGTAATAAAAGAGAGTGTTCATAAGACAGACGAGTTTTCGATCTGGTCACCAATGGAGGTAGCTGATGAACATTGCTGGTGGACGAGATGGAAACGACTGAAAATGTCTGCGTGCCTGTGAGTCCGGATGTCTTCATCTTACCATTCAATCTTCTTCTCCTCAGAGCTTCCCCTCTCTTTTGTGCTAAGTATAATATTAAGGCGATGTTCAGTATAAATGTGAAAACAGGAATTAAAATTAACCAATCGTTTTGTAACTGAGTGATCTGAAAATTCTTTGTTTTCTTGACATGTTACCTAAACAACAAAAATAGAACCAGGTGGTTTTGAATGTATTCTTGAACCCGAAAATGAAATCTAAGAAAAAAGAAAATACCGGATGTCTTTTGTCACAGTCCACTGCAAAGTTAAAGGTTCTCTGGTTAATATTGACAGGACAGGAGGAGAAATAAGGAATTACAAGGAATATAAAGGATAGAACCTGGAAATTATTGAGCTTTTTGAAAAATGTAAATAAAGCTTTTGGAAAATCACCGCAAAACCTCCACAAAACAGCCAAATTTTCATATTTGTGTAGAACTTGGTTACCGGTTCCTTCACTACATGTATTCTGTGTATGACCATAATCATAGTTAGGTAGAATGTGTGTTCATAAGAAAACGTGCATATCAAGGTAAGCGTGGAACCCAATATTCGACGGTAATCTGAAAATTTTAGGAATTAAATTTAGATTTACGAAGTGAAACTATGTACCTGAATAAAAATTGTCTTCGAACAAAGATGGAAACAAAAATGTGAAAAATATGGTGATTGAATCTAGCGAATTTGCAATAATAACATTATAGATGTATATTGTGGGCTGACGAGCTGAAAATCCTGAACTCCTGAAATTCTATCCTCTACAGATACTTGGACATACTTTTATCCGGTTGCTTGTAAATAACATAAAATAGGAATGCATTGAAAACCAATGATAAAAAATTTATAAACGTGAATCCAAGAAAGAATAGTATCATGAGAGAGAATGCTGGAAAGAAATTGATTGGTTGAGGGAAAGAAAAAATAAAAAGTAATGAGAAAGTCTGTAGAGAATTTGTTAGGCTCGTTTCACCTGTTGGTGATGTTTTTTTTTCTGGTTGAATGAAAAAAAGTAAAGGGTAAAAGGTTTCAGGACATAAAACCTTTCATACAAGGAGAACAAGTAAAGTCAAACACAGTATTTAAAAAAATAAAACAGTTTTTTGCTTCTAAATTTTTGTTCATAAACGAATTAAAGTTATGAAATAGTGATTCATATGGTTCGGTTCGACACGTATTTTGTGCCTGATGGCTATTTTTTCACCTGTCTTCATTCGCTAGTAGGATTAGTAGGGTCTAACAATCGATAAACATGAATAAAGGAAACGGGAAGGCGAACATAGTGTTGTGTCTGTATGTTAGGAAGGATGTCCAGATGTCCTGGTGCTCAGATTGAATAATTACAGTACCGGTCAAAAAATATCATATTTTGCAATTTTCAGTTGAAAATGCCCAACTTTGAGAGTGTGTCATAGTCAAAAAATTTTTCCCATAAACTAAATTATGCATTAACCATCACAAACAAAAGTAGAATTTCATTTTTGTAGTTGACAACTTTTTTGTACGTGCACTCCTTAGGGAGTTTTGGTATTTTAAGACGACAGCTCAAAAATAAAACATTGCGATTTTAAGCTGAAATCTTAAAATATCCATAACTTCCTCTAAGCGCCCGTACAAAAAAGCTGCCAACTACAAAATTGAAGTTCTACGTTTGTAACTAAAACAGGCAAAATATTATATATTTTTTACCGGTACTATAAACATCTTTCCAGATATCCACAAGTCTCTATATCCACTACATCCCCTCCTCTTCATCATAATACCTTCTCCTCCATCTCCTCTAAAAACAAACAATCTGTGCGAATCGAGGCATATGTCTTCTCCTTCTCGCTACTCCATTTCGGAACGCGCATGGCTCGTTGAAACAGAGAGAAGGATGATGTTTAGGCAATTTACACTCTCAAGTGATGCCTCAAGTACCCATATTATATACTCTTCAATTTTACGCAATTTGGAATATCTATATCCCGAATGTATATGTATCACTTTTCGTATTCAATATCTGATGTCATCATCCACGCCGTATGTTCCCATATTTTGTGTCAGTGAAGCATGAGGAATCTGTATGTGTGTCCGGATGTCCGGATGTTCAGGAATCGCCTGGCGCGCCTTAGCCGCTTTTCAATTCTGGTTTTCAATATCCCCCCTACCTGTATCCCCTCAACACATTGGTGTTCATTACGGCGGAAGTGATTCGATATGCTGCTATACCAGCGAGGCTATATAATTATGAACAAAATCCCTCTTCCGATATTATTCTTCGCGGTATTTTATTGTATGATTATGTTAATTCAGTGATGAGGGATGAAGGCCATGGGGGGAGGGCTGATCCCTGACAAGTCACGCTTCTCCAATTTTATTTTATTCATTTTGAAAGCGGAAAATTTTTAATATTCAATTCAGTTACAGTACCCCCTCCATGATTTTTTGAATAAAATTGCACAACACTCTTCCCTAAAATAAAAACCACTTGACTAATTGCCTTTTGACCCCTAACACCCAAAAAATGCCAAGATTGTGCACATATAATCTAATCTGTATGGGGGAGAGCACACATTCAAGTGGTTATTTGAACCCACATATCAATTACACTTAAGGGGTCATTATTTGATTTATTTGGGAAGGAGGAGAGCCATTTGGGGGATTAGGATGTTGATATGTGTGTCGAAGAATCCGAATGTCCAGAAATCTAGGTCCTTAGGTATGTTTATCAATCCGGATGTCCCCAAACCAATAGTTCCTGACAGATCTGACCTATCCCCTCGCTAACGGTGTAAGTATTCATAAATATGGGTGCGGGAGTAGTGGTAGACAGCTGTCGCAATTCACACACACATACAAATACCACCCCCAATATGTAGACTCATTTTCCCGCGAGAAAATGGGACACCCATTAAAATTTTGATGGTCCATATTGTACTAGGAGAAGCTATGTAGCGGCAAATTGGAAATTCATAAGGTTTCAAAATGGGGTGACTATTGGAAAATTGGCCATCGCTGTTATATCTAGGTCCTCGTTTAAGTTTTTAAGTTCTGTGCTAATCTAAAATCCTGTAGCCGATTTACCTAACTCGGATCTAACTCATTTTTCTAGCTGTCCCTGAGTCAGGGGCCCTGACCCCTTTCAAGAACAACTACTGACCTAATTAGCATATTCTCCAAACCCATTTATATCACTTAACTGGTTCTCCCATTCTTTTTCATGATCATCATCATTATTACTTGTTCCTTCCCCTCTGCTAATTGAAAATTTATGTTCTTCCCTTCTTAAAATTGGTGTTTTCAAAATGTTTACGACGAATTCGCCTTATAAACCTCCGATAAGCCCTTTTTACACCCTTTTTGGGTCCATGGAACACACACACTGTTTATAGTGGTGGTGGTCGAAAATATAAACAATGAAGTTCTGGAAAAGACCACCATGTTTAAGGACTAGTTAGGGCAAAGAGTGAAGTGTAGTTTAGCCTCGCTGACACTTTCTTGGCTATTTTAAGATTTTTTCAGCTATGTAATTAGAGCTTCAGGTCTTGAGACTACATTCTTTTACTTCCAGATTTCCTCTCAAAACCGCCTATCTAAAATCCTCCCGGAGCTTCTCCCGGATTTCGACACCTCGTCAAAATGACACATCTCCTCTCTCCTCCCCGTCCATTTTTCTAACAACTTCTGTGCCTTGGGAACGACACTCAGAACTAAAAAAAACTGACGACGGGACGATTATGTTCTTGACACGTGTCTCACTTCTCCAGCATTCTGTTCTCGCCACTTGAAAAAAGCCTCCCCTGTCAATTTGTGTTGGTAGTGGAGTAGGGGAACAGAAACCAAATGTATTCGTGGAACTTTTTCTGTCTTCTACACTTTTTTCTAAAGACAACACTTCATTTTTTATTCAACAAATTTTGAAAGTGTTTAGCGGGAGTGGGTATTCAGAATTGACTTTATCCCCCGGTAGCGGATGTATAAAAACTAGTTAGCGGTCAGAAAAACGGTAGAGAAAGTTAAAAAATTATGCGTAATCGAGGGATTTTTTTGACTTTTCAACTTTTTGTGAATACCGATACGGTTCAACGCCTAGTAGTAAATTATGTCACTATTTTATTTATTTTGTTTATTTCAAGGGAGGTCGGGATAAGTATAGTTATTTTAGGCATAAATATGCCTGGACCGTTAAGAAACTAGATCATGCTGGATTAGATGTTTAGGTCAATTTTTTATTATTTTATTATTTTGTTCATTTCAAGGGATTTCGGGATGTTTGATAAGAATATGTTTAGGATCAAATCTAGCCCAGTTTACGTTGAGTTCACTCAGACCTAATCAGACATTCTCGTGCCAAGTTGTATCAAGTTAAAGTCCTGAAAAATTTTTAGGGATTTTTGTATTTCTTACTTCTGACATTTAGGCCAACCTACACCATTTCAGAGTAGCCTAGACAATCTCGACACATTTTACTCCGAGTTCTCCTATACGCCTCCGGTTATGTACCCACATCACCTCCGTCTTCGGACCACCTGCCTTTCCTCATCCTAGCCTATCCATGTCATCAAATGTTGACTCCTCATGCTGCCTCCTCTCAAATCCATGACAATTATTATATCCCTCCTTTCCCATAGCCCTCAGGACCATCATGCACGTAATATCTATTATTTGCACCTGCCTTTTTGCATTGTTTTATTCAATTTTAGGTTTCTACACCTTTGTGATAACTGTCCAAGTACTAAATGTGTGCCCTTTTCAACACAAATCATCGGGTTTAGAACAGGTTCAGTCTTTTTTTTTGGTACCTTTTCTTCTCAACCGCCCATCTATCTGACTTCTCTGCACCTCTCACTCTACCGTTATCACTATATCACTGATACCGTTCACATTCGATTAATTTGATGATTGCTGCTGACTTGAGAGAAAGAAAAAGAGTAGAAGAAATGCGAGAGAAAATGAGGGAGAACTTCTGAACACACGTCGTCGCTGTCTTTCTTCTTCTCTCTTTTTCGATTCTCCCCACTTATTTGGCTTAGTTTTTTTGTGTTGACCTTGTCAAGGTAAAATTTTTTTGGATGACCATGTTCTGGTACGGTGGGAGAAAGATAGTTATCTTTTTGTTAAGTATTGAGAAAAACATTAGGGAGAATGGTCACAAGGAAGTAATCGAGGAGTGCATACTTGAAGAACTTGGAGAAGTTGGAGATACGTTGTCACGGTGTCCCGGATAATTAAACTGTCCTAGTTCTAATAAATCTAGATATTTGATTTTTTAGTTTGAAACTTTTTTAGTGTTAGTATAGAGCTTTTTGTAATCTAGATAGCCGTAACTTATTATGTACATAGAACGTTTCTCAAAAATTGCTGAACTACAAAAATCAAAATCCCGCCTTTTTCAAATCTCAGATACCGTGAGGTCCCTCTCACTGTCACTTCTCGGTTAAAGGTCATACCACTCCTTTGTTCCAAGTGTCAGAAAAGTGGGCGGAGCCTCCTATTCTGGCTGTAATTTCTAGTCTTAGATCAAGATACGGCTGCTGTGTTGTGACATCAACATAAACTAACTGATGTTATCCATAGAAGTTTATGTACGTTGGAAAAACATGGTTATGGAGTGAGAAGAAATTTTGAAAATGTTAGTTTTTATTATGACTTCATTATTTTCAATCGGATCGGCGAGATTTTTATACCATTGGAAAGCCCGTATTTTTCTCTATCAGAATAGGTTTTCGAGATTCAGTCTAAAAGTAATCAGAATCCAAAATCCCTTTTTGTGAAAGTGCAACCTGATTTTGCCGTCACCACTCGAAATTGCAACATCTAGCATAATTTCCAATTATGACCTTCAAAAATAGTTGGGAATAAGATCCGTCCACTTGGGTCTGGTCTTTCTAAAAATATTTTTAAGCCAGATTGTCAAACGTGAATCGATGTGCAAATTCATCGACCTAATTTTTTTCCTAGAAGTACCGTCTATCTAACATATACACCATACTGTCAAAGTGATATTTCATAGCCCATATATCCCTCCCTGATATCTTTTACTCTTCCCCGATTATCATTAATAATATCATCATTATCCTTCCTTTCCGAATTGTTTCATCTTCACTCCCTTATCACTCCCTGTATACAAACATTTCAAAATCGATTAATCAAGAAATTTGTGATTGAGAAGGATGAAAAAAAGAAGACATTTCGAGAAAAATCAAGTTTCTTTCTTTTTTGGCGGTGTTTATGAAAGAGGCGCGACTAATCGCTTCCGATTTGCATAATTTTATTTAATTCGGTAGGATTTTGGGGTGGATTTCAAGATTATTATAGAAGGTAGTTAGTGAAAGTTTAATCATTAGATGCTGACCTTGTATATAAAAAGTTGCGAAGATTCAACTTCATATTTTCTAATTTTCTGAAATTTCCAACTAATTCCCGAAATTCCTCCTAATAATACTAAATTACCTAAATTACCTGTTTACATTTTCCTTCTTTTCCAACACCCAAAAAAAGTGAAAACAGTACCACTCAAGTAGTGTAGAGAGACAAAACGATGACATCAAAGAGAGAGGAAATGCCTAGCCAATTGCGTAATAAAATCTAATGGTTCGCTTCCTTTTTTTTCTTTTCTAGGTAAATTACGACACTGCTAGGTGATGTTGAGTTGACTGATCGAAAATTTATTTTAGATTTTTGATAATTTCGTCAAGGCGACTCCAACCTTATTCTTCACCATACACCAAAAATTTTTGCGGTAAACCACAAAGACTTTACCGGGTGGCAATAAAATGTGGTGTAAACTGTAGCCGCATGGGTTTTTGTATCCGTAGAGAAACAATACCAGCCTAATATCTGCTGCGGTAGAACGAAGGGGGCAGGACGATAAGAGATGTGTCATAAAATGTATTTCTCGCTCCGTTCTGAGAAAAAGGTCATATTAAGGGGAGGAATACCGTTTTTATGGGTTCTTTCGCGCCTTTTTGATTGGCAACATTCGGTTTTGGAAGCGTCTAATTTGACTTTCTTTAGTTTTGAAAGTCTCACAGCATAGATATAAAAGTATGTATCGTTGTCAGAAAAATGTAAAGCTTACGCAATTTTTGTAGTTTTTTTCACTACTTAATTACAATAATCTATTAAAAAAATTGCATCTAAACTTACTAGGGAATGTCATGGAGTCAGTTTGGAGATATGGAACGTAACATATATCATTGGAAAGCGGAGAAAACGCTGATTCCAAATACATATTCAATTTTTGCTTTTGAGCCCTGATATTCGAGAAATACAAGGTCAAGGTTCTGCTAAATGTGAAAGTATTACCGCTCTGACAGGCGAAAATTGCAAAAACTCTTCAAAACAACTTTGACCTCGTTTTTCTCATACACCAGGGCTCGAGGGCAAAAACTACATATACATTTGGAATCGGTGTTTTCCCAGCTTTTCAATCATATCGGTTACGTTCCATGTCTCCAAACTGGCTCCGTTACTTTTCCTAGTTAATTGGAAATCAGAATTTGCCTATTCCTGTCTGTAGTGTATTTCAAAACCTGTCAATTCTCCAAAAAGTTGTACATGATAAGAATGAGGCATTTCCTACACAATTTCTACAAATTTGAAACACTTTACCCCATCTCAGGACTCTCCAAAACTATACAACTTGTCCAATTTCACGTTTTTTCTCCTTCGAATTTTTATCCATGTACATAAAATCCATCCTCAAAATCCCATTTCTTGTCTCCATTCAGCACCGACGTGATTTGATTACTACCTTTGCCCGTTTTGGTCGGAGGGGGCCCCCCGATAGAAAAGCGCTCTCATCCGTGTATACACATCCCCTTTTTTGGCGAGGAGGACCCCTATAATTTGGCTTTTTTTTACAAAGGCTTAGCTGTTTTTTTTTGTTCAGTTATGCTTGGTACAGTCGGAGCTAGTCTGCTAGTGAAGGCTTAGCTAGCTAGGACTTTTCAGATTCAGACTCAACTTTTAAACGGTCGCTCTTAAAATTATCTAGACCAGATTCCCTCCATAATGCCATTCGCAATTTTTGAGCAGTTCCTAAAGTGTCAGATTTCCTGAAATTCTTCAAAATTTCACACTTCACTGCTCCTTTTTCCCCTTCTCTCCGTTTTTATCCCTTTTTTCTCCCACATCCTTTTTGACCCGTTGAGTTGAAGAATAAGTAATTACTACATCCGGCTAGAACAGAACCACCAACAAAAAATGTCTGAAGGGAGGATCTGATCTATTTCGCGCCTAGTTTAATTAGGGGGTATTTAGGAGGAGGAGAAGAAAAAAGGAAGACGGACGAAAATTGAAGGCTATGAGAATCTGTCACGAAGGAATTGGAGAAAAGTTGCAAGATTTTTCAAATGTCTTCAAATTTTGTTAAAATGAGATTCTTGGGGTTTTGCCAATTTTTTTGAGAACTGTTTAGACATTTTTGAAATGTTTTATTCACTATAAAACTTGTTTAACTCCCTAGTTTCAAATAACTTAAGCCAAGTTTCTTTGTCTTTTTGATCATTTTGTTCAAATCCATATATCTTAAGCTTGTTTTCTTCTTTTACTTGGATTTTGATATTGCCGGAAAGCTGAAGACGGGAAGGTTCTGAATCCAATTTCAAATTTTGAAAAGTCAAAAATTACGGGAGATACGACGGTTTTCAGTCGTAAATACCGAACCAAAATTTTCTAGATTCTTTACTTTTCTGGTTCGCTATGTTGAGCTCCTCTGAACCGGCTCAAACACACCTCGTCTTGACTCTTGGATCCCCCATCACTAAAGCTTATCCACCATTAAAAAGTGGGCGTGTCTATGCTCCCAAAATATAGGGACCCCCTTTCTCCTCCCGATATCTTTCTACCAGAGGGGTGACCCCTGCCTCCTCCTCCATTTCCTCTTCTCGGCTTCTTTATGTCGGGGGCCGTGAAGAAGAATAGAAGAACACCCACACTTCCTTTTTATGTATGCAAATCTTCCATAGTTACTACCCCCATATAGTTAAGCCTTCCCCCTCTCATTACACTATTAAACAATCTCGAAATTTTGAGATTTTCGGTTTTTTCTCTACTCTATCCCTTTTTATTGCTCTCCGCCTCCCGCGCCAAAAAAAAGAAAAAGAGGGAAAAAAAGAGGAGAGAAACGTAAAAAGTCTATTCTTTTGAAGGTTTTTCGGATTTGCATAAAACCTCCGTTTATCATTTTTCGAGTGGATGGTCATGGCGTTGAAAATTCCATTAAAATATTTTTGAATTTTTGGATGGATGGAAGATTTATGGTGATGGTTTGAGGGAAAAATAGGCAGACGGAAATTGAAATTTTTGAGATTTTTGAAGATTGGTTTTTTGGTCCATAGATTCGATATCTCAAAATAGAAAAGTCTTCTCAGGAGTTAAATTAAACTCCAAACGCTTTTTTCAAATTTCCAGTAAATGTTCAATTATTTTTTCAGTTCCTGCTGTCATTTTCAGAATTTCCAGCTTATTTTATTCAGATTCTTTAAATTCCTGTTCTTACGAAACCCTTTTCTCCTATTTTTAACGAATTCATCATCTTCTCCCTCGGTTCCCGATATCTACCTACCACCCGTCGCTTTTCTCATTATCTCGCTCAAATCTATGATTTTCATGCGTTTTTTGACGATCGTGACCTATTTTTGACTATTTCCCGCTAGTTTTTGACGAATTTTGACGAGATTTTTTAATTTTTATTTGTTTTATCTGCTCTTTTAAATTTTTTCCATTGTTACACCAATTCTTTCACTTTAAAATTATCCAAACTTTCAGACTACCTTCAATCATTTTCCCATCTACCTCTACACCGAGAAAAAAATGAATGGAAAATGAAGTCATCTTGGTTTCCATCTCTCCTCTTCCTGTCCATCACCGTCTCACCAACATTATGTCGAGGTATTTTGTCCTCCTTTTATTACTAATGAGCACTAATTAGTGATCGCCCCCTCTTTGACCATAAGGTCCGTGTCCATATGGTCTATGACTATATAGTTTCATAGTCAGTTGAGCATAGAAGGGGGGTTTCAAGTGGAAAAATATGAGTGGGGGGTCTAGGAATGAGCCAAATTGGTCCCAATGGGGTAGAGTTAGATATCAAAAATGTTGAAGTCGTTGCGACAATTTGGAAAAAATGGAGAAAATCTGGCCCGAAGCCGCCTGAAGCAATAACTTCATTATCCAGAATCTCCAAAAATCTCAAATTTCACTCCTCATACTTAATCCTTCTCTAAATGCACTAAATGAGCTCTCATCATCATCCCATCCTCCTCATTATTTAGGTTGCTTTGTGTGGGAGAGAGAACTGAATGAAACAATTAGTGACCCCGCCTCAGTTTGGGGAAAGGGAACGGATCTTTGTTTGCCTTTCCTTATAAATCTCAGAGAAGAAGAAGACATTTTGATCCAATTGACACAAATAGAATGATAGGAGCAGGCAGAAAAGGAGAAACATTTGGGGAATTCGATAAGTCTTGGTGGAAAAGTTTCGGGGAACAAAGTCGTGGGATTCTGATTAGAAATTCGTTTAAAAAACTATCTGTTAGAAAAGATGATAAAAAATACAAAGAGCTGCATAACTGGGTTCAATGTGACCTTCTGGACTAGGCAAGTTAGGTACAATGTGACATTTCAATTATTCCAGACTATGGTCGTGAAATGCGTGCGACTCGAATGTCGGTGGTGGACTTCTGGAAGAACGAGACGAAAGGTGATGGGTTGAATGTTCGAGTGGCCCACGGAGTGAACAGCTGGCCGGATCTCGTGGATCAGCTACATGGTAAGGCATGGGTGGCTAGGCATTGAGAGGCGATTGCGTAACTCTTTTGTCGGAAGGGTGTATCAAGGAGGGTAAGAGGGCGGAAATTAGGTTAGGTACGGTTTGAGGGGGCTAATGAGGAAACCGTCTGGCGGCAAGTGTTTTTAGAAGGGGATACGTAATCCGGGGTGAGCGAGGGAAAATAAAAATAATTAAGTGTGGTTTTTGCAGAACCTTTCCTCAACAAATCCATGATGATCGAGGGTGATGTCTTCATGCAAGCCCACCGTCGTCCACGTCATCGGGCGGTTCCAGTAATGAAGGCGGATACGAAGATTGCTGATAGGATTACTTTCAAGGAATGGTTGAGAGAAGTGGCCACAATGCATAAAGGTTGGATTCTATAATATGTCTTTCAAGGTGTCGTGATGCCCGGATGTCTTTTTTCTAAACTTCTTCAATTAAAAGATCAAAAACCTCGCTTCCAACAATAATGTTTCCGTCTCAATTGACTAAAACTAATTGTTTCCACATTCTTCCTCCCAATTACCTCCTCTCCAACCCATCAATCCTTAACAACCTATGATCAGATGATACGAAACATAATACTACTTTGGGGTCCGCCGCCCTCCCGACCTACAGTAATCCATCATGTCTAACCTGTCTCAATGACAACCGGTCCTAGGGTTCGATGCAATGTTTTTGTGTACACATAAAAAAGTTTGAATTGTTGGAGGAAAGGGGGACCAGGAGTCAGCAACTCATTTTAAATTCTCAATTTGAGTTCTTTTCAACAGACATTTTAGACCTATTTCTGATCGAATTCCAAACTTTGAGCATCTCCTCCCCAACCCGATACACCTGTCACCCTCTCCGCATAGATTATCGACACCCATCCGTACACATTTTATGTGTTTTTGTGTGTCAACTGTCGCCAAGTCCAAAACTTTACACACCTTTTTCTAGTGTTGTTGCTCTTGGTGAATGGTGAATGGGGAGGGGTGATTTATGATGAGGAGGGACTGGTGACAGGTGCATAAATATAGGGGGCGAGAAGAAAAGGGGGGTTTCAACAAATAAATTACAGCCATCAAAATCAACTTCCGCTCCAATGAAGTCGTCCGTCCAGTGCTCCAGGACCTCTACGCAAGCCAGGCAGACCCAACATCTCCAGTACTCCAGTACCCGGTTATACTTCATGCAAATGTTTTCCGGTCACCAAGAAGTGTAGAGATGGAAGTAGACCCATCGACTTTCGTCGAGAAGGCAAAAGACTTGTTCCCGGACGCAACCCTTTCTTTGGGATGGACAAAACAGTCCAACTTTAGTCACTTGCACCCGAAATTCAAGAAATTGTCGTGGCGACAACTATTCCATATTTTGGAGTACATTAGTCGACTAGATCAGCCAGTTATGCTATCCGTCCGGTTATCTGTGGCGGCTCACTCCAAAGAGCAACTCCTCTGGTTGCTCGGCATGGATCAGTCGATTAGTTTGTTGCTGTGGAGTGATGCGGATGATCATGTAAGTTCTAATGGTCAAAAATCTGTGTAAGCTGAAATTTGTATAAAATTTATAGGTGACAAACTGGACTCCAATAATTGAGCTGAGAAGGTCTACTACCAAGAATCGAATTCTCTACGATTTGGATCCAAAGCACAGAAAAATTTTGCAAACTGAGTCTAACGATCCTATTGTGGTAACCTCTGAAATTTCAGGCTTTGATGGAATTAATGATTTTCAGACCCCACCAACATTCTCTCTGGCAGACTGGCAAGCTGTTGAGTTTACATCTTCCGGCTCTCAGTTGTCTACTGTAGTCAGATCCGAAAAGGGACCTGCATTCCTTGGAGAGCCAACCGCTCTGCTCCTCTCGAAAATTCCGCCTCCAATGTTCCCATCAGAGCAAAAAATCAGTGGGAAGGTGCATTTCCTGCCAAAGAAAGGAATGGAAAATGTGGATCTAGATGAGAATAGTGGCGTGTCGATTTATCTGATGGATAAGGTGCAGGATATTGATTCACCGAAGATCAAAAACTCATTAGAGGTATGCCCGCATGGCTTCAGTTTCGATTTTAAAAATAATTTTTTAGGTATTCATTGGATTTGATGGAAAAATAAAGATCACAAATGGAGAACTGAAGAATCTACCGTACTATGAAACAAAGTCTATTGGTCAGTTACCAGATAGTCCTTGTTACGGATTTGAAGTCACGGATTTGGGATGGAGGGTGAAGTTAGATGCATGGACAACAGAGTGTGGAGATCAGAAGGCAAGGAAGAGAAGGACGGTGTCCATTGAGTTGGACACACCTTTCCAAAAGTGAGTTCTGTGACCTAGCTAAGAAAACTTGAAAAAAAAGCATCTTATTGAAATTTAATTAAAATCAGCATTCATTGAGACCGTTACACCCTTTCAGAATGTTTCAAAAAAAAATTTCTGAACTTTAGCTTGACAGCAAAACAGTTTTTAGCGCTCTAAAAAATCCGTCTATAACCAAACACACAGTGACACATTCTTATTTCAGAAACCGTCACCTGCGCAACGTAGTGGTCTCCAAGAAAGGTGACTCTGCGATGGATTTCCTTCTCGAAGAACTCCACCACAGTGGCTCCAATGGGCTTCTGACAGCCACCGTTTTCTCCACAATCCTCCTCATGATCTACCTATTATAATTTGACTTTCCTTGAGCTCTACGACGGGTTTTGCAATTTCATTGCATTTTACAAATTGATTATGACTCTTTTGATTCTTTGGTGCTATTTGATATTGCCGATTGCATTTTTCTTCTTTTAAAAAAATTTTTCTGGGGGAAACCCTGATAGATTCTGTGATATATAGTCATACTGTCTACTTGAGACTTTCTTTTAATCCCAGTGACTCTTTTTGAATGAATATTTTAATAAACGGACCCCTCACAGTTAATTAACAACGACAAAATTAAGGAATCTTTAAAGTTTTTTAAAAAGAATGTCATCGAAATATCATAAGTTCTCCATTTCCTTATGACTCATGAATCGGAAATCGATACAGACTAAAAGATTGACGAATTCTTTCAGTCACATCACACAACAAATGATAACAAGAGTGTTGATTAAAAACTGAGAGAAAAAGAAACAAAAAAGAAAAAACGCCTTCTGACTTTGATAAGAAATCGGTATTTGAAGTAAGAGACCTGTTTGTTTAGGTGTCTTAGTTCAGAATTTTTATACATTTTCAATTATGAAATCGCTCTTATTTCTGTGTTTATTATGTGTTGGTGAAGCAGATGCACTATTTGGGTTCGGTGGATCAAAGACTACAGTAGGACCAGTGAGTTTTTTGCTTTATTTTCAGACAAGTATTGATCATTTTCCAGAAAATCTCCCTTGGCTCAGAAATAGCCGTTCCCCACACAGATGACAATCAAGAAACCGGAGAAATCGTGATCCCATTCAATGATCCAAGTACTACGACTACCAAGAGAAACCGAGCGACCACTACTGAAATGCCTAAACTGAGTGTCGGCCGAATCGGTCTAGATCGTCCCCGAGGCACTGTGGATGTCCGTGGAATGACGAGCACAATGAATCCCAGGTTTACTGCTGCGACTAAGTGGGTTTTTGATTTAAGTCTTCATTTGAAAAGCAAAACTTCAGAAGGCTTCCCTCATCCGACCGTAGCGCTTCCTCGGGGTGTCCCAATAGAATCGACGCCTACACATTCGGTCCAGATTATGATTTCGCGTTTTTCGAGTCAACTGTGTATATATTATCTAACAATAGAATCAGAGAGCGTAAACCGATTTCCGAAGAATTCCCTGATGGTCCACGTGAAGTGAACGGAGCACTTTTCGATCCAGAGCGAGAGATTTTGTGGTTGGTTTCCGATAGAAGTGTGTATGGATACAAGGAGTCCTCGGGTGACTGGAAATTGCAGTCAGTGTTTCCAAAAGAGTTGCCATCATCTGTGGCGTTCACTCCAGATGCTGCAATCAGGTGGCATAATAAGCATCAGATCTTGTTGTCGAACGGTGGAAAGTTTGCACTCTACGATGAATATTGGAACAAATCTTTGATGACTGGAAGAACCGATAGCTATTTTGAGGTAAGAACTGCATGGTTACATCAGTAATTCTATAAATTTTCCAGAATCTCCCCGACCGTGTTCGTGGCATCTCCACATGGAACTCACGTGGCCATGCCAACGTCTTCACGCAGTCTCTTGTGTTTGAATACGATTCGGAGATGAAGAAAGTGACGGGCGATGGGGTACCACTTGGCGACTTCTGGAGATGCTAAATGAGTGGAGGAGGAAAAAGTGGCTGGACTTCCGGAGTGACCGGAAATAAGCAATTGTTTAAAAAATTATGTGTTTTGTATTTTTTTAATAAACTTTTTGACTTTTAATCGATTTTAAACTTGTTTTCAATTTTGTAGCTTTACTATTTCCTAAAAGTGAACAGTCTTCGACAAGCATTCAACTTCAGCTATGGTAAACCCGAAGGACCCAACCTACCAGCGTCCGCCAAATAACCTATCTTGACTGAACGTCCTTAACAACCTAATTCACTGAGAACTAATTCTGAAAGTGAACAGTCTTCAACAAGGGAATACCAAGTAGCACATTCTGAAAAAAGCCACCAACTGAAAGTTGTCGACTACAAAAATGGAAAATAGATGGTTAAGTGATACATTTATAAATATTTCAGCTGCTAGGACAACATTTGAGTTTCAGAAACTTGGATATCCTGAAACCTCACAGAATCCCTTCTTACTCCCCCCTGACCCTTTCCTTAAAACCGTGCGGTTCCAGACATCTCGGCCGTATCTATCTGGACCAATGAAGATCAAGTGTACTTTTCGGGCGGTAACAATTTTACAACGTTCCCCCTCACTTCCCGATAAACACAAAAATTCCATTGGTTTTGGCTGTATCTGTGTTCCAAATAAAACCTACTGATTGTTTGACAAGATAACCGTCTTCTCCCTTCTTTTTTCCTTCAACCCCTTTCCGTCAAATCAACTGGGTCATCCTTGGAGAAGGAATTTCGTTTTTCGGATTCATCTAATGCCCAAACACAGACAACTTTTGCGTCTTGCCTCCTGACAGAAAGAGAGAGACAAGACAGTTTTCGTTTCGGGAAGAGAAGAAGTAGGAAAATGAGATGAAAATGAAGGGGAGAAAAGACAAAAAGTCCTTCACCTACTGACACCGAATTGTTGTGTCATTCTTTTATTCGAAATATATGAAGAAAGCGAGATATTTTCGAGGAGACGCAGATGATTTCGAAGGGCAATTTTTGACTTGGATGAGTCAGACCAGGCACTGTCTGGATAATAATCCAGTTAGGATTAGAAAACTGGGAGATTTCGTAAAATTTCGACAGATGATTCGTCATGTTTCATGGCTCGTGATAGTTTGTCTTTTTAAAGTTTACAATTAAAATCTCTGTAAGAGAAAGAATGTCAAAAATTACAGAAAAGAACTCAGCACTATTATTGATCATTTTCAGATAAACTGTAAGACCATGTCATCATTTCACGCGGTGTCCCGTTTTTCTATCAATTTCTTTTCGGCTCATGCATGGCTCAAAGAAAAAAGTGTCAATTAGAAATATCGATATCACGACATGTTTAATCAACTCACAAAAATAACAAACTATTTTGAGTGCGTCGAAAGTAAGAGAGAAGCTATATCTAACGGAAATGGACTAAATTTTTACAGAATCTGATGGAAACTGTTGAAAAATAACAAAGTCTCAAAAAAATTAGTCAAAGTGACAAAATAAAAAAATCGGAAAATAGCAAGACCTCAGGGCAACCATGGTACCACTGGTTCTAGTTTTAAATTTATTCAAATGTAGTCTCATTCAGACCTCCGAAAAAATGTTTGCTCTGAATTCTAAATTTCAAAATCCGAAAGCCCGTTCAGTTTGAAAACATTCAATTTTTGATCCCCACCGATTCTTCTTCCCTCTCTTTGAAGCTAACAACATAAAACAAGGGAGGTCTGCGGAGGGATGAATAATTATAATTCAATCAACTGACCCGAAGGCAGTTTTTTATCCATTCCTTCTTTCTTAAGTGTTGCCAAGAGTAGTAGGACCACCCTTATCATATTAGCTTCTTCTCTCCCTCGAGATGCTTCTCTTATCCAGCAGAATTCAAAAGTTGTATGACCTGCTTCAAGGAGTAGGAGGCTAAAGCTAAATGAGCCAAATCCTTCTCCCTCCGCTTGGATCGTATCGCTCGTTTTATGACACCTCGAATGTGTCTTCTTCTTCTATGGAGAAACCGGAACAATTTCATGGTTGTTTTCTTTTCTCGGGGTGTGTGAGACACTTTCGATTGACCATCCTCTTTTTTGGCGGTCCCCTTTTTCCCCTCTTTTCACACTTTCTCATCACATGCCAAATAGCTAAAGCCATGAAATATGAAATGAAAAAAGTTGTTTTATGGCTTATCTCGGGATTCCTTTATGACGGTTTTAGCAAAAAGGGAGAATTGTTTGGATTGAGGAATTGAGGAGGGGGAAGATTGGTTGTATAGTTATGGAAGAGGGAGGGATGGCAAAGTGGCTTGGGAGAGAGGAATTGGATGGATCGTTCCGGTAAATCGGAATAAGGCTATTTGGGGAAAACTTGGCATTTCGTGAATTCGTGGCAAGTGGTTCGCTAGCTGAACGATACTATAGAGTTTAGGTTACTGTAGTTTGTGAACATTCGGCCTAGATGTGTCTGTATGCCTATACATTGGAATGTCGAAAAAATGTCTGATAAGATATCCGAAATACCCAAAGAGAAGGCTAGTAGATTCGGTAGCTCGCTCTCACAGGAGATGGGGGTCTGATTCTTAGTCTAGGTGTCCCGATGTCCAGCTTTAAACGTCCTGAACCATATTGGTTTCAAGTAATAAGTATTACTTGCATATCAGCACGTCTGCCTATCAGATCGTGAGATGAATTTTGATCTGTCAATCTCTGAAAACTTTTCAAACTTTTTTCTAGTCAACCAACTTCAGATTTTAAGTATCGGTCCCCTCAACCCCTCAACTACCAAACTGTTAACCCTATTCTAATCTCAAAAACCAAACTATCCTCATTATCACCCACTCAAACAGTTTATCACCATCCTTCACAAAAATTGCAAACCCAAACTTGATCTAGTTTCATTTCACCCATCCATTTTTCATAGTCCGAATGAATGACCCCATCAACCTTGCGCAACACAGACCATGCACTCTTTTCCTTCCTTCTCGTTTTCACTCCCCCCATCAGGAATTTCTTATCCCTTCTCGCTCTCTCCCTGTATCCTTTCGATTTGGTACTAGTGACACGGATCGGTCACCACACCACCATATCTCTTTACCCGATCCTTTTGAGAGGGGTTGGCCTAAATTGGAAGGGACATGATGTCCTCCTTTTTTCGCTTTCCTTATTCGCCTTCACTCGTTTTTCTTCACTTCTTCAGATATCTTTTCACTTCTTGTGGATTTTCGTCTTTTCGTTTGCTATCAGTTGTTGCCTGTTGGCCCTGCCCCCCTGGTACTGACACGCTCCGTATCTTTTGGGATTCGAAGATGACCTCCTATCATTGCGGCCCCCTTTCTTCATTTATTTTCATTTTCATTCGCGATCTCTTTTTGATTATTTTAGAATTGGGTAGTGATGACTGACCTTTTTCCATTATGATATGGGTCCTGGACTTGTAATTTATTAGACTTCTATCTCTCAAGTTATCTTATGTGTTGGCGGTCCTATGGCGAGTCTTCGATCTTGTTGAAAACTGAACATTTCAAAATTTTATGCCCAGACATCTCAGAGTTTCAGACCTAGGCTTAGTCTTATCACTGTTTCCAGCTATCTTATAAATATTATTTGATAGTTCTAACCTAATCCTGTAAATACCTGCCTCGATTTCTCATTTCCCTAAGATTCCTTTTTAGAAACCTAAAAACTATTTTTTCCGAATCATCGACCTCAAAACCTAATTATCTTTTTACATTTAATTTTGAATTACCTCACAATATTTTATTACCTTAAAAACGGTAAAAACAGACATTTCTATTTCATGTTTCCATAAACGTGGACATTCTGGCAAACAGACACACAAACATTTAGACTTACAAAAAATCTCATTAGCCATCAAACAATTTAAAAAAATATATAAGTAATATTTTAATTTTTGCATTTTAGCAACATTTCCTTATACCTCTACGTCTACGTTCCCTATAGCCTAACCTATCCTCCCACTCCACCTCAAACCCGTCCAGGATCTCTCCTTGACCACTACTATCCCGACTAGCTAACTACTTGCCACTTCTTTCTTTCTAAAATACCAGCGAAAGTTATTATTATTCTACACTCCCCCTCCTCTTCCATAGAAATCCGTTAACTTTCGCGCCTCGTCTCGCTTATTACACAAATGTAATATGTTCCCTTTCTCATGTTGTCTTCCCTCGTTTATACAACAATATGTCTCGAAAAGGAAGGCGAAGACGATAAATTACAATAACCTAGATATTTTGTCAAAGATTCCAGAGAAAAGATAACCTACTCTCGACTGTGTGTTAGGATTCCACGGGCGAGTAACTGTCCAAGGTCGGATACTTTTGGAGATGCATATCTTTCTGTTATCCCGACGTACATTCCGGCCATCCCGATGACCGGGAATCTTCTTTTCGCGCCATTATTATTATTAGTAGTTGTGTTGTTCGTATTGTTCATTTCGACGCTTTTGATTTCGAAAAGATTTTTGAAATTCCTGGAATTTAGTAGTTTTGAGTGGGAGATTTTCAACAATATGATGTTTGTCCTTGTGAGCAAAATTATCAGGTTTACAGTAATCATATATTCCTTTTGAGTAAACACTAGAAAAATTTAAGCTCCACAATCGAATCATAGTATTTGTCTTTAAAAATGTATTGGGATTTTGTAATAGTTTTTTTTGAAGCTTGAAAAATGGTATTTGAAAAAATGTTTATGTTCTTCAAGTTAAGATAATCTGGCTCTCAGTTTTTGTAGTTCAGTTTTTTTCGTCAAAGTTACAGTTTCATAGCCTTATCTGCTTGCTCAAAGATTTTACGTTTAATGAATATTCGCCTATTCAGAGAGGGCTCAAAGTGGTCAACTACAAAAATAGAAATCTATACTACAAAATTTTAAAACTTTAAAATTTAACCTAGATTGACAGAAACCGTGACGGCTAAACTAAATTTTGATCACCGATTAACTTGATCGTGTTCAAATCAGAGAAAGAAGATTTCAGCTATAGAAGAATAGATCTAGGCTAAATGTGCAATTTTACATGATGAAGATCTCAAAGTATTACTTTTTCCTCTTCATAATGATAAATTCATATTCGATTCAAATCTCCCTATTCGAAAGAACAAAGATTCAAAAGATTTTCCTTCTAAACCTATGTTAGCCCTCATACAGCTATCATTATCCTCTTCAATTCTCGCAATCCCTTTATCTCTCCCCTAAAAACTAGCAGTGTCCAATCACCTCCCCCCTCACAACAAATCCACCAATTAACTATACATCTCATCATTTCGGCTTCTTCATCATCATCATCCGTTTTTCCAATCCCACCCATCATCATCATCCTCCTCTCGCCGCCACTATCCCCAAGATTCCCGAAGACGTGCCCAGCCCAGTAGAACGATGAAAAACTTGCTAGATGTGAATCATCTCCGTAGTGGTGTGGTGTGCTTATAAAGTTCACAACAAAAGCCACATTCCGATAGATGGAAGAGAAGAGAGAAGGATACTCCCCCCACCTTCTCACTTTCACACTTTATTTACTCGGCCTACTTTCACTGGGCGAGATGACCTCATGTCTCCTCGCTTTTTGAAAAGAAACATTCACGCTTCTTAGTAGTAGTTTTCCGGGAGACTGTGTTCTATGTGTCCTACTTGGACACGCTCACTAAATTGCTTACATTTTACTTGTTCCTCTTCTCTCTAATCACTATCAATATTATCAATATATCGTTTCAGGCACGAACCTACGGCAATGCGCCTGTGCGTATTGCTCCTAGCTGCCCTAGTGGTGGCCACAGGTAATTATTTTTTGCAATTTTGTCATTTACAGTAATTTTATACTTAAGAAGCCGTCGATCCGTGCAAGCGACAACCATTCCGCGGACGGTGCCCATCACAAAACGGGGAGACACCGAAGAGATCACAATTTGTGCTGAGATACTATTTGAGGAACGGAGAATGTGTCAGTTATCCATATGGACACTGCGCCACTGACCCATCTGAACCAAACCTTTACCGGTATAAGGAAGAGTGTGAGGATGCTTGCATCAGTAACGCCCCAGCTAATTTGGGCGTGCCAAAGAGCACAACCGAGGATTATCAAAAGGTAAGTCATCTCTCACTATCTCACAAGCATGATCTTGCATGAATATTCTCACTGGTTTTACTGTTTTACTCACTAATCACCTGTTTAGGAAATCTTGGCGAAAGAAGTCAAGAGAGTCGAGTTTTATGCCACCAGCACGTTGAACTATGGTCCACCTGGTACTAAGCAGACCCCACCGAATGTCTACACCCTCCCAGTTACCACAACCACTTCAGAGACCACTACTAGCACTTACACCTACCCAACAACTACTACTAGAACCACCGAGGCCCCTACCACTACTACAGAAGATCCTCAACCATTTGAGTTCCATGAGGAAGGGAATCAGGCAAGCGGGCCAGCGGAGCAAGTTGATGAGCAACCATTTAACTTCAATGAGCACGATTTGGGCACCAACCAACAACCAATAACCACTTCTACCACAGCTCAATCAGAGACCACAACTACCACTGTACAGGTAACCACCACTACTGAGGCCGCTACCACGACTACCGAGGAGCCAACAACGACCACTGAGAAAGCAACCACCACCACGACCGAGCCTACCACCACCACCACTGAAGAAGTCACGACAACTACAGAGGAGCCAACGACGACTACAGAAGAGGTCACCACCACCCGCATGTCATCAACCACCTCCACCACCACTCAAGCTCCAACAACAACTTCCACTACAACTCAACGTCGTCAGACCACCACTGAATCTACCACCACTACAACTACCGAGGAGTCTGTGCCAACGACCCGCGCGCCACGTACCGAATGTGAGCGTCGTCGTGCTTCGGCATCCACTTCTTCAATTCGTGGAGGTTTCGTCCCAGTGTGCACATCATCTGGAGACTTCGAGCGTGTTCAATGCGAGACCAACGGGCGTCAATGCTTCTGCGTTAACACTCAAGGAATTGAGGTGCCAAACAGCAGAACCAGAGATGGAACCAGACCGGATTGTTATAGTGAGTCTCCTGATCCAACATCGTGTAGTTATAATTTTTGATTTCCAGGCATCCAATCTTCCCGTCAAGTCAACACCAAGGAATGCGTTGGAGCCAGCATCGCAGGCCCGTGCCACGGATCTTTCCAACGTTTCTTCTACAACGAGGACTCCCAAAAATGCGAACAATTCACTTACTCTGGATGCGGAGGAAACGGCAATAACTACGAGTCTCGTGAGGCTTGTGAGGATCGTTGTGCTCCACCACCAGTTGGATTACCAAAGTGCGAGATTGGAGAGCCACTGAAGACCAAAATCGGAGTTCCAGTCAACTGTGCTAAGACTGATTGTCCATCTGGATATAGATGCAGTGTTGTTCAACACTCTAGTGTTTGTTGCCCAGAGAATAACAAAGCTGGTGAGTTAATTCTTTGTCTGTGAGAGTTTTCAATATCTATTTCATTACAGTTGGTCTTCAAACCAGCGGCCGTGCCCACCGTTGCACCCTTCCAAAAGAACGCGGACCATGCGACAAGTACGAACTCCGCTTCTACTTCAACCCTGACCTCAACGAGTGCAAGTACTTCTTCTGGGGAGGATGCGAAGGAAATCATAACAATTTCGAGCGTGTCGAGGATTGCGAGAACTCTTGTGGAGTCCAGAAGTCCGGAGTCACCAACCGCCCAAATACCGAGATTCGTACCACTCAAGGAATCAGAATCACTCCAAACGCAGGAAAGTTGAGCTGGGAGGAGACGAGTGAGGAGGAGGACGTACCAACAACCACTCCATTGGCTCCAGCTCCAACCACCGCTAGACAGTCTCCAAGAGCTCCAGCTCCAGTTCACACCACTCAACGCGCTACAGCTCCACCACCAACTACTACTACCACAAGAGCTTCCAGAGTGCAAGCCACTCGTGCTCCAGCTCCAATTGTTGCTGACGAGGACTCAGATGAGGTTGAGGAGGAGGTCACCGAGGAGCCAGAAGAGTCGGATGACAAGGAGACACCAATCCACGTGCAGCCACCAGTGTCCCAACAAAATACCGTATTGCTCGGAGGTATCGATGACATGACGACTGACTCGGGTTCGCTTTTCTAACGCTTTTAATGAGTTTGTGTTTTTAAGTTGCAAAAAGCTTCAAGGTTCTCAGTTTTTGTGAAGTCTCTCTTCTGATCTATCAAAACTTTTTCTAACTTTTTCATAACCTCACTCTTTTTTTTCAATCCACCATAACCTAACCTTTCTTTCCAGTCAACCGCTGCCTTCACCCACAAGACGCCGGTAACTGCCGCGGACAATTCGTCCGTTGGTTCTTCGACGACAAGACCAAGTCTTGCGACGTCTTCACGTATACCGGATGCCAAGGAAACGGAAACAACTTCGCCAGCAAGGAAGAGTGTATGGCAATCTGTCATAAGCCAGGTAATCGTCTGAAAGAGAATTTCGTACAAACAGATTGAAATTTTGTAGAACCAACTCCATCTGCCACACCAGACTTCTCTCAAGTCTGCGTCAACGACGTTGATGCTGGAGAATGTAACGGAGTCTTCGAGAGATTCGCTTTTGACGCCGAGACCCAAGACTGCCGTGTGTTCACTTATGGAGGATGCGGTGGAAATGGAAACAACTTTGCCACGATGCAAGAATGCCGTTCCAGATGCGTCACTGCCACCAAGAAGCCACCAGTTTCCACATGCGAAGCTGATATTGATGTTGGAGAGTGTGCCGGAGTATTCTCCAGATTCGCTTTCGACAAATCCATCAATGCCTGCAGATCATTCACCTATGGTGGATGCGGAGGCAATGCTAACAACTTCGCCACCCTCCAAGAATGTACCAACAAATGCGTCAACCGTCCAGTCTGTCCTGAAGCCCCCGCTTGCGACACCAACAGATGCCAACTCGTCAATGATCGATCTGGATGTCCATTCTGCTCATGCCCACCAGTCAAGCAAGCCTCCCCACCTGGAACCATCACTCCACCAGGGCCAAGAGACAACCTTCCAAATTGTCCAGCTTTCGATAGATCCGCTTGTCACGAGCCATGCATGGTCTTCCACAACCGTCAAGGATGTGAGGAATGCGTGTGCCCACATACTGCTCCAACTCCACCACATGTCCCAACGAGACCACTGACCACTCCAGGAGTCCCTCAACCACCAAGCCCATCGAGACGATTCGAGGCTGGACCACCATCACCAAGAACCACTGAAGCAGCTCCACCAGCTCCAGCTACCCAACCAGCCAGACAATGTAAGTAACATACCCAAACAATCTAACGTTTCCTATCGGTCAAAAATTTCAGTCGCTGTCAACACCCTCCAACACCAACAAGTCAAGCCAGACCAGATCAACTCTCTTCCACACTCCATCGCCACTCAAGTTCAGGAGAAATGTCTCCAACCAGTTGAGCCAGGACCGTGCAAGAACTTCGATGACCGTTGGTACTTCAACATGGATGATGGAACCTGCCACCCATTCAAGTATGGAGGATGCGCTGGAAACCGCAACCACTTCTTCACCCAGAAGGAATGCGAAGTTCATTGCGCCAGATTCTTAAGTGAGTTTTTATTTATTTATTTTGCATTTTTGAATGGAGTAGATAATGGAATGTAAGATAGCTTTGCACCCCTCATGTCATGCACGCTTTGAAATCACTTCAGGCGGTTCGGCGACCTCGTCTACTGCACTTCCCCTGCATGTTAACTTCTCACCCACGTCTTCTTCTGAAGCATCATCTGAAGCTCCCGAGGCTCCTGAAACCCCAACTCCAACCACTGAGACGCTCGAAGCTTTCCCTGCTCCAAAACTTCATCATCGTCAATTCGCCTCCCCCATTTTCAAACCAGTTGTCCCTCAAAATTATGGAAGTGACAAGATCGACTCTTACTCGCCACCAACTCCGAACAGTAATCTTGTTGGGTTAAGTCCTCCAGTCCACCCAACTTATTTCACCTATAATGGGCAGGACCAAGGACAACGTAGAGCGTTTTCTGCTGGAAACCAGAATACCGAGAACAGAATCGAAGTTGGTCAGCAGCTTGAGGCTTTTGGAGGTCAAGCGTTTGCCAGAGGAAGATTTGACGGAAGACAAAGGTTTGAGGTTCCAACTGGAGGAATTCATCAAGCTCCAGAGCCAGTTACATCGTCAGTGCCACCAGTGCCACCAGTCCAACAAAGAGGAAGATTCGATGGACGCGAGAGATTGGCTACCCCAGAGAACAACTCTCATCGTCATCTTGGAGATGTCACCACCTCGAGAGCACCTGAACACGCTCCAGAAGACATCAGTGCTCCTGATCTTCCACAATCCAGATTCCACCAGAAAACTCGTACTGTTGCTGTACCAATAGAGGAGAGACAGTTTGGAAGAGAACCAGAGGTTACTGAATCTGCTAGACGACCAGAACCAGCAAGAGCAGCTGGAGTACCTTTGAGACCTCAAGAATCGTTTGAAAGACCACAACCTCTGCCAACGATTCGACCAGAAATCCCACAGGAATCCCGACCCACTCAAAAACCCTTCTTACCTCAAGACCATACCAACTCAATTCGTGTGACTTCTCAACAAGCCCGCGCTCCAGAATCTACTATCATTGGACGTCCAGTATCTACATTCCAACAACACTCTGTCACTTCTGAATCAAGATTCCCTCATCGTTTTGTCACAACTACTCAGGCTCCAAGGCCAGAAACAAAACAGACTCCATGGTTCCAATCAACCTCAGCACCATGGTGGCTTAGAAGTCCGGCTCCTGCAGTTGTTCCAGTAGTTCACAAGAAACGCCCAGAACTTAAAATTGAAAAACTAGAAAAAGAAGAAAGTTCTGGTCCAGCGAGATTCAACTTCGACCCATCCCGTTACACTTTCTACAACGGTGACTACTTTGGACCAACTATCCCAGGAATCCGTATCAATCAAACCCAAGGACTTTTTGTCCAAGGTGGACGAGGTGGCGAGTCAGATGATAAGGAGGCGCAGGAGGCATTCGAGCAATTCAAGCAATTGTCGAAAGGGTTCCAGGAGGAGGCTAACAAGTTTTTGGAGCAGGAAAAGAAGGCGGGTCGTACTCCGCAACAGGGATCATTTATAATTGGTTCAGTGAAAGTTGGAGATGAGAATCCAAAGAAAGGTAAGGAGCACCACTGCACTAACCACAATAATCCGCAATAATTAGTTACTTCTCTACATAAATGCATGATTGCATGAGCATCCACCCTCTTTCAATCAGTTTCCTTTGTTCTAGGCATTCACGACGATGAGGATGACGAGGAGTCCATCGAGGAGCCAGAGCGTCCACAACGACCACGCATTCATGGTGTTCCAATCCAGCCAACTGTCCCACTTGTAGTCCCCACCTACTCCTCCCCTCTCCCAGCGGTGCGCGCGCCAAATGGTAAGATTGAAGGACTCGAGACAATCGGTGCCCACCAGGAACCACACCCACCCGCACCCGCAACAATGATCGTGCCACGATTGCCAAGCGCACGAATTCAAGGATTCCAAGTCACCAGACCTAGTAGCACCACCACCACGACCACCAAGGCTCCAACCACCACCACGGAGACTTCGGAGGAAGTTCAAGAGGTAGAGCATCGTGAGCCAGTGCATCGTCAGCCAGAAGATGTTCAACCACTCCCAGTCATCAAGGAGGTTCAAGAGGAGCAAAATGCTGGAAAGAATGTGCAATTGGTAGATCTCGAGAAGGTGAATACTGTGAATACCCAACCTGTACCCAAGGCTCAAAGCCCAACAGAAGATTTCGATAGAGATATGATGTTGGGTAGTGGAGAAGGGTCGGGCACATCATCTGAATTTGAGATGACTTCAGAAGAGGTAGAGGAAGAAGTTAAGGAGAGACACGAGGAGGTCGCTACCACTACTGAAGAGTCTACTACCGTTGAGGTCACCACTCCAGAAGTCGTCAGCACTACCACGACTCTTCCATCTTCAACTCAAGCCACTTCTACTGAATCTCGACTCAGAGTTACATCTGAAGAGGTGACTTCAGAGGCGACTTCCACAGAAGTTGTCTCCGAGATCGCTACCACCACAACTCCACTCAAAAAGATCCAGATTCGTCCAAGAGTCTCTAGCACTACAACCACAACCACCGCATCCCCATCCACCCAGACCCCATCATCAGTTCCCTCCTCCACCACCTCGCAGGTCCACCACCATTCCCACCCAACGCACGGACCCGAGACAATCACCTCCTCCGAATCTGGAGAAGTCGTGTCCGACTTCGCCTTCAACTCGGACGAGGAGCACGATGAGAACACGGAAATTGTTGAGACTTCTTCTGCAGACTCTTCTGCCAGAGCCGCCGGATCGAAGACTTTGGACGCTGTTAAGGCTTTGGAGACAAAGAAACACGACAAGGAACAAGAGAATGGAATTAGCAGACAAATGGAGAACATTAATATTGATCTACCAGGTAAGCATCATTGAGAGTTTTAATATTACTTCTATCTTTCGTTCAGAATCCGTTGTGACTCTCGCCCCAACTCCAGTGACCACCACTACCCTTCCACCAACCACGACTACTTTCGGAACTACTCCACAGCCGCACTTCGAGCCAAAGTTCGACGGAAGAGTAGTCTGTGCCATGCCACCAGACGCCGGAGTTTGCACCAACTTGACACCACGTTGGTTCTTCAACAGCCAGACCGGACAGTGCGAGCAATTCTCATATGGATCGTGCGGAGGAAACGAAAACAACTTCTACGACAGAAATACCTGCGAGCGCAAGTGTATGCCACGTAAGTTGTCTTCTACGCCTCTAATCTACTAAGGTCCCTCAATTTTTCTATTTCCAGACCACGTCATCCTCGCCCAAGTGCCAGACCGTTGCTCATACGACAAAGACTCTGGCAGTGGCAAGGGATACAACGTCAAATGGTACTTCAACATGAAGAACCTCCGTTGCGAGCAATTCGTCTTCGAGGGACTCGGCGGAAACACAAATCAATTCGAGACCTTGTCCGAGTGTGAGAGAATATGTACCCCATCGGGACCAAAGACGCCAACTCTTCCACCACAACCAGTGCAGGAGCTTCCAGAGGAGATTATCACTCCATCCCTTCCGGCTGCCCCAGCTGTCCCAGCTCTCCCAGTTGTTCCAAGACTCCCAATCGGTGCTCCTGGATCTAATGGACCAAGACCAGTTGCTCCACCAGTCCCAACTCCAACAACTTTCATCACAACCACCACTTCTACTTTCGAGGATTCCGAAGAGGAGGTTTATGATGATGAGCCAGAGGAGCCAATCATTGTCCCAGAGATTAGCAGTGTGATGCCATCGGATCTTGCTAGCCACAACATCAATGAGAACATCGAGTTGAGACTTCCAGAAGTCGCTCAGACAGTTCAACCAACATTTGCTCCAGCTCCAACCTCTCCAACAACTCAAGCCCCTACAACTACTCAGCGACCAACTACTGTAGTTCAAACTACTGTTGCCCAGACTGTTGCTCCACAAGCTCCAGTTGTTGTTCCACAGGCTCCACAAGCTCCAGCTCCACAAGCTCCTGCTCCAGTTGCTCCAGTTGCTCCAGTATCCCGCCCAATGGTTCCTGTTCAACTCCCAGAGACTCCAGAAACCCCATCTGAGCCAGCCGCACCACAACCACCAACTGCTCAAACTTCTGCTCCAACCGCCCCAACAACATCTACCCCACTCCCACCATCTCTCGAGCCACGCCCACCAGCAGCTCATGGAGTAAAGAATGTTGAGAAGGCTACCTCTACCTACAAGGCTGAGCCAGTACTTGGTCGTGAGCACATTCCAACTGCCAACGACGGTCAACCACTTGTTGCACCATCTCCAAAGGAGACTGTCAACTACCAGACTGGAGAGGTCAAATCGAAGGCTGCTGGAATCAAGAGCTTCGATGAGTCTCAAGGAGGAAAACTTTCCGTAGACATCTTCAACAAGGCAGGTCCAACAAAATCAATCAACGGAATGCCAGCTTGTGCTAATGGAAGAACCGAAGTCCGCTATTCCGATGGCCGCCCAGTCATGTGCCTCCCAGGAAAGAATCAATGTCCAGATGGATCATCTTGCTACTTCAACGGAATCGACTTCTTTTGTTGCCCAGAGGAGGAGGATCCATATGATAAGCACGCGTTCGGTGGATATGGAGGAGATGAGACAAAGAATGGATACAAAGTTTTCGGAGCCTTGAACATCAGAAGACTTATGGATGAAGTGCCTCTCCGCCAGAAGCGTCAAGCTCAAGTCAACTTCAACATCGACTCAGTTGTCGCTCCACTTCGATTTGATGCTGAGAAGCCACGTCAAGTGTCTCGTGCTTTGAGAATGAAGAGCTCCCCAGCGGTTCCACGTCATGGAGCTAACCCACTTTGCATTCAACCAGTTGTCAAGGGATCCTGCCAAGAGGCTCATCTTAGATATTACTATGATAGAGTGACTGACTCATGCAGACTTTTCGAGTACTCTGGATGCGACGGAAATGCTAATAACTTTGGATCTCTTGAGGATTGCCAGAGACTTTGTGTTCTTAACATTCAAAGTGAGTTTGCAGAAATCTTTCCTGACAATGTACATAAAAATAAATATTTCAGGCATCAAGAACGGTCAACACGCCACCACCACCGCCGCGCCAATGATCACACCAGAAGAGGATGAGAAGCTGGCTCCAGGACAGTGCCCAGGAGGTCGTGCTCCACTCGGAGGATCTTCTCCGGTGCTCTGCGGAAACTCAACAGAATCCATCGGGTGCCCAACCAGCTACTATTGCCGTAGAGGACCACCAGATGTCTGCTGTCCAGGAACTGATCCAAAATTGAGTGAGTTTCATGACTCATTTCAATTTTTTAAGCCCTAATTTCTTATTTTTCAGTGCAACCAGAAGAAATCGTCAAGGATGTTGGCCGCGGAGTCGTCAAGAACGAATCCCATATGCCACGTGGATTCAACCGCCAGATCTTCCTCTCAACACCAAAATACATGTGCCCAGACGCCGCTGACCCACTGATGTTGGAGAATGGAGAGCCAATGCTTTGCGGATCCGGATTCGATGGAGTCAAGATGTGTCCAAAGGGATATTACTGCGCTATTGACAGTGCCAGAAACTCGAGATTGTGCTGCCCATTGTATGGAGATGCTCAACGAATTGCTCAAGAACAGGTGTTCGCTCCAAGAATGGCTTCTAACACAGAAACCACCACTGAAAGATTGGTGGAAGACGTTGAAGTTGGAACCGAGGAGGATGAGGAGGAAGAGGAGGAAGGAGAAGAGTTTGTGGCTCACTTGAAGAAACGGCCAGAGGATAAGCAAGTTAGTGTGATTGAAGATTTGGCTAAGCAATCGACTGATTTGAATGAGGAAGATACTGTATCAATTGATATGGGAGATGAGGAAAAGGAAGTGGAAGAGGAGATCACGACGACAACAGAGAAGATGATGGTTCAGGATAAAAGTGTCTGCCAGATTAAACCAGCTGAAGGTGAGTAACGAATAGAAACGCGCGGCAGTCGAAAATCAGACAAAAAATGCGGGAAAACTTACATAGCAAGAGTTTCAAGCATTCTATCTAGGCTATCTTTAAAAATATGAAAAATGTTCCAACTAAAGAAATATTCTATGAATATTAAGCTATATTTTGTCAGTTAACAACTTTTTAATATTTGCTTTGGGAACCGAGATATACCGCGGAGAACAATTCAGGGTTTACGGTAAATCGGCTCAAAAAAGGTCTATTATGCTGCATGCCACAACGAAACAGCAAACTGAAAGAATTAAAAGTTGAATTTTGACTAGTGGGTGCGGAAAAATGGTCATAGTTATTGATCGAGGTGGTAGTGCATGAGACATACAGATTTACACATCTGGGCATGAAGACATGGTCCTTACTTTTTGTTATATAGTAAAACTAATTTCCCTTTTATTCCAGGCCGTGCATGCACCGAATCCGAGACACCAACTCGCACCAACCTTCAATTCTTCTACTCGCCACGCGACAAACGCTGTAAACTCTTCTTCTTCCGTGGATGCGGAGGAAATTTGAATCGTTTCGAGAAGAAGTCCGATTGTGAAGCGTTATGTCTTTAATTCCTTCCTTTTTCCCTTCTTTTTTCTTAATTCTTCGTTTTCTCAAGATTTTCTCATTTCTCCACACCAAAATCTCAGTCTTTCTCTTTTCTTCACTGTCTTCTTCACTTTTTTTTCAGATTTTTTATTTTTTATCAAAACTTCCCAAACTGTTGCCAAAAAACCCACAAATCCTTCCCCCTTCAAACCGAAGCCTTAATTTTCTGTACGTCGTACTCCCCTTCTTATGCTCCTGGGCTCAGCCGACCTAATAATATGTGACGCCTTTTTTCCCAAAAAAAACTATGTTAATAATTTAATAATATTTGTGTTTTTTGTTTAGATTTAGAAAAAATGAATTAAATTATTTATTTCATGTTGTTATGGACATCTGGATACGCAGACAGAGTTTTCGCGAATCTAATGTTTTTCAGGAATCAAATTGCACACGTACACGTATTTTTTGGGTGCACAAGATCCTGAAGAATGTAGATGAATTATATGCCTATTCATCTGAATTTCCATGTAGGTCAAAGAATGTGTGATCAAAACACACGTAGTTCCTGGAATTATTACAGAATAATAGATTGAAATGAAATGAATAATAAGAATATAATTGACCCCTTTTTTCTTCATATTTATTTTCCCATTAATTCTATGAATTTCAATTTTCAATGGTCTGGAGGAGCCCCGTGGAATTTTAATTTTGAATTGGAATTTAGAAATAAATAGTGACTTCATTCTATTTTGTGTTTTTTGTCGGAAGCATTCAGCTGGCTTTGTTCTGTTTTTTGGAAAATTTAGTATTCTCTGCTTTATTGAAAAGTTACAGATTTCTGAAAATAGTCTGAGATTTGTCTGAATTAAAGTATACTGAACAATATAAAAATAACTTTAATTATAAACCAAGGCTGTCGTGCCCCCGGCCTGTATTAATAAAACCCTTACTAAGCCTCCGTTCAAAAACCAACCGAAATAAATCTTTATCACATGCTTAATATCATTCTTTGCACCTAAATCTTGTACATCTTTCTTTTATTTCCTATTAAAGTATCCCTCCTTAATGTTATACATGGATCTAGTGTGATCGGTCAAAAATCAAAATAGGCAGGAAATTTTATGAATCTGCACACCTCATCTTCTAACCCCACTAGGTATGAGGGCGGCAAATCCTTCCTAAATGTTATACATGGTTCTAGTGTGATCGGTCAAAAATCATAATAGGCGGAAAATTGTGTTTATAATGAAAGTAACCAGTTCACTATACCAGGGATGAAATTCAACGAATGTTTGTTCTTTGAAATCTTCAAATAATTTTCACCTGCTTCTGACCCTGACATTTATATCAAGGAGAGAAATGAAATTGTGTTCTACTCGTTTTTAATAATCAATCAAATTCAATTTCAAAAAATGGCATGTGCATCGCATATGTTTTATTTTTGATTTTTTTCAATTGATCTTGAACTTACCTATTGCTTTCAAGATAATCGAATTTTTTGTTTGGAGGAGAGGTGTATTCTGAGAAAATGGAAAATTTGGAGATATTTTGGTTGAGATTATTAGGTTAATAGGTATGTAGATTTCTTAGAAGGTATAAAGACGTGATGTTTTTAGTTTAAGTGGTCTGTTGAGCCAAAATACTGTGACTGACTAGGGAAGGCCTCCAGATGAGGAGTTATAAGACGTGACCTATACCACTGGAAAGCTGATAAAACGCTGATTCCATATCTTTATTCAACTTCTGCTCTCGAGACCCGGTATTCGAGATAAACGAAGTCGATGTTTGGACCGCTGTCTAGTCACAACTCTTTCTGTGCTAGTGTACCAACCATACCTCCTTTAAATACTCCCATTTGATTCAACTCCTTTAGTATTTTAATTCAGTAAACATACTATATTTAGAATAAACTTTTTAGATACTGATTTTTGATTTGATAAAAATTTTCATGCGTCCAACTTTTTAGTTAAATCAAATCCCAACTTATGTCAAAAATCGCTTCTCCTTTTTTTGTTTTTTCGTCATTTCCTGGTTTGTGCTATTTTCTGGAACCACCCATTCATGAAATAAAAACCTCTTGTTTTTATCTTTTCCCTAAACCGTTATTTTTCAAAAAATTCATTCAAATAGAATAAGGAATTAGAAAAGGTAGGAGGGGAAAGGAGGTATCAGAGATTAGTTTTATCAAGATTATTTAAGAAGCGAGTTGTTTGCTCATTAGGTGAAGAACATATATTATGTGCTCTTTCTCTGACATTTTTTAGACATTACTGGTCACTAACAAAAAATAAGATCACCTGGTACAAAAACGTATAGAAGGTGGGTGGGAACAAACAAAAAACAGAAATTCAGGGAGAAGGCGTATTTAAGGTTTGTTAAATGTTATCTTTCGGATTTCATTCATGTCTGTCTGTGTTTCCTAAGGTCAGATTTTTATTGACTCAATATTTCTGTACTTTTGTTGGCGATGATGTCCTTGATATCTTGCTTACCGTCCATTGAAGTCTTATTTCCAAAAACAGTGTGTCTAGACGACTTGACTTCAACAAAGCTTTGAACGTTAGTCGTGTTTTATTCACCCCTCTAAACTTCCTTGAATGCATCTTTAATTTGTATTGTATAAGTAAAAGTTCTAGATCTATGCTTACATGTTTTCAATATCAAAAAGTTCAAAAAATGAAGTATACACACCTCCTGTTCTAGAAAAAGGTACACTATATAAGGAGAATGTCCTTGGTGTGAACACTTTGACAGGGTGAGAAGCATGTACCGCCCGTATTTTCTTTGAATTTTTTCTTCACTTCCAGCTTCCTTGACAACATCCAAACCACAAGATAGTTGGTTTATGAGATCAGATTCTCACGTTCGTTGGTCCCAATTACTTTCTGTGAGCTTATCACAAGATTTTTTCAAAAGAGTCTACTAGCATGACATGGAAAACAAGCTCAGGTTCTCACGTTGTCACTAGGAATGAAATAAGGAAGTTTGGTGTCGATTTTTTTCTTGAGGAGTATTTAGGGCGATGTATAAGTCTTGTGTAGTTTTCAAGTTGTTGAGAATCTTTCTTTTACTGGATCAGTTTTTATATCAGGTTGTTTTTAAAGTTCCAGTGAACTATTTTTTGGTTTTATACATATGTACAGTACCGCTCAAACGGTTATCAACTTTGGTTGTTTTCAGTGAATAATGACCAACTTTGTCAGTGTATTTTGGTGTCATCTGTTTGTCCGACAAATTTTATACTTTTGTACTGGGCCATTTTTTGTAGAGACATTACCTTGAAAGTTACAGATAATCAAAACCACTTCTCCCCAAAACTGACTAGTTTGCAAAATTTTGGAGCTTTTCATTTTCACAACCTGTAACTTTTATGGTAGTAACCCTAGAAAAAACGGTCAACTACCAAAATCATCTGCTATTCTTCTTCTATCCAACCCATACAAAATAAAATTTTTAGAACACTAAGATGACACCGAAATACACTGTCCAACTTGGTCATATTCCATTGAAAACAGCCAAAATAGATAACCTTTTGAGAGGTACTGTATGTACCAACAGTGTCGTACTACTAAAGAGTCTGGATATCTGAAAATGGAATTATATTATTTCACCTAGACAACTCAACTCAAACTATAGACTTTCCAAATTTTCGAGCGTGAGAGCGTTTTCTTTCACAACTTTATAAACTTGTTGCCCACCTCCTTCAAGGAGGACAGAAGTCATATTTTTTTATTTGAGATTCTGATACTTCAGAAAATTCTGAACAACTTTCATCATTGGTGCATGTGCTAAAAATCGCTCTAAATGCCCTAAATTCACGTTTTCCTGGCTCAAAAGGAGCTTTCGTGGAAGAGTTTTCCCACGCGAATTTTCGCCCCCGTGTAGTCCTCTCGGACAATATTATTTATTTTTATTTTTCGATTTTTCGTTTTCTTGCTTTTTTCAACAAAATTTTGAGTTTTTTTCGGTTTATATCGTAAAAAAAGAAGAAAAAACACGAAAATTTGTTGAAAAAAGCAAGAAAACGAAAAATCGAAAAATAAAAATAAATAATATTGTCCGAGAGGACTACACGGGGGCGAAAATTCGCGTGGGAAAACTCTTCCACGAAAGCTCCTTTTGAGTCGGGAAAGCGTGAATTTAGGGCATTTAGAGCGATTTTTAGCACATGCACCAATGATGAAAGTTGTTCAGAATTTTCTGAAGTATCAGAATCTCAAATAAAAAAATATGACTTCTGTCCTCCTTTCAGGAAACTTCTTACTGAAGTACATACTTCATAAGTTACACTCAAGTTTTTTCCCTTTTGAACTACAGATCAATTGAGTTCAAATAAGGTTTTCAATGAATCTCACTGATCTATCATCGACCAACTGTTCTCATCTCTGAACAATCTTGTGACTCCAATCCAAAACTATATAGTAATTTCCGTCTCTCTCCCTCGATATTCTTATTTCCGTTCTTACCCAACTTCCTCAATGTCTCAACTTCTTTCATTCATTCCAACATGTTACAGACTATGGAGCCTCTTCTTATCATCCTTCTTGTGATCTACATGACAATTTTCGTGGTTGGATTCACTGGAAATCTACTAATGGTGTTGGTCACTTTTCATAGCAAGAATCTACGATCAATTTGTAACATGTTGATTTGTGCCTGTTGTTTCTGTGATTTGCTGTTGTTCACTGATATAATTGCGTTTTTTATTGGAAGCTTCGTGGAAATTAGTCAACGTGAGTAATAAGGGTCGAAGTCTTTCCAAATTAGATTTCCAATTTCAGAAACCTGTTTCTACATAAACATCCCCGCCGACTTCGGAGCATTTGCTTCCAATGCTTGTGTCCTTGCCGTTGGAATAGACCGTCTGATTGCCGTGGTCAATCCTGGTCGGTACAAACAATTGGAGATGGAGAGATTCAAGTATTTCTCGCTTCTCATGGCATTTCCAGTCCTTTATGCACTCGCGCTGCTTGTCGTGGGATTTGGTGAGCGTGATCCGACAAAGTAAGTAATCATGAGAGAGGTTTTTGATGTTTTATGAGTCACTTTCAGAGTTCTCCCCTGCTTATTACCTAATTCCTTGGGACATGCTTACGACCTTTTTGCTCTTACCTCTTTTGGCATTAACCTCTTCGTACCGCCCATCTATATTTATGTATACTATCGGATAAAGAGAATGAGGATGAGTGAGTTAACTATTTTTCTTAAGTTTTTTTTACAATAAATAGTTTCCAGATAACTCTATGAAAGCCGTTTTCAAATCTCTATTCGTAACGGTATGCCTAGTTGTGTGCGGGTGGATGACTACTGACTTAATTGGAGCACTCACAGTAACCATTCCAATGGATAAAGCAGTGGCGAACATGATACAGTTATACTGTGGAACTTTTATTTTCACATCCTCAGCGTTTAATGCAGTGGTCTACTACAAGTTGAGGTATAACTTTTAACATCTCGGAAAATTCCTTTATGAAAAAATATTTCCAGCCGTGACTACCGAAGTGCAATGCGCACAATGTTGGGTATTTCCAATGAGACGCAGGCTATGAAGTCTACAACATATAAAGAGGCGACAGATGCACAGAAGTCTACGGTGAATCGGCCATCGACGAACACTAACGCTATCAATACGGATTTACATGTTTAATATTGTACCCTGAAAATTGGTTTCCTACCTCTGAGAAAACTGGTGTAATTGGATAGCTTTCTATATAAGTCTGTAATAAAGTTATTTATTTATTTAATTTATTAACGATTGTAAATAATAAAATGGGTCTATTGAAAGTAAACAATCAACTAAACATTCTACAGGACCAGGAAGTCGTTCATAGCGTCTACACAGTACAAAAAACCTATCCAACTTCTCATCTTCTGAAGCAGAAAGCTAGACACGAGATATGAGACGGATTATCTAAAGCAAGGAACTTCGAGAAACTTTGAGTTTCAGTTTGAGCACAAACAATGAAGAGAACTGGGTTCAGGGAAAACGCAATCGGTAAACCTCTTTTGACTATACAAACCAATATATTTAAACCCTCTCTAACAATACTTTGTTATGTTTTTGATCAAATTTCTTTTTAAGACTCATAATGTCCTAGTAAACAATTAAACAATTAAAGATTTTCAGGAAACAGTGGACTGAAGCAATATTTCTGGAAAAGTATCAGAAGATGGGATAATGGTAAACCCTTTCAAACATAACTACCTCGGAACCCGATTCTCTCTAAAACAACACCATGTTCCAGCTCATCTTGCCCTATCAATTCACCTAAACATCATCATGAATCCGCTCAACAACTCCAACTTTCGAGACATTCACACAAAAGAATGATACATTTGTCTGGAATTTCGTGTTGTATTCAGATTTGTCTTTGGTAGTTGTAGTTATGTGTATAAATATTTAAATTCTCCTACTTACTTGTTTACTCATTGAAAGAAGAAAAATTTTTATTCAATTTCATTCTCTTCGCGATCTTATAAATTTTTTGAAATTTTTGAAATCAACTCTTAAATGTCAGAAAAATATCTGTGTTTTATTCCGGATGTCCACCAGTCTCCAAATTCTCCAAATCAATCTTTGTTTACCCCTCTCACCTTGTAATAACTTCATATCAAAGGAGCGCCCCCTCCTCTTCCTGAAACAATAATATCATTTAAGTATCACTCGGAGGGGCGACCTTCTTCTTTTCGGCAGCAAGTTTTACGGGTGTGAACCACGGTCCCCCTCGACGATCCCCAAGTGGGTGCGGTGATTACTGTTTATTAAAAGGGGATACCGACGTTCGGAGTAGTATGTAAACCGACTTTTTTCTCGAGTGGTGGAGATGGGGGCGCAAACATTCGGAAGTTTTATGATGAATTAGTTTCGCAGAGCCGGCGGCGGGGTCCCGGTTTTGAAGTCATTTTTTGATTGATTAGAGAGTTCGCGGCTAGTTGCGATGATAGTCTTTTTGTCTTTTATGGGCTGTGAATTGACAAAGATTACTGTATAGGTCCGGACATGCTATCAAAATAGAAAAATGGGCCAAATTTGTTAGTGGAGAGAATAGTAAAGGTCCTGTAGAAGAAATGTGGGTTTGTCAACTAGCAGGAGATAAAAATGGTTGGGATAATGACTGTAGTGAACCATCATTTTTAACATTTCAAGTATTTTTGACAAAGGATGTTTAGCTCTAAATTCTTTTACTCTTATCTCAGCCAGTTTTTATCGCATCAACAAGATTTTTATACCATTAGAAAGCCCACATTTTTCTGGTTAGGCTAACAACAGTAAATGACTAGAAAGTTATTTTGTAAAGTAAATATACTAGTGATTTCTGTAAACGAACTATCAGTAAGTCATGTAACACACAGTAAACTACTTAACTTGTTCAGTTCAAGTATCAAACATAATTGGATATTGTATTCAAAATCCTGACAGCTTCAGCTACCAGAATATGAAGAATGTAGTATGTTACAATTACAACTTACAGTACCGTAAAACCTGTGATAGGGGCGCCCAGTTCGCAGTGGTATATCTCGGTTCTCAAAGAAAATATCAAAAAATTGTTAACTGACAAAATATAGCTTAACATTCATAGAATATTTCTTCAGTAGAATGCTGCAAACCCATGCCAGCGGGTACGCCTCTATTACAGGTTTCACGGTAATTGCAGAATCTCAACGACGTTAATTTTTCGAGCATACAAGAACAACAACTGGTTGGTCCGTCCGGTTAGTCTAGTCTACCTGACCTGTTTTCCCGCACCAATTAATTCGGTCCCTCCTCCTACCACCCATTTGCCACGACCCCCTCGCGCTATCATAACAAATGCCGTTACTGTTTATTCGCATCTCCAGTGGTCCCTTCCTATCACTTTTTCTTTCCCCCTTCTTGACCATATTTGTTCTCATCACTAGACGGACAGAAAGTCATGATGCCTTGTTGTCCAGAACTAGAGAAGTGTCATAAGCTGACAATCAAACATATCACCATAAAGTTTATTTTTGATTTCACTCCAACATGAAATCGGAGAGTGGAGAAAAACGAATAGTTTGCTCAAGTTTTCTGCTGCTCAAATGTTTGTAGGGGGCGGAGCGAGTGACCATTCTGGTCACCACACCTTTTTTGGGTTAGGAAGGGGAATCGCTGAGACACACACTTTTTTGGTGATAATAAAGGTGTGGTGGCGTTGGTTTTCAAGGCTCGTTGGTGATGTGAATGCTATTTTTTCAGGTTTTCGTTGGTGTTATGTCCCATATGGGTACAGTAGGGGTATAGTAACCCTCTCCTTTGATACCGTATGTTTTTTGTCATTAGCCCTTGTTACCGTAATCCGTCCATGAAGCCATTTTCGAAATCTTATGAAATGGTCAGCAAGCTTGACGAGTTGACCATTTCATAAGTTTTTCAAAAACGTCTTATGTAAACATTTCTTTGAATTCATAACCTTTTTGTTGCCGTAGAGTACTGTAGTCTCGCCTGACATTTGGGCCTCGAAGTAATAGACAACAGTAATTTATCCCAGGTACAGTATCCTTCTAATCAGCTACATAGACATTAAACTTTCATTTTGATGTTGCTTTCTCTCATTGCTCATTGCTCCTTCAGTTCTTTTTCTGATTTTATTGTGGAACTATCTCATTACAGTATTCATTAGTACACTACTATAGCATATCCCAGGTACAGTACCTTTTTATTTATCTACTGTCAGCATTTTGCTTTCAACACTTCCTTGTTTTCTCTTATTTTGGTGGAACCGCTTTCTCTTCATGTCTAAAATCTTTTCAACACTTATAGACCCAAATTTCAAAATCTCCTACCACTGCCACTTCTTCTCCACCTAGTTATAGTATTACATGTTTATTTTCCTTCCCCTGGAATACGGAATACTACATAGTAATAACAGTACACCGTTGTGCACACACAACACGTGTGACGTCTCATTCTTTGGAATCTGAGAATGAATACAATTTTGAGCCATAAAAATTTCGTTGGTTGCGTTCCCCCTTCTTTGTTTGTATGTTTATATTTTTACGTCACAAACTCACACACACACACAGAAGACACATATTCTAGCAAATTGTACTTTTCTAACCAGTAGGAAAAACTTTTTTGTAACGGGAGATTTTTGATTGGTTGTTGGAATAGAATTTGACTAGAATGTCTTTGAGTCCCAACTTTTGAGAGAGTTTTTTCCTTCAATCTTCATATTTCTCTCCTTTTCCAAATCTCCTTAATTTTCAGATACCTATGTACTCTAGTATAGTCCCGTCTAGTTCACATGGCTACTATCACCATCACCACCACCCACAACATGCTCAATACCAGGACTACCATCAGCAGAACAACTTTGGGCAGGCTTATGGTCCTCCCATAGCAACGGCGGCGCCGGTGATAAATGTGCATAACTATCATTTTCATACAGGTCCGGTTAATAATCAGGTACGTATTCTGGAATACATTTTTCAGAAAAAGTGAATTTTGAGCATTCCAGGTCATCGAGCAACACTACACCCATCATAACCACCACCAATTCGATGACAACATTCAAAATATGGATCACAACACCCAACAGCCTTTCAACTTCTCCCCTGATAACAATCATACAAGCTTCAACAGTCATGCAGAGCCCCTCGATAGCAGAGAACACTCTGGCTCCGGCTCTGAGTCCTCCACCCCGTTCATCTTTGAGCACAAGGTGTTCATTCCCTCCCCAGCAGCCTCTGTAAGCAGCTACTCATTCTCCAGTGACTTATCCGGAAAAGATGAGGAAGACCCGCGAATCCCTTTGAAAGACAGAGGACGTGTCTATCACCCACAGAGTACTGAGAAACCAAAGAAGGTGCCGAGTAAGCGAAGAGACAAGGAGACGTTGGACAGGCTTAGAGTGCACAAGTGTTTGTATCAAGGTGAGTTAAGCAACTTAACTAAGCAGCTCCTTATTCCTTATTCCTTATCCTTTTTACAGGCTGCGGCAAAATCTACACGAAAAGCTCGCATCTGACGGCTCATGAGCGTGTTCACAGTGGTAAGTACCCTTTTGATACCTACAGTAATTTGTCATGTCGGTCTCCTAAGAGTAATACGATACTTCCGGAGACAAACAGGGGGAAGGGCGCTTCCGATCCAATTAGATACACTGATCAATCTTAGAGAGATACAGTTGTTATAACGGGAGTATCAATATTTGACCTTTGTCAGGTACTTCAGGGGCAGCCGCCTTTTGGCGGGCTGGTGATTGTAAACTGTCAATTGGGGGGAGGATAGCGGGGAGATATTTGGTGGTACTTGATATCCGAATTAATCTGAAAATGTCCAAAAAATACAAATATTCGTATAATTTTAAGCTGATCATTTTCATAGTAGATTATTTATTTGTAAGTAACAACAAAAATTTCGAAACAAAATTTTTGACCGAGAAAATTTTTTGGTGGCCTAGGAACCCAAATCCTTGGCTTTCTTGTTTTTTATCCAAAATATTGGGGTTTTAACACTTTCAGAAGGCTCTGATCATCCAAAATATGAATTTGGAGTGTTGGCATAGAAATCCCATTGGTGGCCTAGAAACCCAAATTCTTGATTTTTCTCGGATTTTTCACAAAACTTTAGCGTCTTTCCACTTTCAGAAGGTCCTGACCACTTGGCGGCATAGTTTTTGAAATATGAGATATTAATGACAAAGAATAGGTATTAATTTTACAGTTACCCTTTTGACCCTCCCTAAAAAGATTACAGTAACCTTACCAACTTGTTTTCCAGGCGAGAAACCGTACCCCTGCGAGTGGCCTGGTTGCTCTTGGCGATTCGCTAGATCCGATGAGCTCACCCGTCACTACCGGAAGCACACAGGAGCCAAGCCGTTTGCATGTAAGGAATGTTCCAGGAAATTTTCGAGGAGTGACCATTTACAATTGCATATGAAAAGACACGAACCGGATGGAATGATGGGGATGATACAGGAAGAAGAGGATTTTAAGGATTTCAAGGAGTTTATGAATTTTGTGTAGTTTTTTAAAATGATATTAATTTAATAAAGAAAATGGTTTATTATTGGGTAAAAAAGTCAAAAAAAGAAGAACATAGTAAAGCAAATGTATGGTAGTGATTGGATTTGAAAGTTTTACAAAAGTCGGAGTTCAATGGAGCAAAGATGTCTACACACGTCTATAATATCTTGTCATATCATGCCAGAAGCACGATTTCATCGATTCGAATCTGTCGAAACATGGCACATAGGACATATCGAGTTGTTGTGGGTGTCCGAGACGTTGGTCGCAGAATGAGAGGCACTTTTGACCGGCGATAGTAGTGGTGACACCGTTACGAGCACAGCAGGCGCGATGGTCTCTGGAAAATAGAAGGTGCAAGGGATATCAGGGTATAAGGGACAATAAAACTACATCGAATAAATAGAACAAATTTCGGGCTACATTATTGTAGTTGGAAATTTTTCTGTAGGAACCCTCCCTAGAAAGTTACAGATGTGCAAAAAATTGAGTGCCGATGACCCTCCAACTCTAGAGCTACATGAGTTTAAAGGCGCATATCTTAAAAGTGGGAGGAGCTAAAAAAAAGTTGTCAACTTCAAAAATATAGCCCGTGTCTTGTTTACTATAAATACAAAACGCTGAAATGCTGCGGTTGCATCGTGTACCATGACGGGATCTCAAATTTCAAAGATTTCAATATTTTTCTTATTTCTTACCTTCCCTGAGCAGCACAGAATTGCATCTCCTTCATTGCATCGAGTGGACATGGGTCTTGTTTGAAGTACATCGCTTGGAGGGATGACTTGGTGAATGCTCCAAACGAGCACTTGGAGAGACAGGCGTCTGGAAGTTTACGGTCGATACAGCACTCGTAGAAGGCGCGGTCTGGGTTCTGGAATTTTGGGATGAATAAACCTAACCGTCTGTAAAATCACACTTACAATTGGCTCTTCAGAATCGCGATTTCTAGCCATTGATGGAGACATTAACTGGATCTCCTCAGACTCAGTGAGTCTCTCCTTTCTACGGACACGTTCCATAGCCATTCGCTGTCTCAACACCTCTCTGTCAATCTCCTCAGATGCACTTCCTGACACTGTGACTCGACTGCGTCCACGTTTTGGTTGGTAGCTCTTGGCTCCGCGAGCTCTCAGTCTGTAACATCCGTACGATCCGCATCCGTAGCTTCGTTGGCATCCGCAAGCTGGTTGCGCTTGTGGTTGGTAGGCACCGCAGCCCGGTTGGTAGCCGCAGAGACCGTTGGTGGCGCACTGAAATGTTAGATGTCTTCTTGATTCTGGACTCAAAAAATGATTACCTCAAAAGTGCTTTCTGGCAAACCCAGAAATACAACCGCTAGCAGAGCGACTGACGTGGATAGATGCATCTGGAAGTTTGAAAATTTTGAAATGAAATGGTTTGTGTTGAAAAAATGACAAAAAATAAAGAGGAGGGAGGGGTCATCAGACCTAGCATTGTAGCGCAGAGACTACAAATCACACACGAAAAAATATTAAGAAGAAAATTGTTGGCTAGTCGCAATGTATGTACCTCGTTTGAACTTGGTACTTGGTTTTTTGGGAAGATAAGCTGGACATCTGAACGGACAGAAAAAAACACAGACAGATGAGGATGTAGGTGCTGTGATAGCCAGATAAACCTTAAAATCTTCAAAACCCTTAACCTTGAAAAAAAAATGACTTCCGGACACACCGACACACCAACAGGCTATCCATCTAAAAACTATAACTAGAAAACACGTTATATAGACCTAAATGTATGAGTACCTGGAGGAATGTCAACTTTCTCAGTTTTCTTGGACATCCGGACAAACTTTTTACAGAATGAAAATTGCAGACATAATCAACTGTCTACATCTCAAATATCGGTAGGGAAAACTAAAATGACAGATTTTTGTTGTTTTCTCCTGTTTTCCTATTTTCAAAGTAACAAAAACCAACTATTGTAATTCTACCTACATCTGCAACTTAAAAATATAGTAAACAGACTATAAGATGGGAGGTGGAAAGGTATTAGTGGTGCCTTAGACATCAATCACCGCGTGACGCCTTCTGAATTCCCTCCCTAGGACTTCTTCATCTTTGAAAAAAGGTTTCGTGTGATTTTGGTATGAGACGAAGGGTGGGGAGTAGTAGAAACAGTAGAAACCTTGACAATTTGATTCGGCAAACAATAATTCCCTTCCTTTTTTCCCTTCTTTTTTTCTGAGAATTTCTGTTTAAAATGCCACAAACAATTGCCGTCTCGAGGTCATTACGTTTTTTGCCTATCTGATGACGTTGATTGATAAGAAGAAGAAATTCGGAAGAAGACGTGATGAAGAAAACAATGGCAGAGGTTTGGAGAAGATTGTACTGAACCAATACCCAAACAAATATTAAATTTGGAAAATTTAGAAATCTCAGAAGTCGGACAAACAGACATATATCTGGACAGGCTTTCATATGCTTGGTAGCTCCAGAGAAATTCTGTCAAGAGACATCCGGAGCAACAGACATACAGTCGAATTTATGCGCCGATGGGTAAAAAAGGCTTGAATAGTACCCTATTGATAACATCTTTAAAAATCTCATGTTTCGACTGAAAACCGGTTCAAAACCTTAGATTTTTATATCTGGAAGGAAAAATCAGCAAAATTTACATAGAGAAGTCAAAAAACTGCGATTTTTGCCAAAACAAAACAGTCCAAACGGCGTATTCATAGATAAAATTTGCTTAAATAATGTTCCAATCAACTTTCTGCAGGTCTGGCGGGTCATGTGACTGGGACCCGGACAAACTAACTTCAAGCCAATACTCACAAAAAAAGCAGACACACCAGTAAAAGTGAAAAACTTTGAATAGGATAGTTTTAGGAACTTATACACAAAAAATCAAACTAGATTCAATTTGAATAGTCTATTATATTTGTCAGTTAGCCCGGATTCCTATGTGATAAATTTCTGCTAAAATCTGAAAACCGTTGAATAAAATATCCAAAATTAAGAAAATCACTAAACCATATGACTGTTGTTATTCTGAAAACCTCAAAAATCATTCTTCCATTTATATATGTACCCCGGTTCAACCCGTTTCCCCCTTCCATTCCATTTTCCCTTTTACCCAGTAATTTGTCATAATTCAATTCCAACTGTTTCATTCATTCGTTCCCTCGATTTTCACTTTTACCCCTACCCTACCCCAACAAAATACAAAAATAGAGAGAAATTTCACTTTTCATTGCAAATCGAACACAAAAACCAAAAGAAAATAGACAATTAGGAAACCGTACAAATTGGAGAATTGAAATGGGTGCCACGTGGAGTTACAGTAATCATGACTATAGCAGATGCAGATTTGTCGGTCGCCGTGCACCCGGCAGCCTTGCTCCTCAAGCTGCGGTTTGTGGTAGCTTCTGGAAAAAATATATTGAGCAAATGTTAAAAAAGGAAAAAAGTATTTAGGGGGCACCCGGAGTTGAACCAGGGACCTCTCGATCTGCAGTCGAATGCTCTGCCACTGAGCTATACCCCCCGATGAAAGTTACGGAAGACAGGCGGTCGATTTGAATGGGGAATCGGAAGAGAGAGTGGTCAGAATGCGAGAGAGATGGTCATATCGGAGGACATTGAGAAGGGGGGAGACATAATGTTTGTTCAGTTTGTAAACGCAGAGGGGGATCTTGGCGGAGAAATAGAGGAAGTCAGATTAAAACGGCCTAAATTCGTGTCTAAACGGTCTAAAATTATCTAAAACTGTAAAAATTTGAATAGAGAATGCTGAAAATGCACTAAACTTGTTGAAATCAGTATAGAATTGTTCAAATCTACCAAAAATTCAGTTGCAAGATGTTAGAAATGGCTTTGGAACAGTTTGAACGTAAAAAATATAATTTGTTCAAAAAAAAGAGTTTTGGTGGAAGAGTTTTTCCACGTGGCCGTGTAGTCCTCTCGGACAAGATGTTTTCTTTTTTTTTCAATTCCTCGTTTCCTCACCTTTTTCAATTAATTTTCATGTTGTTTTTTTTCCATTTATATCGAGAAAAATAGGAAAAGAGTGACGAAACGAGAAATTGAAGAATTGGTGAAACATTTTGTCCGAGAAGACTACACGGCCGGTCGAAAGGTAACCAACTTTCGCTGTTTTCAGTGGAAAATAACCAACTTTGACAGTGTATTTCGGTGTCATCTGATTGTCCGACAAATTTCATTTTGTATGGGTTGGATAGATCAAGAAAAGCACATAATTTTTGTAGTTGATCATTTTTCAGTAGGGACACTACCGTGAAAGTTACAGGTCGTCAAAGTGAAAAGCTCTAAATTAGTCGATTTCAGGGAGAAATTACTTTATCTTGCCAGGGGGTGTCCCCACGAAAAAATGGTCAACTACAAAAATTATGTACTACATCTGCGCTGTCCAACCCATTAAAATTAACATTTGTCGGACAATCAGGGGACACCGAAATACACTTCCACTGAAAGGGGGTACTGTACATGCCAAAAAAACCAAGCCTTACCTCGTATCATACGGCAAACACGTCAACGCAATCTCCCTATTATCATCCATATTATGTGAGACCACTCGGGTACACGCCACTCCGGAACACTCGCCACATGATGCATCCAGCACGCAGTCCGATCCTTCGAGACATTGCAGGCACGCTGGAAATATTCACTTTCCCTTATAATATCTCGGGGTAATTAACTTCGGAACGTTTTCTCTTCTGCCAAATGAATTCAGAATTCTAAATTTCTCCTAGTACTACTACTAGTAATAGTAGTAATACATAACCTATGCAACAATTACACCAATTATCCCTTCAAAAATGAGTGTCTGTGTGTCCAGATGTCCCTGTGCTCTTTTGAGCCGGAACTCTCTTTCTCTCTCTTCCTTTCTAAGGGGGTGTCCTTTTGCTATGGCATCCGGTGAACATATCAAATGTCGTAATGTTGTTGAAAACGTTGAAAACGAGACTTGTACTAAATCTCTATAGTGGAATTTGAAAGGAATTCAAAATAAGGAGTGTCAAAGGGAATGTTAAGCAGCGCCAGATGAGTAAGCCGCTACCAATCAAGTTAAGCAGCTCCCTGGCTCAGTGGACATTTAACATCCCCCTCCTTTTCCTTCATTTTACTACCCCGCAGACCCCCAAGTCTCCTGACGAACAAGAAGAAGTCCATAAAAACTAAAGTTGGACATTTTTATAACCCAATAAATACCCCCTTCTCCCCCGCTCTATCGATTTACTCTTTCCTTTTCCTTTTCGACTTCTTTGTTACCGAAAAAGAAAAAATTCGATTATTTTGGCTCCTCTCCTTCTGCTCAAACAATTAGTCGTCTTCACTAATTTTTGACAACAAAAAAGAGAAAGACGCGACGACGTCAACGTCTTCAAGAATGTATTCTGAAGTGGTTTGGGGGGGACTCCTGGTAGAAAAAAGGGGCGAACGTGGAGAGAGGGAGTGGGAAAACGTACATATCAGGTGGATCAAAAAATCAAATGAGGAGTTGAATGTCTGTCTGTAAGGCTGTGTGTCCTAATTTTAGCACAAGATTTGAATTCACTTTGTAGGTTTGAAAATTTCCTACAAGTTGATATAAGTTCAAATCAATTTGAGGAAATTTGGAAAAGAGTTTCGAAGATTCGAAATCTCAAACATTTTTTCAAAAAATATTTTTGACGAAGTCAGTCGGCTAGCTTCAACCTTATCTAGCACAAACATTTCTGCTTCATATTTTGAAAAATTTATAAGAAAACAAAGCTGAAGACTAGTTCTCTGTTTTTGTAGCTGACAACTTTTTTGTAGGACACCTCCATGAGGAGTTATAGCACAGCGAAGTAAGGGACCGGGGGAAGGTAGGCTGACAAGCCACCGCCCGTTCCGGAGTTTTGGTGCCACACCGCCCGTTTTAGTCAAATCATTTCAATTTGTAGTATGCATACTAATCAAAACAAGGGCTACATTTTAGTAGTTGACAACTTTTCGTTAGGACACCTCCCTGTGGAGATATACTCGTTGGAACACTAAACTCCCAATGCGAATTCCAGAGTTTGAGTTTATCGTTTTGTAGCTCCGCCCCAAGTTGTCAGTTTATAATGAAATTTATATTTTTTTGTAGATCAAAACAAGGGCTACATTTTTGTAGTTGGCAACTTTTTGATAGGACATCTCTATGACAGGATGAAGTTCTTTGTCCCCATGTTCCCTTCATTTTCCCCCCAAAGGTACATACACATCCCAACTCTTCCCCCTTCCTTTTTCTCTCTATTCAATTAGCTATTCTTCACTAAGAAAATGATGACTTTTTCCCTCTTCTACTCCATGTTTCCAATTAACGTCTCCTTTTCCCCCGCCTCTCTTCAGAAGACAGCTCATAGTGCACCGGGATTATGACTTGTAGTCTTTCTCCTTCTCTATGTCCGAGTGAAATAAAAATGTGTAATAGAGGGGGGACATCGATTAGGTATTCAAGAGGACGCTAATTGGCATTCGATTACAGCCAACAGAGAGGTTAGGATGCTCTTTTCACTGCATCTCAGAAAGGAGTACTATTGCTTTTCGATCTTTCAGAGGTTTTCAGACATGGCTGAAATGGGCGGAGCCTCTTTTATCAAAATGGAGAGTTTCTAAGATTCATGGATACATGTTATGGCTGAAATGGGCGGAGCCTGTATATAAATGGAGTATCCACATGAAACTATATTTTAGAAATATGGGTGGGCTCCTAAATAGGCGGAGCCAGAATCAGGAGTCTGAATGAATGTAGTCGTAACTCGCTTCAGATAAGAGCAAATGGGACAAAATTTGTACCAAAAGATAGGGAATTTCCAGGGCTTTCATTTCATATAACTATTTCACTACATGAATGATCAGAAAGTTTTCAAATTTTTCGAAACTTATTCGAAACACCTGTCCCTACTTCATACTGATTCGAAAAAAATGAGCCAACTTTGACCATTCACAACTCCCTTCCCAACAGATCTATTCCAATAAAATTTAGAGTAAAATGTAGAGAATTTTCTAAAAATTTTGAATCCATTAAATAATTTTCATGAAACACAGAAAATATCAAAAATGCATCGACATAAAGATACCACCCTACAAGATCGTTCGAACTTTTCCAACTTTCCAAGAAACCCGAATTTCTGATTATCTTGTAGAACTCAACATCCCCTCCACCCACCTATCTCCATTTCCCCTCTTTTCACTCCACACAAAATTCCCAAACGAAGCAAAAAAAAGGTGCACATTAGTGGATCATTGAATTAGTATTCAATTCAAATCGGTTTCTTCTCGATGACCTAATTCATAAATAATTCATTTTGAGAGGGGAGAAGGAGAAAAAAGAGAAAAATCAGGGAGGATTTGGTTTCTGCACTATAGTCAGTCAGAAGATACAAAAAAGTGGTGGAACGAGGTGATGTCAGTTCGGGTTTCTGGCATCGGAACAGTAGTCAGCAGCTCCAAGATCACCACGCTTATCTACGCCAGTAGAGGCACTTATCAATTTCGACAGTAATGGCGCAGGCGGTAACGCGTCCATCTGTCACACGCGAGATCGCGGGTTCGGTTCACGCTATCGCCAAATGATTTTTTTCTTTTTTCCTTTTCAGCACCTACCTGCCATTCCAACACAAATCAGGAGCAACACAAGTAGACTGACGAGACCATTAGGCATAGTAGAGCTCATCCGATGAAATAAATGAGCGACATAAAGAGAGGGTTGAAGGTGATTCTGGAATGATTGGGAAATTCAAAAATGCTCAAAAAAAAGAAAAAATATCTTGGAGACAGGAAACGGAAGTGGAAATATCCGGAAATGCGGGTGGGGATCTGGAATGCCGATATGCAGGAAAAAGGTCTGCTTATGATTCTAAGCAGCTCCCTAGCATCGTAAGCAGCGCTAAAAAGTAAAAACTGAAGTAGAAATTGGATGTTCCTATAGGGTCTGCTTAGAGGTGGTGTCCCAAACTTTACTGTGTTTTACCCCATTTATCACGACACCTGAAGTTACGCTGTCAGCAGCGACCAGTGGTCGAGCGGTTAGCGTTTTTGCCTATAAAGCAAGCTATGCAGGTTCGAACCCCGACGGGGTCAAATTTTTTCTCCTTTTTTTGTGTATAAAAGATAAAATCCCAAAATTAAAGTAACAAAAAAAGAACGAGTACAAGTATCAGAAAAAAGTGAGAGACGTCCAAAAATGAGAAGAAGGGACGCCTTCTCAAGAGGCCTTCTCCATAGGAGGCGGCTCCGTTTTCTTCTTCTTCTTCCTGTGCCTTCTTCGTCGTCTCGTCTCAAGGAATATTGTGGGAGCTCAGGAAGTTTGTGGGCGGAGCCTATCGGGGAGAGCTCGGGTTGCCACTTATATATGCCTTTATAACTTACTTTTTTGTGCTCTCTCTCTCTCTTTCTGAATATGAGCTGGTGGGGTCGTCAATGTGCTCAATAGAGCATGATTTTTTATATTGCTCGTGTTATTAAATGAAATTTTTTGTTACAACTGAATGAATGAATGAGAAAAGGGAGGGGCACAATTAATAGTTTGATTATAAAATTCAGAGAGATTGTGACATGATTTAGAAGAGTTCTTATAGGTATTCAGGTGGACCAAGAGGCCACGCCCACTTAAAGGTCATCACTGATCAATCTGAATACGCTAAATAACAAGTGAAAGGCAAACAGAAAATGCGTCCAACGGCACGACAGCCAGAATGGGAGGGAAAATATTAAAACAATTAATTAATTAACGACGACTATTAAACGGGACACGAGAGATTCGATCGAAAACTGTCGGTGGTTCACGCTCTGGCGGCGGTGACATTTCGATGACACGGCGTTGGTGATGAATCGGATGAGTTCGGTAGCTGCTGGAGCCATAAGAGCTCGATTGATGGACACGAGATTGTTGTGGTGCTGGTGCACGTTGGACGGTACTTGCCATACGGTTGGATGATGAAGAATAGGAGATTCTATCACGAACTGGGACAGTGACGACGTCTTCGTACTCAACGTCTTCTTCTATTAGCTCTTCTTCGTACGGCATCTGGAATCATGAGGTTGTTGAGTGGAAAACATTACTTCTCATTGTCAGGCAGAAATTTTCGAATTACGCTGCCGAAATTATGGTTTACAAATAAGGATTCGTATGTATTTCCAACAGCGCTAAAATCTTCAAGCTTGGTAGTTTTAGCGCTGCTAACCAGCGCTAAATTCTTCAAGCGAGGCCATTTTAGCGCTGCCTAACAGCGTTAAAATACTGAAGCAAAGCAATTTTAGCGCTGCTAACCAGCGCTAAAATCACCGACTGATGTCATTTTAGTGCTGCTTAACAACGCTGAATTCCTCGAGCACAGTAACTTTAGCGATGCTAACCAGCGCTACATTTCAATGTTAGAGCACTCTACCTACCTCATCATCCCCATAATCCAACACTTCTTCGTCCTCTTCCATCTCGTACTCGTCAACATCTCCACCACTAACATACACTTCTGTCGGCGGATTTCTGACTGTCTTCTGAACTATCTTCTGAAGCCGTCCTTCTATCCGTGACGTCGTCTTTTTCCCATTGGGATCCACACTGATTCGTAGAGAGCCGGATGGCGTTGCAGCAGATGAAGATGTTAGACGCGAGCTGAGGGATGGGCGGTTTGTGATGGTTCTGAAATGAAAAATTGTGAGAATTTGATCAAAAAAGGAAATAACTACTTCTTAATACGTGACGGCGCGATTCTCTCAATTTTGGTACCAATCTTACGACGATCCGTTGACGAGGACACCTCTGGCATCTGTTTTCGATACATTCTTGCCGCTAAACTGCTCTTGTCTATTGGAGACACGCTTCGCCCACCTTGACGGACACCGGTGGTTCCACGGACAGCGAGACCTGAAAATATTTTCCGTTTAATCAAAAAATTTCCTCAAAAATCTTTTATTTTGAAAAAAGTTAACCTTGCTCTCTCATTTGCTCTGCCTTTTGCATTATTTCACGAGTTCTATGTGTATTTCCAACCGGCATCTTCACATGATATATCTCATGACGATCTGGCGGTGGTTTGCCACGCCGATGGTCGGGAATCGTCGAAAATTCAGTATTTGGAGCGGTAATTCGGGCTTTTGGTGCAGCTTTGGGTGCCTCCACTTCATCCATATCATCATTGCCACGTTCGATAGCAGATTTTGCAGCTTTTATTCTGCGGAGTATGCAGAGCTGGAAGAATAACAGAAAATTGTATTTGCAATGAAAAATTGTAATTTTCCTACTTGATCTCCAATTGCAGTCACTCCAAGCTCTGATAACGTCGATTTGTCAAGTTCTGGCAGCATTTCCTTAGTGATTCTAAACGGAAATACTATAGTTTTGAATATACTCCGTGGTTTTAATGCTTACCGATTATTATGGAAGGATTTCGCATATTTTTGAGCGATTTCTTTCGGGATACCGGCTCGTATGAAGAATTGGGTCCACGCCTCCATTTTTTTCGTCCGAATTTCGTGAAAAATTAGGCGAAAACTGGTGGGAATTGAGCAAAAGCTAATTAGAACAGTGTAAAGCTGTGGTGTCGATTTACGGTAAACAACACGCGCAAGCGGGATTTCGGAGTGTCGTGTTATGCGTCTTTTCTCTGCGTCTCTTCAAAACGTGTGGTCTCTAGTATTGTAAGAGAAGTGGGAGAATTGAAAAATATCGGTTTTGCATTTTTCATTGTTTTTCATAAGTTTTTATGATTGGCCATCATTTTTTTCGTTGTTTTCACCAAAAAACACAACTTTTGACTCTGAAAACCATATTTTTCACCTAAAAATCATTCTTCGACCCACACAACCGTTTTAATATAATTTTTCTCAATTTTCAGTCAATTCTAACAACAATTAGTCCCCAGAAGTAACATATAAATTATTTTAGCTTCCAAAGGTTAGTTTTCATGTGAAATACATCATAAAACCTCAATTTTCAGCTCTAAATGCACCCCGAACAGGTAACAAACGCTGGCTACTGGGACTTCGTTCAACGACAACATCAGAATCCGGCACCGCCAACGAGCTACAATGGTCCAGTGCAGCCTTTAAACAATTCAGGGGTAGGCTTAATTGAAGTGAAATGTGGTTTAGCGCTGTTAAGCAGCGCTAAAATCTTCAAGCATTGCAAGTTTAGCGCTGCCGAACAGCGCTAAAATCTTCAAGCGAGGCCATTTTAGCGCTGCGGAACAGCGCTAAAATCTTCAAGCGGGACGAGTTTAGCGCTGCTTAACAGCGCTAAAATCCTCAAGCTTGGCCATTTTAGCAAATTTCATTGATTTCTCCTATTTTTCAGCCTCCACCACGTCGACGAGTACTTCTAGCAGATCCTCAGGAGCCAGTGGCTCGGCCGGCGCCCGTACCTCGCCCAGCTCTTCTCCCACATCCACCTGTTTCCTATTTTCCACGTTCTCAGCCATTTCAAGCTCCGCCCTCTCGACCGGTGTTACTTCCAACTCCACCGCCACGTCACCATCCATATCCGCCACGTTATCCAGTGGGATCTCATTACGGAGGAGGACCAGTGCCGCCGAAAAAGTATAAACCATCACAATCCGAAAGAAAGCGACGGAAAGCGGCGAGGATATTGGAGGAGGAGCGGGTTAGTTAGACTTTTCAGACGTTTTTGTTACTAAAGTGAAGATTTAAATTTCAGAAAAAGGCTCAGTCATCATCGAGCACTCCTGGATCGTCTGCCAATCGCGAAGCCGAAGAATGCGCTGAAGACGCGACGTCATCTGAAACTTCAGGAGGTGTAGAAGCGAAAACAGATTCTGAAGTCATTGCCACGTCATCAATAGTTGAGAAGGAGCCTTCAGAAGAAGCAGCTCCAGAATCCGAGAATTCTGAATCCGTAAATCTCACACCATCAACATCAACAGTTAAACAAGAATCTGCAGAAGAAGAATCTTCAAAATCAGAAGCAAGAACTGAAGATAAATTTCGAGAAGGAGAAGATTCTGAAACCAAGCAATCTGACTGTCAACCTGAAAATTCTGAGGCCACGTCATTAGACGCATCAAAGATAACTAAAACTGGCGATGATGATGTTAGTCTCCTCTTTTTCTTCAATTCTTAACCTTAAATTTCCAGAAACCACCAGAAAATGAAGACGTCAAGATCGAACTACCAGATGACATCGCCGCTCCATCGCCTGCCAAAAACCCTGTTGAAGAATGGGTCAACTCGATATTAAATGAATAATTTTTTTCTAGTTCTTTTGCAATTCTCTCTGTTGATACTGTAAACTCAGTGATTCTCTGCTCCTGGTGGAGCTCTTCCTGCCATTGATTTTTGTAGCTTATTGACAGACATAATGATTTTTTTAAATTGATTTTTAATGTAAAAATCACTTTTGTTTTCCAAATCTTCGCAATTGCAGGTGACAAAGAGTCAGATAGGGTACATTTGAAATGTTTATTACAGATTAAATGACCGAGCTTGCAAATCGGTTCCGGAAAAGATCTATAAACTTTTGAAATGAAATGTCATCAGAAAACGGGGAAAAATGTACAAAAACGGAAAATTTCTACACACAAAACGAAAGAAAAGTAAAGCAAATGAGAAAACACTGAAAATTATTATATACAAGATAAATTGATTTACAGAAAATTACAGGGCAAAAATATACAACTACTAATCCCATTGTTGCAGGAAGAGCAGATCATGACAGTTGGGGAAGACTTTTTCGAAAATGTGACGGACGCCGAATAGTTTGTTGATTCGTTGTGGCTCGGCGACGATTTCCACAAGTTCCACACGTTCGACACGTCGGATCTGGAAGAAATTGAGATTAATTATATTGAAATGAAGTGAATGCGCTAAAATCGAGGTTATATTTGCGCTAAAATCCTCAAGCACAGAAAGTTTAGCGCTGTTACGCAGCGCTAAAAGTCCTCAAAAGCGGACACTTTAGCGCTGCTAACCAGCGCTAAAATTTTCAACCGAGGCTATTTTAGCGCTGCTAACCAGCGCTAAAATCTTCAAGCGATGCTATTAACAGCGCTAAAATTCAATAACCGTTACTCACCTTTCCAATCATATAACCGGGCCTTGGCGCGATCACCGGTGCATTCATCATAGTGAGCTTCAGCGTTTTCACCTCGGCTCCATCCAACATGTTCTGCACGATCTCATCAGATGGGTCGAATCCCGAAAAACTTGTGTACGAGAAATTATCAAATTTCGCGCCGGATTCGGTGATTCTGGAAATAATATTGTTTTTTATTTATACTTTTTCGAATTTCCTGACCCACCTTATCATATGAAGTGGGACTTGATGAGGTGTCGGCTGGAATCCCAGATCAAACGACATGCATCCGAATCGATCCAAACGAATTTTGTCGGTGAACCCATGTGACGCTTCAGAAATCCCGACACGTGTGATCTCGCGTAACGTCGACGCATTTGCACGTATGACGTCACCGATTTTCGTGACGGACTGTCCCGCGTGACGTCGCTTCACACGTAGCGTCTCGAGTTGCACATTTTCCGACTTGACCACCTCGTCGAGCATTCGATTCAGAACTTTTAGGTTTACATCTTCGAAATAGAGCTCCAGTTGTGTCACTTTTCGCGCTTTTGATAGTACGAAACGGATCATTTCCACGGCGACATTCGGATTTTTTGTTCCAGAATTTTGCACGAAATACACTTGACTCGTGGCGTCGGTATTGAGAATCTCGATTTTCAGCTTTCTCACTTTTCGAAACGCTCGATTCACCGCGAAATAAGCTTCGCTGTGAAGGGTCTGGAATTCCAGTGCCTGCTTCAATGGGACACTAGCGGCGACGTTTTCGAATATTCTTGACCATGAGAAGACGTCCAGGTCGGCCGGTGGGATAGAGTAGGAGCATGAGGGCAGTTGTTTTAGGAGATCACTAAAAAGAAAATTGTATTTTGGGTAAACTTTGAAAGTGGTTTGAAGCTTTAGCGCTGCTTAACAGCGCTAAACTTACTTCGCTTGGAGATTTTAGCGCTGTTCGGCAGCGCTAAAACTACCGAGCTTGAAGATTTTAGCGCTGTCTAGCAGCGCTAAAACAGCCCTCTTCACACTTTAGCGCTGGTAAGCAACGCTAAAAGTCATAGTTAACCATAACATCTAAATTCAGCGATTTCTAATCAAAATCTTCTATTTTTCTGCCAAGTAGGTAAAAAACTTACGATTTAGCGACCAACGCGGACGTCGACATGTCTTTATGTGTATAGTTTCAGGTATTCGCTGTAATAAACGTGTTTCTAGTTTTGAACAGAAGTTTTTTTGATAAAAGAAAAGGTTTTTATGAGAAGAAACTGTACAGTTTATTTATTGATAAGGGAGGAGTGAATTGGAAACGAGAAATTTCAAATTTCAAATCGAAAAGTTGAAATTGGCATTTCGGAACGAATCGAGACGAAGAAAGTGAAAAAAAAACAAAATGGGGGAGAAAAGAGATGATATGATAAGGCAGTGGGTATCGTTCCAACCATCGGCAAATCTTATTTGATCTTTCTCTTTTTTTTTCGATTTTACTACTTTAAATACTCACAAAACCAGATTCTCAGCCCAGTCAGTCTGCGGGGACGGTGATTTTGATCTATTAAGGAAGTAGATTTCTATTTTTGAGACCGAAATTTGACCGTTTTCACAGAAAAATAGCTAGAATTCTTTGAAAAGAATTGTGGTTGAATTCGGTGAAGCTTATGCGAATGCGCTCGAATGAGCTCGGAGATGGAGCATAGGATTTCAGAGACGCAGAGAAGCTCAACGCCCGAGATTTGATTTTCGAGGGTTCGGGGGAATCCCCTGAAATCTCCGAACAAAAGTAAGAAAAAAAAAAGGAAAGTGCGAATTAGAGATTGTAATCAGAGGTACCACCGCCACTCATGTGTCGAAAAAACGAAATGATCGCATCATTACAACAAGAGAGAAACAAGAGATAGAGAAGAAGCGAAAAACGAGGAAAAAGTTCTAGAGAACAAGAGAGAAGGAGGAGACGGCAAAAGAGATAGTTGACTTATACCGGCACGTGGTGATTTTGGGAAATAAACTCGGGGTATTTCCACAAAATCACGTATTCCGCTCAGTTTCAGCTAGTTTCGGGTGAAAAGTATTGTGGAATTCAATTTTTTGAGCTTTTTTGAACTTTATAATGTTAGAAATAGTTAAACTGAACGAGAATTGATTGTAAAAATCAAAGTTTTCAAAATTTTCTGCTATAAAATAATTAATTTCAAACTCGCGCTTTTTCAGGTCCGCAAACACCTCACGACGAAAAGTTCACAATGTGCAAGATTTTACGACGAAGTTCAACGTGGCATTTTCAGATTTTTAAAATAATTTTTTAGGGTGTTCACAGGGTCTCGGGATGAGTAGTAAAAACAAACGCGCTCCGCTGAAATCAGCTGAAATTTTAGCGCGAAATTCAAAATAAATTTTTTATTTTATATTTATTTAATAGAGTTGATCCCGAAAAGACGCGCGACGGTCGAAAAACTGGCCAAAAATGCGGGAAAACGGACATTAATCGGCTCAAAACGTGGTCGATTAAGCTGCGTATCAAAACGCCACAGTGAAACAGAGAATTTGAAAAATTAAAATTTGAATTTGCCGCCAATGTCTAGTGGAGCGCGAACGATTTCAGTACTCACCCCTAGACCCTGTGGGTGTTTCAGATGGTTTTTTCTAGATTTTTTTGATTTAAAACACAAAAAATTAGAGAAAACAGTAATTATGCCTATTTTAAAACCAATTTCAAATGGGAATTTGAGAAAAAGTGTTGAACAATACAAAAAATACAAAAATTGAAATAAAAACCTTTTGAATACACTAAAAACACTTTGGAGGCTATTTTTCTCCAGTTTTCGGTTCGAAATCTCCGTTTTCTTCAAAATCTCAAAAAATTATAGTTTTCGAAAAAAAATTAAATTCCGCTCCAACAAATTCTTCCGACACTGGTCACTCAGAAAGAACATCAGTATTTGAATGATAAAAAGTCGACACTCTCTCCTTATCAGTCACATTTACACACATCATGTGTGTTTATTTAAAAAGGAAGCGGTCGACTGGGAGTGAGTGGGCGGAGCCTCTTATACTTTTCCACCTAAAAACTATAAGACACCACGTGGAGTTTTTGGTTGACTTTCGAAAAAGGTGTCTACAGGGGAAACTAGTTCTCAATCTGAATCTGGGTGAGTGAGGGGGTGTAAAGTAGATAGAGAAGTACCTCTCTTTACTGTGTTGTTTTAATTATGTATGCAACTATGCATAGTTGCGAAATCAGCGGGTGAGGAGGAGATGGTAGAGAAATAGAGAGAACAGATGGGTTAGTAATTATAAATTGATGAGAATTGGAAGCGGGGAAAGGGGAAAAGAGATAGGAGGAAGAGAAGAGCAGATGTTTTGGGGGTCAAAGTATAGAGAATAGTAGGGGAGAGGGTTGGTACGTTGTACCCATCAGATTTAGTGAAAGGGGTTTGAGCAACTATCACAGGGCTAATGGATTAAAGATGCTTAACTTGAAAATCATAGTTTGAAAATTATCAATTTTTCTGAATATTAGTATCCTAGCAATCTTAGGCATACTGAATCTGAAAATCATGATTTTGAGGATCAAAAACTTCTAAAAAAAAGCAAGTTTTAGCTCCTTAAAACCTCGATCTTCAGATTCAGCCTGCTTTAGATTTCTAGGATACAAATTTTCAGAAAAATTGTTATTTTTTTCTTTTCTGCTTAACCCTTTTTTTAATTTTATAAGAAGTAGTGAGTCACCACTTCCTCCTAATCAAAACATGATAATAATAGAAACATCGCAGCAAATGTGAAAAAATATCAAAAACATTCAAAGTCCATTTTTCGCCAAATTCTGGTTTAGAAGACAGAAGAGAGACGGGCGACACGGGAGGTAGTGAAAAATAATAAGAAAGGGGAGTGTGATGATAATTGGTTAAGCAGCGCCTAGATCACTAAGCAGTACGTGACTTTTTAAGATTCTTATGGTTTTTACGATTCGTCTGGGAGTATTTATGAACTTTTGGTGGGTCACATGTCGTGACACTAGTACTAAAAATTAGAAGGGAAAGTACAATCTGATACGGAAGGACAAGAGAAAGTACGATCTAAACTAAATAATTCAAAGATTAGGTGTCAAATTTTAAAAAGGAAAATGACAATATTTGTTTTATTTTTTCCAAAAAATATAATTTTCATCCCGACTAAACACCGGTGATGTTTTATAGTGATAAAAATATAAAGTGAATATCAAAATGGAAGGAGGAGCAGAGGCAGGACGAGCAAAAAATAAGATGTCACGTGTGTGCTCAGGGAGCACACACACACATACACACGCGGACAGATACACACATTGGGGAAGGGAGGAGAAGGGGAGGGAATCATTGATGATAGACAGAAAAACACGAGGGGAGTAATGAAGGAAGGGGAGGGAGAGCTCAGGTTTAGAATTACGCAGCTACCAGATGGATTTTATATGGGAGCTGCATAAACATGTACCAAAGATGCTGACAAGAGAACTACGTTTAGAAAATGTTTGAGAATTTGCCGATCATATGTAGTTTCGACGATTCTGAATACGATAGTAATACAACACTTTGCTCATTTCTGCTCCGAAGCTCAAGAATCAAAACTTGAGCCGGGTTTTTTGAGCTCCGGAGCTGGAATGGGCGAAAGATTTTGCTTCTTTCGTATTCAGAAAGGTCGAAACTACCTATGAGCCAATTTTCAGCAAATTCTTAAAAATTTTCAAAAAGATAGGGGTAGCTGCTTAGCTTGAGTGCCACCTAGGACTTGGTAGTTGCTTAGTTGTCGAGAGGAGATGCTTAGAGAGATTCTGAGTGCTTAGGATTTTATAAGCTTATATGAGCTTAGACATCTGATCTGTCTCCGTTCCTCTGTCATTTTACAACGAAAAAAACTCCAAAAACAAGAAAAAAATTGTTTTGGAGCACTAGCCGGCGAAAACAGATTTCCCTTCTTTTTTTCTTGGAATAAGATTAGTGAAGCCACAACTGGAAAATAGGAAAAACAGAGAGAGGAAAGCGATTAGAAAAAAACAAGGAAGGGAGCTGCTTAGCTATTGGAGGAGCTGCTTAGCCTCTCCACAACTCCCCAACCTTACCAACTTGTGACCTTCTTCTCTCTCAAACAAAACTTTTGAACTCTTTGAAACATTCCAAGAATTCTTTCTCTCAAAGGTTACATGTGTTTATAGAGAAAGGGGTCATAGGACACATGACGTCAAAACACAGAGAAGTTTTTCGTCTGTGAAGCTCACGAGAATTCGAAAATAGAAAATAGTGTGGGAGAGGGAGAGACGCAGATGGAGAGAAATGAGTGGATAGTGGATGGGGACGGACAAACGGAACATTTGTTTGTGGTTTTGGTTTTTTGGGCGAGGGAATGGGGATGAGAGAGAAGGCTGGTGTGCCCGAGGCGCGTTTTTCAAAGAAAGGACTGTCGAGGTGTCAGAAATAACATATTCGGGAAGGGATTCAAATCCAGTGCATAGCAGCTAAGTGGAGATGAGGTACTTGTAGTTCTTGACTTCTCGCCAATGACGATCAGAAGTCACAACGAACTGAGCCACCGTCACCAAGATACCGTATAGCGTAGAATTATGTGTGGAACTTTTGTTATGATGATGATGATGATTCAACATAGTTTTTTGGTTGTCTTCTGTATATTTAACCGTACGGAGGAGAGCCTAAGAAGTTACAGGAAGTATACATATGTAAACTTCTCAAAAATTTATCTTTTTAGCACTGAAAAAGGGCAAGAATTGAGAGAAATTTCTTAGACGATTGATAACTTCTTAGGATGTGCCCGTACAAAAAAGTTATCAGCTACAAATATGAAGCTCTTCTTGTGATCTTTACAGTCCATAAAAAGTCAATATTGTAAGACTATCAGGAAGGCCGTGTCACAATCACAAAACTGACAATTTTCAACTAAAAACTGCAAGTGTCGCATTCTTTATGGCCATTACTGTAATAATTTAAAAAAAATTTTTAAAAATGTGATTTGGGCAATGGTGACTATCCAGGGTATTATTTCAATGCTGAAGGTTCAAAATTCAAACTGAAATTGATACCAAAAATCCGAAACAAAGTTATCAAACAAAAAGTGATAATTCTGACAAAAAATGAATAAAGTTTACAATAGAAAAAATGTTCTTAATGGGAATATACTATTTTTGGAAATACCACATACATGTACAATGAGAACACATATCTGGCACAAATTACTCTTACACCTAAGCAAATTTTAAATCTTGTCACAAGAAACAATTCCAAATGTTACAGCTAGATACCAATGTTTCTTCTACAAGATTCTTCAAGATTGGCTCAGTGACTACTAACAGCACAACTCCATCTCCATCCACCAACACCCACAACAACTGATGACGGTCCCGACGAAGATACATTTCTGATCAGAAAACAGCGGACCAAAGGTGTCCGGACCAATTAGAAAAGGAAATATGAAAGTGATTGGGTTGAACTTTTTGAACCTGAAAAATGAATTCTGAAAGTCCAGGAATCCGTGCATTAGACGCTCCCGGAAAAGAAAACTAGGGATAAAAAAGTTGTTTCTCGAGGGGTCTCTAATCAAATAAAGTATCACAGCCTCTTTCCCCAGGAAGCGTAAACCTTATTTTCCGGTGGGAGGGTCTCCCCCCTTATTTCCTTCATTTCGTCTCTAACTTGTCCTCGTGTGTAGACCACAATATCTTCATCAGATGAGATGATTTTATTCAGAAGTTGAAGAAATGGACGTCGTGATCGAGGAGGATACGTGGCAGGTAAGTGTTGAGGGACACTTAAGGAGTCAGCCATTCTGAAACCTTCACATGGTCTCTGGTTCAATTCCTACCGGTCCCGCCCTATTTTTATAAAAATATTCCAAAATATTCAAATCTTCCTCTTCATTCTTCCCAATTTCCAAAGCCCGCGAAGACACAAACACCCATCACTTGTCTCTTCTCCTTCTCAACATGAATATGAGCTCTCTTCGTTGTCGTCGTCCCCCCAGCCATCAGAAATGTGTGAAACCCTCCCCGTCCCTCTGAGCCACTCGACATCTTTCCATGTTTTGCTTTTTTATTTCGAGAGGGCCGGTTTGTCATCGGTTTCGAGTGGTATTGTGACATTAGCACTCTATTCATCAAAAGTTTTGGAAAAAAGTTCTTTTTTTTCGTCAGAATCCTAGTTAGAGTATTCCTAAGATTGGTAGCTTTATCGCTGTAATCCATACGTCTCGGCTCTAAAAGAATAGACGATATTAAGCTCAGAAGAGAAGTGAAGTTTTCCTCTGACGTAGCTCAATTACTGTACGCTGCCTAGAAAACACTCAAAACATTGTTATGCAGTTCCATGTGAATCTAACAGTATATACTCCAGACACTCGTCTATATCAATACGTGATTAAGAACCCAACTTAAACTTTTTCGGACGCCCATTCGCTGGTGGCGGAGCGCTTACTCGAAGTTCGGCCCCGCGGGTCTCGATGCGATCACCGTAGTATCAAAACTTTTTCATGGGCAAAGTACGGTAGAGAGCCGCGGTAAATCGGAATATCCTCACCTTGTCCCGGGCAGAGCTTTAAACAAGCTTTCCTTTTTTCAATTCTTGGCGCTGCTTACTTATTGGGCTTAGTATAGCTACATGATTCATGAGTTGCATATTCGATCTTCTGGAAGAGTCACTTCCAGAAGTCAGCCTACCATCTTTTCTAGATTCCTTCTCTAGATTCCGAGATCTTCTCTTCATTTCCGAAACCACTTCATCATCCACTCCATATTCCTGTCGTGACACACCTACCTAATCCGCTTGTCTCTCTTCCAGCTCTCTCTCTTCCAGATAATCCCCCCCCCTTCTCACGGATTCCCATTTTCCCTTCTCTTCAAATCCTTTTCTCATGTATTCATGTTTTGAAAGAAGCCATTGAATACTCACACACCTGGCTCTTATTTTTCCTTTTATGAATAGTCACGTTTTTTGGATAAGTGTTTCAGCTTTTCCGGGAAAATTGAGATTAATTTTGGGGATGACTGCTTAGATAAGTGCTACCTAGGTTATACTCAAATCTATAATTATGGCAGTCTGCAATTACTGAAAACGCAATCTTATTGTTACAACCAGCCCGTTCCCTCTCGCATGACATTAAAAAAGATCAGCTCCTTGTCAGTTTGAACGGACTACGGTACCATGACTACACCCCATAAAAAAGAGTCTACATATAATTCCTGCAACGAATTTCAATTTCCTCCCCTTTTCCATTTTTATAGCTTCTCGAAAGTGCACGACGAAAATGAAACTCTTCTCCACCCGTCCTCGTTTTCATTTTTTATTGGTATTCCTATTCCTATTCCTTTTCGCTTTCTTCTTTTTCTTATTCTTTCCTTTTTTAGTTTTTTTTTTCGAGATGCTCTTCCATTTTACATTTTAATCCATCCCTTATCCCCCTTGAGACAATGTGTTGTGGCTCACCATTTTTTTTGACCTCCTAAGAAGTATTAGTAGATGATGAATTGAGACATGTGATATATGTGACATATACTTAGTTTTTTGGGTAGGGTCTGGGAGACTCTGCAAATTTTCGAATTTTTCTTGGGAAGAGAAAATTGAGTTTGTCATTCTACCCCATGATTATGTGCATTTCTTCGGGCGGGTTCGAAATTTTTTTTGAAAAAGATGTAAATCGAAACCGAAAATTTTCCTCTACCAATTTGAGAACTTTGGATCATCTTTAAAAACCACTGACCTACACTATTTCACTGTCTTAAAATTAGTCATGTTCAAATAAACCTGTTGTAATCTTCATGTCGATAGATATAAGTTCTAGACACTGTAAAAGTTTTGACTCACCTAGAAATCGTGTGAGTAATCGTGGGGCTCAAAAGGTCCCGGCTCGACTTGAGACATGATTTTTGGATTCGAAATATAACAGCCCGTATTAGAATCGGTCGAGTCAGAACAGAACAAATCAGAACCGATTAAAAATGATATTCATCACTGCCAATAGACCTAGATTTGACAGTAGGCAGCACCCAAAACTGAGCAACCATTCGACGAGGGCTCGCTCAGAGTCCGGTACGAGGTGTGGGTCCCGTTGCGACTACTTTTGAATGGTTTATGGATAAAGTACGGTAGAGAGCCGCCGTAAATCGAAATTCCGCAACGGGACTTACACCTCGTCCGGCTCACCAGAAGTTAATTACATTTTCAAAAAATGACCCAAAAAATCGGAAATTCGATTTCTAACATGATTTTTGAGCCATATTTCTGTTGTGTTAATGCACTAACTATGCTCATTTCTCTTCCCCTCCCCCTCTTCCACTCCTCCTCCCGTCTTACACCGAATTCTGAAAAACGACTCCCATGGGTTCGATTACTACATTTGTGACTCTTCGCCATTTCGCCTTCTCCCCCTTTTTTCGCCCGGAAATTGTTCGCCTACACTGGAAAAACTGGAAACAAAAAAGCAGTTTATTATCACATTTATCCCATCTTTTTTTGTCCAATGTTTTCGACTGTCGAGAATTTCTTGTTTCTCGAAAATTCAAATTCCCGCGACTTCTATTCTTCCCCATCTCACTTCTATATTCCTACCAAATGATGCCTATTCCAGCAGTCTCCACTGCGCGAAAAATTCAGGTTTATGCTACAAATGTAGTCGGGGGAACTGGCGGACCAAGTATGATTGATTTCAATAATATGGTTAGTAGTTTGTAATCACGCTCTGTTGATAATCGGGAGGGAATTCAAAAATGTTTAACTTTTTACTTATGTTCACTTTTCAGCACCAAATCGTGTCGCATCGTGTACCGACCACTCGGATCTCCACATTTCTTGTCACTCTCATCTCGTTTCTGCTGGTTTTGGTGGTGTTCGCCACGTGTGTCATGTGTATCACTTATGTGAGAAGGAAACTCAAACAACGGAGACAGGAGGTAGGTGCTGGAAATTGATAAGAAATTTGGGACACTGCATAACCAGGGATTGCTTAAAAATTGAAAAACTTTTTAATTTTGATAATAAATGCTTTGAGAATATTAGGCGTCTTGAGGTCCTCAAGTCAATCTGGAGATATGTGATGTGACCTATATCATTGGAAAGCTGAAGAACCGCTGATTCCAAATATATATTCAGTTTTCGCCCTCGAGACCTGATATTCGAGAAAAGCAAGGTTCAAGTTTGGACCCTTGGCAAGTGATTACCTTCCTGACGTGGACTTTGACCTCGTTTTTCTCAAATACTAGGCCTCGTGGGCAAAAACTGAATACATATTTGAAATCAGCGTGACTTCAGCTTTTTAATTATATAGGTCACGTCTCATAACTTCAAGCTCCTAGCTCCTAAGCTCCTAACACAACGATAGGGTCTCAAACTTGTCTATTTTTTCCGTTTTTCAAAAAGACTGAACTTATGTTCCTCTGTCCAAACCACTTCCATATTTTTATGTATTCAGAATGGTCTTCTCTGCCGTGACGCCACATCGGAAACCCTCATCGAATCTTCACTAATCAACAGTGATACTCACACAATGTACAGTGCTATTGATGTCTGAGCTGGACTCTCTATCTGATAATTATGAAAAAAAAAATGTGTCTGAAAAACCGTATCCTTGAATTTTTCCTTTGAACTGTGTGTATGTGACTATTGGTGTTCATATATATTTATTTTTGTCCATCTATTTGTAAATAAATCATGGGTCTTATACAAAATTGTCAAAAAAATTCAAATTCCGGCCCAGCTTTAAGAAAAGGTACCTATTTTTTACCGAGTTTTAAAATTAAAAAAAAAAAGATACCAAATCAAAAAAAATGCCTAAACGCTGATTTCTATTCTACTGGTTCGTAGATACTATTTGTCTTCTCCAAACGCGTGTGCGCACACTTATCGTGGCCTGTCATCTTTTTCATATTACTCCCAGCAACTGTTACCTGACCCCATAGCCTGCCTATCCACTATTAATACCGATCTCCCCTTACCTCCACACAATGTCAACTTCTCCAGAGTTTCCCTTATTATTTCTCCCAATCATTGTCTTGAATCAAGTTCTGAAGTTGATGACTCCATTCGAGTTGTGAGTTGTATCCTACAATCAATGTCTTTTTATATTATTTCAACAATTCAGAATAGCTGTGTCGCTCTGCAGTAAAACCAGCAAACGAGTGTGCAAATCGATACGAAGTCAGATTCAATGTGAAAATGCGAGAGAGATGTTTATACTAAAATACTCGACTAATACAACAGTATGGCTGAGATTTAGTTATTTCCCGAAAATCGAATGGATGTTCGATGTGAAGAAAATTCCGGAGGAATTTGAAATAAAGAAACCCAAGAAAAATTTTCTGCACAGAATATTGTCTCTCTTTCGAAAAAAAGAAAGGAAAAATGAAATCACTCCCACAAACATAGTGAATATGTTCGCTACCGACTGGATTTCAACTACAGAGGTATTGGAAAAGTGAGTCATTGTTTTAGAAATAAGTTCAAATTTTCCAGGAAAAAAAATCAATTTTTCAGAGAAAAAATCACTATCGAATCTCTTCACATGTACTGCTCTGAAGAGCCATTGGCATCTACTATCACTCCAGGGATTCTATACCTATCTGATATTTTCAATATATCCATGGATCATGTTGAAATTCATTTTCAAGATTTCACCAGAGAGCAAAACGAACGACTTATTGATTTTTACAAGCAGCAAAACCTGAGAACACTCACTTTGGTTGGGACACGATTGAATACACCGGAAGAAGATAACGTTTTGGATTATATTCTTTGTCAGCAGAATACCAAACACTTTTTGAAACTTGCATTGGAGCCGACTTCCGAGTTTCGATATAAAAATGAGTACTCCCAGAGTCATCCGGATGTGTTAGACATAAACAACTCACATTGGATTGGGATGGATGATGTTCTTCAAATGGAATCATTGTATATCAACCTTTATAAATCAAAAATCGAAAGTTCATCCATGAAAACGCTGATTCAAAAATGGGTCGACGGTTGGATACCTAAATGGCGGACTCTAATGATTGAGCACCCTGACAATGTGAATATCGATTTATATGTAGATGAAATAGCTAGTGGTGAGAAGTAAGTTTGAAACAAAATATTTTTTTAAAATTTATATTACGATTCTAGCAATGCCGACGTGAAAAGCTTACGAAAAGAAGCGATGCTCCAACCTGGGACCGTAAACTATGTTCAACACTTGCTGCTTAGAAAAGATGGGCATGCTGTAGTGGTGGCTGTGAAAGATGATCATATCGCGTGGTTTCATGTCGTGGAGAAGGTTTTTCAGCAAGATAATTTAATCGAAAACATTAGTGAGGATGACCTTTAATGATTTTTTAAAAATTCTTTTGAAATGAACATTTGAATCAGATAGAATCCAGATATAAGTTTTTGACTAAAATCCAATTCAGAGCATATACTATTTGGTTGTTTTCTTACTTATTGCTGAAAACTTAAAAACTTGGAAGAGGAAATTCGAGCGCAACCGCTATATTGATTCTTGAGATACGTACCTGTTGAGAGATGAACCAGCAGCTGTTGTGGAGAAGAGACATTGATGCACAGGACATCTGAATAGTACCGTGCGGGTGACAAAGAGCGATTACCAATTGTAATTAATTAATTAATAGAAAAACATTTTCCAATTTGTAAAGCTTGTCACTCGAAGCAACTGAAACTGTTTCTCCTATCTGAAATGTCGGTTCTCACTGCGGACAGAGTCTTGTCTTATAACATCTAACTTTGAATCTGTAATCAATTTTTGCAACTGCAGTCTGTGAAGCCGTAAAATTTTCTACTTGTCTCTACTCAGAAAACCAGTCTCCTTCCAGACCATTGCTTAGTTAACAAATATGATATCTTTGTTAATTGGTGGATTTTCAGATACAGTACATAACTGTATTTTTTCCTGTTTGCAGTTTTTTACACACTCTGATTATATTGGCTTTCTGAAAATCTACGGCTCTCTTCATAGGGCTCGATTGAAAGAATAATCTAAACAGATCAAAAACTCGAACAACTAAATAATAAATTAATCGATATGATAATTTCTGACACGAATATTCCATAAAGAGGCCACCAAAATCTATTCAATCCTTCGTTCGCTATCTTTTGCCCAATGCTTCCCCTCCTCCTATACCTTCTGCTTCCGGTTTTTATCCAATCTTGTTTGGTTATTAGATACTATGAGCCGCGTAAGTCTTCAGATAATTGAATTCATATTATAGCAATGTTTACTTCCAGCAAAATGCGAATGTCAATGGGTTCCACTGAACAAAACGAACGTTAAAAGTTTTGTGAGCGAAAATCCATTTTATATCCAGAACGTTTCTGAATTCACTCTTGATTGGATGACTGGTTTGTTCCCTCCCGTTTCCACTCAAGATGACTGTTCTTTGTCAATTTATTGTGCCACCGAGGGAGACAGTCTTGTTGTTATGACTAAGAAATTTGCTATTTTGGTATGAAACTTTCAAGAAGGGAGAGTAAAAATAATTCTTCAGTTTGACGCCTACTCTGCGGACGCTCTCTGCAACCCTTATATTCAAAAGTGGCAAGTGGATAATGGGGCGGAGCTTGTTACCTATGATGAATTGTACGCTGTTTGCCTGGATTACAGTGAGTCTTAAATGATATTTGTTACTAAGGGAGTACCTCAAATTTTTCAGGAACATACACTACCCCGCCGCCGCCAACATTCGAAACAACCGGAACACCGCCTCCAGAGATTATTTCTTTCAGAAGTGCAGTTAATAAGTTTTTGAATTGGTTCTGGTAATTTCTCTGATATGTGTTAAAAAAGAGCACTGAAATAAAATTGTTTTTCTGCACCTGATATCTACATATTTATATGTTCACAGTAGGAATGCGCATCTTTAGAATCTAATTGTAAGCACTCTGTACTGTAATTTAAAATGTTTCGATCAAAACAATTTGTTTGAGTTTTCAAACAGAGTTTTACAACGGTTTGGTTTTTTTTTTGTTTTCTGGAAATCTTATTCAGTCTTCATCGAAGTTCAATTTTAAGAATTAACAACAACAATAAACAGATCAAAAACTCAAACAGCTAAATAATGAATTGGTCGATATGGTAATTTCTGACACGAATATTTAATGAATTCGGCCATGAGAATGTATTCAATCATTCATTCGTTATCTTTCCCCTCCTCCAATGCTCCCCTTCCTCCTATACCTTTTGCTTCCAGTTTTGATTCAATCTTGTTTGGTGATCAGATTCACTGAGCCCCGTAAGTCTTCAGATAGTTACAGTCATCTAGCTATTGAAATATGTACCTCCAGCAAAATGCGAATGTCAATGGGTTCCACTGGACAGGACAAACATTGAAAGTTTTGTGGGAGAAAATCCATTTTATACCATGAACGTTACTGAATATAAAAATTATATATTTTATTCTTTGTTGTTCCCTCCCGTTTCCACTCAAGATGACTGTTCTTTATCAATTTATTGTGCCACCGAGGGATACAGTCTTGTTGTTATGACCAAGACATTTGCCATTTTGGTAGGAAACTTTCGAGAGAGGAGAGTAATAAGAATTCTTCAGTTTGGCGCCTACTCTGCGGACGCTCTCTGCAACCCTTATACTCAAAAGTGGCAAGTGGATAATGGGGCGGAGCTTATTACCTACAATGAGTTGTACGCAGTTTGCCTGGATTACAGTGAGTCTTGAATCATATTTGTTACTGAGGAAGCGGACAAACACAGAGATGTTTTTATAACCTTGGGAAATACTTCAATTTTTTTTAGATCCACCCACTACAAGAGGGGATCTAGCATTCGAAACAACCGGAACACCGCCTCCAGAGCCTCTTTTCAGAAGTGCAGTTAATAAGTTTTTGAATTGGTTCTGGTAATTTCTCTGATATGTGTTAAGAAAAAGAGCACTGAAATAAAATTGTTATTCTGCATGTCAGTTTTCAAAAAAAAAATCCAATATGTCCTCTCTCCCCCTTGTCATGTTTTCATTCTCCTTGCTGTTTGGTTCGTGTCTACACACAAAAAGAAGAAAAAGCATCAAAAAATCATTTTCTATCTTTCTCAATACCTGTCCTATCCCTTCTCCTCTAGCTTCCGCCATCATCATTTTTCTCACTTTTCACTTTCTTTTAGGGAATTTATGTTCATTTTTCTGCAACAGAAATATCATCATCGTTATTTCATAGACAATTTCGCAAATGTCTTTGCAATCTGGTAAATATATGTCAAAACACGTCCAAGGCACCCCAGTCTCTGTGGTTTCTAATGTATACCTGTCTGTTTTCAAACAGATACTTGGACATCCGGATATCCATAGATCGTGGTAAATAGATAAGCTAGAAAGGTTGAAAATAGTGATTTTGAGACCTTTTTCTGACTCAAAACGCGTTTCAGGCACGTCAGCTATCATAGAACTTTTATTAATGATTTGAATACTCGGCAGTCTGTTTTACCACAGCACATTGAGACATTTGGATAGCCAATCATGCAGAACGCGTCAAAGACACCCCAACCACCCCGGGATTTTCAACATTCTAAATATCTGCCTCCTCCCATCGTCCTCATATTTCAATAGATTGCGAAACAGAGATTGGAGGCGAATATTATTCCACTGTTCCTCTTCTTCTTCTGGGGAGGAAACAGTTGTCTCTCAGTCGGATCAAGATGATAGAGAGTGTGGGATGTGGAGAGACCTAGAGAACAGAGAGAATAATAATAATAAGATGAAGAGATAGATCATTGGGCAAAACGTTCATCATAATTGACATGACGACGCGCCTATTCGAATCGGTTTTATGATTTTATGAAAGTTTTATACGTTTTGGAGAGAGGAGATATTGTTATGGGGTGTTGATTTGAGTACCGTTATAACTTTGATTAGAATTGTTGTTCTATAGAAATACCCAGTAATTATACATAATTGCTTCAGTAAATTCACACTACCGTAAATATACACCAGCCTTCTGAGAAGAATTAACCTTCAGTTAAGTCAAGTTTAACCTTTCAATTTGAATCTATAGCATGGTTTGTGAATTTACATTCACTCCTCGTGAATCTACACCACACCTCTTTCATAAGTAACGTCGTCTATCTTTATGCAAAGATTTTCATATTACACAAACTGACCAGTAGCTCCGCCCACTTAATTTGAAAATTAATAAAAAATTTGTATTTCAAACTGTTCCAATGAAGAAGCTTTTGCAAAAACCTGAAACGTTCTTTTTTTATGTTTTCCTCTAGTAATCTACACCCAAAACTTCCGTAATTCGACACAAACTATACCCTATAAATTTACCCTTAACTCCCGTGAACCATGATTCCGTAAGCCTACTTCGATCCTTCCGTAAATCTACATAGCTTTTCTCGTAAATCTACAGCGCAGTGAATCCACAACATTCTTTGACCCTTCCTCCAGTTGTTTTTTTCCAAACACATAATTTACGACTTTTTTCTTTTTCTTTCTAACGTTTACGAAGTTCCAGTTCCGAATTTCCAAACTTGATTCTTTCTCCTCACTCTCAAACGTTTTTTCTCTAACTCTCATCGTGTTTAGGAGGTTCAACTGATAAATGGAGGGGCTCATTGACACCCATCCCTCTTTTCTTATCAATTGCGAATTGAAAAACGAAACCCAACAATTGTTGCTTTTTTTTGTTGTTGGAAGAATTGACGTTTTTCTGGTTGTCTGTGTCTACATACATATGTTTGTGCTTTTTTGGTTGTATGATCCTTTATTTCGTTTGGAAGAAAATATGATTTTTGTTGAATGGTAGGACAAAAAAATTCATGAAACATTGTTATGTTTGCAATTTTTACTAAACTTTGAGAATCCGTTACGAAGTTCAATTTTTTAATTTTAATTTAAAATGTTAGTTTTATTGGCACGTTTTGTTTCTCTTGCTGTTTGAGCTTTCCAGATATACTTTTAGAAAAATAATTGACAGAGGTTAGAGTGTTTGTCTTCTCTATGTTTCAAGTCGCATATCTCAAAAGTGGACGGAGCTATCAAAAAGTAGTCAACTACAAAAATGATCAGCGTAAAATGTTTTATGACTTTGTAGTTGGTCACTTTTTGATATCTCTGCAAGAAAGAGACGCAGACAGTCAGACACTATAGCTTCTCTTCACTCTCTACACTTCTCTCTCTCTGCTGTCTCTCTGATGAAGGCTCATATCTCAAAACCTTAAAGAGCTTTCAAAAATTGTCAACTACAAAAATAAACATTTTGTTATGTTCTATAACATTGGGTTGGCAGATCATTGTTATCGATTCTAATGTTCTCCCAAAAAAGACTTTCATGATCTTTGACCACTACGTATTAGTGTAGTATAAAAGTATCCATTTCGCAAAGGGTGTTCCTCAGATAATTAGTCATTTCAAAGGAAAAAAGAAAAGAAAAGGAATTCTTATCATTCTTCTCCTCCCTTGTCATCATCAATTAGTTTTTTGTCCCCCCTCCTCTAGTTTTCCCTAGCCATATCATATTGCGCTTCTCATTTTTTTTGCCCTTTTCCCTCCATTCCTTCCGGTTCTTCCCACCCAGGTAACAATTTATCTTGGTGACTTTAGGCTTCCGACAAGGCTTACCACGTGGCATCTCGGAATTTCCAATTAGGAACACACGCTCATTAATTAGTGTCTGTTGTACTTCTTGGGGTGGTCGTTAAACTGAATTGGTGATCAGTTGCTTTTTTGTCATCTGATGACTTCTTCTTCTGACTTCTTCCTTTTCAGAATTCAGAGAAAGACCACTATTTCTAGAACTTTCTGTTTTTTTCAGATTTGGTAAAATAATTGTGTATATTTAATTATTCTTGTAGTTGATAACTTTGTGTTAGCTCATCTTTTAAATACCGTCACGGCTCTTAATATCATTTTATCATTTCAACTTTTGGTATGTATACTAAACAAGAAAAGGGCTACATTTTTGTAGTTGAACATTTTTTGATAGCTCCGCCCACTTTTGAGATATACACTTTTGAAGTTTAGCTAGAGAAGGGAGGGGATGCGCAGAAATGCTAGACAGTCTGATTTCTCTGCGTCTATTCTTTTCTTCAAACCCTCGTATCTCAAGAACTTTTAGTGTCATCAGAAACTTGTTAACACAAAAAATACCAGAAAAAATACTAGATTTTTGTAAATTTTTGTAAATAGTTTTCAACTTTTTCGAACAAGTTCTGCCTGGACATTCAGAAAGATTGAGATTGCTGTTCATTTTCAATTGTCCATAATTTCACAAGCAGAGCACATACAACAAAGTTTTCAACTATAAAAATGAAGGAAATTTTGAGATCTACTCAAAAATATATATTTGGTTTGGTTCAGATTGAATCATTTTTGACTCTGTGACAAGCTTACAAAGTTTGTTTTTTATTTAATTTCTTAATCTCTTGAAACTTTTCTGTTATTTTTCTTATATTTAAGTCCCTCTGTCAGTTCTTTCATCCATTCCCATATTTTTTCCCTTAAATCGCTATTTTTCAGACTCCATAGCCATACATATACACATAAAAAGGCAACCCTGGCCCCCCTCCTTCCCCAAAAAATGTCAATAAGCAACGGCTGGTCCTCGTCGTCAATTATCTCGGACGTGCTGCCAGAAGAGGAGTTTGAAGACGTTGAAGAAGGTAAATCTACCTTCTTTTTTATCTCTCTTTGTTATAAGTTTTGCTCTTTTTTGCTCTATCGAGTGAGAAAACTTGAGAAAGTGCACAAATTTGCACAATTAATTTTTAAAACACTACCAAATGTATACTTTCTACTCCATACTCTAAATTTTCTAAATTCTCCTCCCAACTCAAGACGTTTTCATCTCGAAGAATCCCCATGAATCCCTAACAATTCGTATGCATTTCTAATAAGCATAAATAAAGGATTCCCTCTCGAATGTTCCCACATTCCACCACTTTTCCCTATTTCGGTGTGCCGTTTGTGAAAATGTTCAATGTGCCAGGGTTTTGTACTCTACGCTCTCAAGTACAGACTCAACAACCGAGAGGCGCTAACTTGTGTGAGTTTTTAGATTTGAAGAGGAAAACTGTATTATAAGGTTGTTCAAACTATGAAAAAATTAACAAACAAGGCTTTAAATGCGTCTAACAATAAAACTGAGAATTCTGAAATGCGGACATCCGGACGCTCATATGTAGTCAGTTTGGAGCAATATCATTTGAAAGCTGAGAAAACGTTGATTCCAAACATATTTATATTTTTTGTTTACAAAACGGAGCGCTTTAGAAAAATGAGGTCAAAGTTTTAAAGCCAATATCCTATCAATGTGCCAACGGAGGAGCGTTTTTCTCGAATACCAGATCTCGAGGACAAAAACTTAATATATATTTGGAATCAGCGTTTTCTCAGCTTTCCAATAATACCTGACACATCCCTTATCTTCGAAGCTAGAAACCTTCTTCAAATCCCAAATCCCTTTGTGATTTGCAGACGAACTAATCCTCTCCGACAATGACCGTCTCCGTTGCCGTGTTGAGGAGCTCGAGAAAATTGTGTTGGCTCAGCGTAATGAGATTGTGAGTTTGAATAATTTCTAACGAAACGAACCTTCTCTTCGAATTTGAAATTTCAGCTCCTCCTTCAAAGCTCCACTGTCGAAATTTTACGGCGACTTCAGAATTTGGAGATGTCGCAGCAACATCAAGACAAGGCAAGGTCCCCAGTGTCTTCTGGCTATAATTCTTGTAAGTTTGTATCCTTGGAAGTGCCTTCTCATAGTCTTTGATCCAGTACCTCGTCGAATCTCCGGGTCCAAGAGCACCTACTCCGTGAGCCCGTCCTCCCATCCTCCACCACCACGTCCTCATCATACTGCCAACTCGAAATCCCTCTATATCAATGGCTTAAACAACAACGAAGACGCCACCCAACAAATGCCACGTCGTCCTCCAACACGTGGCAGTGACATGGTGAATGTGTCAGTTGGAAAGTCGGCAAGAGGGTCACCGATGAGAAAATGGGTGTCCACACATGATATGAAGGATACTGAGAGATTCAGAAGGCTGTCGACGTCATCTGAAGCGAGTACGAGTGCCACGACGATCACAATGAATCCGATTGTTAATAGTGTCAGGAGGCTGTCAACGTGAGTTGTGTTATTTGAAGGATTACTGTATTTTTGTGTGGCATTTGCATGGTTTGTCTTTTCTTCTAGCACCCACTACCGCCAATCCAGCCCTTCACTTCTATCCCTTTGCTCTATCGTCTCCAGAAGTCCGAGCACGTCTTCCATTTTGCGGTGTGTGTTTGTGTCTTTTTCAGTGTTACTGTAGCTTCAAATCACTATCAATTTTCAGAAGAAACCATAGAACTTGCCAATTCTCTGCTGACAACGGGCAGCTACCTATTTTCATCTCGGGGAAGACTGTGCAGGTACCAGTGCCCACGGGTTACGAAAACATCGACCCAACTGCCGACCAAGACCCTCCAGCCGTCAAAGCCACACTGAAACATGTTTACAGTAAGATAAGACTGAAACAGTAGCCCCTTCCAAGTTGAATTTTTTGAACAGGTTACCGAGGGAAAGATGTCAGATCAAATATCGAGATGCTGCCTACTGGGGAGCTTGTATTTTTCTCGGCGAATCTAGTGATACTGATGAATATCACTGGAGATGACAGGAGTCAAAGGATATATCACGGTCATACTTGTGATGTAAAGTGGTGAGTTGGAATTATTAGGGCATATGTATACCCTCTTTTTCTCATTTCAGCATCGCGTTACACCCCAACAAAGTGCTCGTCGCATCCGGTCAGTCATCCTGTCACTCCTCTGAAAAAGCTCTCAAAACCGAGCACACGTCTCCCGTAGAATCCCCGGAAGAGCTCGTAAAACAGCTTGAAATGGAACACACAGAAGCTCATGTCAGAATTTGGGATACCGTGAAATTAACCACTTTGATGATATTGAATGGTTTTGAGAAGGGTATATGCCACGTGGCGTTCTCCAGAACGGACTCTGGAGGTCTGTTGGCTGTGGTTGATGACTCGTTGAAGCATACGATGTCGATTTGGAGTTGGCAGAAAGGGAAGAGAGATGGCGAGGTTAAAGTGAGTGAATCGTGAAAATTGTGGGCGTGTCGAAAATAAAGATTCACTTTTTAGGCGGCTAACGACCTGGTGTTCGAATGCAAATGGCATCCAACTATCCGAAACCTCATTGTCCTCTATGGAAAGGGACATTTCTCATTTTTCAATTACGACCCAGCCACAGGAGTTCTTGTGAAGTCTGTGGCCACTTTTGAGGGCCGTGACAAGCCGAAAACCGTGTTGAGTCTATGCTTTGGTGGTGACGGACAAGTGGTGACTGGTGATTCAAATGGCACTATTTCGATATGGGACCCCAAGACTTTTAGGACGGTGAAGCAGGCCCACTCCGTCCACCCTGGCGGTGTTTACTCCCTCGCACTTGCGAAATCTGGAAAACTGTTGTCCGGTGGAAAAGACCGAATTATTTCCGAATGGGATGTGAATGACTTGGTCAGATCTCGGCGGCCTATAGAGCTACCCGATGAGAAGGGATTCCCACGTGTCATACTGCAAAGTGGGATGGATTTGGTGATAGGCACGTCTTCGAACACTCTGCTTCATGGGAATCTGGAGAATCCCGGGAATTTGGCGAGCTTGATTGAGGTGAGGACTTTGGACTGTCGTATCTCAGAGCTATGCGAAATAAAATTCTCTATATTTTGTAGTAAAGCATTTTTTGATATCTCATCATGTATTCCAGGGTGACCCGGGCGATCTAACCTCTCTCCTAACGTGTGGCTCCAATCAACTCATCACCACCTCTCAATGCGGTACGGTTCGCATCTGGAACCACACGGAGAAGCGCGTTGAATTCTCCAAAAAGTTCATGGATTCAGTGGAGTGTGCCGATGTAGATGCAACACAGACTCATGTCATTTTGGGATTTGCCGGGGGCCTTTGGAATGTGATCAACATTTCAAAGCATCAGACGATAGAGGAGAAGAAGGAGGGAAGTCAGGCGATCACTGCGGTGAAGTTTACACCAGTTGGAGGGACGTTTGCAGTGGCGACTAAGGTTTGTGGACATCTGGACACCCCGACACCCGGACACCACACATATTCTCAATATATTTTTCCAGGACCCCTCACTAACCATTTATCGTATCGATGGCTCTAAAAATCTGCTCATAGTTGCCCGAATCCATCATCTCCCCGCACCTCTGATAGCTATCGACTTCTCCACGGACTCCCAGTACCTACGTGCGCAGTCTACTGGAGCGCATTTGTTGTTTTGGTCAAAAACCGGAGAGATTTGTGACGGAAGTGCAGTGAGAGATGTGAAATGGGCGAGTACCCGGGTCAAGATTGGTTTTGAGACAGCGCTGGTAGCACATTCCTCAAATGGTGAGTCTCGGGGGTACTGTAATTTCATCCAACTTTATGTTTCCAGGCCAAATTTCCACTGTCTCCCAAAACGAGGACCTTGTCGCCGTTGGTATGGAGAATGGCACTATCCGTGTCTACCAATCCCCAGTAACCAGTGTGACAGCTGGATTCGTCGAGCTGTTAGGACATGGAAAACTTGTGAAGAGTGTCGCGTTCAACACAAAATCACAACTGTTTTCATGCTCTCCGACGGATAATTCCATATTTGAGTGGAGTTTGGAATAGAATTTTGAAGCTTTGGAATTTTTTGTTGTAATAAATGCTCTGATTCAAAATTTTTAATTAAACTTTGGTGACTTTAAAAGTTTTAGCTACAGGCGACAAAAATTTTGACATGCAGACGTTCGGACGCTTGCCACATGTATTCAGTTTGGAGGAATATGATGTTTTGTGTATCATTGGAAAACTGAGATAACGCTGATCCCAAACGAAAAACTGAAAAACTTTGACCGCGTTTTTCTCGAATACCAGACATCGACAACAAAAACTGAGCTTAAATTTGGAAACAGCTTTTCAATAAAATAGAACACATCCGATTACTTCAAACTGACTGCATGCCACTTCTGACTGAACTGTGCCCATTTCAGAGAAAATGAGAAAAAAATCCCAATCTGTAACTCTCTAGGTTAGGCCCATACCAAAAAGTCGTTAACTGCAAAACTGGTGTTCCATGTTTTATTTGAGTACCCTACAAAATGTGGAGTTATGCGAAAACTGGTCTTATGCGCTCTCAAAGTATATTATTTTCTACTGAAAACTGGCAGTTTTGAAGGCTGCCCCGAATCAGAACCGCCAAACCTTGGTATAATGGCTCTGCATCTAGATTTGACACATCAGTGACTTTTTTACGGATTTTTTGATACCAAGTTCCAAAAAGACTTTGACTCATATATAAGTTAACACCCTCTCCACTCTTTTCGGGATTGTCGGATACCTTTCCCCCTTTAAAAAAACCTCAACCCTCTTATGTCATACTTATATTCGTTCCCTTTGTCTTTCACTTCTCCTTTCACACCTTTCCTCTACTGTTCTTTTATCCTTCCCCCCTCCTCTTCAATTCCCATGAATCTTTTGTCACCTTTCGAATCGATGTCTTCTTCGATGACACCCATCCGTTTCCGTTCAATCCATTCACACCATGGTGATCCTTTTTCTCCCTCATGGATCCGTTCTGGAAGTGAAAGTGTGAGAAAAAACGAAGATAGATAGCTGTCAGATCCCCTCTACCGTCACCCGGGAGTCGAAACTAAAACTATTTGCCTAGGTTGCATGACAGATTAGCACGAGCCCGCTTATCCAGTTACCCCTATATGGTCCCTTGACTCTTGCCGCCGTCTTACCTGTCATGCCGCCAAAAAACCATTCGTCCCCCTCCTTATAACCAAACAAGCTTAACAGTAACCTAATACCTTCTCTAGATATTCCATATCTATCGCAATTCTCTTCGTCCCCTTCTTTCCTGCCACAAAAAGCTTTTCGAGGTCGACACTATTGACTTTTGTACGCACCGCCCGAGTGAGAGACTATCGGGTAACTTTTGTAAAAGAAAACGAGCACAATTGACAGGAATTTCGAGTGAACTTTGACTGGTTTCTTCCCCCCTTCTCTCCCCCCGTCGCAAGGATCGGGTCATGTGACTACAAACTACAAAAATAATAGAGAGAGTATTACTGTTTAGTTCTAAACCAAAAAATGACGTGGCGGAATAACAGTAAACAGAGATGTTGCAAGGTGATGGATGAACAAGTGATGACAAATACTTTTTTGGTTTTTCTAGGAAGTGACCAAATTACAGTAGGAATTTGTGGCAGATCACAGAACAGTGAAGCACAAAGCAGTGATCGGTGTGTCCGGATGAACAAGTGAAAGACTGAGACTCGAAAAGTGACTAAAAAGGGAATAGATCGCAGTGATTTGGTTTTTTTTTAGAAATGTGTCTGAACCAATGTCTGTGACTCCTGATGCTCAGGGATTAGACCTCCCAGTTGCTTTCACAATTCTTACAAGAAATATGCGTTTAAGAATTTCAGCTAGTGGATTTTGAAGGTTTCAGGTGTTCTTGTAGCCCGGTCTTATAAAAAAGGCAGCTTGATTACATGACAAGTGCCTGGTATAGAAATGTCCGAATGTCCACATACACTATTTTTTACAGTAGTGGTCACTGAAATATCAAAAATTGCTGTTTTTAGTGCGAAATTTTCTAATTTTTGCTGCTTGAAACGGGCCTAAATTTATATATGAATGTTTGATCCAATTCTAGAACTCCATTTTTGTAGTTGACAACTTTTTCGTAGGATCCCTCCCAAAGTACATAGATATAACGTTTGGGAAACGTAATATTTTCCAAACGAGATATCTGACTTGGAAGGAACTCTACAAAAAAGTTGTCAACTATTAGGTTGGCAAGAAAGTTTTTGACCATAACTCGAGTTATTCGTACTCAGACAGAAAACGTGCCCAATGGCATATGTAGTAACTATCTTAATACAGAACAGTCTGCGGTTTACTGGGTACGTTCCCGATACCCTCCGGCCAAAACTCCGGCTGTTTCAAGCCAAAATAAACTTTGACCGATTTCTCGACTTGACCTCAAGTTTAGAAGTCCTGTTCAACGGTAGCGCGCTCAATTACCCCGAACATATGAAAATCTGTTAGAGGATGGTTAGAGCTGTAATTTGTGTAAACAAGAACGGTTTTGCAAAATTAGGTGAGAATATACGTCGTCGGTTATGCAACATGCTGATGAGCAATATCATGGAGGTGGTGGAGTTTTTGACCGCGCGGAGTTGAGGACTTGCGTATAGATTCCATTTTTTGCATATTGAAAGACCAGAAGTTTAAGAATATGTTTTTGGACGTTTCAAGAAGATTCCAATTGTATGCGTTGTGTAGGGAAGGAATGACTTTCATCTGGCATCGTTCTCGTTCTACGATGTCTGCTGGCGTTTGATCAACGCTGATTCACTGGACTTTTCTGTGGTGGTTACTGTACAAGACCCTCTCCCTATTGAAATTAACCAAATGGCTGAGTCAATTGAAATTTGGTGGAGAACTGAGAAATTGAAGCAGCAGGACTACCCTTCACTAGTGTTCAAACTCGATCAAAAGATGGCGAACTGATGTCTCATTTCTTCTTCTTGCCGATATGTTTGAAAAAATTTCCAATTGTGGATTAAATAGTGTGGATTGTTATTGATAATTTACAAGAAGACTGGGGTGGACATTGTCTCTCTACAGCTAACAGCGTGTACAAACTCTGTTCCTATGGTATTTTAGTACATGACTCTTCGACTATAGAAAATTTATGTTTTTCAAAATTATGAAGCCAATCACTTATAGTGAAAAGAAAGTGGAGTTCATTCTTGTAAACTTTCACTATTTGTTAATTGACGCTCTCAAACTTGGTTGTAGTTTGAGCGAAGAATGAAAAACCTTGTTGAAAGGGTGAATGGTTAAGAATGAAAACGAACATGGTGCTTGGACAGGAGAAGCCGCAAGAGAAAATTTTAACTACTAATAAACTTACAGAAAGTTTGTATAACTGAAAGTGTATGTATGTTTTTCTGATTCTCGTTCCTCGTCCGTTAGCATTCAAAACAAATCATGGTCAAAAACTTTCTTGCCAACCTAATACAAAAATGAAGTTCCAGAATTGGACTAAACAGTCATATAAAAATTTTGGTTCGTTTCAAACAGCAAAATTTGAAAATTTTGCACAGAAAATCACTTTCCTCATTATCGAAAACTCCGAAATTTGGATTCGGGACATTCTGTAAGACTCATGAAAGCGAGCTGTGGAAATAAGGAAATCTAGAAACCTGTATAGAAATATTCCAAATTTTCAGAATCTCCGACTTCTATTTTTCCCATTCCCCGACCCCTTATATTTTCAATTTCCAATCCTCATTTCAACCTCCACCCCCATCCCTTCCTAAATTCCCTATTTTCCGTTTTCTAAATTTTCCACACATCACATCATAAAGACAGTCCTCTCTCGCACGCAGCTCCTTTCTCTCCCTTCTCTCGCCGTCTCTCACTTCTCCACACTATTTCCATACAGATTTCTTGAAACTCTCTAGATTTTCAATAGTCTATAAGTGGAGCTATTTACCTTCCGGGAGGATCCGTAATCCAGTCTCTCTCTCTTTCTCTTTCTCTCGGCTTCTCTGAAACGGTGGTGCCTTTCGCTGTTTGTACAGTCCGTGGTGATGGCGGGAGAAGGAGATCGAGGAAGGATGGAGAAATAGAGAAATAACGGGCTAGAAAAGTACAGTAATCCAGCTAGAGAGTTCAAAAATCCAATTTGAACGGGAAGTTTGAATAATAGGCGTTTTTCAGATAAATTTTCATTTCCAATGCTCATTATATTTGCTCCAAACATCAATTTTCAAAAACAATATGTATTTATCTGATAGCCCTTTTCAATACCTCTCCAACCAGCCTAAAACCAACTCCCTTTCTTTATTCTGAGCAGAATTACACATCTTCAAAGCCCCCGGACCGCCCATATTCCCACGGTACTCTAGAAATTCCCACGATCTAGTCAAATTTGTTCAAAACTTATGCTTCTCCTGTGCTGCAATGTTTTCCCTTCACACACACAAAATATATACAAATATACACAGGAATCAAACAAAAAGTGTCTATATTTGTTGACAAATATGGGATGGGGGATTCCCCAGAGTCCTGGAATATTTATTGGGAGCCGGGCGCCAAAGTTTCGAGAGCCGAGGGAGCTAGAGCTTCAGGTGTTGCTAAGCAGCTCCCAGACAGACTGGAAACAGTCAGTGGAGCTAAGCATCACCCAGAGAACTTTAAGCAGCTCCTATCATTACTAAGCAGTGCCAGATTTGCGAACCTTTAGTTACGGCTTCTAAGCTAACAGCCCAAAACTTAGAAGTCCCTCCATTCATGTCTTGACCCAATCCCCCTTTACAAAGATTTTCAAATCCACAATCTACCGTACCTGTCAATCCGGAACTCTATTACCTCATCCCATTGCACAACTTTAGTCACACATTACCTCTCTCTCTATAAATGTTTACCAACTATTGGCACCTCTCCAGTGATTGACCTCTCTCCCAGCAACAACACTTCCTTCCGAATAAGGAGATATGTTTCCGTGTGCTCATTGTTCCTTCCTAAGGTCCCTAAGGATCTATTGTACTTCTTGAGACAATGGGTGTAGAAGAATGGTCCTCTTGCGGACGGAAATCTTGGAGAGGATTGATTTCAAGTTGTGCGGGTATACTTATAATCAAAACATTTATTAGAAAAAGAAAAGAGGAAATACTAAAATTCCAGAGAGAAAAAAAATGATACCAGTAGACATGGAGGCAAGAGGGACTCAAGACTCAAAGATTGGCTCCAGGAGCTATTGCAGAAGTTGGACTCCCATTTGTTGGATCCGTTGAGCTATAAAGAGTGTTCTGATATGTGTCGGTGTACCCATTGGAGTAGATGTTCGTTGGGTTATAGATACTTCCACTCAGGAAGCTTTGTGGTTGGAGAAGGCTACTAGAATAGTTTCCAGGGTAGAGGTATGGTGTGGAGTAGGGATTGTTGAGGTTCATCTGAAAAGAAATAAATGTTCCCAGGCTAAGGACCTCCCAACCCCCCGCTATGCTCAAAAAGTCATTAATATTTGTACAAGGGACTCGACTCACCTGTGACTGTGCAGCTCCAAGAGTCCCGACACTAGAGATGACTGAAGTGGGTTGAGTGACCGTCGTTGTCGGTAAGACTTCCTCCTTGACTTCAACTTTCGGGGTAGTCAGTTGATAGGTCGGGTTGTTCTCCTTGATTTCCACTTTCACCAGATCCTGCTTAGCCTGGACACCACGCTTCTTTCTTGGCGATCCTCGCTCCTTGAGCTTGAATCGTTTTTGACGGCGTAGGAAGCATCCGTTTTCAAACATGTTGCCGCAGAGGTCGTGGAGCGTCCAGAAGGATCCTTTGCCTGGCTTATCAGGTGATCTGAAATAGAGTAGACTTATATTGGAATGTTCCTAAGTAAGTACAAAAACTAACCTCTGAACCTTGACGAAACAATCATTGAATGACAACGAGTGCCTAATGGAATTCTGCCATTTCTGTTGATGGTTTCTATAATATGGGAAGATCTCCATAATCCAATTATAGAGCTCCGAAAGTGTCAGCCGTTTAGTCGCCGATTGTTGAATAGCCATAGTTATCAACGAAATGTACGAGTATGGAGGCTTATTGTGCCCAAAGTTTCCTCGACTCGTGATCTTTTCCAACTCTTGCAGAGTGAGTTGCTGGGATCCATTGGTTGGAGATGAGGAAGCCCTGACTCCAGACGAAATCGTGGAGGTCAAGGAACGGGAGTTGAGTGCAGGAAGACTAGTGGCAGATGATGTGGTGGGGGTTGTTGTGAAGCCTGGAAGGTATTGGGTTACAGTAGGAAGTGAATAATTAAGAAGGGAGACTCAAAACAATCTTTGGGGCTTAGAAGGTGAATAGCCTGGGGAAACTAAAAAGCTATGTGAATTTCCATCATACTGATTTTGGGGAAACTCAGGATTTGATACTCAAACTGAAATAACTTTTCCAAATGTGGATATTTAAAAACAAAAACTATACTAAATGATAGATCTTTAAATTTTTAAGTAGATAATTATAAGACTGCAAACCAATTCCCTGAGACCACTGGTTTCTTGAACAACTTGTGTAACTAAACTTTAAACCGATGTAACTTTGTTAAGAACTAACATGCGACAATAAAAACAAGACAGCTAGAGAGCTGGTAAAAAACTCTACAATCTCTGTAAAAATTACAATATTTTCCAATAATCTGACTCCTCCCAAGTCTCCCAAGTGACAAAACTTTGAATCATGACAACTACCCTTCAAATCGTCCTACAGAATTAAAAGTTATACAAAAAAGTAGCTGAAAACTAGCTGTACTATTTTTCTATTTTTAGATACTCACCTAACGACGACGCTCCAATTGAAGATGGAATTACTCCTCCTCCTTGACTGAAACTTCCAGTCAAATAGTTGTTTCCCATCTTGCTGTAGCTGGACCCTCCCATTTTGGTGCTTGGATTCAGGTAGGTACTCGGGCTACTGATGTAGTTGGATCCGTTTGCAGCCACATACGAACTGTAGTTATAGTTGAGAAGTCCATTGGTGGAGGTTGGGTACTGAAAGTTAGAACACTGATTTATTTCTTTTTGTAAAACTTTGTATAAAACTCACCAACTGATACAAGTTCTGTTGCCCGCCGTTTGCTTGTCCATCTAGCTGATAGGTCAACTCGGATCCGGTGTAGTCTTGGTGATAAGCCTCGGGGTTCATGGCTTCCTGGAAACATTTTGGTTGTTATATAGGGGAAAGGATTATGTAAATATTTGAGTATAACAAATATTTAGATATTCAAAGGACCCCGCGGAAAAAGTAAGCAACACAACAAAAAAACACTGAAAAAATACATAGAACAGCGGCTGGACAAACAGATACACGTACGGAGAGTTGTGTTCCCAAAAAAAATGTAAATAATAAGAATCCAAGAATACTCCCCACAGCTAGAAAAGGAGGAGTTGAGGAGAGCTGAGAGGGTGAGAGGTGGAGGTGCTCCGCCTTCCCCGAGGCCACGCCCACACGCGCGCTCCCCGACCACTGTCTACAGTACCAGGGGGAAGACATACCTCTCTCTAGCAGCACAGCAGGAGTCTCGATGGGAATCCTAGGAAGAGAGTCAACAAGACTCTAGAAATCCCTCTGAGATTCTGAATCCTCATGGGAAACCTTTTTTGGGGGAATCCCCCCAAAAAGAACAAATGGGCGGGGCCTGGCATGGATACAAACAGACAAAAAAAAGTTCCGGATAGATAAATAAGAGTGAATAAATATTTGGCTTCTTCTTGCTGTTAGTGAGGTGGGATGGTCATTCATTTTGACTATTTTTACGGTGTCCGAGTCGGCTCTCCTTACTTTTCTGAATTATTTTCTTGACGTGTCTGAAATTTTTTGTAGTTGAGAGTAGCATGCAAATGCTTGAAGAAGAATAAAGGTGATTAGTGTAAGAGAGGATGAAATTGACTTTCTTTTGAGTCCTGAAATGTTCAAAGTTGGGAAAGTTTGAAAAGTTTGAAATTTTGAAATTTTCGAAAAAAATGTTTTTCGAATTTTTTGAACACTTGTGACTTCGTCAGTTTTCTATTGTAATTATCGGTATTCAACTTGAATTAAAGCCATAAAGATTTTTTATTACTTTTACCCTTCTTGATTTTGACTGTTAATTTTTGAAGTCTTCAAGAAGAAATTGTGTTATTCTACCTCTAAAACGCACCAAAAATCACTGAAGATAGGATATTTTAAACATTATGCCAAATCCAAATCAACTTTCAGCGAGAATTTTCATTTCCTAGCACTTTTTTTTATTTCTGATTTCAATTTTCTTAACGTTAGCTACAAAATGCTTCAAAAATCAAGTATCTAGGGTAAATTTTAAGGAAGTTGTGACCATTTAAACATTTCGGCCGTATTTTCAATTATTTTATTGTTTCCAGCAACAATTTTGCTATTTTTAAAAATAATTTTCACAAAAAATAGTATTAGCTTTTATTACAATACTGTAGTGCTATAAAATGCACCAGAAATCAAAACTCTAGCTTGAATATGAAGGAAGTTATGATCTCCCTAGGCTGGCGCACCTTCGGCGCGTCTTCGATAGCACCCCCAAAACAACAGTAATCAGTTAAAACAACTTTTATGACGTTTTGATAAAATATGAATGGATAAAAGAGAACAAAATATTTCTGGAAAAAGTGTGGAGAAAAGGGAAAACAAAAAAAAGAAAATACCGAAAGAAAAGTGAATTTCAGGATGTGGGGGATGGACAAAGACATGTTTGTGATGGGCGGAGTTTTCAGATTCGAAAATAGTTTTTGAAAAAGTAATAGCCTGGGAAATGGAAGAAAGGTCCCTGCGAGACAGAAAAAAATGATTTTGAAAAGAAAAATTTCGAGATTTTTTGGGAGATGGAGAGGGAGGCGCTTAACAACAAACTTAGTAGAAATTTCATCAATCTGGAATATTATGAGGGTTACGGTAGATACTGTAGGAAAGAGAGAGTGGAAAAGGGTAACTTATTGCAAAAGGGTAACCGGTAGGGGGATGGATCGATTTTTGGTAGGGATTTAAGGCATCTGAAGATGAGGGGCATAACAGACTTATTTACAATAACAATAGAATCCTTTGGGATTCAGAATCCCTCGAGATCCGGGATTCAGGAGATTCAGAGACTCAAGTTCAGAGATTCGCTGCCGAGTTCGGGTTGGTTGAGCTGAAATTTTTAAAAAAAATCAGATTATGATTTTGAGGACGCGGAGTCTTACCTGTAGAGTGTGTTTTGATATCCATTATAATCATTGTTGGCATAAATGCCTGATGGATTGTAGATGGTGTTGCTCAAAAAGTTTTGTGGCTGGAGAAGAGTGGTGGAGAAGTCACCGTAGATGTACGGGGATGTGTACTGACCGTTGAGGTTCATCTGGAAAAAGGCATTGTTCAAAAAAGGGACAATATTTGTTTATCTATGCCCCAGGCTCCATCAAGGACCAGATACTCACCTGTGACTGTGCAGTTCCAAGAGTTCCGACACTAGAGATCACTGAAGTGGCTTGACTATGACTGCCAGCTCCACCCGACGCCGCACTATCAAGTAACACCGATGCAGCAGTCGCCGCCACCGCCGTCGCATCCTTTAGTCCTTCCTCCTTAGCATCGAGCTTCGACGCCGTCTGAGCAATCATCGGGTACGCACCAAGAGACGATGTAGAGGAGACGTTGGTATCCTCCTCCTTGATCTCAATCTTCGGCACGTGTTGTTGTTGGGAGTGGGCGTTACGCTTCTTTCTCGATGGCTCACGCTCCTTGACCTTGAATCGCTTCTGACGACGTAGGTAGCATCCGTTCTCGAACATGTTGCCGCAGTGCTCGTGGAGTGTCCAGAATGAGCCCTTTCCTGGCTTATCCGGGGATCTGGAAATGGTAAAATTAGGAGTTGGGACTGTTAGGGGGTCTAAGTCTAAGCCTAAATCTCAGGTCCCCTTGATGCCTAAGCATAAGGCAGGATGTCCGGCAAAAATGAAATTTCCTAAGGTTGAGCCTAAACCTCTGGTTTTTTAAGCCTACGCCTAAAACTCAGGTCTTCTTGAAGCCTAAGCCTAAAGGTAAAGTCAAAAAAGAAAAAAATTCGGTTAAGCCTAAAAAGTAGGACCCACTTGAAGTCTAAGCCTGAAACTATTTTCCCCAGTTCCAAAAGATCGACCTTCAAACCCATCCGCTCCTTTCCAAAAAAGCAACTTCCGGAAAACATCCATATCCTCTTTTTTGTCTAACTAATCATCATCCATCCCCTCTTCCCCAATTTTTTCTCAAAAGCCACCGGTCATGACTAATTGAGGTAGGAGGGGGGACGGCGCCCTCCTCCTCCCATCATTTCTCATCTAAACAGCTTCATGCTTCGTTGGCGCCCTCTACCTAGAGGAAGGGGGGACGATGCATTGAATTATAAATGTGGCGCTGCGCCGGGAAGGAGTCCTTGAGAAAAACTATACATTTATATAGAATAGGTTTTTATCTTTTCTCATTGACCTCTCGTGGATAGAGCTTACCTGGCAACCTTCACAAAACAGTCGTTGAACGATAGGGAGTGACGAATCGAGTTTTGCCATCTCTGCTGATTATTCTGGTAGTACGGGAAGAGTCCCATGATCCAATTGTAGATTTCCGAGAGTGTTAACTGACGGGTGGCGGACTTCTGGATAGCCATAGTGATCAATGAGATGTACGAGTATGGTGGCTTCGACTGTCCATACGTTCCTTGCCGTCTGATCTTCTCTTGCACATTGTCAAACTCCTGTACTGTCAGCTCCTGTCCACCACTTCCAGATCCAGAATAGGATCGATCGACTGGAGAGCCGGCGGCCGCGTTGATAGTCGACGCCGTCGAGCTGGAATTCCGGCCGGAAGATCGATTGACGACGGAGGCAGATGAGGTGGTGACGGAGGTTGAACCGGTGGATGGGTTGAAGGAGGCTGGAATAAAGGAAGGTATTAGGTTACAGTCGGAATAGGATATGAATAATTGAGAAGGGGGAGGGGGGGGGGTAGGATACTCAAAACAACATTATTTGTGGTCAAGACGGATTTCTAGGTGCTGGACTATGAGATGAGACACTTTGAAAAAGGGGAACTTCATCTAATGATGTGAAAAATTTGTGGTCTAAAACCCTAATGGTAATCGTGTTTCGAAAATATTTCAAAACTTTGAAACGGTTTTTTTCCAAGGCTCCTAATTCAGCTCACAGTGGGTACCAAATTTTGAAAAACATATCATTAGGGAGCCCTTGAAAAGTTCTAGAAAACTCGGATAACCAAAAAAATTCAGATTTGATCTTAGCCATTGAAAATACGCATAGTCAAAAAAAATCAAGGGTTAGAATAAAGGTTTGGCAACTTTGAACGAAGATAACTTGGCTGAAAATTAGTTTCAAAATTATAAAATACATCATTAGGAAGCCCTTGGAAAGTACTACAAAGTTGGTTTTATTTGAAAAATGTCAGACTTGATTCTAGCTTTAAAAATGTGGTTTTTAGGGAAGATCTGACAATCTCTAGGATGGCTAACTTTGAATGAGGATAACTTGGCTCAAATTGAGTTTTAAAAAGTGAAACAACTACCGTTCCAACGCCCGTAAAAAGCTCTTTCATACTAGTTTCAATTCTAACTATATTTCCAACTAGTAAATCAATCTCATTTCCTTACCCAATGGTGAAATCCCGCCTCCTTGCATAAAATTCGTTGTCGGATTGATATAGTTGGATCCCAACTGATTCGCCGCCGCATACTGATTATAGTTGTAGTTGAGCAAGTTATTCGTGGCGGATGGGTACTAGAAATGAGATCTATATAAGGAACATGCCGAGGGGAGCTTACCTGATATGTCTGATAGTTGAGTGTCGAATTGGAGTAGGCGGGCAGATAGTCCTGAGCGTTCATGGCCTGGAAAAAAGAAGTTTGCTAAAGGGGGATTATGTAAATATTTAAATACAACAAATATTTAGATATTGATGGTCACATACGGGTGGGGGGAGAGGGCACGAAAAGAAAACAAGCTACTTGTCTGGACAAACAGACAAACAGATTGATTATTTGTAGAAAAGAAACTGGAACACAAAAAGCAAAACCAAAAAAAGTGTAAAGGTGTTCCATCCGAGACTCGAGAGGTACTGAGCGATGAAAGGAGAGGCGAAAGCCCTCTCTCACCCCCTCGGGGGAGGAGGCTCCGCCCCTTTGCGCACCGCCTATCCCTCCATCCTCCCCACTAGAGAAACACCTACAGTATGACTAGAGACACGCCCCTAAACCTACCTGCGCTGCGGGGGGTAAGTATGGTTTTCTAGGAAGTTGTTCTCCAGAATCTCAGATTTTCAGAATCCATGAGGATTTTTGGAATTTCTGGCGTCTCCTCTAAAAAAAAGGATAGTGGGGGAGGTAGGAGGGTGGACAGGGAGGGTTTCGGATAAATAAATAGAAATTGAATAAATATTTGGCTTCTTGGGCAACGACGCCCTGCCCCTCACCGCCAGGACCCCTTCTTGTGTGGACATACACACACATTTTCCTTTCCCCCACACATTTTCACCACTTTTACATTTAGATGCGTGTGCTTCTGTTTTTTTGGTTACTACCTGTTATAATTATTCAAAAAGTTGCCAGATTCTAGATCTATTTTTTTTTATTTGAAAGGAAACCTGATTTTCCATAAAATTCTGGTATAGAAATAAGCATTTAGGAACTTAAAATCGGCGAGAATTTGCATAAAATTGGTTGAAATGGTTTAAAATTGGCTTAAAATCGGCGAAAATTCGCTTAAAATCATCTAGACGTCGATATGGTCAAAGTTTTGACCTCGTTTTCTGCAATACTATGTCGCGAAGGTAAAATATAAATATATATTTTTGACATCAGCGTTTTTCTCGGCTGTCTAATGATATACAACTATGTCCTGTATCTCTAGGACCATCAAAAAACATGAAATATCCGAAAATTTTTCCAAAAGTGGAAATTTTGATGGTTCTACCGGAAAATCAACGGTTCTAGGTCTGTTTTTGACGAGAAAAATGAATTTTTCACAAAATTTTAGTTTAGAAAAATTAGAAAAAGGGTTCGGAGTAGAGAACAAACTGACCGAAAAACCGCTTTCAATAAATTTTTTTCCAAAATTTTACCAGTTTTCGAAAAATGATAGTTTTGACGGTACTACTAGAAAATCATCGGTTCTAGGTCAGTTTTTGATAAGAAAAATGAATTTTTCACAAAGTTTCCGCTTGAAAATTCTAATTCTTGAGAAATTTCAAAGCTTTGGAGTAACTAGAAAACGAAAAGACCTAAAAACGGGTTTCGAAAATTTTGAGGAACAAAAGATTCTGGGACAAAGTTCGATGGAAAACTTGAATCTTTCATTGAATTTAAACCTTGGAATCAAGTTTTCAGCGAATTTCAGCTTCCACGGATTCTAACCTTTCCCAAAAACTGGAAATCCCAGAAAACTGCTCCAAGCAAACCTTAAAACAAAAGAAAAAACTAAAACCCAAGTCAGTGTGAGTCACACACACTAACTGACACCTGTGATGGGTTCTGCTCTCAAACCTACTCATCAATATCAAAAGAACGATGGATGCACTAGACTGTTAGAGAGTAAAGCATATGGTCTCGAGAAGTGATAAGGCGAGAGTGGAAAAATAAGAATCACTTTTTTCTATATACTGTCGTCATACTTATGGGGGAGAAGTCATTAGTCAGACGAGACTTTTTGCTTAGAGGCTATCCCCCTACCTACCGTATAATCCAAAGTACTGGCCGCTGACGACGTGGCGACTCCAACTCCATCAACACCACTATCGTTACTAGCGCCTCCTGAATTCGGTAACATGCTCTTTCCCTCCTTCTTATTTCTCTTGCTCCCCTGTTTCACTTGTCCTCCTCCTCCGACGATCTCCTCTTCAGAATTCTTCTTGTTCTCCTTGACGTTGTTGAGCTCAACGTCTTCCGAGTCTGAAGTCGTCGTCGCGTCCTCTTCTTCAGAATCCACAGCCGAATCGTTGTCGGACACTGGCTCCTCTTTGATGGCCTAGAAAAGAAATTCGTTTTTTTGTAAAGTTTAGGAGTCCCCCCTATATCGTTCCCCTCTTTCCTTTCCACTTGACCCAAATTTTTTCCTCTTTTTGGAGGGGGGAATGATGAAGAGGAGGTATTGAAAGTATAGAATTACAAAAAAGTGGAGAGATGGAGAGAGTGACTAGAGAAGACATAGAAAATTGTGAGATTTTTGGAAATGAATGAAAAGGGGGGGACCCCGAGGCAATAAAGGGGGGACATGATGAGAATCTCTTAAAGATCCAATATATAAATGAAAAAGAGAAGGATGAGGGGGAAGTGGCTCTAATGGGAATGACGCAGTATGGAATTGAGAATTGAAACAAAATTTTTGAGGGGGCAAGGAGATGGCATATTGCTAGAATCTGGATGGGTTTTGGTTATACGGGGTCAAAACTGGGGGAATAATTTGGAATAAAAATGAGTTTAGGCTTAAAATTGGTAGATTTGAGAGTTTTTTTTTGGGTTCAAGAGCCTGATTTAGGCTTAACCTAATTTTTTTCCATTTCTGACAAACATGATGTTCCTATGTTACCTGAGTCTTAGGCTTCAAGGGGACCTCAGATTTAGGCTTAGGCTTTAAAAGCCAGAGATTTAGGCTTAACCTAAAAATATATATACGATTCTGCCAGTTTAAGACAATTTTTTGAGCTTCTGTGAGTTTTAAGGAAAATCTAGGAGATTTAAATCTAGGAGATTTTTTTTCTCAATTGCAAAATCCGCTTAAAACATCAAAATTAGTTTTGAGCTCTTACTATTTCAGAACTTTCTGTTTTAGCTTTTCTGATAAGCTTGAGACTGTCGAGCGCCTAAAACCAAAGCCTTCAGGGATTTTTCCGCTTTTTTGGTTGAAAAACAATCCAAAAACTATGAAAAACGGCTTGAAACACTCTGGAATAGTTTCTGACTATCTTACAGCTCCTAAACCTCATGGTTCTATGTCTAACTGTTCCAGACCGCCCATTTTTTTCGAGATTTTTTCCTTCAAATCTCAATTCTCGTTCCTTCATTACCCAGTCCATATTATATCCCCTTTCTAGCCATCCCTTCCTCCCAGCTGCCCAAATCTGCCATCCCGTCCAAAAACCCAAAAACTCATGAGCCGCCACCTGTTTCTCGTGTCGACTCATACTCATTACATGTATTTTCGATAGAAATTTCAACACCATTCCTTCTTCCCTCTCCAATCAATAATCGTAACGAGCTGGAGGGAAGGAAATGGGTTAGGCGTAGGCGTCACTTCGCCTTATCAGTACATTCGCCTGGAGACGCCTAGGTGATTTCATACTAAAAAACGTAATACAAAAAAGTATATATGCATAAGTTTTGAAAAAAAACTATAATTGGGTAATTAGTTCCTTCTTATCACTGAAACAAATTCGGAACACTGCAAACAAAAGCGGAGAGTAAATTTAAGAAAAAGCAAACAAAAAAACTGATAGGCCATGTGTCTCTGTCTTGTCAAATATTTGCATGGAAGGATGGGGGAGCTAGGACGGCACCCGCCAAAAAATATTGGAGCCGTTTTTGGTGGAGCCCCCAGCTAGGGGCTCCGCTGCCCAGAGGTGGAGTAGATATCGCATTTCATGGTCCCCCGTCTCGAGCCTTGTTTTTGGGAAAACTTATAGGTTTTTTAGAAGGAAAAATAGGAATAGGAATAGTACAAAACGTTGGAGACGAGAAGAACGGAGATGATAGGAGAAAAAGCGTGAGAAATTATGGAAAAGGTTTTTTGGAGGTGGAGGAGGAATCGATACGTGGTTCGAACTTTGGAGAGAAATGGTCTAAAGCCCAGGAAGTTTAAAATTTAGGCCTCGGCTATGTAAGCCTATAGGCTTAGGCTAAAACAGGATTTAAATCTGAGGTTTTCCCTTAAGCCTACAGTTCTAGGCTATCCCGCCAAGCCTGAAATTTAGGTCTCAATTTTGTAAGCCTTAGGCTATCCCGCCAAGCCTTAAATTTAGCTGAAATTTCCAAAACTCAATTTCTAACTATACCCGGAATCCACCGTTATCAAATTTACTTGATATCTCGATCGCGCTCTCATCACGTGGGTATCGCAGGTGGAAAATAGCTTCTAAAACGGCAAAAATCCTTCAGAACTACTGCTCCCAACATATTGGCCCCTGGGAAGAAGACAGGTGGCCCCACAACCCTCCCCCTGAGAAAACCCAAAAAATCAATGAAAAATCCACGATTTTTTTCCATTAAAACCGATAAAAACCAAACTTCCAAGACATACCTTCAACGGGAACAAGTCCTCCTCACTCATCGTTGGCGACGACATAGTTTTGATCCAGGAATCAAGGATTCAATAGTCAGCAGGAAAGAAATACGGTTTGGTGTATAACGATGTGTTGGGGGGGAATGAATATGACTGACTGGTTGTGGTCGACGGAATGGAGAATAGTGAGAGATGGTGGTGGTGCACACTCTCTCTTTCTTTCCCAGAGTGACTTCGTTATCAAATGTGACGACGAAGAAGACGACGGTATCGAGCGACTTGGTTGGATGGAAATAGTGTGTAGACCCAGAGAGATGGGAGAATTGGAAAAGAGCACTGATTGATAAGAGGATGGCCTGGAGACTGGAGAGACACGCGCACACTCTCTTCAACCAGTGTGCCCTTTTTTGGGTATACGTATGGAAGACACAGAGAAGAAGCCCACTGGAGAGAGACAACTTGATTCGAAGAGACAGCTAGACACACCACCCTTTTGAGTCATCTTGTACAGCCGCGCGGACAGGGAGGGGGGCGCTGCGCCATGGTGTGGAGACAGACAGAGCCCCGCCTCTCTTGGCGCGCGGGAGTTCTTTGTGAAGGAGGCTATGAGCAATCGGAGGGGGTGACCTGGAATCGTATAGCTGGTCACCTATAAGAAAGTGAGAGTCTTTTGATGTGGAGAGTGAAAGGGCACTCTGCCCAGGGTTCTAGAGATGCAACAGTGGAAACCATGGCATGAGGATATGGGGCTCAACCAGAATTTGCTCCAGGCTACCTGCGATCTCCAGGACACCAGACTCCACTCAGGTCGAAGTCTTCTTCCAAATCAGAATCTCATTTAGACCCGTTCCATGAGAACATAAGGAAAGGGCTTAGACTTGATCAGACCTTTAGGCCCGAGAATTGCATCAAACTAGGCTGTCGGTACAACCAAACGCATCTGAGCTAGATTGCTCAATTCTTACCTCATTTAGGGTTGGGCCAGTCCAGGCTAGGCTTAACCTTGGGCCCTCTAGCCTTTTGGGCTTTTACAGGTCTGGTCTTTCCTGAAAGTTCCTCCAATCCTCAGGATTTCGAGCTCAGCTTTCTTAAGGATTTAAAACTTCCCAACCTCTACGACTCTCAGGTTACCGACCACCTCAACTTCCAATTTCTCATTACAAAAATCCCATTACCCATGCCATTTCACAATTTTCCCACCGGTCGCCCCCTCTCTTTCTCATTTTACCTCATGTTTTTGGTGACCTGGCACCGAGGGACGACATTTCTGAAGTGTTTTGGGAGAGATGGCAGCAATTTTTTTGGGGAGAAGTCTCCAGAATTCCGCGAACGCCTTCTTCAATGGAGTGACTCAGAGATTCTGTAGAGATTGTTCAAAGGAAGAGTTCCGACTCATTGGGTTGCCGTTAACGACGTGTACTTCTAGAAGATGGAGGATGACTAAGTAGGGGGTGCCGACACTATGATAACGAGGGGAGTATATGTAATCACTTTATCACCCTCCAAATGTTGCATAAATGGTAATTATGGGATTCTTTGTGGAGGGCGGTAACGATGCCGCTTTTATTGGCGGCTTTTGGCTTTGGCGGCTAAAGAGCTGACTGGACGGAGCCATAGGAGTCAGGAGGTTGGGGAGCTTGATGGTCTAGGAGATCGGGGGGAAGAATCTGGGTCAGTAGTCCTGAATCGAAAATCCGAGACTAGAGATTTGAGAGCCGACACTCCAGCTGGATATGGCTCCCGAGGAGTCTAGTCTTCGAGACTGGGCCTGAAAGAATCTGGGCCAGAGAACCTGAATCAAGAATCGTTGTGGGTTGAGGATTTAAGAGCCGAGGGGTCAAGGTTCAGTATCAAAAATGAGATATTTGAGCTTTGCACATCAAAATTATCGATCCGAAGTTCTAGATGTCTTGAGAATAGGTTTTCTGCTATACTCAACTTGGTTTGAACCTAAAAACGATCCAAAATTTTTGAAGTGTACACATCCCAATAGATCCAACCTATCCTTCAATTTCCATAGTCCTTCCGGAGATTCCCATCCTTCCTTTATCACCTCTTCTCCTCACAACCTCCTCGAACTCACTTCCCACACTATCGCCTGTTGTGTATGACAACACACACACACAGCTGTGTTATTGTCAATTTCAACCCATCCTCTCACTACAAGCCAAGATGGCAAGGTTCGTTGTCCGGTTAAGTGATCTCACTCGGGTGAGAGATAGAGGGAATGTAATGTAGCCAGCCTGCCTTCTGATGGTATGGAGAAGAAGACTATTTTTGGGGAAGGGGGATCAACTTGTATCTTATCAACAAAATTAAAGTAATTGGGTCATAACTGATAGGAATGATAGAAAGATAAGAAGGTTGGTTTGCGTTTGAAAAAGTAAAGAGAGTTGGCAAGGTGCCAGGGATGCTACCTCAGAGTTTCTGTTCTCATTTTTGTAGTTGACAACTTTTGGACCCACCCTGACAAACTGCAAAGTCTAGGTTCCCAGCTGGGTCTTCACAATTCTATTCGTCTGTAATGGTTTAGGTTCAACTTCTAGAAAAAAGTCGCCAACGCATGTCACAGAGCTACGCAATCTCACAGTGAGCCAAGTTTGTACAATATTCCCAAAATTTCCCAACAAATCTCGACACCATTGACACCCCCGATTAGCCCGGTCACCCCAACTCATCATCCCAGCTGACGCTGATAATTAAAACTGAGACAGATACATATCATCATACCTCCTAATTGAAATTACACTTATGTGAGTACTAAAACTGTCAACCACCACCGTTTAGGGAGTCAAACCATCTAGAATCCCCGAAATGAACAAGGTGGGCTCCTGGGAAACATCACATCTGGATTCTGATTGTAAAATGTGGTTTTTTGAATGATCGAACAATGAAAATTGCAGTCATATTGAGGTTGTATTGAGGTGGGAAGTTTTGGATGAGATGATAAGGCTGGTGAATGTGTGGCTGGGAATTGAAAATACCGTAAAAACTGTAATAGAAGCACCCCTTTATTTGAGGCACCCCTCTAATAGAGGCGCACCCTGAACAGCGGTTTGAATAATAGTGGCGCACCCTCTAATAGAGGCGCCCCCTTAATACGTTTCGAAAGTTTCGTCTGGTTTTCAGTCATTTTTTATCAAAATTCGTGGAAAAACACAACTAAAACCCATTTTTTTCGATCAAAGTACTGCAAATTTGGAGATTTTTGTGTAATTTTGTCCAAGAAAATGTTAGTTTAGTTGAAAATCGTTCACTTAAAAGTTGAAAAAGTAATCGAAGCAACAGGTTGAAAAATAGAGGCGCACCCTCTATTAGAAGCGCCCCTGTAATAAAGGCGCATCTGCGAACGAGGGTTGAAAAATAGAGGCGCATGCGCTTCTATTACAGTTTTTACGGTAGTAGTGAATACAAAAGAGAGAGAGGGACCAACGAAAAACAGTTTCAATTTTTTGAAAATGAGGGACTAAAATGAGGGATAATCCAAACGTTTAGTTCTTCCATAGTAGATATCAAGAGCTTTATTTCAACCGGTTCCAATAGAATTATAGAATGCAGAATTGAATATTTCTATACAAAAAAAAGATTTCAAGTGGGAAATTAAAATTTCAGATGAGCGCTATAATATTCTCTACGTCTCTCCCAAAGATTTATGGAGCCCTTCTTTAAAGCAGCGTATCTCTAAAACTACAAAAGCTTTCAAAAAATGCTCAACTACAAAAATAATCTGCGCAAAATTTTACACAGTTTTCCAATTTACAACTTTTTGAAAGCTATTCAGGCTTTCGAAATATGCGTCTTCAAAAATACCGTAAAACCTTTAATAGAGGCGCACACGCTTGTAAAAGTTCGGATCATCCTATTTCGGATGTCTTTAAAGATATAAAAAATGTTTTAAATATAAAACTATTTTATGAGTTTTAAGCTATATTTTGTCAGTTAACAACTTTTTGATATTTCCTCTGGGAAACGAGATATAACGCTGCGAACAGTTTATTACAGGTTTTAGGGTACTTTCATCCAGTTCCCACCTTTACTGTGATACACCAAGCCCATAACCTCCCTAACCAAAACGTATTCATTCCCCTTTCTCTCCCTCATTACTCAAGTACATGTACCTGTATGGGGTCACCCCCTCCTCTCCTATCTTCTTGACTACTACGAGGAGACAGGGAGTTCAAAGAGAAGCCGACGGCTTCTGTTCAACTTTTCTTTTACATGTTTGGCGGGTGGAATGAAAAGACAAAAAAAATCAGAATAAGAAGATATTTTCGAGATTTGGAAAGAGAAATATTGGGGAAGATGAAAATTAGAAAAAAAAGAATCATGGGGATAAAGAATGAATAAAAATTATATCTGGGGTGCCGTTGGCGCGTTTCAGGGAAGTTATGAAAATTCTAAAACGGAGCTAATATTTGGCGTCCCGTTGGCATACTTAAAGGAGCCCATTGGTTTGTATTAGGCTTCGTTTTTACAAGTGTCTGGCGTGCCTTTGACGCGTCTAAAACTGACTAGGGTTTCCAATGGAGCAAATTACAGAAATAACGACAAAACGTTTTCTAAGCTTTCAGAATATATCGCAAGTCTGGCGCACCTTTTACGCGTTTTTCGATGGTATCTGTTTGTCTGGATGTCTTTGAAAGTGCACAGGAAATATTTTACTTTATCGGGAAAAGCACAACTTCAGATTGACCTAGGAATCCTATTAGTGGCCTAGAAATCTGTGAAACTAATTTGTGATGTCTACAGTACCCCGACGTGAAATTTCCCCAAATCGAAAAAAAACCAGTAAAACTTGTAGAAAACCACAAAATAGAGAGAGAAAGAGGTCTTATGACGACTAGACACTGCACAAAAATTTTTGTGTGCTCCGTGAGCAATGAGAGGGTGCTCTCTCTCCGCCGGAGGGAGACTTCTCGAACATACAGTACTCGGTGTGGGATGAAGAGACGGAGAGAGAGAGAAAGTCAGAAAATGTCAAAAGAGGATCTAGAGCACGTCGGAGGATCGGCGGCTGAGAGAGGGAGTACTGTATTCTCGATGCGTTTCCTTCCACGAGAGAGAGAAAAGTAAATAGAGAAGGCAGGTGGATCAAGAGAGAAGCATTCTTCTCGATATACCATTCTCCCCAACGAAGCATTTTTAGTTTTCTATTCAGTTATGCACAGAGGGGAGAAATTTCTCTCTGGAAGAGGAAGGGCGGTGCTGACGAATGGGAAGTGGTGATGCTGAAACAGGTAGAATCTTAAGACTTTCAGATATGAGGTCTTGGACATCCGGACACACATACAGATCTAGAAAGGAAAGTGAACTTTGGAGGTTTCTTGGACATCCGGACATTGAGACACACAGACAGACAACATTTCTTATCCCAAATCTCCAGGTTTTGGCTTCCAGGATATTGGACATCCGGACACACAGAAGTTTGTACAGACCTCTCTTGAAATCAATGCCGATATAGGTGTCTGGCGTGCCTTTGACGCGTCTTTCTGACCAGGATTTTGAACGGACCGAATTGCTGACAACTGGCATAACGATGACGATTTTGGGACATCCGGAAATTGCGACACTGAGATTCGTGACTCCCAAACTATGCAACACTGCGGACATCCGGACTCACAGACAACCGGACAGTCGGAAATGTTGTCATTTGTTTCTCTGGACACACGGACAGTATCTTACAGGATGACTTGCACACACAGGACCTCCGGATACATGGAAACATTTTGCCATCCAGAATTCAATAACTATGCCAATTTTCAGATACCTCTGTATGAATACCGTACACCTCAATCACCTTCAAAACTCCCAAAACCGATTAGTCACTCTCTAGGTCGGACCACCCGGGGGTCTGGGTCTTAAGAAGATTTTTATTTGTTTGCAAAAAGGATCAGGGCTTTAACCTGACCTCCCCATCCATCCCCTCCTTACCTTTCCCACCAATCCATTAGCAATACTTTTTTGGAGTTGGGAGGTATAAGAGGGATCCAGAATCAAGAATCCAGAATCCAACCTTAAAAAGGAAAACCGTTAGAGTGGGTGTCCCAAAAATTAAAACCGCAAATATTTGGTGCCGAAATGAGAGGAGGGGATGTTTGTAACAAACACACAAGTGAAATCATCAAATATTTATCCTTTTACATCACTTTTAAACACACTTTTCACACAGACTTTTCACACCTTTTCATAGTTATTTTTTGATTCTTTTTGCTGAAAAATTTTAAAAACTTAGTTTTCAGAAGTCTGTTAATAAAGTTATATGCATTTTTATCTGTCCGAGTGATCCTTGAATTCCTTATCTGTCTGTCTGTCCGTGTGTCCGGATGCCCATATTCCTTCGTGAAAGAAATATGTAGTACTGTACCTGAAAATGGTAATCTTTGTATATCTGTGTGTAGGAGAGGCTCGGTTATTAGCTGCTAGACTAGATCTATGTATGTCTATCTATCTGTCCAAGTGTCGAGTATTTTCTTCATATTCAATTCCAGGTCAAGATTTTTTGATATTTCAGCTTTCCATAATAATTATCAATAATTTTTGCTGGTTATGAATGCCTCGGACTCATTTTTCTGCAAATATCACACAGCCCCAGGACATCTTGGTTTCAAAACCTTCTCAATCCACGATCCACAGTAATCCTATGCATGTTTCAAGTGGGTGTTCTTCCATATATTCCATAATTACATCTAAGGACAGGTATCACGTACTTCTGACGTAACTTTGTGCATATGAGACTACCGCAGGGGGGATCATGGAGCCTTTACAAGTTGCCGGCTAGACACCCACTTGTTGGAATGAGTATAGGGTGTTAGGAGGGCGGAAAAATGGGGGATTTTAATATATTTCGGTAGATGAAACCTAAATCTTCATTTTTGTAGTTGACAGCTTTTTTGTAGGAAGCTGTCCCAGGAAGTTAGAGCCAATTGAGGCTGTCCTTATCAAAACCACCCGGATAAGAACTGGTACAAATCAGAACCGACTAGAAGTTGGCTAAACGTTACAGAACCAATTCTATTTTGAACCTAACACCTAAAATGAGAGCATTAAATTGAGTAAAGCCTAAGCCTAAGATCTTGAGGATGCTCTGAACTGGGTTAGAGCTGAGCCTAAGGACTTTCTTAAGCCTAAGTCGACAATCTTATGCTTAGGTTTAAGTCTTAGTCAAACCTACGCCCAAAGCCTTAACGGAGTTTCGAATTGTGTCAAGTCTAAGCCTAAAAACTCTTTTAACCTAGTTCTGATTAAGGGCTCTTAAAGTATTCCAGTCAGATTTCTATAATTAGCTTCTCCTCTCCACAGCCACCCCAAAAAACCAGATCAATCATCCTCCATTCTATTGTCCCACCTGCCTTTCACCTCTTGCTCCTTCCTGTCAATTCATTCCTCATTCATTCAATTCTCATATCAGGTTTCAACCTGTACTTGAATAAGTCGGCAGAGTCAAGTTACCAGAAAGTAGGACTTTCAGACACCGACAGATTTTTCAGGTACCGTACTCTCACTCTCTCTGACGGTCTGTCGCCGAAGAAGACCCATAAAAGACGTACAATCGATTAGTCACATGAACAAATATATTTTCGCCTATATAGTATTCTATATCAAAGAGAAGACACTTTTTATGAGTAATATGGATAATGCTGCACCATCACAATAATATAACGAGGTGATAAAATTCTCGAATCGCTTTTCGCTTTTTGCGGGAAAAGCATAATAGGGGGGCTTCTCAAAAGGGTCCTTTTGTTGTTCTCGTCGCCTACAGTACCCCGTCTCCTTTAGCGCACATGCCCAGCCAAGGCGTTTATAGTGTCGTAAAATTGGAATGCGATGGAGGATGGAAGGCGTCGTAATAATGTCTTTTTGGAATAGATTTGTAGAGACGTCTTCTATTTTTGGGGCACGGGTTTTGAGGGATCTTTAAAAATTATTTGTCAGGAAAATCGAATCAAGGTCTCTATTTTTGTAGTTGACAACTTAAAAAGAAACTGCCACGTGGAGCGATTTCAGCGCTAAATTTCCATGAATTCATATTTTAGCGCTGCTAAACAGCGCTAAACTGCCACGTGAACCGATTTTAGCGCTGCGGAACAGCGCTAAATCAAATGTTTGCCAAATCCTTTGTCAGAGGTAATAATTAACCTCATAACTTTCAGGTCTCTGAAATTTTACAAAAAGCGTTTAAAATATTTAAAAATCACCTGGATCCTTCTAATTTGCGACAAAAGTTTATTTTAATTTTCCCAAAAACTCAAGTTGATCACTTTTTTGTACGGCCCGTCCCTAAATAAGTAATTTTTTTAATTTTTAGTTCAATTTGTCAATTCTTAAAATTCACAACATCCATTATTGTAGTTTACCACTGAACCGTCCAGAACTTTAGACATTTTTTTAAAAGTTGAAACCAAATCACTTTTTTCAAACCCCACCCTTTTCCCCCCTAATTAATCTTCCCTTAATTGCGTCACCTCATTCCCATTATGACCCAAAAAAAGTTACCTGTAATCCCCCTCCCTATACCAAACCAAAAGTTACATCACTACCACTCGAGTGGCCACTTTGCGGCTCCTTTAGAAGAACATGAACACAAGGAGAATCGAAAAAGTTGTCAATTAGAAAAAGGAAAATGGAGATAAATTCTGGAGGAAATTCACAACATTTCACATTTTTTCAGATTGGATACTTCCATGCTCAGTTATTGCTTTTCAAAGTCAGCCTGTTCTTTTTTTTAATAAATTGGTTAACCAGTTCTCTTCAATTCTCTTCTTTTCAAATGTAGGTATATACCTGTCAAAAGGTATTCGTGGAAGCGAGAGGAGGCCATTGTGACTGACTGCAAAATCAAAGTTTATTTGCACAGCCGTGTCTCGTCGACTCTCCCGACATCGTACAGTCTCTGAAGCGTCTGACACGGATTAGGTTCGGGCACAAAACGGTGAGAGAGAGGAAAGAAGTGCTCAGACAGAGACTGGTGAGCTGGCAAAAATGGAGAGGATTGAGGGGGGCAATGGATTTCAGAATTTTAGAATTTCAGGTGCCTTAGAATTCACAGGAAAAATGTATAAACTAGAAAAACGATGATCCGAGTCCCGGGAGTTGATATTTTCAGAGGTGCATTTGATTCTCAACCAGAAGATGCTGCCTGTTTTAACCGTTTCTTGAAAATTTTTATATATTTATAATCTTCAATGAAAAACCTTCATTTTTGTAGTTGACAATTTTCTTGTACAAGGCTTCCCTAGACTGTTACAGACGATTGAAGGAAGAAGGTCATAAAAATGTGAACAACGTTTCTTACAGAGTTCCTTTTGCAAAAATTGATTACAGATTTGGAATCAGCGTAAAATTTGCTATAAGATAGCATAGATTTATTGGAGGAAAATTTTGCTAAACAGCGCTGAAATGGACCAGCAACCTGAACTTAAAAACGGCTAAAAAGCGCCAAAATTCACTAGAAGCTTTCTTGTACAAGTCCTCTTTCAAAGAGTTACAGTCACTTAAAGAGTATAGTTCGGATCCTACCTACAAAAAAGTTGTCAACAGACCTAATTTGATTGTGATGGTTCTCACACTTGACTTCCTACCCTCAGACTCCGTTCCAGGACTCTCTCGAGAACGTGTGACATTTGACCACCCGCAGTGCAAGTTTCCGACAAACATGTTGCATGGGAAAAACGGTGTGAAAAGTGGTGGTGGCGAACGGTATTGTGTACAAACAAAGTTTCATTGAAGAGAGTGAGTATGGGTCATTAGGACACACACACGTACTCGATAGACAAGTGGCAGTGGATGAATGGACATGGAAATGGATATATGAGGGAAACTAAGGGGATCATGGAGTTTGAAATTTGGTTTGATGTAATATGTACACTCAATTAATCCAAGTTTACACACATAACGATTATCCGGGCGTGTGTAACACTGATTAACCTGACAGTTTTTGTTGTGCAATCAACAATATAATGGGAGATTAGAGAAAGTTTACACTAGGATAGTGTAACCTTGGAGATCCTGGAAATAAGAAAAAAATTCGGAATCATTAGGGACCCACTTCAGGAATGGATAACACAATGTCAGGGATGTTCCGTTTTATATTTTTCGTATAGAACAAGCCATGACCTTTAATTTTGTAGTTGCCACATTTTCTGTAAAACTCCTTCCTAAAAAGTTATAAGCAATTCTAGCTGGGGGACCAAAATAGTCAAGATTTTTTCCGTAGTTCCCACAGAACCTTTTCCATGGTGTATCCACGTACGTTACGCAACCGCGACGCATCCCTATTTGTATCTACGAGGTGTAGTCAGTGGTCCGTTTCAAATTAATTTTTCCCCCGTTGCTGGCACTCAGTAAAAAATGCTGATCAAAGTGCAACCACTATCCGGGAAAATCGTGGAGATCAATGTAAATCCGGAGGATAAGGTCCACACTATCAAGGAGAAGGTAGGTATCTGATTGTAAAATTACCAGGAAATCAATAATTTTGATTCAAAAACTTTGAATTTCAGGTCGAACAGGCACATGGAATCCCTGCTCAACAACAAAATCTGATCTTCCGAAATCAAAAAATGATTGGAAACAAGACGATCTCGGAGTTCGAGGTGTCTGAGGGATCCACTGTCTACATGACTATCGATCTGCGTGGCCACGGGAACCGTATTGTCAAAGGTTTGCCATACTGGTCAAGTATTTTGATTACTGTATCTAGAGACCTACAATTTTTCAGCAACTGGAATGCTCATCAATGTCCACTTACTCGACGGAACTAATTTTGAAATTAATGTGAAGCCCACTGATACAGTTCGCCAGATCAAGAGAAAGGTACTTTAGTAAAAAAAAAATCCAAAACAACTTTTTTTTCAGATTCACGAAGTCCGTGGATTCAGCATTTATCATCAGATTCTACTCTTCAGTAGACAAAGAATGTACGATGAGCAGAAAGTTTCGAATTTTGGAATTTCAGCTGGAGACGTGGTGCACATGATGTTGGATATGCCAGGCTATGGGCACTCGGCTCCTCGATACGTCAGTGCTGCTTAATTTGTTTAACAATAAAATATTTCAAATTTTTTCACTTTTGTTTTCTTTTTCTCTCTACATTGGATGATTATACCAAATATGTACCTTTTCCTTTAGGGATTAAGAAGATGACGACACAATTCGAAATCTTATCCCGGATTAGTGTTCAAAGAATTTAAATTTCCAATATTAAAGTTTAATTCCAGCTAAAATGATCATCACAGTCCACACACTAAGTATCGGGAGTTTTGAGATCGATGTCGAGCCGACGGATACGGTCCGGCAGGTTAAGGGAAAGGTACGGCTCAATTTTTGAAATATTTAACAAAATTGTGAAATAAAAACTTGTTCAGATTCAAGAAGCATGTCGTAGATTTCCGATAGAAGAGCAATTTCTTCTTTTTCGGAGACGAGGAATGGTAGATATGCAGATGGTCTCAGACTATGGGATCACCGAGGGAGATGCGGTTCATATGAGGTTGGAGTTTGCACGACGGTCCAATGCGAATCGGGTTTTAAGATATGCAAGTGCCGCATAACATTTTAAATTCAATTGTTGAAATATTCGAATTTGTTGTGTCGAATTAAATATTCTCATTGTGTTTTGATGTCCATCCAACCCAATTCTCTCTATTTCTGGCATCTTTTTGTGACATTTTCCCGATAAACTTTTGGAGTAACGCTATTATTATACTTTTGACATCACAAAACCATCGAATCAGAAGCAGTCAGCCATAAGATGCTTCTACGTAACAAGCGTTGCTAAGCAGCGAACACATTTTTTTTTCTAAATGAGGGATTTCGCAAAAGTTTAGTGCAATGTTCGAGTAGTGCAACAATGTATTGTTCATATATTATTTGTAAGCAACGCCGATCAGAGCAAAAAGAGGAAAACACGGTAATGTCAGGTTTTAGCGCTAAATTTGCAAGAATCGACATTTTGACATTTTAGCGCTGCTTAACAGCGCTAAACTGCCACGTGGAGCAATTTTAACGCTGCTTAACAGCGCTAAAATTCCAATAATTCATATTTTAGCGCTGTTTAACAGCGCTAAACTGCAACGTAGTGCGATTTTAGCGCTGTTCAACAGCGCTAAACTGCCACGTAGTGCGATTTTAGCACAGCTTAACAGCGTTAATAATTAATTTCACAACTTTCATATTCGCTTTCACCATAAATATCTATATTACAAAGTTCACAGCTAAAACACTTTCTCATTCCCTTTTCTGTCTCTTCGAAGCCGAAAAACCGGTTTTTCTCCTCTCACCTCCGATTCTCCGCTGCCGCTGACGTCACTTTTGCTACTTCGACATTTATCTACGCTTTTCATCGCTCTGTGGTTATCGCTAAATGTGTTTTCTAACTGAAAATGCACTGAAAACTGCTGAAAAGCTACTGAAATTGATAGGAAACCACTGCTATTCTCTGCGCTCTCCGCTCTCTAACGCGTGACCGTGGAGCGCGCTTGCATTATTTTCAGTCAGTAGCAACGTGTTGCGGGGTTTCGTGGCTTTTCAATAGATTATCTGTTTTTTCTTATCAAAATTTATAAAAATCTGTAATTTTCAGCTCGGATTACCCCGGCTCACGACTCGAAATTCAATGGTATTCGATGAGGAGCCGCCAAACCAAAAGAAATGGACGCAGGTTGCGAAATTCATTTAATATAATTTGTATCCATATTATTTCCAGCAAGCCACTACATCAGCATTTGGTCTGATGGAATCCCTTCGTGGCCAGGGATCAAGTTTGGCGAAAAATTTGAAGAATTTCGGAAAATCTCTGGTCAAAGAGAATAAATCTCAAGGTGCAACTACTCCAGTAAGTTTTCTCTCAAATTTTGATGATTGTTATTGATAAAATAACAAGAAAACCTCAAAAATTATCGTAGTATCAAAAATCCTCAAATAAAACCTGAATACCTGGCGCCGCGACCAGTTGTTTTATGCCAATTTCCGGTGGCTTCCGATATTATATCCGGTGCTTTCCTTACATGAAATCCGGGCAATTTTCTCTTTTGCTAACTCATTTTTTTCTATTTTTCGCGTAAAAAACATTCCGAATTTTGAATCGAAATAGAAGTTTAGCGCTGTTAAGGAGCTTCGGAAGCTTCAAACCTGGAGTGTTAGCTTAACGTCGCTCAAAAAAATAATTCGTGCTATTAGACAACACTAAATTTGCACCGATTTCCCTCAAACTCATTTAAACATTTTCAGCCAGAACACCGCGACGATGACATCCGTCTCACATGGCTCACAAACCGTCTGGTGCTTGCCGATACGTTGCACAACTCAAAAGACGGACTGCTCAAAGCTGAAACTGCGGTTGTTCGAGAAATGATCGACTGTCAGCCATATGTCGTGGTTAATGTCCATTCTGAGTATGTTTTCAGTCGATATTTAGCTATTATTCTAGAAAAAAACGTATTAATCTTTATTCAGACCGCTCAAACTCGACGGATACGCCAAATCAGTTCATGTTCCGTTGGGAAGTGGTGCGAAGGGAGGCCTACCAAAGTATCCGACAATTCAAGCACTTATTCCAGTAATTTTTCATTAAGAAAACGTTTTAAATCAAATTCGAAATTTAGATTCTCAACGAGTATTGTCTGCTGACGAATGATGCTGCTATCGTGATTTTCGGAAGCGATGGTGAGTTTTCACACAGAAATTAGCAAAAAAAGATTGATTTTTTGTTAAATATACGAGTATTTTCGGCGTGTTTCGCTCTCAAGCAGCTCAACTGTCAAAACTTGTTACAAAAACGCAATCAAAACACAGAATGAAAAATTTTAGCGCTGCTAAACAGCGCTAAAAGTTCCGTGCTTGAAGATTTTAGCGCTGTTAAACAGCGCTAAACTTGCCTCACATGGAGATTTCAGCGCTCACAGGGTCGAGCGGCGAGTAGTGAAATCGTATGCGCTCCACTAGACATTGGCGGCAAATTCAAATTTTAATTTTTCAAATTCGCTGTTTCACTGTGGCGTTTTGATACGCAGCTTAATCGACCACGTTTGGAGCCGATTTATGTCCGTTTTCCCGCATTTTTGGCCAGTTTTTCGACCGTCGCGCGTCTTTTCGGGATCAACTCTATTAAATAAATATAAAATGAAAAATTTAATTTAAATTTCGCGCTAAAATTTCAGCAGATTTCAGCGGAGCGCGTTTATTTTTACTACTCATCCCGAGACCCTGTGAGCGCTGCTACCCAGCGCTAAATCTCTCGATTAACGCTGCTTAACAGCGCTAAAACCACGTTTTCCTTTCTCTCCACTCTCGAAACTTTATTCTGTTTTCAGAAAATGTCCAAATCACCGCCGCATTCTGTCTCGTCGCCTCCCGTTCTCTTTCCAGAGTCTCCGATTTTCTTCGTGATTCTTTACCAAATCGATTCGAACGTCTCCCAAACACATATCACTTGTTTTTGGAACAAACTAAACATATCTGTAAATTACAATCGAGGCGGAAGGTAATTATACTATTTTCACAGAATATTAAGTAAAATAGAGATTTTCAGAACCTCCAAACTGGTGCGCTTGTATCTCAAATATTTCTGGAACCCGGAACTCTTCTCATTGACGGAGATCTCTATGTGGCAATTCAACAAGGTGTAAATCAACTAAAAGTTCTAGAATTCTCGGCGAATTCCTGTAGAAATCGTCAAGGACAACTAGTTTTCGATATGGATGGAACTGAAACCGTTGATGATGTCGTCATTTTCGTCGGGAAGAAATCCGACGTGGTACGGGAACACTGACATAAATTTGGAAGAAAGAGAGGAGTCCCAAGGGATTCAATTACTTGGGGAGAGGATGTGTCACCCCATTTTCTTGGCGCGGCAGAATTTTTTTCTTGGTTTTCGGAAATGGCTGTGGTAGTACTTTTCAGCAAACTTTAGTTTCTTTCCTCTAGCTTATAATAGAGATTCCAGTTTTCTATTCTTGAGGCTATTTATATATCTAAAATTCTACAGACTTTTCTGAAAAGAAAAAAAACACAAACCCAGGAAAACATTCGCTCGTTATAGAAAAAGAGCAGTATGTGTTTTTCTTGTTTTTCTGCTTCCTCGTGCTTTCATTATCCTTCTGCCAGAGAATTTCAGAGCTGTTTTTCTTTTTCTTCTGGTATTTTTTGAAGGCGAAAAGTATTTCTTATTCCGTTCATTTTTCATCAATTTGTGATATTTTTGAATTCTGGACACCGCACTGTTATTTTAGCCACCATTTCCAAAAAAAAAAACAACGGTTTAGCAGAATAGCCTCTTTTCTGTCTCTTAAAACCAGAATCTCCCAGTACCCATTTCCGATTATAATACATCATTAATAAGCCTCTCCCCTCTCACAGCACCTGCAGCTAACCGGTCACTAGACAGGTGTGGTAGTAACGGGAAACCCTTCTGTCGCCTCTGTTTCCTTCCGAATGACCTACTCCCTATTTACCTATTCGAAAATTGGAAGAAGAAGGAGGAGAATGTGCTTTCTCTCTTCGTTTTACCGCCTCATTTGGAATCCAAATTAGGCGGGGAGAGAGTACTCGTATTGTTCTCGCTATCTTGTTGTTGGTGGCAGGATTTTATGGATTTCTGATGGAAATAGGGTTAGCAGCTTCCAAATTATCTCTAATTTTCTAGAATCTGCTCTTTGATCTACATTTTGACCCTCACGAAAATGCAGAAATATGATTTTCTAGGGTCATTTTTCATATGTCAAGAGGGCGGAGAGCACATTTGACATGAATGAGTGGTCATTTTTCACTCTTCGTCTATTTTTCTAGTGGATTTTGGCGCTTCTTAGCCTTTTTAGCTTACTATTTGTCTCATTCTTTTTCCTTTTAGAAAAAAATCTCATATGAAGAGTTTAGCGCTGCTTAACAGCGCTAAAATCCAAACAGCATAAATTTAACGCTGTTTAACAGCGTTAGAATTTCGAACACCGAGTGTTTAGCGCTGTTTAACAGCGCTAAAATCCAAACAGTGTAAATTTAGCGCTGCTTGACAGCGCTAAAATCTCAAACATCGAGTGTTTAGCGCTGCTTAACAGCGCTAAAATTAAGATTTCTAGTGAATTTTCAGCTCTTTTTTAGCAAAATTTCCCTCAATAAATCTAAAAGACCTATTCTCTCCCTCCAATACTTAAAACTTTCGTCGTCACACCTCAAAATGTATCAAATTTCTTTCAGAAGCATCCAATCCTCTCCGCCAAATTCAACACACAACTTTTGGAGTCAGAAGACACGTCGCTGGTGTTGACGCCTTCTGAAATGGATGTGTCGAAGATGGTCGCCTCGGCGATGCCTATCCAGGATTTGAGGTTTGTCATTTTAAGCAACTTTACCGCATGACACGTTTTTATGGGACAACAAAGTAAGGAAAAAAACAGAAAAATAGAAAAAAAAATAGGAAATGACTTGGTCACAAGGCTATCGAGTTTCATTCCATTTTGGCCTCTTTTCTGCACCGAAAAAACCGAAAGAAAAAGAAAATTGGAACTTTTTGAGTACTCTGCTAACTCAATTTGGCTCTCCGGGAAATTGGAACTTTTTTCTAAGTTTAGGTCAAATTTTTTGTCCATTTCCTCCTTAAAACTTTCAAACTTTCAGAATGATTGTCAACTTTGCCACTCGCCGAATGCCAACACTCAACTCATTTCAATTCGATCGCTACAAGTTGCTTTGTGTGAGAAATGAGCGGGAATTAGGTGATTTCTGCCTGAAAATTTCTCATAAATTAATATTTTTCATATTCAGATGGCTACCAACGATCGTATGGTGACGTGGATTCTGAAGATGAGTCGCCGATTCTGAGAAGTGCGCGGTCGAAGAGTGGGACCCAGAAGTCTGATGCCTCATCGTCGCAAAGCAACTTTTTCGATTCTCTTCAATACGCAGATAACAATGAGCCCTCGCATTTCAGAGAGCAGAGAGAGTCGACGCTCCTGGTATGTTTCGGAGCTGCTTAGTCCTCTTTACACTGTTAAAAAAACAAATTTTCCTTCTAGGACACTCACGAAGACACCACTCATCACACCGCTGATCTTCTCGACGGATTCCACTTGGGCGCGCAGGAAGAGCTCACTCCAGCCAACGAGACTCCGATTCTATCGGCTCCGACTCCTGCAAGCTCTGATTATGACTCGATGACGAGTTCACGGAATCAGAAGAATCCATCCCCCGCTCCAGCAATCGATGATTTGTTGGGATTAGGATCAGTGACAGCTGAGGCACCACCACCCGCCGCTGCCGCTCCATCTGCACAAAGTTCCAGTAATGGGAATCTAGTGGACTTTGATTTTGGCGCACCGATTAAACCGACGAGTTCTGGAAGCAATTTGAGTAGCACGGCGAGTCCAGCGACATCGTCATGGTCGAATTCTGATTTGCTAGGCGGATTCTCCTCCCCGCTGAAACCACAAACGACGGCGACACCACCAAATACAAGGAATCCGTCGGCAGCAAACTCAAAACCAGTGTCCCAAGTGAATTCGCAAGCCGATTTCGAGGCATTCCTCTCGAATTATCCTGAAAAGCAGCAGGCCCCGCCCACGTCTCAACCACCACCGTACACACAAAATGCGCCAAAGACGCAGCAGACAAAGCGTAAGATGAATCAGGAGACCTTTTTGAAACAAAATGAGATTTTTTAGCAGCACAACCTTCGTATAAACCTGCATTCGGTGGTGATCCGGCTGGAAAAGCAAAGGTTTCGATGGATGCGTTTGGGGACTTGCTCAATCAAGGGGTAAGAAACAAACAGAATTTCAGGATTTTAGCGCTGCGTGACTGCATTTTAACGCTGCTTACCAGCGCTAAACACAAACATGATGAAAAATTAGAATAGTTTATTAAGAATTCATTGAACGGTCTAGGTTCTTAACGTGGCTGTGGACACTTTAGGAACACCTGAATGACTTCTCCCAATAATACTTGATTTCTTCTCCACACACCCCAGAAATGACTTCAACATCTTTCTCATTGATGAGCTCTCCATGAAGTACACGAAGAAGTTCATGGCACAAATTGTTTCGAGACGGAAATAGAAGTAGCCGTCACGAATGGACTGTGGGAGGCTTGAGTAGGTATCCTGGAATATTGAAATCGTGGATTCTTTTTTAGTTTGTCTTACCGGGAAAGTACGCATTAGGAATGTGCCGACTTCATAGAAGGATAGGTATACGGTAATTGCCAACGCCTGACGCATCAACATTTGTTCTCTTCGTTTCTGGCATTGTGCCAATTGGGTGGAACTTGTCATTGACACTGTAGAGGTCTTCTGGAGCATCTTAGAGTATACCGAGTGTCGTACAGCTTTGAGATGAAGGACTAGAGTGAGATTTATTAGGAGCAAGGTGGTTGGGATCCAGATGAGATGGGTATTGGTGAATCGGGTCATCTGAATCAGAGATTTGTAATGAGGTACTGTTAACCGCTTACCGGATGCCTATCTGGTGAGCAGTCTGTTTGGAATTCCAGCTTATTTGCCATAAAGTTTACGGAGCATGTGGAAAAGTAGGGGATTAGAAGCAGAACGAGACAGAGAATCTGATAAATGGCCTAGGATTCAGATCCAAAATTTTGCTTACCAGAATTCCGAAGCTATACAAAAAGATGCGCTTCTGACTGAAAACTGTCTGATCCGTGGGTCTTAGCACGATAAATAGCCGATTGGAGGTCATAAGAACACTGACAAACATTGGGATAAAGTAGGTTAGGGTGCCGAGGAGAGTGAACTCTTTCCCAAGAAGTTGTCGGTATTCTGGAAGATTTCTGGGTTTCAAGATAAGCCCCCTGGAACTCACCCAAATAGTCCAGCTCATTTACTGCCAAATAGACTGCAAAGTCGGTGATAAATGCGATTTTACAAAGTACCCCGCATACGGACATCACAATCAAATAAGCGACTGGAAAATTAGTGTCGTTCCGGTGAAAAAAGGCTAGGAGTAAGAGTGTGGCATCGTAAATTAGAAGGAATGATGTGAGAATGCAGAAGATTAGTTGAAATATGACATGGAATAGTGGGATTTCGGAGAGCATTTTAAGAAGGAACTTTGGGATGAAAGTGAAGTGACAAATCACTCACAAAATACGAAAAGTGAGTGTTGTGATCTTCGAAACTTAACAAAACACAATCAAATCTCACTTTCTTTCTACGGAGAGATGAAGGGGAAAAAGAGAATAAAAAACAAGCAATATGCCAGAAAACACATTAAGGCACACACATAAAAACACAGCTGAATATTAGTTTCCGAGCAGTTTTATGGGATTTTCTGGGAAATATGAGAAATAGCAAGAGGGTTTACGTGAGGGTTACTGTAATCGTGGTAACGGTTTGCTTCTTTTTGGAAAACCCAAGAAACTCTAGAACGAGTTGTCTTGTGACACGAGTTATCAAATAATAGACGAAGAAGTTCAAGGAGCAAATTGTCAGAATCCGAACGAAATAGAAGATGTCTTTGAATTCAGATGACATCACGTCAAAGTATTCTGGCAATAGACGGATATATAAGCTACCAATCTCATAGATAGATAGGTAGATTGCCGTGGCGGCAACTTGACGGATCATAGCCTTATCATTAGTTATTCCACGTGTCATTTTCATATACATTATGAGAAGGAGATTAACGAACATAGCGGTGACCGGGAAGTATATTATGTACTTGTTTTGGAACCAGGTTAACTGGAATTACTCTGGGATACTGTAGTCAACAAAGTATAACACTTACGAAATGTCTATCAGGAGCACATGCGGAAACCCAAGTAGCCGGATGAGCATGAAAATTGATAGAGCAAGAAGAGAAGTAGGGGATGAGCATGTCAATGAAAGAGAGGATCTGAAAATGTTATTTAATTGGAGTGTTGATTATCCTAGAGTGTTGAATACCATAATCCCGATACAGTATCCCATCAATTTGAACTCTGAAAAGATCCAAACTTTCATTGGCGCAATTACTACTCCGACACGATGAATAGTCATAAGCCAGTTGAAATATATTGGTGTCAGATAGCCCCAGGTGACAATAAGGGAGAGCTGCTTACCGAAGAATAGACGATATTCTGGAACAGAACAGATCCGGAGTAAATCAGATTCTGATTTGGGTCTTACTTAAATATCCATCATCTCCACCTATCTCATTAGATATGACATAACCATCCACCAATAGAATATGTGATATTTTATTAACAATGCCACAAAATGTCATACTGATGATATAGACTACCGGGAGATCCTTTAAACGTTTTTTGACAGTTACAATGAGTAGTGTTACGTCATAGAATAGTAAAAGGAGGACAAGAAGAGAAAATAGGATTTGAGAGATCAATAGAAGCATTTTTGACAGAGTTTCGAAGAGAAAATAGACGGGAAGTTGGAGAAGGTAGTCATGATTTATTAGTTGACATTCGCTTGAACCACTCCGATCAGTTTTCAAAGGAATTTTATGTCATGGTTACCGTAATCGTCGCCACAGCTCTCTTCTTTTTGGAAAACCCGAGAAACTCGAGAACGAGTTGTCTTGTGACACGGGTAATCACAAAATAGACGAAGAAGTTCAAGGAGCAAATTGTCAGAATCCGAATGAAGTAGAAAATTTCTTTGAATTCAGATGACATCACGTCAAAGTATTCTGGCAACAGACGGATATATAAGCTACCAATTTCATAGATAGATAGGTAGATTGCCGTGGCGGCAACTTGACGGATCATAGCTCTATCATTAGTGATTCCACGTGTCATTTTCATATACATTATGATAAGGAGATTAACGAACATAGCGGTGACCGGGAAGTATATGATATACTTGTTTTGGAACCATGTTAACTGGAATTGTTAGGGTTACTGTAATCACATAGTGTGCTTCTTACGGGATGTCTATCAGGAGCACATGCAGAGGCCCATGTTGCAGGATGAGCTTGGAAATTAATATAACAATCGGAGAAATAAGGAATGAGGAGATCAATGAATGAGATCATCATAATAAAAGTACAGTAATATTTCAAATGGGAATCTGAGAACATCCAGAGTTTACTTGGGACGATGACTACCACAACACGATGGATAGTCATTAGCCAGTTGAAATAAAAAGGTGTTAGATACCCCCATGTCTCAACTAGAGATATTGGTTTTCCCAGGAACTGACGGTATTCTGAAAACTTTCATGTAAGGGATCGAATTGTAAAAGACGCAGAGCGATGTCTACCTTCATATCCCTCTTCTCTACCTATTGCCTTTGATATCAGATATCCATCGACTAGAATAATTTGAGAGATTTTATTCAGAATACCACAAATTGTCATACAAACGATATAGATTACTGGAATATCTTTCAGACACTTCTTGACAGTTACAATGAGAAACACTACGTCATAGAATAATAACAGAATGACGAGAAAAGAGAATAGAATCTGTGAGATCAATAGGAGCATTTCAAAAAAGAGAAATTTGAGAAGAGAATAGAGATTTCTGGGCGATACAAAAAGGGGACATGATTTATGAGTTCAACTTCGAGATGCAGTCGTTGGAACCACTCCGATCTTGTTGTTCTTAGACAATCCGAGGGTGCTGAGAACTAGGTTTCGTGTAGTCTTAATCTCCACAAAGTAGACGATGAAGTTGAGGGATCCGATGGCAAAGAGACGGAGGTCATAGGAGATTGATTGGAGTTCCAGAGGGAGACTTTCAAAGTGTTCCTGGAAATGGTCATTGGTCAGGTTTAGCACTATTTACTGGCTTAACTTACCGGATAAAGTCTCAAGTGTAGATACAGAATCTCGTAGACTGAAAGGTAGGATCCGATGAATAACGCTTGTCGAATCATCAAATTCTCTCGCTTCACGTGCGATTGAGAAACCAATACGGGTCCAGTTGATTTCCAAAGTTTTCGAGAGATCTTCAAGTACAGTACCATTGTGGAGTTGACTACCATCGAAGCCAGCGGGACGTAGATCAAGTATTTGTTTTGGAATAGGGTGATCTAGACAATGATTTATAATATTGTAAGTGCTGCTGACTCACCGGATGTTTTCCTGGAGCGCACGCTGATTCGACTCGGCTTGTCAGGGCGTTGAAATTCAAAGTGCAATCTGAGAAGTAGGGGATGAGAAGCCAAGTGAGAATAGTGGCGCTGATCGTGGAGCTATAGGCGAAGATGTTCTTTTCAGAGAACCAGTGGACACTCTTGATAGGTGCGAAGAAGATAGAGATCCGATGGAAGGTCATTAGGCAGTTTAGGAAAAGAGGTCCCAGATAGGAGAAGGTGAAGAAAAGGGTGACCTCCTCTCCGATCCAATCCCGGCATCCCTGGTATGACACCTCCAGAATGTCGGAAAGTGCCCAGGAGTCTACCATAAACAGCTCGCAAATCTTGCTGGTAATCCCGAATGACGTCATGAAGACGATGTAGAAAAATGGGCCTTTCAACTCATTCTTCCATCTTTTCAATACCACGCAGAATAGCAGAGTGGCATCGAACACGATACAGAATACGGTTAGTATCGAGAAGAGAACTTGAACAGGGAGCAGATTCCGCATGGCTCAAAGACTTTGAGTCGAAGTAAGAGTGAATTGAAGGGAAACGCGGAACTGGTAATGTCGAAACTTTCTACTCGAAAGTTGCTGCAAAAACTCAGTTGGAAAGATTTTGCAGTAAAGTCACGCTATTCTAAATGGGTTTCTGGAAGTGTTTCTGGAAATCAGAATGGTGCAGAGATTGCCATGATGTGATACTGGATAGATTTGGACTATGTTATAGTCAATTTGGTTGGAAGAGCTTCATTTACATTTTCACATTAAAAACCCAAATTAAATTTTCGCTGATTGCACTTGAAAGTTCGCAGTTGTCTGACTGACACTTCCAGCTCTCTGCTTCACCGCCTTCTTCTTGTATCCCAAGAAAGTTAGTACTAGTGTCCGAGAAGACTGTGTGAGCACGAAGTAGACGAAAAAGTTCAATGAGCCAACTGCTAGAAGACGGAGATCATAGGTGAGGGTTTGGAGCTCGAATGGCATTGAACGGAAAGATTCCTGAAAATTATTTGAATTGAGTTGAGGCTTCATCATGAAGAGGCTTACCGGGTAAAGTCTTGTGTGAAGATACAAAATCTCGTAGACTGACAGGTAGACACCAATGAACAAGGCTTGCCGGATAAGAGCATTCTCGCGCTTCAATTGACCTTGAGATGAAACAAAGCTCTTCCAGAACTTTCTAGAAATTCGTTGTGCGAAGAGCATAAATGCATTGATCACCATTGACAATATCGGAACATATATCAAGTATTTGTTCTGAAACCATGTCACCGGATGACGATCAGGGGCACATGCTGATTCAAGGAAACTTGTTAACGCATTGAAATTCAGAGTGCAATTTGAGACTTGTTGGATTAGAAGCCAGATGAGAACTAGGAGACAAGTGGTAATACAGTAGCACACCACTTTGAAGTCACTGAACCATTTAGTGGATTTGAGAGGGGAGATGAAGATACAAATACGATGAATCGTCATAATGCAGTCGAGGAATAGTGGGGTTAGATAGCAGATGAGGAAGATTAGAGTGACATAGGCGCCGAAGAAGTTACGGTATCCTGGAAATTAACTTGAGTTACGTTTGAGATGAAGAACCTACTTTCATATCCATGTTCCGGGTCAAACCACTCGGACACCGGCCAACCATCAACCATTAAAAACGCATTTAACTTCTCCACTATACCGAAACCGGTCAGAAAAATTATATAGACGAAGGGACCGGTGCTTCGAGATAGGGAGACGCGTTGATTGATAACGCAGTAAAGGAGGATAGAGTCGAAACAGGTGAAGAAGAGATTCAGAAGGGTAAAGATGATTTGGATAGAGAGTACAAGCCAGCGGAGCATCTTGAGAGAAGAGAGAGCTGGAAAGACTCAAAATGTTAAATGGAAAATGGAAAGCTGGAAAATGAATAACAAGAGTACACTATATTCTGGACCAAAAACTGCCACAAGACATTCCATTTTTAGAACTTGAGTTGAGATAATTTATAACAAACTAGTACTATAACAGAACTTTTTAGTGTTAGTAGTAAGTCACAAACAACTTTTTATTAAAGTTTTTCTTCTCTTTTCTGAAAAAACTTGAAAAAAAGCACCTCCTAGACAAGTGCCCTACTGATTGAATGGATTGGTAATAAATCTGTCGCGCGTCACTTTTTTTCGGTTCTATTATAGAATTCTATAGGAACTTCCTAATTTTACGAACTTTTTGATTTCAGGGCTTCAAACCAACACAGCGTGACAATCAGAAGCAGAGCATTGGAACAATGCTCAAACAGGAGCAGTCGAAGAATTTGACGCCTGAAGAGATACAGGTAATGAGGAAGAGACTTGCAGAAGTTTTTGGTTTGAAAATTTCAAACTTTTGAAATTCAGATGATGAGACTAAAAACTTTTAAAGTTCTGTTTAGCAAAATTCAATAAACTGAAAGTTTCAACGCTGTTTAGCAGCGCTGAAGCTCGGAATTTAGCGCTGCTAAGCAGCGTTAAAGGTTCAAATTCACGGATTTTAGCGCTGCTAAGCAGCGTTAAAACTTCATGATGTTGGATTTTAGCGCTGCTAAGCAGCGCTAAAGTTTCAATTAGTCAGAATTTAGCGCTGTTAAGCAGCGTTGAAACCAACAAGGATAATGTTGTCATATTATCCCAACCAACAAAAGAATGCAGATGTATGCAGAGTCTGGGAAAATGAGTAATAACCGAGATCATAAAGTCCTGTTTTTGAGGTGTTTTTGCGAACGCGGCATGGGAAAATTAATAGGAATTTTTCTTTTCTTTACTTTTTCATTCTCAGATCCGCGATTGGACTCAAGGAAAAGAGCGAAACATCCGTGCTCTTCTCGGCTCACTTCACAATGTTCTCTGGGAAGGATCCGATCGGTGGAATCAACCGTCGATGGGTGATTTGTTGACGCCGGATCAGGTACGGTGTAGAGTCAAATTATTTTCAGCCAATTAACGGGTTTCAGATCAAAAAGCACTACCGAAAAGCGTGCCTCGTCGTCCATCCCGACAAGTTGAACGGCTCACCGCATCAGCTACTCGCTACAATGGTATTCAGTGAGCTTAACGAAGCCTACAACAAATATCAGAATGATCCGTCGACGTTATAATCATGTTCTTCATTTTTTGTGTCTTTTCAATTTTTTTTCTCAACCATATATTATCGAAACAAAAAAGTTCCGACATTTTTTTCCGACGCACGGGAAATGCGCCTTGAGCTTTTGGCAACGCCCACTTTTGCAACATGCGGCGCGCGCTTTTCGCAATAGCAGCGCACAAGGTTGGTTTGCTGTCGACAGACTATTTTTTAATGATTTTATTCGCAAAAACTCTATTTTTTCATCAATTTTTTTTTATTTTTTCAATGAAATGTTACTTAAAAACGCAGTATTGACAAGATTTAAATGTGATTTATACAATTTTATCTGTTTTTGTGTTGAAATCGTTTGATTTTCGCCGTTTCCTTTTCCGTTCTGTGTTTTCCCATTTATTGCATGATTTTTGTTTTATTTCAGATTCAAAAAGGCCCACATCAATTCTCCGAACAATCGAGTCTCAAGGATTCTTATTTTTTGTGTTAGTTTGTCTCGAAACTTTTGTTTTCTCTCCGCCCAGTTTTAATTTCAGAACCGCCGATTTGAATAGCCATCGGACACTCTTGGAAACTCTTAGTCAACGACAGTCCTCAAAAACGAAAGATAAGGGATTTTAGTCGTGTTAGTTGAAGAAGAAACTATTGTTTTTCTCTCCGCCAATAATTTACAGGTTCACGTCGGGAATCGACAGAGAAATGAAAAAACAAGAAGACTAATCGAGGAGCTCATAGACAGCAGAAACGTCATGTTCCTGGCACCCAATTGTTTAACAATTTAAATGAAAAGAGAACAACATTAATTGTCATTTCGCACAATTTATTTGAATCTTTAAGCACATATTTTACATTTAGAAAGGAAGTGTTTTGTCCTTCATCTCTTCTTTGTGTCTTTCTGTTCTCCACCTTTACTTTCCTCATTCTTTCCTCCTATCCTCCCTTCATTCTTCTCGTTTTCCTTTTCGCTTTCATATCCTTTCATACTGAAATCATTTCCTCTTTCCTGTTCGAATTGTCTTCTCTGTCGATTCCCGACGTGAACCTGTAAATTATTGGCGGAGAGAAAAACAATAGTTTCTTCTTCAACTAACACGACTAAAATCCCTTATCTTTCGTTTTTGAGGACTGTCGTTGACTAAGAGTTTCCAAGAGTGTCCGATGGCTATTCAAATCGGCGGTTCTGAAATTAAAACTGGGCGGAGAGAAAACAAAAGTTTCGAGACAAACTAACACAAAAAATAAGAATCCTTGAGACTCGATTGTTCGGAGAATTGATGTGGGCCTTTTTGAATCTGAAATAAAACAAAAATCATGCAATAAATGGGAAAACACAGAACGGAAAAGGAAACGGCGAAAATCAAACGATTTCAACACAAAAACAGATAAAATTGTATAAATCACATTTAAATCTTGTCAATACTGCGTTTTTAAGTAACATTTCATTGAAAAAATAAAAAAAATTGATGAAAAAATAGAGTTTTTGCGAATAAAATCATTAAAAAATAGTCTGTCGACAGCAAACCAACCTCGTGCGCTGCTATTGCGAAAAGCGCGCGCCGCATGTTGCAAAAGTGGGCGTTGCCAAAAGCTCAAGGCGCATTTCCCGTGCGTCGGAAAAAAATGTCGGAACTTTTTTGTTTCGATAATATGATATATTCTAGTCTAACACGTCTTCTCTACGTTTCCCTTTTTGTCAATTGCTTTCCGTCTTTGCTCTGTGATTAATTTTTCGAATTCCTCCCATCAGTTTTCTTGTGAGCTTTTTCCTTTTTTCAGCACTTTTATTTATTTATTTTTGGACTATATTTATATCGCTTGTTTCCATTTCTGTTTCCTAAAATTCAAATGTTCCATAATCTTCTTTTCCTCTCTCTCTTCCCAGCAAGGTTCCTTTTCTATAAGTTTTTGAATATCTAGAATTTTCCAGTTTTTTCTTCTTTCTTCTCTAACTTGTTTTCGATATTCAAAAGTTTCAGAATTACTAATACACAATATTTTGGTGGCGGTGGTGGTGATTGCTGCTTTTTTTTTCAATTTCCGTATCCCTTTTCTCTTGTCTTTTTTTTCATAATTTCATCGAAAAATGATGTCACAGTTCAGAGCGAACACCAAGTTTTTCTTGTTGTTTCGGTTCTCTGATTTTCAGATAACAGCGAGAAAAAAGAAATGACGACATGATTGTTGGTGATTGATGACCTTCATTTTTCGGTACAAGAAAACAGAGAAGTATCAGTTTTTGATAAGAAAAACTGATAGAAAAATATCGAAATTACAGAATAACTAAAAGAGGCGGAGCCTGAATTTCAGAGAAAACATTTTTTTGGGTTGCGAAATGAGCAAATAACGGAGAGACGAATTTAGCGCTGTTTAGCAGCGTTAAAATCCACGTGGAAAAGCTTTAGCGCTGTTTAGCAGCGCTAAAATTGGTTATGAGAAAGCTTCAGCGCTGCTGAACAGCGCTAAAAGTACTCTGTTTGCATCATTTTTTGACGAAAAAACTCGATTTCACAACAAATTTCGCTTGAAACGCTTCATCCATTGTACTTTAACTCATCAAATACCAGTATTTAGGTTCCAGACTGTTGTTTTTTTATTTTACTCCATGAATTGTTGCTCAGTGGTCGTTGATCTAAGCGGGAGGACGGGCTAGGAGACAAACACTTATTTTCTGTTTTTTTTTTCGTTTCGTTCTTCTATTTGTCCGACCTCTCTGCGTTTTTTGAGGTCATTTAGCTTATTATTCTCTTATTTCCCTTTATAAAGTTCTTATCAATTTTCAATGTTTCAGACTACACAATGGCATTCACTAGTTTGAATTGGGAACACGTGAAAAGCACATTTTGGGAGGCGAATAAAATGGTAAGGACTCTCTGGCTGTCAAATCGAAAAAAAAAGAGGAGAGAGAGTGTTGGAGACGCAGAAATAGAGAACGTTGGCAATGGCGTAAACAACGAAAAACATTATGAAAGCGAAGAGAAAAGGGAATGATCATTGGTGCCTTATGGTGGTAGAGGACAAAATGTGTCACACAGGCACGATACCCTTATTCAGTTGGTTTTTGGCGTGTGGTCGGTTCCACGGTTTTTTGAATAATGCTTATTTTTCCATGGAAAAAACATATTTTGTATTCTAAAGGAGCTCATTCTCATTTCGCTTTTCTTCACATACTTTCATATTTGTCTGCCAAAAACTCCCAACTTTCTTTTTCCAGATAGACTCAATGGTTACAATGATTGCTGGAAGTAGTGGGAGCCGGGAGGGCTCCGCAGACTCGAGATCTTCTGGAAGCTCGTCAGATGGTGCTATTGTTGCAGGTTTGTCATTTTTAGCTCTGAAAATTTGAATTTGTGCTGCTAAAAACTACAAGTCGTGTATAATTTTCGCGCTTCTATTGACGAGCGCGAAAGTTTGAATTTCAAAGTTTAGCGCTGCTAAACAGCGCTAAAATTCTAGCTGAATTCATTTTTAGCGCTGTTTAGCAGCGCTAAAACCTTAGCTTTCTCAACATTTAGCGCTGCTTAGCAGCGCTGAAGCCCACACTTTGTTCAACTTCTGCGCTAACCAGCACTAAAACTCCAGCTGGCTCAATTTTCGCTGAGAGTTGCCAAGCTACCCCAGGAATTCACTACTTTTTCCAGGACCCGGCGGCCGTCTCGTAGTGCTAAAACGAAAAAGTGCAGACGAAGACGACTCGGACGGTGCGGCACTTTCCAAGAAGATGTGCACAGAAAACAACGATTCACAGTCAGATTTGAGCTCTTCTGAAGCCGAAGACACAAAAGGATCCATCAGGTAAATTCGACTTCCGTGAACTTTTTAAACCGTGCGCGCGTTTTGTTTACGTGGTTGTTTACGTGGAATTCCAGAATTCCACACGATAAATAATTTAAAATTTCGAATTTTTACAACAATTTAACGCAAAAATGCCTGCGGAAACGGAAAATAAAGAGAATGTGGAGCCGAAAGAGCCAAAAACTGGTGTGAAGAATAAGTAAATTTGCAACAGGCACACTTTCCACCTAAAACCAAACTAAAATTCCAGATTCCTCTCCTCGCTGACCAATGTAATAATAAGACCGTCACAAAAACCTGCGCCCACATACGCTGGTGCAGATGAGTGGGTGCCTAAAGAGATGGAAGAGATCGCCGAATTCCCAATAGAATCAGTTGACAAGTACAAAAAAGTGCACCCGAATGCGGAGGCACCGAAGAAATTCATGCTTGTCAATGGGGAGTTTTCGGTGGTCGCTAGTTTGGAGGTGAGTGAAGAAAAAGCCGCAGAAATGTTGAAAAAACCCCGAATTTTTCTTTGCAGAAACTCACAGAGGAGATGAACATCCGCGCATCGGAGCAAAACTCGCCCCGTCAGCACAAACATCAAGATTCGCGAGAGGAGAAACTGACGAAGAACGAGTTGACAGATAATGAAGATCCGAAGAAAAAGAAGGAGAAAGAGTGAGTGAAAACGATGAAAAATACGAAAAAGCGCTGTTTAGCAGCGCTATACTCGTAAGCTCTTAGGTTTAGCGCTGTTTAGCAGCGCTAAAAGACATACATTCTTTATTTTAGCGCTGTTTAGCAGCGCTAAACGACATCCATTCACATTTTTAGCGCTGTTTAGCAGCGTTTTTTAAAAACTAATTTGCTAATTTCAGAGCCAAAGAAGAGGAGGAGAACAAAAAAGGCGACAAAGTCCTCTACCACCTGGCAATCACTCTTTTCAACGAGGATAACAAGAAATATGTGATGTCTTTGTACAGAAGTCATAAGGTTGGTTCTCCTTGGAATTTTTCCAATAAAAATTGGAATTTCCAGCTCGCCGACGTCGTTGCACTATGTGAGAGATGCCGTGAGAATCCGGAACTTTTTCGCGTTTTCCCGAAAAGTAAGGTTCAACTGACGGAGACGTTGGAAGTTGAAGTGCCCGAGACGTTCTACACGACGTACTTTGGCTACTCGTCAAATCGCGAAGATACTGATGTAGTTTTCGTGACGAGAACCAAGAAAAGTATATTGAAAACTGAGAAAAGATAGTGTTTTTCGGGAAATTTTTGCATGAAAAGCGCATGGAAACTTATTTTAGCGGTGTTAAGCTGCGTTAAAATGCAATATCCGTACTTTGAGAGCTAATTCGCGCATTTCTTGGTTTCTTTCAATCTCACAACTCATAATTTCCAGATGTCAACATCAAAGAGTATCTTCATCTGATTTTCAACGAACTTCGTGACAATATGACCTGGAAGTCAGTCCACATATCATCAAAAATCGGACTTCTCGAGTTTTTCGAGAACATGAAAGAGCACAAGCTGAAGAAATACCTCAATCTGATTGTGCAGCCAGAAGGGCTCTCACCGCTCATGATTGCTATTCAAAATGATCAGTGAGTCGGAAATTCCTTTTCATTTATTGTCGAAATAAAAAAAGTGATACCCCGGTGTTTGCGGACTTAGTGCTAATTTTTAAAATTTTGCACTAAGTCCGCAAACACCGGGTATCACTTTTTTTATTTCGACAATAGAAAATTGAATTTTCAGACAAGAAACAGTAAAATGGATGCTGGAACATGGCGCCGATATCAATACGATGACTTCGGATGGTCAGAACGTGCTCCACGTGGCAGCTACGATTTCGAATGGAGAAATTCTGAAAATACTGTGGGAGACGAACAAATGCAATGAGATGGTGAACAAGGCAGATGCCAATGGATCCACTCCAGCATACACGGCGATTACGAATGCGTGTGTTATGAATTGTCACATGTTGAGAGGTCATGGTGGAGCTCTGCAGTCGACTGAATCTCCAACTACGGTATACCCATTCATTGGAGCTATGAAACGTGGAAAATTGGATGAGGCATCGCTCAAAAAGATGCTTGAAATGAAGCCAGATGGATTGACCGAAACCGAACCGACTACTGGAAACACCGTGATCCATTCGGCGATCAACAAGAAATCGCTGATTTTGCTCATGGAAAAATTTCGAGATCAAACGGATCCAGAAGCCCGAAACGCGCTCCAACAAACGCCACTTCACACTTTTGTCATCAAAGACGAGCTGGGTCTAGTGATGACTCTTTGTGCATACGGAGTTGACAAGAATGCTCAGGATATCAATGGAAACACACCGTTGCACTGTGCGGTGACACGTGGAAACACGGAAATCGCCAGAATGTTGTTGTGTCTCGGAGCGAAACCGGATATTAAGAATCGATATAAAGAGTCACCACGTCACATTGCCGCGAGATTATCGGAGAAGTGAGTTTTCAATGGAAGTTAGTTATCAGCGCTAGAAATGAAGAAAGCTAGAGTTTTAGCGCTGTTTAGCAGCGCTAAAGTTGAACAAGATATGGTTTTAACGCTGCTAAACAGCGCTAAAAATGAAGCAAGCTGGAGTTTTAGCGCTGCTAAACAGCGCTAAAATCACTTTCACTATTGCTGCTCTTACTGACTAACTCTCCTATTTCCAGAGAAGCAAAAATGGACATTGTCCGCGCACTCATCATCTGTGGAGCTCCAGCTTGTGACGACGGTTTCATTGGATGCGCATTCGGATGTATGCACAAAACGGGACTGACTTCTTGCAAAACTCAACTTGGATCCTCTTCATCCGATGAGCAAAGTATGGAGGATCGTGTGAAAGACATCCACGTCAGTGACCGCGCTGCCACGGCTGGTTATGAATTTGTGTTGGATCCGGATACTCAGTTGGTTGAGGAGGCGTACGCAGAGAGAAACGAGACAAGAGCATTCCCACACGAAGAGGCGTTGAGAAGAGTGAAGGAGAAGTTGAAGGAGTTGGTGGAGAAGAAAAAGACGTCGAATGTGATCAATGTGCTCGGACTGGATGGTGGTGGTATTCGTGGATTGGTTACTGTCCAGATGTTGATATGTCTGGAGAACTATCTCGACCGACCACTTGTTGACTATTTCGATTGGATTGGTGCCACGTCGACTGGATGTTATATTATGTCGACTATGATAACTGGAGGATCATTGAGAGATGCTCAGAATTACTATTTGATGTTCAAAGATCAACTATTCGATAGTTGGACGAGACCTTATGATACGAAGACGTTGGAGATGTTCATTCAAAGAGCATTCGGAGCGGATCGATTCATGAGTGATATCAAGTATCCGAGGTAGGTTTTGAATGCGCCCAAGGAACGTAAGAAAATAAAATATCCCGTTACCCAGATTCTTCTGCACCACAGTACGCGCCGACACGTTCCCAGTTCAACTGGATCTCGCCAGAAACTACCAACTACCGATTAGTGAGAAAGAGAATCACGATTTGGGATTCTGTGATCCGAAGGGTATTTTAACATCTGAATCCCCTAGAATTCAACTTTTTCGTTCAGAACTGTCAATGTGGCGTGCCGTCCGTCGTAGCAGTGCCGCCCCGACATACTTCTCGGCTAGTGAGGGCAAATATATCGATGGTGGAATGATTTCGAATAATCCGGTTCTCGATTTGATGTCGGAAATTTGCTTCTGGAATACCACGTGTCAGAAGATGAAGGTACGGTAGTGGGGTAGGATTATGGTAGGATAAAGGGGAAGATTACGGTAGTAGGATGGTTTTGAGATTGAAACGATAGAATAGGGATACTGTAGCAGGATCCTCTAAGGATACGATGAGGTTACTGTAGCATTCATTTCCAGCTTCCTGACAAAATCGTCGATATCGGATGTGTCTTGTCCGTTGGCACTGGAATCACCCCGATCTGCCCCGTTGATCCATCGGTTTTCGAAATGAACGATTGGTTTGGAATGCTTCGTGGAATCAAGAATTTGTCACTTGTTGTCATTGATCAAGCCACAGCCACCGAGGGAGCGCCGATCACTCGTAGCAGAAGTTGGTGTCATTCGTTGGGTATCCCGTATTATCGATTGAATGCACCGATTTTTAAGGTATTTTTTCGAAAAAAAAAACATTTCCTCATTATATCATTTTCAGGACGTCATCTTGGACACGAACGACGACTCGGATCTTGCCAAGATTATGTGGGACTCGGTGGTCTACTCGCATACACACAAGTAGGTTAATATGGGCGGAGTCTCATATTTTCTTATTTTTCAGAAAAGACTTCCAAGAACTCGCCGATCTTCTGAAAGCTGTTGGTACCGTTGATGAGCGAAAAGATCACCTGATCATTTGATTTTTTTTCAAAATAAGTTCTCTTTTCCCCAAAAAGTGTTATTTATTGACTGCCTTCCCCTTATGCCAATTTCACTTTTCTTCTCCCGTGTTAGCTTTATATTTTTGTAAAAATGCCGGTTTTCTTTGCTGCTTCTTTTTTTGTATATAATAAATTGAGCTGAATAATCCAGTTTTCAAAAAAAAAAAATCCCCCACTCTCAATTATTTCGAAAACTCTATATTTTGACTTTCGACATCCAGAGAATCATCCTCTCTGCTTGGTTGCCATGGTGATAAGCGACGCCAATGAAGAGACAAGAGGGAAGCGTGTTTTATTTCATAGGGATATTAGGAGAAGAAAGGAAGAAAAAGAGATATTAGAGAATCAAGGCAACCGTTGACCTCTGTGAGCTCTCATTGGTTCCCATCCTTTGACTCTTATAACATTAATATCAGTTAGGAGTAGAGCGTGAAGAAAAGTTATCAGATAATGTTCGTGAGTAGCAGGGATTCGAAGGAACATTTGACGAGAACCGTGCTCTTCTGCATCGAAAAGATCTTGTAGCTTTTTATATGTAAACCGGCGATGGAAGATAATGCGGAGGTGCTCGAGATTTGTGGATTCATGAAGGAGCTGAAAGAAATTTATCTTATTCCGTAAGGTTGTAAAACTACTCACCTGCCGAATAGGATGTCTATCTTCTGGACGCAACTCTCTTAACTCAATTGTGATCTTTTTAAAATAAAAATAGTGCTCCACTGGACCAATCAAATGACCTGGCAAAACCAACTCATCCGCGAGTTTCCACTGTTTCAGCACTTTGATTTTGTCGAAGATCTCCAAGTCATCGTCCCCCTCCTGGTAGCTTTTTTGGATTTCTTTCAGAATCAATGGTTTGACATGTTGCAACAAAAGATATATCTCTGACATAGTGCACAACTTGAAACGTATCTTCCGGACATGCAATGGTTGTTGCAGGGAACTGATGAATTCCTCGAAGATAGTCTCACATTTGACACCCAGTGGAAAACTGAGCATGAAATCGTCTATGCCATATCCCGTCAGATTCAGATGGAAGGTCAGGTAGTCGAATGCCTTTTTGATATCACTCCTGGCTGGTCCATCGTGTACGTGTTTTACAGAAACCCAATGAAATCTTGTCTCTGTTTCATTGAGGAGAGACACGATTAGCCAGACATTGTCGATTATAGTGCGCATTGAGTGAATGAGAATACAAATGCTTTTGCAGACTTTACGGATGGGGATACTAAAAATTTTGAATAAGAGATTTGATTCGTTATGACCTGTATGCACTAACCGATCTTGAGGTGGCAACTTTGTAAGAATTGAGTGAGCCGCTTCCAAATCAAGATCTAAGAAGGATAACGGTTTTGGATCTCGGCTTCGATCATAACTCATGTCCAAATCCCCACTATAAAAACGGTGGTACCAGAAATCAAGGTCCGGATAGTCAATGTCCTCCACTTTGAACGTCTTTTTGAGGGTGTTATAGACATCCGGGATTCCTTGTCCACGGAGGACACCTACCAAAATATAAAGTCGGATCAAATGGGGTTTTTTGGCGGAAAGCGACTTTTTGGCGAGTCTGAATGAAAATGGATCAGTTTTTGATTCTAAACCATTGGAAAATATAACTCACGTCCAAAGAAACCGCTTCGTGCAGCGCCCACCAAAATTATTCTCAAAATTCCAACACATCATCCAAAGAATCTTCAGGAACATTCGAATTCCAGCGAAACTTGTTGTAGGTAGATGCATGGGTATCCAATAGAGATATGGAAGAGAATCCGAGCTCAGAGAGAAATTAAAGGGCTCATTAGCACTGAGTGAGAGGGGGGGGGGCTCACTCACACTTAGAAGAGGGAGACAATTCCAGACCTGCTTTTGCTGCTTGATTAGTGAGAAAAGATGTCTCAAGGGGGGGGAGTACCATGGTAGAAGTCGTGGTGAGACTCAAACATTGACCTAAAATGTTAAAAAAGGTTATAGTTGAAGAAAATGAGGATTTTGAAAAAGATTGAGGAGAAATCAGTCTTTAGATAAGTTTTTAATAAAAACGATGTTTACCAATTTCCTGCATTTTCCACGTTTCTTCTGTTAATTGGCATCATCTTCTCCAGCTACAGTATACCCATCTCAAGTTTATCATGAATCATGCTAAATAAAGGAGTGTTAGACCTAGTATTGTGGAGCTCGTCGGTGAAAAATGTTCTAGAAATTGCTCTCTATCTGCTCCAACACTTCAAAAGTGTTCCGCATTTTAAACATAAATGAAACGGGATATATTAGGGATGTGGATGTAGACGGCTGGTGAGAAACAGATGGTTGGAAACTGAGGAGTTTATTTCGGATTCATTAAATAAACCTTTAGACCGTTAAAAAAAGAATATAGAATCTCTGTTTCAGTATTCCAGTTAACTTAATGGCTGGATTAGTACTGTAGACACTATACCTGAAACCCTTCATCTGCAATCACAATATCACAAAACACTGAAAATATTTCTTTAACCATAGGCCAGCCCTCCCCCCCCCTCTCCCCCGGGTACTGTACAAGTCTTATAAGAAAATTCGATTTCTGAAAAGATAAGAGTATGTACATACTGTGCGTGCATATTCCGTCGACACAAGTCTCTCGAATATATGGTTATCTTATTTAAGGAGATGCAAACGCATACGGGATGCGAAAGATCAGTTTAAATTCTCAAATAAGCAAAGTAAAATTGTATTATAAAAAATCAAGACTGGTTAAAAAGTGATGTACATATTTGAGTCAACATCAAACTGCTAGAATTAAGTAATCCGTGTTTTGTCTTGTCTGATTCACTCGAGTTCTCCTTTTTTGTAACACGATATCAAATCCCATTAAAAAAAAAGTTTTCAGACAATCTAATTTGTGAGTTCGGCTCTTTTGTTTGTGTAGTTTTATAGTCAATCCATTCGGTTGTGAATTTTTAATTGACTCTCCATTCTTTGTTGGTTAGATATGTAGAAAGATTGGAATCGGGAATCACATGGAGGTAGATTAGAATCTTCGAACATTTACTTTATTAAGTTGAACAAGTATATTCAAAATTTTCTGCTAATAGTGTCTTTGAAACTACATATGCCTAGGATTTTTGTTGAAAGTCAGCTGAGATTCCTATAGCATTAAAATATGTACAGTACCGGTGAATAGGATATGAATTTCGGTAGTTTTCCATTGAAATTGTCCAACTTTGATAGAGTGTTATGATGATACTGATTGTCCCAACAAATAAAATTTTAATGGATTGTACAGATTTATAGAAGAACTTCATTTGTGCAATTTCTGAGATGTCGTCTTGAAATGACTATAACTCTCTAGAGAGTGCCCGTATAAAAAAGTTGTCAGCTACAAAAATGAAGATCTTCTTTCGATCTGTATAATTCAGTGAAAATCTATTTATTGGGACAATCAGTACTACCATGATACACTTTCAAAGTTGGACAATTTCAACTAAAACCGGCCAAAGTTTACAATCTTTTTACTGGTACTATATATTTCTAATAGATTTTAGTTCGGCTTAGATTTAATTTAACCTAAGTATTCTAATAACAAAATGCTAATAGTCACTGACTAAATTTCCCTCACGACAATGTTCCAGAATAATGTTGAAAGAGAACAATCAGAAGACAGAAAAGTGCGGAGATTCGAATCTACTCAAATTCGATCTCCGCCACGATGGGATGTACTTAAACTGGACCCAGATAAATGAAGATTCACTGCAATATTTATGCTCAATGGATTAATGAAAACTTGGAACACAATAATTTTACATATGTATGTGAATTAAGAAATTAGGTGACACCAATTATGTAGTGGCTTTTAAGCTGGTAAGTATCACTAATAGTCATACTTGCAAGATTCCGGACCGGGCCGGAAAATAAAAAACCGCCTCGACCCTTTGTAACTCTGCTCATAGTAGACAAGCCATCACAGTAATCCGGATAGATGAAACTGTAGTAACCAAGTACTTCTCCCTGCATTTTTTATATCTTGATGGCCTGACTTATCGGCATGAAGGTTTTGAAATATTCAGCTGGTAGATATTGCCTCAGGGATATCTGAAACTTCATGTTGGTACTATACAAATCTTAATTAGATAAGCTTGAACTGATTCCATTCCACCACCACGATTTTCTTCGTTGCATTCTTTGTCTCAGTATCCATGCACCTATCTATCCAAACGACTTTTCCACGGGACATGCATACAAAGTGTTATCTACATAGAGATCCGTTTTTGATTCAGGATTTCATTGTTTCACAATTTCACCGAATTTTCAACATTCGTGTTCATGAGTGTTTCTAGAGAATGTAGAACATGTGACATAAAATTCTAAAATTCAGAACCATTTACTTGATAACGTTCGAAAAACCCGTTCAAATTAACACTAACTGTATTATAAGTTTATTGTGGTACTTGATTTTCAGTATGAGCAGATTCAGGAGAGACGTTATTTATAAACATGTACACATAAAACAGAGATCTTTAACTTATTCATGACAACAAAGTATTCCGAACCTTCTCATCAAAACTCAAAACATCAAACAAATCAGAACCCCGCATATAATTATAAACCGTTTTAATTCCACACCGGATCGAGCTCAACAACAATAAAATTTTCCCGAATCGCTGTGCCCCTTGGTCTGGAAACTTTACTATAGAATGTTCCATAAGTTCCTCCATAAGTTGAGTGTAGAGACCAGTGACAGCTCCTTCCTGTCCAGAGAAGATGTTACGAGAGGAAGAGGAGGCTGAAAATAGATGCGTACTACTTTAATGGGGTAGGATATCTTACGTCGTAGGAGGAGGATAATCTTCAAGGCGGCAAGCTCAGTGTCTCTGATTTCTAGAGTTCTAAGTGGCTCGGATATACTTTGAATCAGTTCCGATACAAAGTTGTAGTGTCTTTTCAGCTGATCAGTATCCGTTGTCGATGCATGCGACAAGCCTTTACAGTAATCCGGATGCATGAAACTCCCGTTTTGAATCAACCAAGTACTTCCGCTTGCTTCTTTTGATGTCTTGATGCCCTGATCTAATAACATGAAGGCTATGAAGTATTCAGCAAGAACGTTCCGTTTAACTTCAGCTCGTAGACATTCGAATGGTCTCAGGTTATTGCCCCATTGAGTGGCTTGTCTCAGGGATAGATGGAGCATGACGTTGATGTCGTGGGATTGGGCTCGTCGGCGGTAGTTTACTTTGTGCTGGAAAAGTTAAAGGTTGTGATGGGTAAAAACTATAACTCTAACTCACCGACGCATCCCTATGAAACGGCACATCCACTTTATGATCAACAAAGTATTGATGGTGTTCTGACGTTTGCCTCCACTGGAGCTTCACGAACTTTTCCAGTAGATTTTCAGGATTTTCTATAAAAGCATAAATTTTAAGAGTTTCATCAATAGTATAGTTTACCATCAATTATTATAATTTCCGGAGAACGTGCCTTTATTTTCATAATTCTTGGCCCTAAACTATCCCTCTGCTGAATTGCTTCTGCTCTCAGACCGACATTAACACACTTTTGAAATCTACAGTACCTGCAGACACATCGGTGGGCTGGAATTATAAATAAATTTACAAAAAAAAATGTTGAAGCAATGTCCCTACCAAAATTAATTGCACAATTCTTCCCTCTCCAACACACATATCTCTTTTTCTCAAGAATTGTCCTCCGAAAGAAAACATTACATCCACTACACGCCATCTCTCCATATCTTGCATTTTGTGCAAGGTCTCCGCATATTTCACACGTTTTTTTGGTAGAGTAGAAGCTATAGCTAGGAGGGTTGGAACAAGAAGAAGGGATAGTTGAAACGGTCATTATTCTGAATTCTTTGTTGGATAGATTCGGCAGGAATAGGGTGGAGGGCGTGGCGTAGTGTAGTGTATAGGATGATCATGATCTTTTGAAATCTTGGAGGAGGAAGGCGGGGTGAAAAAGAGAGAGAGAGATCAAATGAGGAGTGTACATAGTTACAAAAATGCAAACTAGCAGAAATATGAAGTTTTTCTTGGAAAGGGGCAAACAGAGCATCCACCAGATGGTCCAGGTGGTCTTATTGACCCAGAGGCCCCTTTTGCTCCTCGATTTTCTGGTGGACCCACTGATCCGTATTGAACAATACATATCAGTGGGTCCACCAGAAAATCGAGGAGCACTGCACTGCAATTCCTTCAGCTCCTTTTGGTCCAGTAATCCCTTTGTCCTTCTACAGTCTGATGTCTTTTTGATATTCCATGATCACCAGGAGGTCCTCTAAACCCAAGAGTTCTCGGATCTCCAGGTGGACCAGGTGAACCCGGAGAACCTGCTGGAGCTACTGAAATATTGAATTCGGTCTCCAGGACTTCGACTAGACTCAATGTGCACCGTCAGTAGGAACAGTTGCTAAAGATGTTGAACATTTTGAAGGTATGCAGTCAAATCCCTTCACAACCGAATTTCTTTTGAGATTCTACAAAACTTGCTGATTGAATTCTTTTGAATGTTGCAGATGATCCTCGTTCAGTACAAGAAGCTTACTAAGGAAGAATCCGGGTCGAGATAGAGTTATGGTTTGAGGCATACTTGCAACGGGCCGGGCCGGGCCGGGCCGATCTGATAATTTTCACCGGCCCGGCCCGGCCCGGCCCGGTTGGCCCGGGTCACAGTACAAAAATTTGAAAATTTGAATTTTTTGAAAATTTTTTTGATTTTTTCGCAAAAAAGTCGAATTTTCGACTATGTTTTTACATACCGATAAAACTCAAGTTTACATAGGATTTTTGACTATTTTTGATGAAAATTTTCAAAAATTTCGAAAATTTTTGCGAAAAAATTGTGCTCATTTTTTGACTCCGGGCCGACCGGGCCGGGCCGGGCCGGCAACTTCCTCTACCGGCCCGGGCCGACGGGCCGAGCCGGGCCGGGCCGATATTTTGCAAGTATGGTTTGAGGCATATATCACTAGAACAGAAATGTTGCAGGAATACCATTACCTGAAACAAAGGTATTAACCTAAAACACGTTTCCAGTGCTCCCGTTGATTCTCTTCGTGAACTATAGATATGAATCTCCGCATTTTGGATTTTCGGAGATGTTTAAAAGTTCGATATATGTATCTACATACGCAGATTGAACTTCGAAAACAAAGATGCATGTATGTAGCTAGTTTAGATCCGATACGGTCATTCTCCCGACGGGACGTCCCGCGACCTCTTCCCGCACGTCCCGGATTGTCATTAAAATGAACTCTTGAAACTTTGAAAATCGCGTCGCCAGCTATGTCTTCAGGCTCTGTATATCAAAATGACCGGAAAGAAGTGGGACCCCGCATTTCGAGAGCTACGCAATGGTCACAAAGGCTATTCCCTTTAAAGATGTTGAATACTTTGAAGTTATCCTGTCAAATCAATTCTCAATTGAATTTCTTATGAGATTCTATAAAACTTTCTGATTGAATTCTTTTGAACGAGGCAGGTGATCCTTGTTTATTACAAGAAGCTTACTAGGAAAGGATCCCGGGTCGAGATGGAGTTACAGGTCTCACTAGAACGGAAATTTTGGTTAGACTAAGAAACTTTGGGGAAGTACAATAACCTGAAAAAAGGTATTAACCTCTGTTAGAAACCTAAAACACGTTCTCAGAGGACCCATTCATTCTTGATTCTCTTCGTGAACTATAGATACGAATCTCTGCTTTTTGGTCGCCTTTCCGATTCTCGGAGATGTTTCAAAGTTCGATATATGTATCTACATACGTAGATTGAACCTCGAAAACAAAGGCACATGTAGCTTGTCCAGATCCGATACGGCCATTCTCTCCGCAGGACATCCCGCGTCCCTCTTCGGCGCGTCCAGTGAACTCTTGAAACTTTGAAAATCACGTCTCCAGCTATGTCTTCAGGCTCTGTGAAAGTTTGACTGTTTTCCAAAATGAGATTAGACTATTTCTGCTGAAATGCTGGAATACTGCTGAAATCTTGAATTTAGAACCCAGTTTATTCGAAACAACCGTCTGCAAAGCTTATTCAAAGGTTAATTTTCTTCTTAATTTTCAAAGCAATTTTCTTGTTATTTTACTTTATCCTGGACTTCGAGCATTGTCAACAGCGACAGTTGTCAAAGATGTTGAATATTTTAATGTAGTCATGTCAAGTCTACACAACTGAACTTCTTTTGAGATTCTATGAAACTTGAATTCGTTTAAATGAACCAGATGAGCGTCAAGTTCAGTAAAAGAAATTTGATTCTCGAAAACAAACGCGCGTAGTTTGCTTAGATCCGATATGGTGATTCTCCATGTTCCCCTTTGTGCCGCACGGGAATCGAAGATCACGACTAATTCTGGACGGCGCGAGATCAAAAATTTGATTGAAGGTGTTGAGGATGTTTGAGGCGCAGAAGAACTTCTGTTTGTAGTCTGAACTCATCTTATGAGCCTTCTCAAGGTAGCAAAAAAAGCGGAAAAAAAACTTTTTTGTAAGTAAAATAGTTTTTTTTGCTGCCATGTGAATAGGTCCATTACCTGGAAAGTCCGCTCATTCAGACAAATTGTTAACTATGAAAAGTGAAAATCTGAAATTCTCAATAGAGCGGGATTGATACACCTTCAAAAACTATAGTTTTATCACCAGGTTCCCATGAAAAAGCAGAAATTTTTGTCTGTCACCTTTTCTCCTAATTCGATTTGCACCTCCCTATATAAACCTTCCCCAACCATCCAAAAACCATATTTTCCAATGCCTTTTCTTTTTCTCTCCTTTTTATTCTTGGCTCTCCTAAATACCTGCTCCGCCGGGTGTGCATCTGTCCAGGTGAAAGGACAACTCATGTGTAATGGACAACCGTTTGTGAAGGAACATGTTCAATTGTGGGAACCCAAGTTGTGTGAGTTACTGTAAGGAAAACGTCTTTTAAGAAACTTGTAAAAATTCCAGTGGGCGACGAGTTGTGGGATGACATGCAGACTGGCCAGGACGGAAAGTTCCAGATTTTCTCTCATGGATTTGATGTGGTAAGCGGTCCTCTTGAAAACAGAAACCAATTACTTCATTCTTGTTTCAGACCATTGTCGATATCCCATTTCTAGGTTTCGGCATCCATCCATACCTCTGGATTCCAAACTACTGTGGATCTGAGTTAATTGACGGGAAGAGATGTACCAAGAATATACTGAACATTGCAATACCGGAAGGATATATTAATCCGTGTCAACCGGATGTTTATGTAAGTATTTTGATTTGGAAGGATGATTTTAGGCTTAAAAGTTTAGGCTGAAAATATGACTTATATGTTTTCCAGGTCTTCGACATCGGACGGATTGATATGGAGAGTGCGGAGAGTGCGAGATTTAATTGGGTGCTGAAGTTGATGGGGCAGCATTATCAGTGCAGGAATTATTGAATTAATAAATAAATATCATCCTTTTGTGGGTCTCAGAGTCCATAAACCTGTCTGCATTTTCAAATTTCGAAACAGTATCTATCCGGATACCCAGAAATCCAGGTTTTGTTGTATGTTCCTTAATATGTCAAAACTGTCTGTCTGTGTTTCCCGATGTCTCGAAATTTCCGCCAAAATTTGAAAAATTGGAATCCGAATTATCCCAAAAACCATTTATTACAGCCAAAAATAAATCCCCTAATAACTTCTACATTCCTGATCATATCCAAATATTTTCTCGATTTTCTGATAAGTCTTCCCCTCCGCCTTCTCCAAATCCACTGTCCCGATATTATAGACCCTCGGATGATCTGCATAACTGACAAACTCCTTGGGAACATAAATTTGAACCAAATTCTTCGTGCATCTATAGTCACCCTCTTTCTCAGTTCCACAGTAGTTGGGAATCCAGATATATGGGTAGACGGAGAAGGAGAATCCCTGAAAATGGAACTGGAAGGGAAAGGGGGCGGAGCGTAGCCTCACGTGTTCGTGTCCAGACGCTGTGATGGAGAAGTTACCGTAGTGATCTGTCCACGCTTCGAACCACACCTCGTGCCCAACTGAATAAGATAGAAGGGAGAGAAGTAGCTATTTTGGGGGCGAGGTCTGTCACTTACTAAACTTGTGCTCCCAAACTTGCACCAACTCCTCTGCATATGGTTGTCCATTACATTTTAGCTGCCCGCTGACATGTACGGTCCCGTGAAAGGCTGCGCAGAGAATCGGGAGAGAAATAGCTAGGAGGAGTCTCATGGTGTGGAAGGAATAAGATATCCAGCATGGATGGAAAATACGAAAACATGTAAACAAAAAAAGAAAAGGTCACGTTGAAGGATTTTATTTTATTCTTATTTTTGTCATTCAAGATTTAGGAAAACATTTCAGACATATCTGCACTCTTTTTTAGCTCCGAAAATCGAGCTGAGCCAGAACCGATCGGTCTGCTTGAAACGGAAAAGGTCCAAGGTGCCCAGGTCAAATGTCATGCTCGGTGTATGTGTCCCACTGATGAACTCCTCGGGAACATTCATCTGAATCAATCCCTCTGTACACTGCTTATTCACATATGTGGAACTTCCACAGTAATTGGGGATCCACAGGAATGGATTCACACCGGACCAGTCGTCCCCAGCGCCTTTGATGGAGAAGTAGCCGGATTCGTCGGTAGACACTTCGGACCAGAGAGAGTACCCGACTGGAAATTGATCTTTAAAATAAATGAGACCTTCAAGATGGACTCACTCAAAAAATTCGGATCCCAAATTTGCACTCTCTCTCCGCGATATGGCGATGGGCCACACATCAAGCGTCCGGTGACGTGAACGGCGCCGGTCCACGCGGAGCAAAACATTGGGAAGCAGAGAAGGATAAGAAGAATTTGGATCTTCATGATTTTCTCGAAAGATTTGAAAACCGAGATGAGGATGATTTTCGGTCGGTGTTCACGGGTTTATATAGAGCATCGGAAATCGAATTAGGCACCTGGGAACGGGGTAATAAAAAAGGAAAATAACATAGAGAGGTGTATTTTTGATCTTTTGATTAAAAAAAAAGAGAAAAGCGGGAGAGTGTTTGCACATCCAAAATGACAGACCCACCGATGGAGTGACAGAGAGTCAGAATAACAAAAAACCTGAATCAAATTCTAGAGAGATTCCAGTACCGTCCAAAAGGTTGTAAACTTTTGCCGTTTTCAGTTGAAATTGGTCAACTTTGAGGAGGTGTTACGGTATCAAGAATTGTCCCACATAATAAATTGTTTATGGATTCTACAGATCAAAAGTAGAGCTCCATTTTTGTAGTTGACAACTTTTTTGTACGGACACTGATGAGACAATCAGTATTACTATTACACACTCTCAAAATTGCTTGTTTTCAACTAAAAATAGCAAAATTGTAAGCCTTACTGCATGGAACTGTAACATGCTTCAGGAAATCGAAATATCCGGAATCACAGCCACACATACCGGGTTTAAATATAAACTGGCTGAAAAATGAGTAAACGATATATTAAAGCCATTAGACACAGATTTTTTACGGTTCTGAATTGTTCCAGTTTTAATCTAACCTGTTCCCACATTTTCCAATTTTTTTAACTTCGGAGCTCCTGAAATACTTCTGAATGTGTCATACATCCCTTTTTTCTCCTTCTCCTCACTTTCATAGCCTTCTCACTTCCCGATCTTCCTCTCCTTGTTTTTTGCACTTTTCTTGCAAAGTTCGTATAGTGAGCTTCCTATTTTTCTGAATATCAAATTTGTCATGCATCTTTTAGTTCTCTCTCAGTTTTTTTCCACTTTTCAGGGTTGTTTCTTGGTTCTTTGGCATTTCGATGAAGACACAAACAAAACGTATCGTGCACTTTTAAATTCAGCAAGGCGTCTCCCCTCTTGCACTCTGACACCCAGATGGCCAAGCCAGCTGGGTGGGTGTCCATTCGTTTTTTTCATGGTGGTCTTTGCGGTTTTTTCGAAATTTATGGTGCAGCTGGTCCTCTGATTAATGGTTGTGTAGGAAATGAGTATTCGTTTTTTGGGGTTTCGAAAATAGGAAGAGAAGACAGATGGAGCTGTGAAATGTGGGTTTTTGAGCAAAAAAGATGCATTTTGGAAAGCGAAATTAAAAATCCTTTTGGGCCAAAAGTGGGTTGACTATTTTTTAGATATCCATATCTTCAGGATCAGAAGGTATTGTTCTGAAAACCTGTTTATCAGGAGAAATAGGCCCCGTTTTACCCGACAAACTTGTTTTTAAGACGGTATCTCTCAATCCTGGAGAGCCATCTGACCAGGTGCTTTATGAGTCTCCCCGTACCAATTTCTCTTGAAATAAGGTCCCCCCGAAGTCGACCCACCCTGAACTTCAGCGATTATTTACATGCACTTTTAACAGAAAACTCTCAAGGCGTCATATATCATTTCAGCTCCAGTGTCACATTTTCCTCTCCGAAAAACATCAGAGGCTCAATTTCCTCGAAATTCGAGATTTCCTATGTAAATAATGCAAAAAATATCTGGGTGGTCTCTCGTCTTCTCATTTTTTGTCAGGGTGGTCTTTTTTGTTGAGATTCTGTATTTTATTTACATATTTTTGTCCAGTTATATGATATACCTACTTTCATACCTGATTTTCTGCTCAAGTAGATTTTCAATCTTTCCGAAATCATCTGCTCTACATACCAACGACCCACATTTCATGGATACCATCTGTCGCCTCTTCTTACATTTGAATTCATCACTGCTCTCATCCCAAAAAAACCAACACCCTTCTCCCTACTAAACCGGTAATCAAAATGAGAAGAGCAGCTGCATCATTTCGAAAAAAGCAAAGAACATCTGCCCCATCCCTTATGTTCAGTCGTTAAGCGATCCTCCATTCAGGGGGCGTGGTCTGAAGGGGGTTACTCTGAAGGAGTCCATACTATATAAAGCCCTCCTGGTTTTCTGTGTTTGCATATATGTTTTTTCATTTCGTTTTTTTAACAACATCTTCTTCTCGTGACACATCAGGTGTCTTTTCTCATCTTCATGAAGAGCATCTTCCCGGAATCTCTGATCTCCTCGTGCAGAATTCGTATAGTTTGATGCATTCTCAGAATGTCTCCTCTTTTAGGTCCCGTGCCCCCTCTTCTTATCTAAAAGTGCACATTTTTTGCAGAAGATGGCGTTCTACTGCACGTTTCCCCGAGCTCCACCCCCCTTTATGCTCCGCCTTTTGAAGATATTTGTCCTATTTGTTACTTTTGAGAAGTTAACCTTCATTTCAGCTCGTTCTTCATCATGAAGTTTTTCTCTGTCTTAACTCTTCTCGCCATCGTCATCGCAATGATTTCGTCAACCCATGCACGCCCAAACGAGAGTAAGTATTACAGTCTTGCTCTGAAAATAAGTATGAAACAAGTTATAGGACACACTGTGATTTTTTTCGTATTTAGTTCTTTTTCCCAAAATTCTGAATCGGCTGAGTTCACATTAATAAAAGTAGCAATTTGTATTAATCAGGCCTAAAGTGGAGATTTAGGAGTCTACTAGCTATAAGTCTTAAAGCTCTGTTTCGATTAAAAGGGGACTGTTCTATTCCCGAAATGTCGACTATTTTACATGAATCGACGCAGATTTAGGGGTTGACAATGAAATCCTCTTGGATATAGATCTGAAAATTTAATGGAAGGAAGTTATGAACTGTCCAAGTGCCAAAATTGCTCTCAGGTTATATCCAGAAGGATTTAATGGTCAACCCCTAAATCTGCGTCGATTTATGTAAAATAGTCGCCGTTTCGGGAATAGAGCAGTCCCCCTTCAAGTCCCTACTGGTTTGAGTGCTAAATAAGATTATATTGTAACAATTTTAACTGTTCTTACAGAAGGCGTGGCCGTTGACTTCATCGCCGAAATCAATGGTTCCACCGTCATCCCCAAATCCAGGACCCCCGAGGAGTTTAATAAAAGTGGTGTTTAGGCTTCCTTTTTTGACTCGTTTTCCTATTCTTGCTCTGGATGTCTTCTCCAATCCCCTTCTCCTATTCCTGTTCCTGTTCTCAATCTATTTCAATTCAATCGATGTTTACTATCATAATGCAACTTTGATTTATAATTCAAAAAAAATAATAATGAGTTATCTCTTGCTATTCATTCATCTTTACACTCCTTATACTATAAATGATTGTTCCGTATCCTTTCTGTTGATTTTTTACTGTCGAAACTTCCACGCCATCCAAATGGAATGACTGAAAACATGTTGTCCATATTCAGGGATTCAGATAAGCCGGGTTCCCTCCAACAGTGATGGACTTCAGTGGGATGTAGGCTCTAAGGGTGTTTCTGCAGACAGTAGTTCACATAGTGCACAAAAATAAGGGAAAACTGGAAAAAATTTAAGGAGAAAATTATATTGTTAGTACCGAGTCATAGTGTGAGCCATTCCACTTGAAATAGCCGTGACTATCGGTTTTGGTAGAATTGAGAAGCTTGTCAAACTAGCCTGTAAAACAAAGAAAAACCAAAGAATACATTCCATTTGGCCTACCGAAAGCCTTCGCCCAGATTACAATCTAGTGGAAGTGTTGAGTAGAACGGTTTGATACAGGGACGTTTCGAAACTACTTGGCTCTCACCTGTCTCTGATCCGTTGTTGTCTGTTTGTTGTTTTATATTTACAGATTTGTATACTTTGGTCCCCCGGTCACTCACCGACCGCCATAGCTCAGTCGCTGGCGACAATTATTTTCAATAAAATTTAAATGATTCATTTTACAACTTCAACTGGTCTTCACAAATATAAATATTCTTATGCCCATTGCACAAGAAGACACATCCGTTTGACAATTTCAGCTCTTCACCAATAAAGTAATTTTTTCCATTCAGACAGCAATTCTGTTTCATAACTTCATTCCCATTGTCACATCTCAGACCAGCACCTCGAGTCACATCAATCCATCTGCTTTCATAATTATAAGTACGGTTTTTATATGTGCAGTCCATATCTGGAATTGGAACATTCAATGAACAATCACTAAATAATAGACTAACCTTCCTCAGTTGCAGCTATCAATGTTACGTGACCCGGTTCCGTTTCAACACATTTGAAGCGTCTCGTGTTGATTCGCTTTGAACTTTTGTATCCGTCAGAATCTTCCACGAGAACAAGATCTGATTTCTCATAAAAATGGTTCAAGGGAATACTAGTATGTAGAACCATCTTTTCAATAGAGAGGGTATTGTTTTCTAAAAGTTTACATTTTGTTTTCAAATATCTGCAACTCTCAATTACCCCAGTTATGTGTGACGACCGTATCCTCTTCTATATCGAATTGGCACTCTATAATAAAATTAAAGTTGAACAAAATTTTCAAAAAAAAACGCACCAGTTACTTTTTTGTCAAAATACCCGGATTCTGACCGCACACACTCCATTGTTACGTTTTGCACTAAATGTTTGTCTCCTTGGTTCTCTTCCCGCCAAATCTCACCCAATTGGTAGACAGTTCCATTGTGATAACACCCGGGAACTGGAATTAGTACTTTGTAAACTTGTTGCGTTTCATTCACATCTCGTCCCAACTCATCCACTCACCATACTCAATAACACTTCTCAACCCTCCATCCACAATATCACAAGAATGTTTTACGGATCCGTTGTTCACCGTTCTGGACGATCCCGGACTCAATACTTCATAATTCTCATATTGTCGTTCAACAGATTCACAAGAAACAGGTTCAAGGCTCAACTTTCCATCTTCCACTTTTCTTGTACATTTCCACACCAGTCCAAAGACCGGTTCCTGTTCATGCTCGAATATAAGTCCATCTGATGGACTAGGGATTTTTGATGGATTCCCGTCTCTTCCAGCCGGGGATTCACAAGCTGAAACAATTTCTCAGTAATGTTTTATACAACTAACTCACGATAAGTTTCTATTCGCTGTTTTCCTGACAACTTCTCTTCATAAAAACTAGTTGGAACAAAATTCACCAATCGGTGTCCCGTGTAGTTCCGCAGCGTCGTTCTATCCAACGGTGCGTCTATTGGTGTCATGTCCCTCCACCACACGCATTCCACAGGGGTCGTCAGAAAAATGGATAAAAGGATTAGTAAATATTGCATAGCAGCAGCAGCTCAAAAAATTATGAACAGATTTAACATTTTTTGTTGATTTTTATACAGAGGTCACTCATTAAATATTCGTACTTCCCGGTCTGTTTGGACAGCTTTGTATATGTACGTTAGACACGATTCGCTCTAAAAAAGGCTTATGTACGAGTGAGTTACAATTATTTCAAAATATATGATAATTGGACTTGACCAATCAACAGTTGTGCGTGGATTGAAGTTCATTGGAATACTCAAGAAACTTTGTCGTCTCGTTCCTCATGCTTTGATGGATTTTGACAAGAAGCGTCGAGTGGATAAGAGTAAGTTTCTTCTGTCGTCCCACCAAATCTCGGCTGGATGATCTCATCACTGGGGAGAAAAAGTGGAGACATTACTCTTACGGAAGGCCCAGTGGGTTGACGAAGAAGAACAACCATCAATGAAAAAGGTGATGCTTTCCATCGTTTGGTCTGTTCGTGGTGTTGAGTACTGGAAACTATTGGATGAGTGCAAAACGATAACATCGGACGTGTACTCTTCCCAATTGCGAAAAATCAGACAACCAGTTTCCTGGGCAAAAAGAGAAACCAGAAATAAGTTGTTTACGGATCCGTAGCAAGTCTCGTTTTCGGTACCAATATGGGCTGTCCGTGATCATCTGGAGGAGCCGGAACGGATCGTTTGCGAGTTATTTTGACTTTTACTATTGACAAGTTCAATATTTTTTGTTGACTTTTTACAATGGTCACTCATAAAATTTCGTACTTTCTGGTCTGTTTGGACAGCTTTTGTGTAGGCTTATGAGTTACAAGTATTTCAAAATATAAATAAACAAATTTATTTATTTTGAAGCAAATCTAAAAATTCTATTTATGGAATTGGTACCCGATTCATTTGTCGTTTTCTGTGCTCTTTTGGTGGTTGGTTCTCGATCAGTCCCAAACTCTCGGCGATATTCTCTAGAATGTTCGAGTTTTGTCGTTGTTGATAAGCTAACTTCTTGGAAGGTGTGACATGGACACGGCGAAGTTTCTGGAAAACAGAGATAGATCATAAGTCGCAACAACTGGAATGCTTTTCTCCACAAGAGATATCTGACTTGGAAGGAATCCTTTAAAAAAGTATCAAGTACAAAAATAGAGTTCTAGGATTGCACTACACAGTTATACAGTGCGTCCAATAATGATAGGACCCCCCTAGATTTTGGTGCTCCAGACAGAACCAGTACAGATACAAAAAATCTGTAATGACCATTCGGTTCAGGGTACAAAGAAACTCCAGGGGCCATGTTTTCATGATTCTACCACTTTTCTTAAAAGCGTACCACCAAAAGTCATTTTTCAGCCGTCCAATAATGATAGGACCACCTCGAAAATTGAATTTTCAGTTGATTTTTAAGAAATATTTTTTCTCGGAAAACTTTTTCACTCGATCAAAACATACTATTCCTGTTATTTTCTGATGATTCCAGCATAGCTTTGATGTTTTCAACCCTAAAAACAAATGTTTGCCACCTTCGAATTTTCACTCATCTGAAAAAATCACTGTTTCAGAACTTCGAGACCAGTATCTCTTATCATAGATTACGTATCATTCTGAAACTTTCCGGCAAAGTAAATCAAGTCATTCATGATAAACATCAACAATGGATTTGCAAAAATATTCATTTTCTGAGAACTTATACTCAGGATTATCGAACCCATTTCGACCAAATTCCACTATTTTCCAAAAATGTGTCCGAGACATGGAGGAAGTGTCTAAACTTATTTTCAATGTACTTTAGCACTATATTGACATTTTTCGAAATGGTTCTCCAGTCTGATCCAAGAAGTAATCTGTTGGACACATTTTTGGAAAATAGTGGAATTTGGTCGAAATGGGTTCGATAATCCTGAGTATAAGTTCTCAGAAAATGAATATTTTTGCAAATCCATTGTTGATGTTTATCATGAATGACTTGATTTACTTTGCCGGAAAGTTTCAGAATGATACGTAATCTATGATAAGAGATACTGGTCTCGAAGTTCTGAAACAGTGATTTTTTCAGATGAGTGAAAATTCGAAGGTGGCAAACATTTGTTTTTAGGGTTGAAAACATCAAAGCTATGCTGGAATCATCAGAAAATAACAGGAATAGTATGTTTTGATCGAGTGAAAAAGTTTTCCGAGAAAAAATATTTCTTAAAAATCAACTGAAAATTCAATTTTCGAGGTGGTCCTATCATTATTGGACGGCTGAAAAAATGACTTTTTGGTGGTACGCTTTTAAGAAAAGTGGTAGAATCATGAAAACATGGCCCCTGGAGTTTCTTTGTACCCTGAACCGAATGGTCATTACAGATTTTTTGTATCTGTACTGGTTCTGTCTGGAGCACCAAAATCTAGGGGGGTCCTATCATTATTGGACGCACTGTATAGAAATTTTAGCCTCGTTCCAAGCAGCTGGCTACCGTAAAATATGTAACAGAGGCGCACCTAACGGTGTCTGTTCGCGGCGGTGTATCTCGGTTCCCAAAAGAAATATCAAAAAGTTGTGAATTGACAAAATATAGCTTAATATTCATAGAATATTTTTTTTAGTTGAAAAATGTTTGATATCTTAAAAGACAGCCGAGATAGGATGCTCCAAACTTTTGTTAGTGGGGTTTTCAGGTTTTACGGTATTTTGAAATAGTTCAGGTTACCGCTATTAACGCATAACCAATTTTTGTACAACTCTCACCCTCACCATACCTTGTCAACCTTCCCAACCTTCTGCTTCCTTCTCAATCGTTTCGGCGCCCTTCGGATTTCCTTCAAGTTCACTACCTTCTTCTCCGATTCCCTTGCGATTTCCTTCTCGACACGGAACGGTTTCTCCCCTTCATCCATGTTGAACGCAAAGTTCTCATTGGTTGTCTAAAAAGAAAATTGTCTTGTTAACAAAAAACATATCAAAAAGCTCACCGAAAACACTCTGAACGCCGGGTGTCTCCATGGCACTCGTTTCACCTTCACTATTCTTCTTCTCCTGGATGATCCACCCCCTTCTCCACGCGTCTTCTTCACCTCCGTATCCCCATCCAACGGCTTCTGACGGCTCTCCCCATTGGCACGTGGCAGAGAGGTCTTTACAGCGTGAACTTTTGGAGGGGAGAGGCTAACGACCTGGTCGCTAGCCTGGGGTCCAGTGGATACTGTAGGGAGTTGGGCACGGGGCGGGGCGAATAAGGTGGGTCTTGATTGGGAAGGTTGGGAAGGCTCAATGATTTCTGATTCTTCTTCTTCAATGTCATCCGACCCTCCATCAATCACAATTGCATCAGTGGAAGATTCGGGTTCAGGAGTCTCTGGCTCCGGTTCTGACTCCTCCTCCACAGGCTCCGCCTCTGACTTCTGGTCGACACTCTCTGCTTCGCTGGCAACTGCAAACTGGCTAGCAGGCACCAGTGGTTCCTCATTAACTGCAACATCACTGGGCGCCACTGCAAACTTCTGCACTCGATCCTCCTGGGCAAATGTCACCGGACTCTTTTGGTATCCATGTCTCAACTCTTCTAGTGTTGGTAGCCCACCTGCCGCCAACGCCGACGCCTTCTGAGGTGTCCTTCTAATCTCAGGAACAATCTGTGGAGCTTGAGGGGTCTGAGTCATTGCCAAGGCTTCCACCGCAGAATATGCAGAGTTCTCCGCATTCTCAATGGACTTCTTCATCAACATCTCACAGCTACACTCCTCCGAATTCTCTCCTTGCAATCCTAGCTCTCCAAGTTCTCCTCTCCTTCCCAACAATCCATTTGCACCGGGTCTTCCCACTTCTCCAGGGCTACCAAGTTCTCCTATAGGTCCTGGAGTATTGTTATTAGTACCATCCTCTCCAGGTTGCCCTTCTGTTCCAGACTTTCCGGGTGGCCCTTTTGGACCCTTCGTGTTCAGAAGAACCACTCCATCCTGTCCAACCATTCCACCTGCTCCTCTGGAACCCATCGATCCTTGCTTTCCAGGACTTCCATACCCTCCGGGTGCTCCAGGTTGTCCATTCTTCCCCATTGGTCCAGGAATCCCTGGTGCACCCACTAGCCCAGGCTTGCCAGTGCTTCCAGGTGCACCTGGCTTACCATCCGGACCAGGTGGGCAGGTGACACAGAATGTGGGGAAACTTGGAGTCAACTCATCCATCGCGTCGGCACCTGGCAATCCGTCATTGCCATCAATACCAGCTTGACCAGGGGTTCCTCTATGACCTGGTGGACCGGGAGGACCCGCTGGGCACCGGTTTTCTTCTAGTGGGCAAATAGGAAGAGGCCCTGGGACTGGACGCTCCCCGGAATGAAGTAAAGTGGGGTGCTTGGGAGCTCCAGGCGAGTTGACGACAGCAGAAGTAGGGGCTCCAAGGATAACTTGTGCACCTGCGGGAGGTCTCGGCATATCTGAGATTGTCTCCGTCTCATCATACTCTGATTCCTCCTCCTCGTATTCATCTGTGGGCGCGGGCGTTTCGCGAGCAAGCTTCCGGAGCTCTGGGCTGAACATGGAAGGAGAAGATGGAGGTGCAGCGGCTTGAAGGATTCCGGTGGATCCGGAGAGTCGGGCTCGATGAGTTTTTGCAGCGTCGGCGTGAGGAGGACCAGACGGTTCTGTGGGGTTGACACGATGGTCTGCAGGGCCGGTAGAGGTGTGATCAGTGGTGACCATACTGGAATTTTTTAAATAAGAGGACCCTCAGACCTTCCAAAACCAACTCACTTCTTCACCGCTTCCCTCTGCTTCCTTATCGATACCGGCCTCTGAATCCCAGCCAGATTCTCATAAGAGCTTTCGAAACTTCTCAGCGCTTCTCGGATTTCCATATCAAATTCCTCACGAATCGCGTCAATTTCAGAGAATAAAAAGGGAAGGAAAAGTAGTTGACAGGAAGCGGTGATCACTGCCAAGGTCACACCAACGACCACATAATTTTCGATGGCTAGTCTTCCCATTTTTCCGGGATAATGGAAAAAGGGTAGAAAGCTTATGAAATTTTACTTTCAAAATGTTTGGTTTTATATATAGAATCTATGCGGAAATGAAAGCGAGTTTGAAATTGACCTACTTAGTAGCCGGGGGCAGATTATGATCTACGAAGGGAAAATGAATCAGATAAGATCTGGGAAAACTAGCATGTAATTAAGACATGTTTGAGTTAGCTTAGCCTTTTAGAATATTTTCAGTCTTACAATTAAGGAAAACATTTATTGTAAAGTTTCCGATAAGTTTACATCTGAAAGAAAAATAATGTTCCAAAAGTTTTTTGCACAATTTTAAAGAATGCACGAAAAATGACTTATTTTCTTTTAAATGACCAGCGTTTCAAAACCACGGAGTAGAAACAGTGCTTATGATGGTTTTTCGTTAAATACAGTATACCGTAAAAACTGTATTTGAGGTGCATGCAACTCTATTGTTCAAAGGGCCCGTCGGAGTGCAACTCTATTAGAGGGGCAATTCAAATAGAGGGTGCACCTCTATTTTTCGTCGACGAGTTCACCCGAGCGCGATATCCAGATATCTTTTGAATTTGTTTGTTTTCATTAGTTTCAATGCCGAATTCATCAAATTTTACCGTAAAAAACGGAGAAAATCCTGAATTTTTGTAGCAAACTACGTTTTTGACAACAAAAATTCTGAAATAGTAATGTGAGAGAACAGTTCGGAGTCAGTTAATGATGATATTAGAGAAAAGTGTAAATCGCAGGAGGGCAACTGTATTAGAGGGGCACCTCAATTAGAGGGTGCACCTCTATTGTTCAAACGGTCCGTCGGAGGGCACCACTATTAGAGGGGCAATTCAAATTGAGGGGCAACTCAAATACAGTTTTTACGGTAGTTCTTCGTTTTTTAAGTACTGGTCCGCAATCCTAGACTTTTAACAACCCGATCTTGAATGCAAACTCTAAATCAGCTTTTGGAGACCTTTAAATGTCGAATATGTAAGCTCTGAAATTGAAATCTAAAACATTCCGGAGTGAAAATGTCATATTTATTGGAAACCCTTGTTATTTGAACATCTGTTAGTTTTCATTAGAATTGATCAATTCAGCAATTAAAAGAAAGTAATTACCGCGAAAAAAAGGAATATCAAGTTCGATTTGTTTCCTGATGAACTTGCTGGACCTTCAACGCTATCTCCAGAAGTCGCTGGATCTCCAATCGCTGGAACTCCAATGATATCTGCATACTTGCTAGTCGGTGGTATCGTTGCGTTGTTAATTTTGTTGTGCTCATCAATATTAAAAAGTCTGTAGTTACGCTTTCTCATAGCTGCACAAGCACCGCGTGCTTCTATCTGCTTCCCAGCCAACTGAGCGCCTCTCTCAGTCTTCGGAATTTTCTTGGAGCATTTAAAAGATTTTGAGCAACAAATTGTATCATCATTGGGAAAAAAAAGGAGGCTATGAGGATCATCATAGCCGTGATGTATGTTCCATTCATGAATGTACTCCGATGTAACATCATTACGTCTGAGAAGAATGAGAAGAAATTCACTCTCTCCTTTTCGAATGTGTTCACATGCATCCAGCGTGTTAACTTTCTGTTCACACTTCATATCATACTCCTGAAAATTTTCATTATATAAGAAAGCCGGAATTTGGAAATTTTTAATTTGCAACTCACAAATCATAGTTTTCTCATATTTCTTGGGAGCACCCAGAAAAAACAAGAAATCGCAATTTCTAAATAATTCTGGGAAATTTCGGGAGTTTGATCAGAGATAACACATTTTTATCCGAACATATATTTATTCTGTGCTCCATTCAATTTATATTCATAATGAGGCAAACATTATAATAACTCAACACCATTGATACGTGAACTTTATTAGAAAATCAGAAACACAGAATCGGCAACGTCGCCAACTCTGTGAAAAACAAATGAACTGAAGGAAAAATATAAAAACACTTGAACTACACAGGGAAGAAAAGGATTTCCAGAATCGGCAAGCTTGCCGATTCTGTTGTTAAAAAAAGATTTTCCAAAACATTAAAAAACGTGAACTCAGTGTCCGTAGAGAGTGTACTTCGTGGATAGAATCGATTTTTGAAATCGTGAAAACTGTCGATAAAATAAAGTAGATGCCAACAATATATACGAGATGGGTGTCATTCGAGTCTAAGTTGTCTGAAATAAAAATTATTTATAGAAAACTTTAGTTTCTATCACTAACCTTTGTAAAGTGTTATTCCAATTGTATCAAAATAATTTTAGTGATAAACCAACACCTATATTTATTGATTAAAAAACAGACCGACAAACTGATAGATTGAGTCCTGCAATATGAACTTGTGTTATGTATATAACTTACCTGTCTGCGAGAAGAACGCTTTTCGAATAGTTTTCCATTCAGAGAATACAGAAATAAAGAACATTGCTCTAGAACTGTGTTTTTTTTTAATCTAGGGCACGCTGATATTTTTTTCAACAAACTTTATTCTCTGATACTTACTTGAAATCGAAGAAAATTCATTTCTCATTCAGCGGAGGCAATGTTCTTTATTTCTGTATTCTCTGAATGGAAAACTATTCGAAAAGCGTTCTTCTCGCAGACAGGTAAGTTATATACATAACACAAGTTCATATTGCAGGACTCAATCTATCAGTTTGTCGGTCTGTTTTTTAATCAATAAATATAGGTGTTGGTTTATCACTAAAATTATTTTGATACAATTGGAATAACACTTTACAAAGGTTAGTAATAGAAACTAAAGCTTTCTATAAATAATTTTTATTTCAGACAACTTAGACTCGAATGACACTCATCTCGTATATATTGTTGGCATCTACTTTATTTTAACGACAGTTTTCACGATTTCGAAGATCGATTCTATCCACGAAGTAAACTCTCTACGGACACCGAATTCACGTTTTTAATGTTTTGGAAAATCTTTTTTTAATAACAGTATCGGCAGGCTTGCCGATTCTGGAAATCCTTTTCATCCCTGTGTAGTTCACGTGTTTTTTTATTCTTTCTTCAGTTTATTTGTTTTTCACAGAGTTGGCGACGTTGCCGATTCTGTTTTTGATATTCGAATAAAGTTCACGTATTTATCAATGGTGTGAAGTTTAAGAAAACGTAAGCTTTATATGAGGTGGAACTGGAAACAACCCATAGTGGTTATTTTACTGAAACTCCCCAACAGAATTATCTTAATTTGCTCTGATCGCAACTTTTTCTGTGCAAAAACATTGAATTTTCAGGTAAAATGCAATTTTTTGCAAAAAAGAAATTATCCTGTGAGCAGTCACAGAAATTTTTAGCTTTTTCGTATTTTGTTAATCAAAATTAAAACTTTCCAAATTCTGCCTTTCTTATATAGAAAAACCATCTTAACTACGCACCAATGTCTCAAACTCTATGCCAATCTTTTTTGCTATTTCTTGACGATCTTTGTTCAATGCCTCCAACAATTTGTTTCGTTCATCTTGACTCAATGTCTGGATTTTATGATTGTCACAGACAACAAGACATGCTAAAAAGATTTTATTTTTGAAGATCAGTTTTAAGATACGTACCGTGGTAGAGCACAAGAAGTGCAGGGATGAGCAGTTTCATAGTGATAGTCAGGGAAGTTGCACCAATTTGTTTTCCAAAGCTAGTCAGAAACGGGATTGAATCGATTTCTAGTCACAGAGGTCACAGAGTGAACTTTTTGGTAGGGTTGTCACGTCAATTATTTTATATCAAAAATGAAATACAGTATCGGCAAAAAGTATATAATATTTTTCCTTTTTCAGTGGAAAATGCCTAACTTTGAGAGTGTGTTACGATATCACTGATTCTCCCGTAACGTTAATTTTTAATGGATCATACAGATCAAGTGTAAAACTTTATTCGGGAAGTTCACAACTTTTATGTACTGTTATTTCCTAGCATGTTACATATCGGAAAAGTAATTTCTCTCAAATCGCCAATTTCAGTGCAAAATAGTGATATTTTTGAGCTGTCGTCATAAAATGCTCACAAAATAGTTTTTTGCTTCCTTTTCTGCTACCTTGTCAATAGGCCCATAACTCTAACTATTTTACCCCTCTTTATCTTTCTGTCCTACTCCCCGTTTGCTCCCATTTCCGGTTATCTATTTCTTTCCGTATTTATTACCATCTCTTTCATGTAACTCTTAAAATCAATTCATTTTCACGTGTAAGTGGTATCCACCCTTCGATGAAATAAATATATTATATTATATTATAAATGGCCATAACTATCTAGAGAGTGTCCGTACAAAAAAGTTGTCAACTACAAAAACAAAATACTATTTTTGATCTGTATGATCCATAAAAATGTACATGATGGGACAATCACTGATACCTTGGCACACCCTCGAAGTTAAGCATTTTCAACTAAAAAAGGTAAAATATGATATTATTTTAGCCGACGCTGTAAATGTTTAGGCAGAGGATTTTGAATGTAAACGTGCTGTGATTTACAATGTTTAATATGACTAAAAAATGCTCCAAGTCATTATGACTTTACAGCTTGCAGTTACTTCCCTACAAAACAAAAACATCTTTAACTCCAATGATATCCCCATATTTTCTTGTCGGTGGTTCTTATTTTATCCGTTTAAGATTTTATTGTCTTACATTTAAAACCAAGTGCCCACTTTATTCTATAACCAAATTTTTGTCATATTTCAGAATCGCTCAGAAAACAAAAAGATCACTAATTGTCCCACAAATCAGTTCGATCTTTTTTCAGAATCCGACGACACTCTCCTTTTTGCGAAAGCACTGTTTGAAGAACGATTTCGAGTCCAGCGAATTGAGTCTCCACCATTGCCAAGTTGACTTGAGTGAAATCGAATATCTGGAATATTCTTGATATTTTTTGTTTGCAGTGCAAAGCTAACCTTCTTGGGTTCCCGTCCTGGAGTCACATACTCTTTCGGAATAAAAACCTTCAATGGCTCGGAGCATACCAACTTATCCCCAGTTTCCTTATCATTCCACCATTGTTTTTCTTTACACCAATTAATCATGTAGAAGTAGGGCTTTGGAGGAAAGTACTGAAAGAAAATGTTTTATGTAATTTTTTAGTTTACGAGAAGATTAAAACTTACATCATCCCTTACTGTAGCCTCCATCTCAAAATAGCCATTCTCATCGGTTATCACAGTAGTCGACCAGCTGTCTGCCATTACTGAAAGTCAAAATTAAGACTTTTTCCCTTTTCATCCCATCTTCTTGACATACTGTAATTCTTCTCCCAAACCTCCACTTTCTCATGTTGATAGATCGACTCATTGCAGTAGAGGGTGCCGGTCAGGTGGACGGATGCATAGGGTTCATGAGCACATGAGATTTGACCAACCAGAAGGAGAAGGAGGATCAGATAAATCATTTTCAAGCGGGAATGCATTTGAAATTTGGAAATGTCTGATTAGGGAGTTGGGAGAGGTCACGCGGGTTAACAGCCCTGACCTTTAAATTGACCGGAGTGTGATACTAAACATACTGACCGAAAGGCGTACTTTATTTAAAATTATTGAAAACATCACCTTACAGTGAGAGAGTGCACCGGAACATCAGTGTCACAGTTAACGAGTTCTCAAAATTTTTTAAAAGTTGCTGAACTCAATGTGTTATTGTATAATTGTAATATGATCAATATCAAACACTTTATTCTCGAGTTAGCTCTCAGCAGAGACAATTTCAAATCACAATAACAAGTAAGAGCAAGTAAAAACTGGTTTCAAGCATCAGTTCCAGATGTTTTCGTGGAACCCTTCTTGGTCTTTTTTCCTTTCTTCTTATGCTTCACAGTGTTATCAGTGGTTCCGGAGCGATTACTCTCGAAGCTACCAGTTGTGTGGCTATCCTTTTTACCTTTCTTCCCCTTCTTCTTCTTATTCTTCTTTGTTTTGCTAATTCCAGTAGTCGACCCATCTGTGACCGCAGTACTATCCCCACTTCCGGTAGTTGTACCAGTTTTTTTGTTTTTCTTGGACTTCTTCTTCTTCTTCCCGGTACCCGATTCTGCAGTAGACAATCCGTCATCCAGCGATTTCTTGTTCTTTCTTCTACAGACGAAGCGGATCAGAAGCATGAGGATAAAACCAAAAAGAACTCCAGCCGCGAATCCGCCAAGCAAAGCCCCCATGGGAAACGAAGGAGCCTCTGTAGTTGGTTGGGCTGTGGTAGTGGTTGTTGTAGTGGAACTTGGAAATGTTTCAAATACGTGACTAAACGGACAAGTCGGGACTGGAAAATTTAACTGATTTTTGCTGAATTTGTGTTTAAAAACTTACAGGCGGTAGTAAAAGTGCATAACAAGAAATGTCCGTTGTTCACATAAGCTTTGCATTGACCAGCATCACTACCTGACTTCCTACACTCCGACACCAACATTGCCTTTCTTTTATGCAAGTGCTCTATAAGATTATTTGACTTGAACGCATGACTTAACATTAAGCGGGAGCAAAAAAAGACGATGGAACTTGTGCCCACACGGTGCCAAGCTTAAAAATCTTACCGTTGAAGTTATGTAAACCAACGTCAAGGTGGAAATATGCATGTGCGAGAAGATCAGCGTATCTAAAATGCAGTTTAAAGCCCGTATTCCTTAGTTTTCTTACATGGTGAACGCACTGACGTTGTTGGGAGCATACTTGCCTTTCATTTGGAAACCTGCGATAGTTTGATACTGATGTGTGGCGGGAATACAAACAGAGCCCACAAACCTGCCCCATTGACACGATGGTCACAGCGAGGTAAGGAAACCAGAATTATAGAACGATCCAGTGATCTTGAACCGACCTCTGTTGTAATGCTTTAGTAACCTCTGTGACCAGTACACGAAAAGCATATATAGGAGAACTGAATCACATCCAAAGCAAACATCTGGAGCCACAATGCTCGACATCCTATTTCAATTTGCGGACAATGCGGAGAGTGCCTTGCAGAAGTAGGTTTTTAAGTAACAACATTTGTGGGATTATTTTCTTCCTCAGCTATGCGACCCTTCTCGCCTTTTGCGAATTCAGCAAAAGGAAGAAAGATAAAAATGGTTCGTATTGTCTAGATATAACAAATCGCACTAATTCGATTTTCAGACTGCTTGACTAAAACCCACAATCTGCTTCAGGATGAATGTGGAAATAGCGGAGCATGTTGGTATTTACCGTAATTACAAGTGAACAACAATAATTTATTACAGCTTGTACGAAGATTATGGATAATGCTGCGTCACACGTTTGCGGGGTTGTTCGTGGATGTAAGTTGATTCTTCCCATTCCGAAGCTTGAATATTCGTTTATCTTCAGATGAATACTGCAAAAACCGCCCAACTCCACAACCATTGGAAACAACCGCGCCTCCGACCACTCCATCAACTACTACTCTAGAGACCGTGACCGAAACTCCGTTTCCTATTGGTACCGTAATCGGGGGATTTTTGCTCGGAGGGCTTTTCTCCATTGTTTTGATGACTATAGTTTTCTGTTTTTGCATGAAAAAACGTTCGTCGGGTGATGAGTATTCATCGAAAGACAGAAAGAAGAAGAAATCAAAAAAAAGAAAGCATGGAACAACTACAGGAAGCGGTACTACTGGATCTTTTGGAACAACTGGCGTGACCTCTACTGGTGCTTCTACCACTGAAAAGAGAAAGAAGAAAAAGAAGAAAGGAAAGAAAGGAAAGAAAGGAAAGAAAGGGAAGACGGATACAACTCAAACACATACTGCCACTGCTTATTGAACTTTCAAACTTGCAGAACTTACTTGTTATTTTCACTTCAAAGCTACATTCTCATAAAAATGTATGTATAGTTTTAATACCGTCAAAAAGATTGTGAGGCTTTAAAAGTTCAGTAGGAAACAAAATGGGCCGCAACGCCAATGATTTGCCTTAAATGTCACCTTTTGCTTTAGTGCGCAACTCATTTGTACAAGCAAGGGAATTTTATTAAACTGTTCAAGTTGATAGGCTAACTCGTTTTGTCTGTTCTTTTTGCCTCAACAGTAAGAAACTTTTGTCAGTAAACGTTGTTCTCAAGCGCGGACATGCGAAGTATTTAATTTTTCTGTGCCAGGAACGCTTCTTTCTTTATTTGATAACAATTTGCTGGTAAAGCTTGTAAGAGAGGCGATATCTAGCGGTGCCTGTTCGCAGATTTTGAAACAACTCCTACTTGCAAGGTGCTACTGTTTTTTAATCAAAAAACATGAAAAATTGGGTAATAGTTAAAATAATTTTTCTCAAAAGCCTGATTTTCAATTTTAATAATGTGGAAACATTTGATACGCATCTTTTTCCGCTTATTTTGCCTAATTTGAACCCTTTTACAATGAGTTATAACAATTTAACGAAACATACCACTTTGAATTCCAGGAGATGTAGCACGGCGATCAGAGTAGTATGGTAGGTGAAATTTACCATGATGTCGTGAAATTTACCATGAGATTTTGTGAATGACGGCATTCGCGCTTGGCTTGAGACCGAAGGCTAGCCTGAGACCTGGCCAGAGTGAGAGCAAAACAGAGCCGAAAAATACGCTGAAGGTGCGCCAGATGATTGGACCTGTAGGGTCACATAGTAAAGTTCACGGTATCTAGCCTTCACTAAGCTATGAATTTCGCCATGAGATGCAAGGTGGCCATCCATAGGCACCCATATCAAAGGTTAGCCAGACCCGAGGTCAGAGGGAGAGCAAAAAGAAGCCAAAAATATGCCGAAGGCGTGCCGAAGGCGTGCCAGCAGGCCTGACCTATAGGGTCATCTGGGCAAATTGACGACATTCAGCCTAACATCGGGTGAAGGTAATTTTGCCATGAGGTGCTGAAAGACTAGCCACTGACAACCAGCTTTAAGGCACCATCAGGTTCTCAGGGGTTCAAAAACTAACCAGAGCGAAGTCACTCACAGAGCTAAAAAACGCGTCGAAGGCGAGCCATATGGGTAAATTACCGACATCTGAATCACCGGTTTTGTGGTGATAATTCTACCATGAGATTGAAACATGACAAGAGCTCCAGGATCGAAACCTGACCAGAGCACGTCTTATGGCCGAATTTCACCACAAGATATAGCGTCTTATGAGCGCCAGCAGGTAAGTTAAGAACCGTCTTTCAGTAGTGGTAGTTTCAGATTTGACCAAGACCTAAAGCCCATCAAGGTGAGTTCGCCTGTTTTTCTGGTGATAGTTTTCATACATAGCGGGTCTATGGGGTGATAATTGCACAATCAAAAACCAAATTCAAAATTTTTCTTTTCTATTGTCTCTCTGAGCTGTTAAGAATTGGAGAGACCCACGCCTCACACAACCAGGCAAGGGTTGTGCGAGTTGAGGGCAAAGGTAATGGTGGTCATTGTCTTAGGCAGTTTTCGTCATTTTTATGGCGCATATATTGTGTAGAGAGCCACAAGCACATGCGATTTCAATAAAATTTCATTTGTTTTTCATTAATTATCAACATTTTTGCTGTTTTATTCTTTAAAAAAACCAAATTATAGGAAAAGGAAACGGACAGACAATAGCAGTATTTAGTTTTGAAGGGTATCATCATTTGGTTGAGGAGAGATTGGCGATGTCGACTGTGGCAGGTTTTTACATGAAGAGCTCGATGAGCTGAAAGATTTGAACAAATATTAACAAAGATAATGATTGTTACCTCGGAACTCTGGCAATAAACAGTTCAGAAATTGGATAGAAGCGGCCATACTTATCCTTCACAACAAATTGTTCATCAGTAATTTTATCCCTGCTCTGGCCGTTGGTATAGTCAAGCAAGTTAACACCGTCTTGAACAGAGGGAACTTCGCTTGGGTACTTGGGAATCACATCAGGCCATTCAATAATTCGACCGTCTTTTTTATAGAAAATGGCTTCATCTCTTGCCATTAGATCCATTGTGAATCGTACATGAGCAGTATGCTGCATGAGATTTGAGGGCACACACAAAGGACGATATCTTATTTCTCTGTAAGCACGAGCTAGTAGACGACGACTTGTATACTGTTTGTCTCGAATGTCCTGAAGAGGGTCCATGCAAATGCAGTTGTTACCATGGTTACCGGATTGTTTCAATTCTTGGGACATTGTTGAAAATCTGTAAAAACAATTATAGAAAAGGAAGAGCCCAGAATAAGGTCACATACCACTATGCCGTAATAAATCACGAATGGCACGATTGTTTCACGTGACGGTTGAAAATATTGAAATATAGAACGAGAGAGTACATAGAGAAGAGACGAAGAGAACAAAGAGTGGTTAGAGAAATGATGACGTCATCATCCAAAAAGTAACAGCTGACTTTCGTTGAGGGGGATTCGAGAAATTCATAATTTGGGGCTCATTTTCACATTTTTACCGGATGGTAAGTGGTGACCTATTTCTGAGCTCTCTTGTTTTTTCTCTTTCATTTCTTTACTTCATTTTGTTCTATTCTTCAGCTTTTTTTTTTCAGTTATGAAACGCAAAGCGCTCAACACTCACAATTCCCTAGGAGGACCACATCCACCAAGCAGACTTGAACCGAAGGCGAAAATGACAAAGAAAAAACCAGAAAGTCGATTAGTTGGAAAAGAAGAAATCAAAGATCACACAAGTACGGAAAGAATCGACCAGAGAAAAGATCAAAATCAACCATCAACCAGTTCACCTCAGAATCAAGGAGAATTTTCAGAAGAAAAGGAAAGACCTTCAAATGCTAAACAAGCCAGAATAGTTTCGAAGCAGAGACTGAAGCGTAAGTCATAATGTGGATATAAATAATTTTAATTATTCATTTCAGATGGCAGGGGATCACGACGAAAAACACGATTCCGAGAATATGAAAGAAGCGAGACGTTTCCAACAGCCGAGGAAGAAGAGTTCTTCACAGAAAATGTGATAACTTCTAATGAACCACACTTTCGCAGACACAATAACCAGTTTCTTATTTCGGATACGGTTAGGATGAAATTCACCAATCTTGATGAAGTTAAAGACAACAAGATGCTTCATGTTCATGTGGCTAAACTTTTAGACATTTTTATCCGCAGAATGCTCAAAAAAGCTGGAGGAAATTTGAAAACAACCAAATATTGGCTTCAGTAAGTTTTTATAAGTTCCAATTTTTGCTGATGAGTAATTTTACAGATTGAACCATGATGGCTACACCGATAACGATGGCTTCTTCGTAACTCACAAAACATATGCCGTGGCGGATGGAGGGGCTATCATGAATACAATAGCAAAACAAATGCAATCAAATAAAGAGCTACGTTTAGATGAAAGCTTTACTGTTGCTATGAACGTTTTCAAGGATAAACAAGCACGACTACGAGGCCGGGGAACACATAATACTCGAAAAACTGATAAAATCGAAAAAATCAGAAAAGAAATATTGGTAAGGCATATTATCTTTTGTCAAATTATAATACTTTTCATAACAGAAACAACATTTTGGCGTTAGCCTCTGCAGGATTACGGGAATGAGTCATTGTCTACCAAAGGCACTTGCACTAGGAAAACTGGAAAGTGATATACAAACCACGACCAACGGAGACCAAAAACAGAAAATGGAAAAGTTTTATCGAAGTCTCGTAAGACCAGAGGTACTCTTGACATTTGATTGTTTGTAATATGTGTTTTTACAGATAACGTTTACATTCAAAAGCGAAGTTCAAGGAAAACTTGCCAGACAGCTTTTGGCCGATGCAGGGATGGATGTGAACAAGGAGGAGCATGACCGAAAAGATCTTCAAGAGCTTGCAAAATATCTTTCAAACTATCAAATAATATTATGGACAGCAAACAATCAACATGCCGTCCCAACTGAAGAAAAGCGATACAACCAGGATGGAGAAGGGTTCATTGGATTATTTTATTATGAAGGTCATTATGAACACGTCACCCACACCAAAGGAAAACATGCATCAAGGTAAGCTACCATCTTATCGCCAAAGAAGATGTTTTTCAGATTTTGTTTCCAATGCTCTACTTTCGACGACGACCAGCACTACCGAAAATGTAAAGCCAAATGCAAGAGATGTGGCAGCACAGGGTGCAAACACGAAGATGAGAACATTTATTGCAAAATTTGTAAAATTTACTTTCGAAGTAAAAATTGTTTTGATGCCCATCTCACTGCACAATCAAAGAAGGGAATACCGCATTGCAAGAAATATAGCAGGTGACTAATCAATTTGACCAACATTACTAAATGCTTACAGATGCGAAAATTGTAATATAATTGATAGAGCAGAGAGGATTCGTGGAGAAACACACGTCTGTAAAGCAAAGGACTTCTGTTCTATATGCAGGGAGAAAGCATTGAAAGGACATACTTGTGCCCACCACGTCCCTGACGAGAAGGAAAAGTTGAAGAAGCGAGAAAACCAAACGCAATGGGCCATTATCGTCTATGATATGGAATGTATTGTGTCGGAGTCAGGAGAATTCAATGGTAAGGGACATCAACATTCAACGTTTAAATTCATCTTTCAGGACATGTAGAAAGAGGGCCTAAGCACAAACCCAACTTTATTTGCGTAAGAATGATCTGCAGTGATTGTCGAGGAGAGGCAGGATGTCAATTATGTTTCCAACCATGGACCTACAGCTACAAGGATTTTCCGCCTTTCAAAAATAACAAACACGATTCTCCATTAGCTAGTTTTGCAGATTTCCTGCTACATAATCCGCGGGCAGCGGGTGCTTACATTATAGCACACAATGGTGGAAGGTATGTTTCAGTAATAAACTTTTTCAATTTTCAGGAAATTTCCAGATATGACCATGTTATGTTGCTAGCAGAGCTCGATAGACAAGGAGGCACAAAGGCAAAAGAACCAAAAATTTTACTGAATGGAATGACAATCATTACGGCAGAGTTTGAATATGAGAAAAAAAGTTGCATTTTCGTGATTCTTTTCAATACTTACAAATGGGACTAGCTAAAATGCCTGGAGCTTTTGGCTTGGATGGCGAGGCAAAGGGCTTTTTTCCGCATCTATACAATCATCCAGACAATTATAATAAGGAATTGAAGACTTTGCCATCGAAAGAATACTATAGTCCACAGTTCATGACACCATCCACAAGAAAGGAATTTGATGAGTGGTATGCGAAGTGCTATCATGATGGGTTCAAGCTACATGATGAGCTGCTAAAGTATTGCCAATCTGATGTACGTATTCTCACTTTAACGTTGATGGCTTTCATACAGGTAAGCATACAGTGTTTTTATGATCTATTTTCTCGTTTTACAGATGTGTGAATCAACTTTCAATGGCTGGAACCCAATTGTGAATGGATGTACGATAGCGTCCTATGTCATGTTCGTATTGAAGCACGAATACATCAAAAAGGGAGATGTCGGATATATTCCCGAGAACGGTTATGGAGGAGGAAACAATTCAATTTTAGCGTTAAAGTATCTCCAATGGCTGGAGAAAATTGACCCAGCACTACATTTGAAGTACAAATTACGTGGAGGGGAAGTTAAAATTGAAGCAGATGGACACTCTTACTATGCAGACGCTTTCAATGAGGCCACAAATGAAGTTTTTGAGGTATTTTTGCGTACGAACACACACAAACACGCGCACACTAACCCCAAAGATAACTGAACCTCACAACAAGTGAGGCGAAGGAAGCCTTTTTTTCTACATTGTCCCGAATAATAACATTTTTCGTGTAATTTTTTCAGATTTATGGATGTGTATGGCACGGGTGCCCAAAGTGTTATCCGGATCGTGACAAGAAATGTCCAATGAAATCCAACAACACAATGGAAGATTTGTATAAAGAAACCATAATGAGAGAAGAAGCTATTCAAAATGAGGGATTCAATATTAGCGCTGTTTGGGAATGTGAAATATACGAACAGATTGAAAAAGATAGAGAGATGCAAAAATTCTTTGAACTAGTAAGTTGAATTCACATATCGAAATGAATAAACCGTTTTTCAGAACAAATACGACCGAAGGCTCAAGCCTCGTGAAGCATTATATGGAGGAAGAACACAAGCATTTTGTTCAATGGCTGCCGCATTCGACGATACGCTTCTGAGTTATTTTGATTTCAATAGTTTATACCCATACCTCAATGCTGGAGGCACGGCATACCCACGAGGAAACCCAACTGTGGAGTTCGAAAACTTTCCCAGACTAGATGAACCGTTGAAACTGAAAGGTATGTCAACATTTTTTCCTTTTTACTAAAAATTTCATTTTTAGGAATTGTGTTTTGTGATGTTCTGCCCCCACAAGATGCATCCATGGGGTATTTGCCTCAGAAAATAATGAAGAAACTCATGTTTGTTCTATGTAGAACGTGTGCGAATAATCAGAATATTGAAGGAAAGTGTACACATACCAAGGTCTCTGAACGATTTTTGACCGGAGTATGGTGCACAGATGAACTGAATAAGGCCATTTCCAAAGGATACAAGGTGCTCAAGTACCACGAAATCTGGCATTGGCCAGAAGAGGCATGGGTCAAAGGAGGATTCTTTGCTGATTACATTAAGCCATTATTGAAATTGAAGCATGAAAGCAGTGGATGGCCAAAGGAAAATATGACAGACGAAGAAAAGAAAGCTTACATTGCAAGAATATGGGAGATGGATGGAGTTAAACTGGATCCCTCGAAAATTAAAAAGAACAAAGCATTGCGAAGCCTTTGCAAAATATTCCTAAACTCAGCCTGGGGTAAGTAGATATCTGTTATTTTCTAATATTTTACTCTCCTTTTTCAGGAAAATTCGCACAAAACCCAATGAAGACCGAGACAAGACTTGTCTATAATACTGACGGCCTTACAATGGCCAATTTTTTCAACGACCCCAATTTTGAACCGACAGGAATGCTTCCTTATGGAGAGCACAAGTATTTCATATCAAGAAGACCGAAGAAAGATTTTCTCAAGGCATCACCATTTACAAATCTTGCTATTGCGGCAATCACAACATGTGCGGCCAGATTAAGACTCACTGAAGCTATAGAGAGAGTTGGAATAGATAATATGATTTATTGTGGTAAGTGAGCAAATGTTACAAAAAAAAATATAATTATCACGTTTTCAGATACCGACTCTGTGATTTTCAAACAGAAGAAAGACAGCGACCCTCTCGGAGACCTGAAAGGAGACAATTTAGGCTACTTAACAAACGAAATTCCACCAGGGAATGAGCTGGTAGAGGCCGTAGCGATGGCTCCAAAAGTGTATGCGTTGAAGATAAGAGACGAAGATGGCAACTACAACTATACAGTTAAAGCAAAAGGAATGTGCTTGAACAGCGGAAACACTGGAAGTATCAACTTTGAAACTATGAAAGAGAGTGTGAGTATAAGATTCATGTTATTTTGGTAAACTTATTCTTTTCAGATGAATACATTTATTCGAGATGGTATAGTAACACCCATGGAGGGTGAGATGTTGACGTTCAAGAGAGGAGATAATGCGCTGGACGGACTCTGGACATGCAGATTGACGAAGACTCTCAACGCACGAATGGACAAGGGACACTATGTGGATGGCGTTGTAGCACCATTCGGACAACTACCAGGAAACATACAACTGATCAATGATTATCCGTTCTGACATTGTAAATAAATATTGTATATAATTTTTATGAATTGAGTAATATTTCTACACAATTCAAGCACAATTCAAACACAATCAGCACAATCTTTGCACAATTCAAACACAATTCAAACACAATTAGCGCAATCTTTGCACAATCTTTGCACAATCTTTGCACAATTCAAACGCAAAAATTATACAAAAATAATTGATTTGCAGTTAAAAATGTGTAAAAATATTGAAATTTTACCTATAAACACACTAATATACAAGATTTTGCTGGTCCGGTGGCTGAATTTTAGAAGATCCACAATATTTTATAGGTATAGATGGACATTTTTTCATCGATAGAGGCACATTTCTGAAGGCATGCGTGGTATTTTTGAAGGTCCAATGCAATTTCAAGCCTTGAGACACAGATTTTGAGACAGTAAACATACATTTTCAAGCGTTTTCACACGATTTTCCAGCAAATATGGCCCTTTTTGAGGGTTAATACACATTTTAAGCGTAGGCATACACGTTTTTAGTGTTCACGCCTATGTAAACCCACATTTTAATTGCAGACAATGTCTTTTAGTGATAGGAGCTCACGAATAAACGGTGATTTCTAGTAGAAAACAGAAAATTTATACTCACATGAGCAATTTTTAGTGAATGCACACTACAATTGTGATGTCGAAGGATAGGTATTGATGAGATTCTGATTTGTGAAAAACACTATGTTGTGATGAAGCAGACATATGATTGAAGAATGAGCACATATATTTCAAAGCAGAGGCCTGTCAAACCGTGTACATACACATAAATCGCGCACAGACACATGTTCTGGGGCAAGGAAGAACATTATTTATGATGACTAATCACATTCTGATAGAAAATAGTGAAATATTTGGCATTATTGGGTAAAGAATAGAACAAGAACACTATATATTGGCAAATATAATGAAATCAGAAACATAATAATAAGGAAAACTATATCCCAACACAATTATTCATTCATTGATCTGACAATTGGTAGCATTTTGTTCATCTCGTTTCGGCGCAGCATGCCACGAGGAATTGAGGCATCAGATGAAGGCCTAGACCATCTTATGCAGCTGTCTCGTTTCTTCTGAGCACGAACTTCTCTATCGCTTTGCATAGCCTCAGGTCTGTAAAACATAATGTATTAGAGATGAGGAGAATGTTGGGATTACCTTGGAACCCTGACAATGAACAACTCCGAAACAGGGTAAGCAGCACCACATCCATTGATCACGACATATTGATTGTCATCAATCTTATAGCACCATTTAGCCACAAAGTATTGGAAAAGGTTAAGGTTCCCCTGTCCACATTGAACTTCTGTTGGCCTAAGTGGAGTTACATAACATCCCACCAAGACCTCCCCAGCACGGCTGTAGAACACGGCTTGATCAGCAGTCAGTTGGTCCAAACATCCACAAATGTATTCCAAATCTGTTCGGCGATTAACGTCAGGACAAAGAGGAAGGTATTCGATTTTCTTCAATGCACAATGCATCTTGTGAATTTCCTTGTAAGTGGATTGTTTGAATTCACGAAAACGATTCTCGCATACTTGATGGTTCAGCGTCTTTGAGCCGGAAGCATTGCCGTTCAGTTTAGGTGTCACATCTTTGAAATCTTTGCATTTATCGAAACCTTCGCACGAATCAGAATCCATAAAGTCAGTCACAATAAAATATCACGAGAGCCACGAATATAGGTAACCTCTCTTGATGGCGTTAAAATTTAAGAATGAATAAAATCAAAACATGAAGAACTATAGGTGAGAGAGTGAGAGACGCAGAGAAAACCGAGTGTATATATCAAAAAGGGTATTATGCAGTAAAACATCATTAATTTTGTTTAAAAAAAAACAATTTGTTTGCCTTCTATACGGACATTAATCATTTTCTTTTTTTTTTTTTTCTGAAAAATCTCAACATGAAGCCTCTCTTCACATTTTTTATTTCAATTTAAAAAATTTTTTTTTTTTTGGAAAATTTCAAAATTTTTTTGGAAAATAACACACGGTCCCCCTCGATTTTGTTCAACACATCAAAATTTTTCCTAAATACTGACTCATAACCGCTCAGTAACATTTTTCAAAATGAGTAGATTGGGATAAGAAAAATACGGTGACGTCGCGTCAGCTGCTGTACGCAAATTTTGCGGGCGCGCGTCACACTAAGGAGGCACCTGCCCCCCTGGAAGATAATTTTACGGCGGCCGACTATTACACTGAGGGCACACCTCGGCCACCATTTTTCTTATCCCAATCTACTCATTTTGAAAAATGTTACTGAGCGGTTATGAGTCAGTATTTAGGAAAAATTTTGATGTGTTGAACAAAATCGAGGGGGACCGTGTGTTATTTTCCAAAAAATTTTGAAATTTTCCAAAAAAAAAAAAAAAAATTTTTTTAAATTGAAATAAAAAATGTGAAGAGAGGCTTCATGTTGAGATTTTTCAGAAAAAAAAAAAAAAAAGAAAATGATTAATGTCCGTATAGAAGGCAAACAAATTGTTTTTTTTTAAACAAAATTAATGATGTTTTACTGCATAATACCCTTTTTGATATATACACTCGGTTTTCTCTGCGTCTCTCACTCTCTCACCTATAGTTCTTCATGTTTTGATTTTATTCATTCTTAAATTTTAACGCCATCAAGAGAGGTTACCTATATTCGTGGCTCTCGTGATATTTTATTGTGACTGACTTTATGGATTCTGATTCGTGCGAAGGTTTCGATAAATGCAAAGATTTCAAAGATGTGACACCTAAACTGAACGGCAATGCTTCCGGCTCAAAGACGCTGAACCATCAAGTATGCGAGAATCGTTTTCGTGAATTCAAACAATCCACTTACAAGGAAATTCACAAGATGCATTGTGCATTGAAGAAAATCGAATACCTTCCTCTTTGTCCTGACGTCTAATCGCCGAACAGATTTGGAATACATTTGTGGATGTTTGGACCAACTGACTGCTGATCAAGCCGTGTTCTACAGCCGTGCTGGGGAGGTCTTGGTGGGATGTTATGTAACTCCACTTAGGCCAACAGAAGTTCAATGTGGACAGGGGAACCTTAACCTTTTCCAATACTTTGTGGCTAAATGGTGCTATAAGATTGATGACAATCAATATGTCGTGATCAATGGATGTGGTGCTGCTTACCCTGTTTCGGAGTTGTTCATTGTCAGGGTTCCAAGGTAATCCCAACATTCTCCTCATCTCTAATACATTATGTTTTACAGACCTGAGGCTATGCAAAGCGATAGAGAAGTTCGTGCTCAGAAGAAACGAGACAGCTGCATAAGATGGTCTAGGCCTTCATCTGATGCCTCAATTCCTCGTGGCATGCTGCGCCGAAACGAGATGAACAATATGCTACCAATTGTCAGATCAATGAATGAATAATTGTGTTGGGATATAGTTTTCCTTATTATTATGTTTCTGATTTCATTATATTTGCCAATATATAGTGTTCTTGTTCTATTCTTTACCCAATAATGCCAAATATTTCACTATTTTCTATCAGAATGTGATTAGTCATCATAAATAATGTTCTTCCTTGCCCCAGAACATGTGTCTGTGCGCGATTTATGTGTATGTACACGGTTTGACAGGCCTCTGCTTTGAAATATATGTGCTCATTCTTCAATCATATGTCTGCTTCATCACAACATAGTGTTTTTCACAAATCAGAATCTCATCAATACCTATCCTTCGACATCACAATTGTAGTGTGCATTCACTAAAAATTGCTCATGTGAGTATAAATTTTCTGTTTTCTACTAGAAATCACCGTTTATTCGTGAGCTCCTATCACTAAAAGACATTGTCTGCAATTAAAATGTGGGTTTACATAGGCGTGAACACTAAAAACGTGTATGCCTACGCTTAAAATGTGTATTAACCCTCAAAAAGGGCCATATTTGCTGGAAAATCGTGTGAAAACGCTTGAAAATGTATGTTTACTGTCTCAAAATCTGTGTCTCAAGGCTTGAAATTGCATTGGACCTTCAAAAATACCACGCATGCCTTCAGAAATGTGCCTCTATCGATGAAAAAATGTCCATCTATACCTATAAAATATTGTGGATCTTCTAAAATTCAGCCACCGGACCAGCAAAATCTTGTATATTAGTGTGTTTATAGGTAAAATTTCAATATTTTTACACATTTTTAACTGCAAATCAATTATTTTTGTATAATTTTTGCGTTTGAATTGTGCAAAGATTGTGCAAAGATTGTGCAAAGATTGCGCTAATTGTGTTTGAATTGTGTTTGAATTGTGCAAAGATTGTGCTGATTGTGTTTGAATTGTGCTTGAATTGTGTAGAAATATTACTCAATTCATAAAAATTATATACAATATTTATTTACAATGTCAGAACGGATAATCATTGATCAGTTGTATGTTTCCTGGTAGTTGTCCGAATGGTGCTACAACGCCATCCACATAGTGTCCCTTGTCCATTCGTGCGTTGAGAGTCTTCGTCAATCTGCATGTCCAGAGTCCGTCCAGCGCATTATCTCCTCTCTTGAACGTCAACATCTCACCCTCCATGGGTGTTACTATACCATCTCGAATAAATGTATTCATCTGAAAAGAATAAGTTTACCAAAATAACATGAATCTTATACTCACACTCTCTTTCATAGTTTCAAAGTTGATACTTCCAGTGTTTCCGCTGTTCAAGCACATTCCTTTTGCTTTAACTGTATAGTTGTAGTTGCCATCTTCGTCTCTTATCTTCAACGCATACACTTTTGGAGCCATCGCTACGGCCTCTACCAGCTCATTCCCTGGTGGAATTTCGTTTGTTAAGTAGCCTAAATTGTCTCCTTTCAGGTCTCCGAGAGGGTCGCTGTCTTTCTTCTGTTTGAAAATCACAGAGTCGGTATCTGAAAACGTGATAATTATATTTTTTTTTGTAACATTTGCTCACTTACCACAATAAATCATATTATCTATTCCAACTCTCTCTATAGCTTCAGTGAGTCTTAATCTGGCCGCACATGTTGTGATTGCCGCAATAGCAAGATTTGTAAATGGTGATGCCTTGAGAAAATCTTTCTTCGGTCTTCTTGATATGAAATACTTGTGCTCTCCATAAGGAAGCATTCCTGTCGGTTCAAAATTGGGGTCGTTGAAAAAATTGGCCATTGTAAGGCCGTCAGTATTATAGACAAGTCTTGTCTCGGTCTTCATTGGGTTTTGTGCGAATTTTCCTGAAAAAGGAGAGTAAAATATTAGAAAATAACAGATATCTACTTACCCCAGGCTGAGTTTAGGAATATTTTGCAAAGGCTTCGCAATGCTTTGTTCTTTTTAATTTTCGAGGGATCCAGTTTAACTCCATCCATCTCCCATATTCTTGCAATGTAAGCTTTCTTTTCTTCGTCTGTCATATTTTCCTTTGGCCATCCACTGCTTTCATGCTTCAATTTCAATAATGGCTTAATGTAATCAGCAAAGAATCCTCCTTTGACCCATGCCTCTTCTGGCCAATGCCAGATTTCGTGGTACTTGAGCACCTTGTATCCTTTGGAAATGGCCTTATTCAGTTCATCTGTGCACCATACTCCGGTCAAAAATCGTTCAGAGACCTTGGTATGTGTACACTTTCCTTCAATATTCTGATTATTCGCACACGTTCTACATAGAACAAACATGAGTTTCTTCATTATTTTCTGAGGCAAATACCCCATGGATGCATCTTGTGGGGGCAGAACATCACAAAACACAATTCCTAAAAATGAAATTTTTAGTAAAAAGGGAAAAAATGTTGACATACCTTTCAGTTTCAACGGTTCATCTAGTCTGGGAAAGTTTTCGAACTCCACAGTTGGGTTTCCTCGTGGGTATGCCGTGCCTCCAGCATTGAGGTATGGGTATAAACTATTGAAATCAAAATAACTCAGAAGCGTATCGTCGAATGCGGCAGCCATTGAACAAAATGCTTGTGTTCTTCCTCCATATAATGCTTCACGAGGCTTGAGCCTTCGGTCGTATTTGTTCTGAAAAACGGTTTATTCATTTCGATATGTGAATTCAACTTACTAGTTCAAAGAATTTTTGCATCTCTCTATCTTTTTCAATCTGTTCGTATATTTCACATTCCCAAACAGCGCTAATATTGAATCCCTCATTTTGAATAGCTTCTTCTCTCATTATGGTTTCTTTATACAAATCTTCCATTGTGTTGTTGGATTTCATTGGACATTTCTTGTCACGATCCGGATAACACTTTGGGCACCCGTGCCATACACATCCATAAATCTGAAAAAATTACACGAAAAATGTTATTATTCGGGACAATGTAGAAAAAAAGGCTTCCTTCGCCTCACTTGTTGTGAGGTTCAGTTATCTTTGGGGTTAGTGTGCGCGTGTTTGTGTGTGTTCGTACGCAAAAATACCTCAAAAACTTCATTTGTGGCCTCATTGAAAGCGTCTGCATAGTAAGAGTGTCCATCTGCTTCAATTTTAACTTCCCCTCCACGTAATTTGTACTTCAAATGTAGTGCTGGGTCAATTTTCTCCAGCCATTGGAGATACTTTAACGCTAAAATTGAATTGTTTCCTCCTCCATAACCGTTCTCGGGAATATATCCGACATCTCCCTTTTTGATGTATTCGTGCTTCAATACGAACATGACATAGGACGCTATCGTACATCCATTCACAATTGGGTTCCAGCCATTGAAAGTTGATTCACACATCTGTAAAACGAGAAAATAGATCATAAAAACACTGTATGCTTACCTGTATGAAAGCCATCAACGTTAAAGTGAGAATACGTACATCAGATTGGCAATACTTTAGCAGCTCATCATGTAGCTTGAACCCATCATGATAGCACTTCGCATACCACTCATCAAATTCCTTTCTTGTGGATGGTGTCATGAACTGTGGACTATAGTATTCTTTCGATGGCAAAGTCTTCAATTCCTTATTATAATTGTCTGGATGATTGTATAGATGCGGAAAAAAGCCCTTTGCCTCGCCATCCAAGCCAAAAGCTCCAGGCATTTTAGCTAGTCCCATTTGTAAGTATTGAAAAGAATCACGAAAATGCAACTTTTTTTTCTCATATTCAAACTCTGCCGTAATGATTGTCATTCCATTCAGTAAAATTTTTGGTTCTTTTGCCTTTGTGCCTCCTTGTCTATCGAGCTCTGCTAGCAACATAACATGGTCATATCTGGAAATTTCCTGAAAATTGAAAAAGTTTATTACTGAAACATACCTTCCACCATTGTGTGCTATAATGTAAGCACCCGCTGCCCGCGGATTATGTAGCAGGAAATCTGCAAAACTAGCTAATGGAGAATCGTGTTTGTTATTTTTGAAAGGCGGAAAATCCTTGTAGCTGTAGGTCCATGGTTGGAAACATAATTGACATCCTGCCTCTCCTCGACAATCACTGCAGATCATTCTTACGCAAATAAAGTTGGGTTTGTGCTTAGGCCCTCTTTCTACATGTCCTGAAAGATGAATTTAAACGTTGAATGTTGATGTCCCTTACCATTGAATTCTCCTGACTCCGACACAATACATTCCATATCATAGACGATAATGGCCCATTGCGTTTGGTTTTCTCGCTTCTTCAACTTTTCCTTCTCGTCAGGGACGTGGTGGGCACAAGTATGTCCTTTCAATGCTTTCTCCCTGCATATAGAACAGAAGTCCTTTGCTTTACAGACGTGTGTTTCTCCACGAATCCTCTCTGCTCTATCAATTATATTACAATTTTCGCATCTGTAAGCATTTAGTAATGTTGGTCAAATTGATTAGTCACCTGCTATATTTCTTGCAATGCGGTATTCCCTTCTTTGATTGTGCAGTGAGATGGGCATCAAAACAATTTTTACTTCGAAAGTAAATTTTACAAATTTTGCAATAAATGTTCTCATCTTCGTGTTTGCACCCTGTGCTGCCACATCTCTTGCATTTGGCTTTACATTTTCGGTAGTGCTGGTCGTCGTCGAAAGTAGAGCATTGGAAACAAAATCTGAAAAACATCTTCTTTGGCGATAAGATGGTAGCTTACCTTGATGCATGTTTTCCTTTGGTGTGGGTGACGTGTTCATAATGACCTTCATAATAAAATAATCCAATGAACCCTTCTCCATCCTGGTTGTATCGCTTTTCTTCAGTTGGGACGGCATGTTGATTGTTTGCTGTCCATAATATTATTTGATAGTTTGAAAGATATTTTGCAAGCTCTTGAAGATCTTTTCGGTCATGCTCCTCCTTGTTCACATCCATCCCTGCATCGGCCAAAAGCTGTCTGGCAAGTTTTCCTTGAACTTCGCTTTTGAATGTAAACGTTATCTGTAAAAACACATATTACAAACAATCAAATGTCAAGAGTACCTCTGGTCTTACGAGACTTCGATAAAACTTTTCCATTTTCTGTTTTTGGTCTCCGTTGGTCGTGGTTTGTATATCACTTTCCAGTTTTCCTAGTGCAAGTGCCTTTGGTAGACAATGACTCATTCCCGTAATCCTGCAGAGGCTAACGCCAAAATGTTGTTTCTGTTATGAAAAGTATTATAATTTGACAAAAGATAATATGCCTTACCAATATTTCTTTTCTGATTTTTTCGATTTTATCAGTTTTTCGAGTATTATGTGTTCCCCGGCCTCGTAGTCGTGCTTGTTTATCCTTGAAAACGTTCATAGCAACAGTAAAGCTTTCATCTAAACGTAGCTCTTTATTTGATTGCATTTGTTTTGCTATTGTATTCATGATAGCCCCTCCATCCGCCACGGCATATGTTTTGTGAGTTACGAAGAAGCCATCGTTATCGGTGTAGCCATCATGGTTCAATCTGTAAAATTACTCATCAGCAAAAATTGGAACTTATAAAAACTTACTGAAGCCAATATTTGGTTGTTTTCAAATTTCCTCCAGCTTTTTTGAGCATTCTGCGGATAAAAATGTCTAAAAGTTTAGCCACATGAACATGAAGCATCTTGTTGTCTTTAACTTCATCAAGATTGGTGAATTTCATCCTAACCGTATCCGAAATAAGAAACTGGTTATTGTGTCTGCGAAAGTGTGGTTCATTAGAAGTTATCACATTTTCTGTGAAGAACTCTTCTTCCTCGGCTGTTGGAAACGTCTCGCTTCTTTCATATTCTCGGAATCGTGTTTTTCGTCGTGATCCCCTGCCATCTGAAATGAATAATTAAAATTATTTATATCCACATTATGACTTACGCTTCAGTCTCTGCTTCGAAACTATTCTGGCTTGTTTAGCATTTGAAGGTCTTTCCTTTTCTTCTGAAAATTCTCCTTGATTCTGAGGTGAACTGGTTGATGGTTGATTTTGATCTTTTCTCTGGTCGATTCTTTCCGTACTTGTGTGATCTTTGATTTCTTCTTTTCCAACTAATCGACTTTCTGGTTTTTTCTTTGTCATTTTCGCCTTCGGTTCAAGTCTGCTTGGTGGATGTGGTCCTCCTAGGGAATTGTGAGTGTTGAGCGCTTTGCGTTTCATAACTGAAAAAAAAGCTGAAGAATAGAACAAAATGAAGTAAAGAAATGAAAGAGAAAAAACAAGAGAGCTCAGAAATAGGTCACCACTTACCATCCGGTAAAAATGTGAAAATGAGCCCCAAATTATGAATTTCTCGAATCCCCCTCAACGAAAGTCAGCTGTTACTTTTTGGATGATGACGTCATCATTTCTCTAACCACTCTTTGTTCTCTTCGTCTCTTCTCTATGTACTCTCTCGTTCTATATTTCAATATTTTCAACCGTCACGTGAAACAATCGTGCCATTCGTGATTTATTACGGCATAGTGGTATGTGACCTTATTCTGGGCTCTTCCTTTTCTATAATTGTTTTTACAGATTTTCAACAATGTCCCAAGAATTGAAACAATCCGGTAACCATGGTAACAACTGCATTTGCATGGACCCTCTTCAGGACATTCGAGACAAACAGTATACAAGTCGTCGTCTACTAGCTCGTGCTTACAGAGAAATAAGATATCGTCCTTTGTGTGTGCCCTCAAATCTCATGCAGCATACTGCTCATGTACGATTCACAATGGATCTAATGGCAAGAGATGAAGCCATTTTCTATAAAAAAGACGGTCGAATTATTGAATGGCCTGATGTGATTCCCAAGTACCCAAGCGAAGTTCCCTCTGTTCAAGACGGTGTTAACTTGCTTGACTATACCAACGGCCAGAGCAGGGATAAAATTACTGATGAACAATTTGTTGTGAAGGATAAGTATGGCCGCTTCTATCCAATTTCTGAACTGTTTATTGCCAGAGTTCCGAGGTAACAATCATTATCTTTGTTAATATTTGTTCAAATCTTTCAGCTCATCGAGCTCTTCATGTAAAAACCTGCCACAGTCGACATCGCCAATCTCTCCTCAACCAAATGATGATACCCTTCAAAACTAAATACTGCTATTGTCTGTCCGTTTCCTTTTCCTATAATTTGGTTTTTTTAAAGAATAAAACAGCAAAAATGTTGATAATTAATGAAAAACAAATGAAATTTTATTGAAATCGCATGTGCTTGTGGCTCTCTACACAATATATGCGCCATAAAAATGACGAAAACTGCCTAAGACAATGACCACCATTACCTTTGCCCTCAACTCGCACAACCCTTGCCTGGTTGTGTGAGGCGTGGGTCTCTCCAATTCTTAACAGCTCAGAGAGACAATAGAAAAGAAAAATTTTGAATTTGGTTTTTGATTGTGCAATTATCACCCCATAGACCCGCTATGTATGAAAACTATCACCAGAAAAACAGGCGAACTCACCTTGATGGGCTTTAGGTCTTGGTCAAATCTGAAACTACCACTACTGAAAGACGGTTCTTAACTTACCTGCTGGCGCTCATAAGACGCTATATCTTGTGGTGAAATTCGGCCATAAGACGTGCTCTGGTCAGGTTTCGATCCTGGAGCTCTTGTCATGTTTCAATCTCATGGTAGAATTATCACCACAAAACCGGTGATTCAGATGTCGGTAATTTACCCATATGGCTCGCCTTCGACGCGTTTTTTAGCTCTGTGAGTGACTTCGCTCTGGTTAGTTTTTGAACCCCTGAGAACCTGATGGTGCCTTAAAGCTGGTTGTCAGTGGCTAGTCTTTCAGCACCTCATGGCAAAATTACCTTCACCCGATGTTAGGCTGAATGTCGTCAATTTGCCCAGATGACCCTATAGGTCAGGCCTGCTGGCACGCCTTCGGCACGCCTTCGGCATATTTTTGGCTTCTTTTTGCTCTCCCTCTGACCTCGGGTCTGGCTAACCTTTGATATGGGTGCCTATGGATGGCCACCTTGCATCTCATGGCGAAATTCATAGCTTAGTGAAGGCTAGATACCGTGAACTTTACTATGTGACCCTACAGGTCCAATCATCTGGCGCACCTTCAGCGTATTTTTCGGCTCTGTTTTGCTCTCACTCTGGCCAGGTCTCAGGCTAGCCTTCGGTCTCAAGCCAAGCGCGAATGCCGTCATTCACAAAATCTCATGGTAAATTTCACGACATCATGGTAAATTTCACCTACCATACTACTGATCAGGATGCACAGAAGCATTATAACCTTCTGATTTGCTTTTATGAACGTTATTCAACATTTTTGACTCAAAAAAGCGCAGGGTCCAGTTCAAAAATAAAAAGTTTTTGTTTCCCTGGATTTTCAAATCAAGATCATCAAAAATCGATAATCAAACAAATCAGCTGATCAGTTGAAAAAAAACTTATGTCAGTTTTCCTGGATATACTCTCTTTTTAAAAAAAGTGTATGCAAAACGGACTTGTTTTAGCTGAGACACATGTGCAAGTATGGAGTTGTACTCACCTATGACCGCTACTGTATAATATTTCTTCAGTTTAAAATTTTTGATATCTTCACAGACAGGTAAGATAGGACGCTCCAAATGATTGAAAACGAATGCGCCTCTATCACAGGTTTTACGGTATGTTCAGTTGGTCCTTCGCAATCGATAAAACGTGGTTGCTGGACTTGTTCCAATGTTTTTTGTCATTCATTCTGGATTCCGACTAATCCTCTCTCAGAGCATATGTATGAAACAGTTGCAACAACAAAAGAGAAGCACTCACTAAATCCACATACCAGTCAGCTCAATCCACATATTGAAAAACGGAATTATGTTTTTGCAAAACTTTTCTATTCCAAAACTGTGCTGGAACTTTCCGAATAATTTCTCGCAACAGCTTTTTTTTACTTGAGAAAATGTAGTGATACTTGGCTCTTTATGATTCAACGGGGATTTTAAGAATTAACGGGGGTTTTAAAAATAGACGGGGGTTTTCAGAATAAACAGGGGTTTTAGAAATAGACGGGGGTTTTCGACAAGTTCTATTTACTTATACTGAAAAAACCCCAAAATGGTCAGAAATGACTACAGTCCCCCCAGTATACATTTGTTCATAGGCTTTTCCAATTTTTTTGGTTTTTTCAGAATTTTTCATTTTACTTATCTATTTTGTACGTCGCATTCTTTTTTGATCAGAGACGTGAATTAATTTTCCTCCTTCTACATCTCCCTGTGGTGGCACAGTATCTCATGAGTACATCCTTATTCACTGTGCAGGCGGAGAGAGGATGTCTGCCTTCGCAGAGTTCGCATGTAGTTGGTCTCTGTTGTCTTATGGCTTTTTCGATGTTGCTATTCACATTCGAGTCTAATTGGTAGTTGGACTCATTAGTGAAGCGTGGGTAATTTTGAAGGAACCGTTGTTGATTTGAGACGGACTCATTGCTATGGCTTCTCGAACGTTCCAGATCTTGGAGGGTGGACTCCTCGAAGGAGCGTTCCGTCTCCTCCAAAATTTCTTCTGGAGAAGCTAAAACGCGTACGTTCAATTCATGAAATACAGTATAGTCCGTAAAAACGAAAAATACAATCTGTTACTTTGAGAACTCAAAAACTAGATAAAAACTGAAACATATATTTGGATGCGCCTGAAGTTATGTACCTGAACCAGAGCAGACCCAAACATACATGTCACTATTTATGCCGCACCCTGTAATTCGAAGAATGTCCGCTCTGATACCATTCTTTTCGTCGATAATCGGAACGTAGCTTTGGACTAGGGCTATCCCTAGTGACTCGACTTCTTCTGGGTCGGTGCCTGGCTCAGAAGCTTAGAATTGAACGCTTGAATTGAACGTAAGCGTTCTAGCTTCTCCAGAAGAAATTTTGGAGGAGACGGAACGCTCCTTCGAGGAGTCCACCCTCCAAGATCTGGAACGTTCGAGAAGCCATAGCAATGAGTCCGTCTCAAATCAACAACGGTTCCTTCAAAATTACCCACGCTTCACTAATGAGTCCAACTACCAATTAGACTCGAATGTGAATAGCAACATCGAAAAAGCCATAAGACAACAGAGACCAACTACATGCGAACTCTGCGAAGGCAGACATCCTCTCTCCGCCTGCACAGTGAATAAGGATGTACTCATGAGATACTGTGCCACCACAGGGAGATGTAGAAGGAGGAAAATTAATTCACGTCTCTGATCAAAAAAGAATGCGACGTACAAAATAGATAAGTAAAATGAAAAAATTCTGAAAAAACCAAAAAAATTGGAAAAGCCTATGAAAAAATGTATACTGGGGGGACTGTAGTCATTTCTGACCATTTTGGGGTTTTTTCAGTATAAGTAAATAGAACTTGTCGAAAACCCCCGTCTATTTTTAAAACCCCCGTCTATTCTCAAAACCCCCGTCTATTTTTAAAACCCCCGTTAATTCTTAAAATCCCCGTTAAATCATAAAGAGAAAATTTTTTTAAAACCTTATTGAAAGCATTAATTACTTACCCTGAACTCGTCCTCTAATTGCCTACCTTAATGAAAGGTGACCAGGTTAATTTTTACATAAATACTCTGAAAAGTTTGAAAGCAAATAACTATAGATTCTGCTATGAAGAGTTCCTCGCTTCTTCTTCTTGTGGCACTCCTGCTTCATTGCTTTCATGCTGACTCGTACCCCGTATACTATCACTTTTGGGGAAAGATCAACTGCCCAAAAAACTACATGAAGTACATAGTCCTCCTCAAAGAGTGGGATCAAAAGTGAGAGAAATCAGAAACAAAAAGAGCTTAGCCTTCTTTCTTTAGTGACTTCGATTATTGGCACTACGGCCCGGTTCAAAAAGAAATCAGTTCTTTTTCGTACGATATCTCTTATTCAACTACCGAATACGACGATTGGAACACCTACGATATATCACTCGGCATCTGGCATACTTGCACAAGCGACGGGTCGGAAAAGCTTTACGAGTTCCTACCCCACCCTCTGGATGGCAGTGGTTATATTGGATATTTCAACAAGTGGAAAAAGTAAGTTAGGTGGCAAAGTGCATGTATATACGATACTGATCATTATGATTCTCGGTTTTTCGTTTTAATGCCGAAGAACAGGATTATTTTTCAGCTACAGCCTTGAAATAAACTTTGATGACATACTGAACAAAGATGAGCGAGTTACGTTCGGTTCGTGGGCCAAAGAAAACGGAAGACGGCGATAGCTCCACTTTGATTCCTCAACCGCAGTCAACCAACTTGTTTTGTTTCAATCGTAATAAAGATTTTGATTGAATTGTTTCATTTGCTATTGATTCAGTAATTCGGTGCGATTTTTAAGTGCTAGATGAATATGGTGCATTTTTATCTTACAGTCTAGGTATTATTATTAAGCGTGTTGCTTTCAAACGGAAAATCGGTGGTCAGACTGAGTTTTCAAGTTGGGAAGTTAACCTTTTTGACAATATTTTTGAAGGGGTATATTTTTATTTGAAACTTATTATAATTTCACGTGCACCATGGAAAAAATTAATTAAAAAGTATACCATGGAGGAGCAATTTGACAAATTTGACAGCTCAGAACTTTCTTGAAGTGTCCGGGCCTACATTCAACTCAATTTTATTGTCAACCCCAAAATCTGCGGCGATTCATGTAAAAAATGTTGCATTTGAATAGCGCAGTTCCCCTTTAATCTCAAAATTTACAGTTTTAAAATTAAACAATCAGAAACGTGACGCTTGATATTTCTGAAAGTGAACTCTGCCAAATGGTTAATGGGACGAATTCCGCATAAATAGTCGGAGAAAGCGGAGAAAAAACCAATTATTGAATCAATTCCTCTGCTTCAGTTCTCCATTCGAGATGGCTCGTCTTTCCTGCCTTCTGGTCACTTTGGCCGTCTGCTTCCTCGTCTCCAATGTGCATGGTTTCGATATCCACTTCCACTTTTATGGAAAAATCGATTGCCCGAAAGACGTTATGCACTACCAGATTTACGCTCGTGAATATGATCTGAGGCATGTTTTAAATACCTATGTGATTTCGTCAATATCCATGTTTCAGCAACTTCGACGAACTTGGCAGGACACCATATCAAGTAGCCCGTAAACCATACTCCTTCGACCTCAAGTTCTCTACTGATGCATCTGATGCCGGCACATATTACGAAGTGGCACTCGTCATCTCTCACAATTGCACTGATGATGGATCGAATAAGAATTTCGGTTTCCTTCCTCCAACACCTGTTGGACCCGGCATTTTCAATAAATGGAATGAGTTCGTTACCATACATGTCTATACTCTTAAAACTTCAAAATTTCAGTCATACCCTCAAAGTAAACATTCCGAACATCTTGAACGCCGAGCATGAGATCACTGAAAACGACTGGTAGGATGGTTCTACACTCCTGCCATCTTCAATCTCAAATGGGATGTGCTCCCTGTTCTCCAACTCGTCTCCATGCCTCAAATAATAATAAAATGTTTAATAAGTGTTCGTCTATTAAACAATTTCATTTAATCTCCGCTATAAAACCAGAAAAATTTAACAAACAAAAAACCGCGGGAAGGATACCGTACTACCCGTCATATGAATGGAAGAAACATAAAAATCTCAATATATTATTACTCAATCCTCTGTATCCCTTGCTCCGGCATCTTATAAGCAGTCACATCCGCCAACTCATCAGAGGACTTCGTCGTCGACATCGTCGCAGACACCGGTGCCGGCGCCTTCTTCTTCGTCGGCGACACTTGTTCAGAGTTCGTCGTATTCGAAGCCGTCGGATTCATCATCATCGTCGGTGGCGCGTCATCTGAATCCATCGGTGTTTCCTGATCACTACTCGCCGGTGGTGGTTCACTCCGGTCTCTTCTGGGGATATGTGCCATACTGACCGCCCGTCTGGGGGTTCTCTCATCGCTCCGAGTCATTAGGCCGGAGGCGGCCGTCTCACGGTCGGTGCTTCGACGCATTTCGGAGAGCAGACTCGGCTGTAATTCATCCCACTGGCTAAGCATATCGGATACAGTGAAGCCTTTTCCAGCGGCCGGTTGATGCAGGACATCTGAAATTTGTCTATTCAAGAATCCATATATCCAGATGTCCACTCACCCGTAAAATCGATCAACGACATTCTCGGCGAGTTGGGTGCCGATTTACTCTTCTTCTCGACCATTCGTTTTCGGAATAACTCGAACTCGGATCTCGCCTGTATATCACGGAAACGTTTCACGTGTTCACACGCTTTTCCCAACATTATCACTCCGTTGCAAATTTTGATGGCGAGGAGGAGGAGCCACCCGATTACTGAAATATTAGGAATTTAAAGGCGCATATCTCAAGAGTGGGCGGATCTATCCAAAAGTTGTCAACTAGAAAAATAAGCAGCTTGAAATTCTCTACAACTTTGTAGTTGACCGCTTTCTGATATCTCTACAAGAAAGAGGCGCAGACAGTCAGACACTCCGGTTTCTCTACTCCCTATCCGTCTCTCAGCAACCTATCTTTAAAAGCGCATATCTCAAAAGTGGGTGGAGCTGCCAAAAAGTTGTCGATTACAAAAATGTAGCCCTATGTCTGGTTATCATTATTTGGGCCCATCTTCTTCCAATTTACTAACCAAAAATCAAAATGGATCCCCAATTATCGAGAGTGAATGTCTGACTCAACACTCGAATAATCATGATCGATAGTGGAATCGGAATGAATCCCATCCGTCTTGCCACTTGATCCGAATAGTCACTGAATGCACTCTGATCTCTACTCCGAATCACATCGAACGCTATCGTTATCGTGAAATCTTTGTACACTTCCGAGTTGATTTCGTTGAATTTCGTGATGAACGCGTGTTTGAGCCAATCGACAAAGTACTCACATCCCACGACCATTATCTGGAAATTGGTGTGACGGTGATTAGGGGCAATTAGAGGTAATTAGAGAGGGGTGTAAATTAGGAACGTGTGGATCTGTCTGTCTGTAAATCCGGATGTCTGCAAATTAAGATTCCTCGAGATTCCGCACATCTAAGATCGCCAAAAAACGCGAAAATGTGATTTTTCGTTTCAAAATTAACGAAAAGCTTCTGAAAAGCTGGGCGGAGCCACGAAAGAGCGCTGTAAGTCAGCTTCCTGCCTTTCTGTGTTTCCAACTTTTCAGATTTCCTATTTATAGAAATTTTCGGAATCTAGAATCTAGACATTGTTATGTACCAAATTCCAAACGTTTGGATTAAAAATACCCGGAAAATTGCCAAAATAGTTCGAAATTCATCAAAAATCTGCGTAAATTGGCTTTAAATTGGCAGTTTTTGGGTAAAAAATCGGTTTGCAACCTCGAAAACCGCCAGAAATAGAGGAAATGGCTAAAAATTGGCATTTCTGGTGGAAAATACGTTCGAAACCGTTGAAAATCGAGCGAAAAATCCCAAAAATGTATCAAATTTCAGCAAAAAACACTTTTTTTCATCAAGAATGCCATAGCACTTGATTGTAATCCAATCTTTGTGATTTTCGTCTCTGTCTGTCTGTCTGTGTGTCCAGATGTCCACTCACAATATCCGGCACCATCTCTAGTTGTAATTAGAAGTAATTAGAGAGAAAAAAACTTTTCAAAAGATCGACGGAGCCAAAAAAGAGCTCGTATGCTTCCTATCTGTATGTCTGTGTATCCAGATGTCCAGATTTCCTATTTCTGGAAATTTTCGGAATCTAGACATTGATTGTGACGCAATTTTTGATTTTCCTCTGTCTGTGCTTCTGTTTTTCCGACTTTCCAGCTCCGTTCGTGTATCCACTCACAATATCCGGCACCATCTCAGCAAACGAGTCGATATTCCAATTCACGGCCGTCATATTCCTAATCATAACCACAAACAGCAATGCATAGATATGGAATCTCTCTCTGACATCACTACACGCCATCTGGAATAGATTTGCCTTCGCGAACTTCTTGAACACGGCTCCTTTCAGCTCGACGAAATTGTTGCTCATCATAATAGCCAGGACAGTTTGATTATGAGAATTAAAGGCGACATTGAGTACAGTCGCCTGAAGAATGACTAGAAATGAGTGAATTGTCGCGTAGACGATGGCAACGATGAGATGGAGAGTCGTGCGGACGATGTGGCCGGGCGAGACACGTTTTTCAGAGTTGGCTGTGAAGAGGAGCGCGTCGAACATGTCCTGGAAGAAAAAAATTTAGTTTTTTTAACCTTAAAACCGCAAAAAACCAAAGCGTTTTACTTCGAAAGCGAATTGTTACTTATCATTCGCTCCGGCACATTACACTCTTCAAAATGAACACTCTTCGTTCAAAAATTGACATTTTCATCGACAAATCCTGTCCGCGAAGGTCAATCCGGTCCGGTACGTAGGATTTGTTAATAAAACGGCTCAAAAATGTCATTTTTGAACCAAAAACTGAATCTTTCGATATTTCAAGCTGGATTTTCAGCATTTTTATCCACAATTCCTGTCCGGAACGTAACTCTCCTTAAAATGTATATTCTAAGTCCGAAAATATATCAAAATGTAGATCTCAGCGAGGTCTGTCTCTTTGATATGATACAAGATTCATTAAAGTACCGCCGGACGGGCTGAAGTGTCCATTTTTGACCCTCTAACCCAGCCCGCGGTACAATGATGAACCATATTCTAGATCGTATCATATCAGGCGACAGATCTCACTGAGAGCTACATTTTCGTATATTTTTGGACTCAGAATCTTCACTTTGAAGCGAGTTACGTGCCGGATAGGATAGGCCTTCCCAAAAAGGATTTGTAGACGAAAATGCTGAAAATTCGGCTAAAAATATCGAAAGATTCAGCTTTGGATTGAAAAAAATTGACGTTTTTGAGTGCGAAAAACGCAAAAATCATAATTTTTCGTTTTGAAAGCGCATTCTTACTTGTCACTCGGTTCGGCACGAAACTCGCTTCGGAAGGAACATTCTGAATCAAAAAATATACGAAAATATAGCTCTCAGCGAGGAATATATCATTACTGTACCTCAGTCATCATATCAGAGAGAGAGAGAGATAGACCTCGCTGAGAGCTACATTTCGGTATATTTTTGGACTCATAGTATGCATTTTGAAGCGAGTTATGTGCCTTAATTGATAAAAAACTGAAAATCCGGCTAAAAACACCAAAAAAATCCGTTTTTACACTCAAAACCCTCATTTTCCTCGTTGTTCTCCTCACCTGTCCCAAACTACTAAACAATCGATCAGCGACCTCCAACATATTATAGAAAATATACAGTTTGATGGTTCCCTGACTGCGCACTTGATGATATAGAAATGATGAATCTGAAACTTGATGGGGGTGCTCTTCTAATAGAGGTCACACCTACCAATCTCTCTAATCAACATAGAAGCTGCGAAGATAATGAGCACTTTTAGGAAATCACAAGTCTCTGCAGATGTCCATCGTTTCACACGGAGCAAGGCGCCAAATATTGACATCTGGAATAATAAAAGTGGTGAAAATCTGGATTTGGGGCCAGAAATCCCCCATTTTCAGCTTTTTTACGCTCAAAAATCGCTTGGAGCCCGGATTTTTAGCCCATCAACAGGGTAAATCCACATTTTTGAGCTAAAAATTAGCTGAAAAAGGGGATTTTGGGCTTAAAATCCGGTTTTTATGTTGGAATCCAGATTTTTAGCCCTTCAAACTCAGATTTCAAGTCAAAATTTTTGAATTTTCCGCTTGAATTTCTAGCTTCTCTAGGTGTTCAAATAGTGGATTTTTGACTGGAAATTGGAGTATGTGGCTTGAAAAAAGGTAAAAATGGAGAATTCTCGCTCTAAAAACTCAATTTTTGACTCAAAACTTTGAAATGTTCAGCATTTTTGTTTGGAAATACGATTTTTCCGGAGTTTTTTCAACAAAAACCCTCAATCTTACCAAAAACCTGAGAGGCAGAAAAGTGAATAGATAGAAGAAGGAATCGATGCATTGAAGTAGTCCATAGGCCAAAAACTGCTCCAATTCCAGTGGAATCCGAAGGAATGCATACACTTTCCGTCGTTTTTCAGAGAAACGGGCATGGTCGTTGTGCAGGGAGTAGCCTCTGGAATAAGAATGGGATGGTTTGGGGTATTTTTGGATGAAAATCATGAATTTCGAAGTTCTAAACTGGATTTTCTCAGTTTTTTCAGTATTAGCAATCACCCCTCTTACAACTGCGCCCCACCGCTTACGAGAGAGTATCGGCGAGAGACGCAGAGTATTTTCAAAGTATTTTTTTAAAATTATTATGAAAAACAGCGAGAATAGGTAATAAACTGTAAAAATCTGTGTCGAAAACCTCTGCGTCTCTCGCCGATACTCTCTCGTTTGCAATGAGGCGCAGTTGTAAGAGAGGTGGATTGCTAATAAGTATGGGCTCAGAAAACGGCATCATTCCTTGTTATTTCAGTCAAAACTCCTGCTTTTTCGAAGCTTTTAGGATGTTTCAACCCATTTCTAGCGACTTTTAACATAAAAACATCGAATTTGAATTTCCCGCGTCTCTTTGTGGTTACTATGACAACATGGTCTCCAGAAGCAACGGATTATGTAGAATCTCTGGGAAGAGTGCAGAAATATGACCCAGGGGCGATTTTCAAAGTATTTTGGGTTGTAATTTTAATTTCTGAACGGTTTTAGGTGTGAAAGGTGAAAATAGTGAATTTTTATGCGCAATTTCGAGTGAAAACTTGAATTTTCCAGGTTTCCGGGGTGCTTTTTGGTGATAATTAGTCGATTTTTACATTTTCGTAACCTGGGATGTTTCAGACACAAGAAATGCAGATTTTTTCGGTTTTAACAAGGAAAAATTGAATTTTTAGCTGAAAACAGATCAGGGAAACATTTTTCCATGTTTAAGAGCTGAGCTGAAATTTCGGTCGATTCAGCGATTTTTCGATTTGTAAACCCGATTTTTGATCAATTTTCAAAAAGAAAAAAAATTTTTCCACTAATTTCCGTCTCCTCTACCTCGTCAACTCTTCCCAGAAGAAGCTGAAGAACCCTTTCGGCTGAAAAACGTCATCAAAAGGCGCTCGTTCTCGTTCTTCTGATGGTGATGGTGTTTCTGAAACTATTTGAAAATTAAAAAATTGATTTTCCCATGAATTCACAGAAACATACGGAGAGGAGAAGACGTCTGACTATCGCATATCACTGTCAGTCGTTCATCATACGAAATTCGAGACGGTTTTCTGATCGGAGTGCATTTTTCGGGCTGAAAATGGAAGAGATTGTAGTGTTGGAAGGGGTTTTGAGTGAAAAATTGGGATTTTTGAGATATTTTAAGCTAGCTAGAAATATGAAAAAGAAATAGTGAAAAATTGGGATTTTTGAGATATTTTAAGCTAGCTAGAAATATGATATTTTGACTGTGTAAATGTCTGGATGTCTATTATTGTGAAAATTAGTTGTTCTAGCTTGAAAATCACCAAATGTTCGTGATTTTCGAGTCAGAAATTGGATATTTTCAGTGTGTAAGTGTCCAGATGTCTGTATGTTTGTCCGGATGTCTGTTATTGGGAAAATTACTGTTACTAGCTTGAAAATGAGCAAATTCTCGTGATTTTTGAGCTAGACATTTGAGATTTTCAGTGGGTAAGCGTCCAGATGTCTTTCTGTGTGTCCGGATATCTTTTTTAGTTTTTCTAGCGTGAAATTTCACTGTTCCTGCAGATTTTCCGGAATTTCAGTGTCTTGCTGTCTGTCTGTGTGTCCGGATGTCCGGTGACTCAGAATTTATGTAATTGAGTCGGAAAAACTGGTTTTTAATGAAAAATTCTGAGTTTTGTACAAAAAATGTCATTTTTAGTGATATTTTTTGGTATTCTCTCAAGCTTTCGGGTTGAATTTTTAAGATTTGGTGGCTGAAATTGTCTCCGACATTATTTTTGAGCAGAAAATTCTTGTTTTCAGTAAATGTTTCATTACTTTTTCATTCAAAATGCAGAAAACCCGTTTTTGAAGGTATCTGATCGAAAAAATGTGAATTTTTGATTTTTTTGGGTGAAACTTCAATTTTAATGTGATTTTATGCATAAAATTACTTTTATAAAGCTAAAATATTGATTTTCTTTTTATGTTTCTGCTCAAAATCTTAAATACCCACATCATCTTCTAAATCACTGCCTATCGAGCTTTTCAGCGTCAGTCGTCGTCGAATTCCAGCAGATTTCGGCGATTCTCTGAAACTATCGATTTTTAATTGATTTCTCATCGGTATTAGCTCGAAAATAATACATTTCCGACTCAAAATCGATTTTCCTGGGTGTCTCCGGCGATGGCGGTGCTGACATGTGAATCGATACTTCCTCATTTATTGCACTCGTTAAATCATTCGCTTCTACATTCACCAGTAAGTCTTGAAGACTGGAAGTCTCACTAGCATTACGGCTATTTTCTCTGAAATCGGGGTTTTTTGTTGAAAAAATAATTTTTCCCAGTTTGTTCACCTTGATGTCGATGGTACATTGCTCATCTGCTATTTTCCCGTATTTTTTTCGCTGAAAAACGTTAATTTTGTGGTTTTATTGCTCTGAATTCGTGGAGAATAACGGAAGTTCGAAAAAAAAGTTTTTACTACAGTAAGTTTTAAAGGCGCATGCACAAAATTTGTCGCGTGGCTCTCACAGCGCAACAGTAGCGGAAATTTAATAAAAGTGAATTTCCAATGAAAATTCAATTTAAAAACCAATAAATGCACGTGCCTTAACGTACAAAGCATCACAAACAACGGAAACAACGGGGGGCACTGGCAGGTGTCATTTTTGAATGTGGAACACCAGAAATGCGCCAGCCCACGAGAAACGCGTCAACCTATCGGTCTTATACTAAAAACCTTTATTATCTTATTTTCCACCAATTTCAGTCAAAAAACATGAAAAATAAAGAGAAAAAAGCGGAAATTAACAATAAACTAAAATTAATCGAGGATCCATTACAAGAATCCCCGGTGCACCAGCAAGTGTCCTCGATAATCGACGCATCAGACAAACACGCCAAATCCACTTCAGAATGTGTGCAAAACGAGTGATTCGGTGGTTTGAACACACCGGGATCGTTGAGATTGAACATTTTATTGTAGCATCCACGGAAAGTCATCTGACTTGGGGCGCCTGGAATGGAGTACTGTAGGGATAGTGGGGATACTGTAGTTACTTACCTGAATTATTCACAATTTGCGTCCATTTCACACAAACCCCACCGGCGCCACAGTCGTCTGCACTGCGGTCCTGTAGAAAGTATAAAAATGGAATTTTCAAAAAAATTAAATTTTAATTTTTGAAAAACTTACCCGAATAATATTGGTGCTACCATTACAGTCATCACTAAACGTCCTCGGCAACTGAATCCTTCCGGAAGGACCTCGTTGTTTGGTAAGAAAGTTCTGAAACATGGTGCATCAGTGGTCAAAACCTCATTTTGCTCATTTTACATCAATTTTTGAGGGTTTTCAGCCCAGAAACCCGCTTTTTGGGTATTTTTCACCCCCACTTACCTCTTTCATATTGTTACTGGCACAACTGTAACATTTGATGGCTTCTGTGGAGGTGAACAGCAAGGAATACAGAAGGACGCTCAGCATTCTGATTTTTGATCTGAAAACTCGAATCATGAGCTCTGACAACCCAAAAATCCAAAAAATTCGGTGAAAAATTGATCCTGGCATCAAAAATTCGGAGCCACTTGAAAACGACAAGGATCGTGGGATTGATAAATAAATCGGGCAGAGAAAAAAAAACAAAAAATGATGAAAAAATAGTACAAAGACAAAACAAAAAGAAACGGGAGGAGGACGGGAAGACAGTTTGTTGGGAAACGGGTCGTAAAAACTATATTCAGGAATGGGGGAAGGAGGGGATGAGTAACATGGAAAAAAGAGTTGCACTCTATTGATATTTTTTAAAGCTGAGAATAATATGAGTGGGAAGCAGAAGACGTGAGGATTCAGAATCAATTTTCAGATTTCAAGCAGGTCAAAAACTCACGAAGATGCGAGGGCTTTTACTCAGGTATGCCTACTATGTCTACTTGAATTCTTTAAATGTGCTATTGCGCTTCATCGATATTAAAAAAGGAAAACTTTTAAAAGGGGAGCTGACCAGAAAACGTCGTGTCCAAAAACCACTGAACATTTCAAAACTTGTTTCTTCCTACCAAGTAATCATAACCCAAACTCGATTTTCAAAAAAAAAACGGATGTACCAAATCAGAAAAAGGTTTTCTTCAAAGTTCAAGAAACAAAAATATTGGAAAGAGAGTATGAACAAATTGTTAGATTTTCAGGTTTCAAAGAATTATCTGACAATGTCAATTGTATATGAAGCGGATAGATCACTGGAAGAGCTTCATTTTTGCAGTTGACTACTTTTCTGTACGAGGACATTCCAAGGGATTACAGAAAGCTAATCTCAACTCAAAAATCTCCATTTTGAGCACAGTAAATGAAGTAAAATTGGCGATTGGTAGCTTCTCCGGATGTGTTCGTACTGAAACGTTGTCAATTACAAAAATAAAGTGTTTTTTGTGATCTATACATTCCATATCAAGTTGACATTGAGAGACAATAAGGAAGACGGTGGCACACATACAAAGTTGATCATTTACGACATTCGCTACTATTTTTAAATTCTAGATTTGACTTGCTACATAATTTTCTGACCTTGGGTTACTAACTTTACCAGGAAAGTGATAGTGCTAAACAAAAACCAATGAGTGGTTCAGAATCCTCACTATGTCTCACCTCTAGACCCTTCTAAAATAAAATGTTTTAAAAAGGTAACTCGGTCAAAAAAGGATAAAATCAATCCTCTCTCTCAAATGGGTAGTACTTCTATCTCGTCTCGTCCCCAACCAAAAGGTACCTATTTGTTTGTATAGGAAAGGCCGGTGGGGAGGGGGGATATATCCTTGCCCTCTGTCGTCTCCCCCCTATACTAGCCGCTTTTCTGCCTCCCCTCTTGTCCAAATATTGTCCGAATATATATATTCTGTCTTCATAGTCAATGAGAGATCTTTTTCTTCTCGAAAACGACAGGAGGCTGGAGTTATTTGTGATGAAAAACAAATGAGAGGTGTCGGTTTCAAGTGCCAATAATGAGAACAGGGAGGGGGGAAAAAGCTGTGAACAAGGGGTTGGGAGATCAGGAAGGACAGACAGACAGACACCCCGGATCAAAAAGAAAGCAGAGAAGAATCTAGATATGTTGACATCCAGACAGACAGACACACAGAAATATGGCTCCGAAGTGGATGAGACGAATTTCGAAAATTTATGACTGTTAAAAGCTAAACATAAGAATTAAGTATTGGAAAGAAAGGAGAAATTGGACATCGTGACATTTGGGCACACAGACAGACACATGCGAAGTGATTGTACTCATATGGAGCCTAGAACACCAAATAACTGAAAATGAAGTTATCTCAGTCTCTTTTAAAATGTTTAGTACGACAGTTTAATTTTGAATCACAAACTTTGAGAGCTCATAACTTATTTACAAACGAATTAATATTCTGGAATTTTTTTTAAAGCTCCAGTCTAACCCTACATATTTGTAATTTACCACTATTTTGTACAACGTTACCCTGAGTCCGTTTGGTGATATGGGCCGTGAGCTATAGCATTGGAAAGCTGGGAAAACGCTGATTTCAAATATATATTAAATTTTTGCCCTCGAAGCCTGGTATTCGAGAAAATGTTGACATTTTTCGCACGCCAAGAAGATAATGACCTGTCAAGGGTCGAAACTTTGATCCAGTATTTTTCGAATACCAGACCTCGAGTGAAAATGTGAATTTATATTTGCAATCAGCGTTTTCTCAGCTTTCCAAAGATATAGGTCACGGCCCATACCTCCAAGGCTTGTACCAAAAAGTTGTCAATTACAAAAATATCCATAGTTCAAGATTTGACCCTAACCAATGAAAATAATTTTTTTTGAAAAAAAACTTCGTCAGTACATAAACATAGTTCGTCATAAATATAACACACATATGACCAATATACGAACTCCTTGAGTTTCTCCCCCACCTCTTTGGTTATTATCGTTCCCGCAAATACATGAATCGGTGCTCATGCTCAACCCCGAGGTGAAGAAATAGTGTGGGGGATTGAGAGAGAATCAAGAAAGGTGAGAGACTTAGTGAGAGGAAGGAAAACTGTTTTTATTTACTCATAAGTCTCATTTTTGACGTGTCAAGGAAGAAAAAAGATTTATAGAAAAAAATAGAAAGACAATTGTCACAAAATTTGTTCATATTTGATATCATCAGTACAATAAAAAGACACCTAAAACGTTTTTCTAGCCAAAAAAATTGAAAAGGAAATTGAAAAGGTATGCTATCTCTCTGACTCATCACTATTGTCTTCTGAATCAGAAGATTCAGAAGACGACGACGATGATTCAGATCTTCTAGACGAGACTTTTCTGGATCCAGTGGCTTCAGAAGATCTAGACGATTCTTCAGATTCCGATGACGTGGATTTCTTATAAGACCGGGAGGAAGATGCTTTTGACTCGGATTTCCTTGAAGATGTAACTGCAGAGGAGCCATTTTTCTCGACTACAAATGTTCCAGCAGCACTGGTTTCAGACCCTCGCCGTGAGGGGTCTGCTTGGGCGGATCTAACTTTCGAATTTTTCATTCTTTCTTCATATTTTCGTTTGAGACGGTGTTCTTGGGCCAACGCGGTTTGTTTCTCCATGATGAGGGGGCCATTGAGCACTCTGAAAAAAAAACTGGGAGATTTAGATTGGTTGGTGGCCAGAATAGTACCCAATTTTCAGAGAATCGTTACAACCTTAGTTTTGGTCCGATTTAAAAAAAAATTCAACGATTTGAAATACTCATATCTGGGACTCCATTTTTGTAGTTGACGAATTTTCGATAGCTCCGCCCACTTTTGAGATATGCGCCTTCAAAGTTAGGCGACTTTCAGCGCGGGGAAAAATAGGAGACGCAGGGAAGCCAGAGGGTCTCGCTTCTCTGCGCTCTCTTTTCTCGCTCGCTTGCTTTAACCGGTTGTTTCTTATCAGGGAGGCGTCCCACAAAAAAGATGAAAACTACAAAAATGAACTTCTAAATCAGGACTATTCAAAACGTTTAAATCCAAAAATTTAAATGTAATATTACCTCTGTTTCATCTCGCTCAACTGTCTCATGTACTCCTGCTCGGTTTCTTGCTGTCGTTGGCTGAAAAATCCCATTCTCAAAATATATCACCATCAATATTCCTTACATTTTCATTTTTGTCCTCATCGCAAAGTTATCCTCCGTCTTACTCCTCCTGCCCAGGAACGAGGCGATCCGTTTCCGATTATCCTCTGCCCAGAAGTTATTCTTCGCCGTCTCCTCCGCTCGCATCTTCTGTATCCTGGCACGATTCAGTTCTTCACGAAGCTGAGCGCCATGAGTGCTCGGGATTCTGACGTCTGATGGTTTAGTTGTGGGGGTTTTTGGCTTGAATTGCTCTGGAGGGGTCTCCTTGCAGTTGGTGTGACGGGTTGGGGCGGATGGGCTGCGGTGGGCGAATTTGAATGGGATGGGAACAGTGGAGGGTTTAGAGTTGGTGCGACGGTATTCTTCGTTTATCTGAAAAATCAATTTTCAAGAAAATACATTGGTTGGATAGCCTAAATTTTGGTTTCCATTTTTGTAATTGATTACTTTTTGATAGCTCCGCCCACTTTTGAGATATCCGCCTTTAAAGATAGGTTGCTGAGAGACGGATAGGGAGTAGAGAAACCAGAGTGTCTGACTGTCTGCGTCTCTTTCTTGCAGAGCTATCAAAAAATGGTCAACAACAAAGTTGTAGAGAATTTTATGCTGATCATTTTTGTAGTTGACAACTTTTTGATTACCTTTGCATGAATCTTATTAAAATCCGGTGGAGACGTTCTTCTATGCAACACCACAGCCGATGTATCCAGTTTGCACCGCCCATGCCTCAAATTGTGCGTCAAGTTCGATTGTGCTCGGTGGCTCTGAAAATATCAAAAAACGTCTTTCTCTACTACAAAGGAGCCATACCTTTATTCCTTTCGGTGTCGTCGCCTCCTGTATCATAGCCGCTGTCCTCGTGACTGCACTCCGCCCCCGAGCGTTTGGTCGGACTGGAATTGGGGAGATGTAAGTGCTAGGGGGAACATAGCCAAGGGGTTTGATGGAGGCTACAAAAAAAGAAAAAAGTTATGGAAATGTCTGTCTGTTCGTCCAGATGCCCCATCTTACCCAAGTTCCCCTCACTCTTCGATCGGAACATCTCACTCTGCGCCTCGAACTTCTTCCTTGCCACCGCCGCCACCTTTTTCCTCATCGCCTCCACATATTTCTGCTCGGTGGCAAATGTATTTGTTGGGAGATACGTGGATTTTGGGACAGGTTTCGCCTTGAATTTCGTGTTTTCCAGAGCGATTTTCGCGGCTTCCTCTTGTCTCTGCTTCTCTGTCATTAGGTCTGACATGAACTTTTTGGCGTAGGTGTTGCCGATGGATTTTCTTAACGATAACTGAAATGGCTTCGGTATCGTAACCTGGGGCTCCGCCATATTGTGCATCGACTTCGACCTATGCTTCTGTCCAAGACCGTTCTCCAACTGCCTCTTCACTGACCGATGCTCCGTCACCATCTCATCTCGAATCGTCGGAATCTCTCTGGTAGTCGACTGTCCATCCTCCAAAAAACTCTCTTCCACCACATCAGATGACGTGGCGAATTCTGGAGGATGACGTGGCACGTGTTTAGTGCTGGTGGAGGAGAGAAGGAGTCCAGAGGGCATTGCGGTGGAAGCAGTGGGGAGGTTGTGTTTGGCGGAGGCTTCGGCAAGGATTTGACGGATGTTATCAGATCTCTGACGGGATTGAGGTACTGTAGGCTGATGACGTGGCAGACTAGAAGCTCTCGACGATGATGAAGGAGCGGATTGAGGCATGATGACATGGATTTGGTGACGCCTACTTTTCACAGGAACTGGTGGCGCTATCCTCACCGGTACTCTAACCTCATGACGTGTTGGAACCATGTACTCGGATTCAGAATCTTGATGGCGTAGACGTCCACGCCGCTCCACCAGATGATACTCCTCCTCTTCCATATCAAAATTCTCAGAATTGAAATATTCGTTGGGAGACTTTGGAGACTTGGGAGACTCCTTTGGATGTAAATCCAAATGCCTTGGAATCTGATGGCAACTCGTCGAGGTCGTCATATGGATTCTCGATTGTGTTGTTGTTTTGGAAGATTTCGAGGTAGAGGTAGAGGATATCATTGTGGGGAGAGGTGGGGCGCCCAGCTTCTTGGCAAGGAAGTTGGTGGTCTCTTCATGTTTCTCACGGAGGATCGAGAGGCGCTTCATGAATTCCTCGTCGTTGAGGAGGGTGGGGTTCTGGAAAAAAGAGACATCTAGATGTGGATTTACGGAGCAAGGTGAAGATTTACGTTTCACGTTTCGCTACGCATACTCTCACAACGCATTTACGCAGCGCGGGGTAGATTTACGTTAGTGAAATTAAAACCGCTCTTGTCGATTTACGAATATTAATGTGGTTTTACGAGCCAGCTTTATGGAGCTTACACATAGTTGGTTCACTCAGTTAGGTATGAAATCGATTTACGCAGCTAGATGTAGATTTACGAGGGTTAGCGGTTAATTTAGGATGCTCTGTGTCGATTTACAACGCTATCTGTGGATTTACGGAGGTAGTTCAAAAATTTCAACAAAAACTATGCAGATGGGACCGATTTACTTCGATTTACGCGATTCTGTGTTAATTTGTTCAGTTAGGTGTAGAATTACGCAGCTAAATTGCAGTTTATGACCATATTTTCTAGTTTTTTCTAATTTTTCACCATAAAATCTCACCTCCTGCAACGCATCCAACAAATCCGCGGTCGCCTGCAGGTTCCTCGTCACTTGCGGTTCTCGTCTATTCGACATCTTGTCCTATTTGAAGTTAAAAACCCAACAAAACTCCATATATACTCTAAAATAGCGTGGAAAAAGGATGAAATAATAATAATCGTTCAGCAGGAAATAGTGGGGAAGAAGTACTAGTACATATATAAAAGGGGGATTATTTTAAAGCGAAGAGAGATGAATGTTCGTCCCTCGGCTCCGGCTTGGATTTCGAAATTGAGTAGCCCTCAAAGGTCTTAGAATCTCAAGACGGAGACGGAGAGAGTGAGCAAAAAGAAAAGGACGAGTGGTTGCCATAGGGACCGTCCGTGTCGAAGAGAGCACAGAGAGCGGGCAGGTGGTACCGAGAGGGGTGGCGGAGAGAGACCTGTGTAATTAGGTGGCAAATGAAATAAGGAAGAGGGGGAATGAGGGAGGAAGGAGAGGTATAATCCGAAAGAAGGGGAGGAAATGTCGCGAGTTTTGAGTGGAGCTTGAGATCATGTGTCTGGGGTGACGTTGGCGCGGGTTCACATCTGATGTATCCGTTTTTTAAAGTTTCTGGTGCTCTTTTGGCGTTGATTAGAGCTCAAGAAATGTCTAAGACTATTCTGTGTGGGAAGAGTTGGGGTGACGTTGGCGCGTTTTGGACAGGAGATTATCCTGGCGTGCCCCGAGCGCGTACCCAATTTCAGGAAAAAAGGAGTAGAGTCTGGTGCGCCTTGAGCGCGTTAGGATAGACGTTAAGATGACCCACAGACTAGTAGCTGTTTTTATGGCATTGTTTTCCACAAGTTACATTTTTTAATAAAAATTAACTTTATTAACAGAGTAAAAATTCTTGTTTTTGAAAGAAGAATGGTTTTTTATTATGGCGATGACAATGATGACAATCCGGGTGGCTTTTCGTAGTTGTTGTTTTCTCTGTAGGTAAAAAAATAAGTGGTTTTCAAAAAATGTTTTTATAGTCTTTTTGGGTATTAGAAACTCAAAAAGTTTTTGTAAAGTGAAAGTGTTCTAGTAGAATTATTAATACAGTAAGACCTTTAATAGAGGCGCACTTAGCGGTGTCTGTTCGCAACGGTATACGGTTCCCAAAAGAAACACCAAAAAGCTGATAACTGACAAAATATAGCTTAATATGCATAAAATATTTCTTCAATTGAAACATTTTTGCTATTTTTAAAGACAGCCGAGATAGTGTGCTCCAAACTTTTACTAACGGGTGCCCTCTTATTTCAGGTTTTACGGTATACATATTAATTGACTTCGTAGCGACTTGTCTAAAAAATTATATTGAAAAAAAAAACTCACTGTTCCTGATACTCCACGGGCAACGCAAGTCTATTCCAAAGTGCACACATTGCTAGGAACGGCATGACGACCCAGACACCATTTGGAATCCAGAAGATCAGTGTGATACCCAAATACCCATAGTTGTCGGTGAAGAATGATGGGGTACCGGCAGGTGGGGCGATGTACATAACCAGGTACCAGAATGTCTTCCAGAAGACGAAAGCGGATGTGGTGAAGGCAACGAGGAGCGCGTGGCGGGATCTTTTGAGGGCCTGGAAATAAGAAATTTGGGATGAGGGGGGCTTCAATATTTTGAGATCTAAAAATAACACCTACCAAGTAAACCGCCAAAAAGTTCATGGCGATCTCGATAAGCATCACACGGCCAGTGGAACAGGTGACCACATCCTTGGTGTCTGCATAGCGGATGTCCACGGAGGAGTAGAGTTTCCCTGGAAGAGAAAACCTTAAAAATGTTTCCTAGGCCACCACTCACATCCATAAAACAGAGTGTTCGACACAAAACCATCTGGAGCATTGGTATACGGGCGGAACATTGTATAGATGACATCAATCAAACAAATTATTGCGGACACTAGAAGCCACGTGGCTACCCATGGTGGGAGGACAGGTTGGCGAGTCTGTAAATTGGAAAATTGGGTTGAGTCTTAATAAAAGGATTTTAAAAAACTCACCATATTTCAATCCGAAGTTGGTCGCCACCTGGTTTACAGAACCTATAAAGAGGTGTTTGAGTTCACAGGTAGTTTATTGACACAGTTATTCATCTTAGAGGGAGCAACACAAATCATGAAAGAGCACAGTTGGAGAATAGTCTAGTCAAGTGAAATCAGAATATCAAGGTGTGGGTTTACGGGTGTTCGGTGTGGATTTACGACAATCGTCGCCTTCTTGAAAAAACGCGCGCCAGACACGTTCAAAATCACCGAAACCTTGGATTTTTATGCACAAAGTAATCAAAAACGCGTCTGCGGTGCGCCAGGCACTCAAAAAAACTGAAAAAAACGGTTCATAAAACTCGGAAAAGCCCACTTTCAACAAAAAGAAAAACGCGCCAATGACGCCCCTGACTTAGAATCAAAATGCGAGAAATTAGCAACCTGTAACAGAGGAGCACCTGTTTGCAGCGGTATACTTCCGTTCTCAAAGGAAATGACAAAAAATTGTTAACTGACAAAATATAGCTCAATATTCATAGAATATTTCTTCAGTTGAAAAAATGTTCATATCTTTGAAAGCAGCCGAGATAGGATGGTTCAAAATTTTGGTGCTTCTCTATTGCAGGTTTTACGCTAAGCTTACGTCTCCACTCAATGAAAAAACCCGCCAAAACCAAAATACAAATTCAAATCTAACACATACACATAGTCACCATCAATGTCACCCTCTTGGTGACCTATCGAGATAGCACATAAATCAGAGAGACCAGAGAGAAAGAGACACTCATAAAATGGCGTCGCGGCGACTGAGGGCAAAGTGGGCAAATATAAATGACGAACGAAATAAGAAGAACAAGGTAGATGAGGGGTGAGAGACGCAGAGATGTTCCCGAAGAGAAGAAGTAGGTCATTAAGGATACAAAACACGGATATTAGGGAGAAGAATCCGGCGAAATGAAAATAATTGAGATTCGAAGATCAAACTTTGGGATCCGGGACTAGGGGTTAGGCCTGTTTGTGCTTCCATGAGTTCAGATGTCCATTTTTCTGGCTATCTGACTCTCTTGAGAGATTTTCCTGGCTGGATTCTAAAACTCTGAAAATCTCAAAGCCCATTTATAACCCTGGACAACTCCGCCCCCTTTTGCTCTATGAGTTTTATAAATCAGCTTTGTTTTGACATGTGAAATATAAATTTGATTAATTGAAAAATAACAATTTTTGAGAGCCATGAACCGAGTTTTGATTAAATTGTAGGCTAGTGTTCTGCTAATGATCAGTGATTAGAAAACGAGAGGTCTGGCTGGAAAAATCAAGAATCTGTGAGGTTATGATTAGAAATCTGAAACTTTGAGTCTAGGCAAACAATTCTAGAAAAGTCAATTCTGAACGATGCGATTTCTCAAACCGACATAACCCGACATTCTAAAGCAGAAAACGATTTATTGCAAATTTGTCAAATTATCGGTCCGGCCTGGCCCGGATTCAAAAATGGGTAAATATTTTTGACAACAACTGTTCAAAATTTTTTGAACTTTCAGAGTAACAGTTCTCATTGAATATACAATTAATCGTTTTTTCAACAATTTTCACTAAAATTTTTTTTCCAGGTTTAAGCCTTCTCGATTCTTCTCGGAACAATCGCCAGTGGGAATGCTGTAACGACGTCGATGATCTGAATCCAAAAAATTCAAGACCACATTCTCTTACAAGAACATCTCACCTCGAAATACAGCTCTCAAGCTACGCCCACTTTCTACCAGAATGCCACGCCGTGTCCCGCCACTGCCCACTCGTGGTTATGACTTTTTTTGTAGGCATAAATTATACAGATTTTCTTTATTCAAAAAACAAATTATTATTATTATCATCTATAATTTCACTAGTAGCGATTTCCAGCTCAACTTCTGGAGGAACAACTTCAGGCGCCTTCACCACTGCCACTTCTTTTTTACTCTTCTCCATCAAACCCGTCTTCTCATCTATCCCCAACGCCTTCAACAACTGCTTCTCCATTATTGCCATCGTCATTTTTTCCTTTTTCTTCTTGTCCCGTGACTCCAGAATCCGCAAAACTTGGGTTGCAATCGTCGCTCGGGCCTTCTGTTGACACTCGACGAGATTGATGCGGGTACGCGCCTCGAGTCGTTGTTTTTCGGATTTCAATTGCTTTTTGAGACGCTTCTTTTCTAGGACACGTAGTCTACGAGCAACTGCCATACGGTGCTTCGCGGCTTCGTAGCGGATTCTGGAAATTTTGGGAGTTACTGAAAATAATAAGTTAGAAAGCGAAAATTGCGTCGGTGATCCAAGAAGACACTGGTAAATAGGGAGGTCTTTGAATTATAATAACTAACTACAGAAGATCATGGAGTGAGTTTGGAGTTATGGGACATGTGTGCTCTTGATTCCTGGTACTCCAATAAAACAAGGTCAACGTTTTTTTCCATATTTTCACGTAATGACTTGTCAGTGATACAAACTTTGACCTCGTTTTTCTAGAATACCTGGATTCGAGGGATAAAACTGAATACATATTCGGAACCAGCGTTTTCTCAGCTTTCCAATAACACAGATATAACACGTTCCCCGACTCCTAACTGACTTCATGACCTTCCCATGTCAAAAAACTGATTTCTGACTGAGTGCTCAAGACAAAAGTGCTCAAATTCTCTAGAATTGCTTCAGGACACTACACTTTAAAAAAACCAGAGGGGAACTCAGAATACACAATCTAATGCAGACCAGTCGAGGACCAGAAAACAGCCGAATCGCGTCAAAGACACGCCAGCCAAATAAAAAAGAAAACTCACCTCCTTTCTTCCCTGTGTTTCTCCTGCTCTTCAAGAGTCATCTTATCTAGCATGATGTTTCTAGCCATCCTCAGAACACACTCCATTATTCACTTCGGTTTTTAGTTTTTATACGATTTTTTGGACGGAATAATTAGATGATAATCACAAAATTAGCAATTACAATTTATTTATTTGACTTTTCGAACAGATATATCAACGAACAAGTGAGAATAGATTATAGTCGATAGCCGAGAAGTCGCTCGGATTCTGAAATGAGTGCAGCCGCATCGTAATGAGTTTGTTGACGACGTGGCAGCGAGGATGTGGCCGGGGTGTCACGAGGGAATGGGTCGTCGAGGTAGTAGTCACATAGGGTAGAGATCTGGAAGGAATTTAGGTCATAGTTCCAAAACGGGCCGGCTCGTAACTAGCCTAAAACGTAATATTATGAGCTGATAATTATACTAAAATGTAGATCTCAACGAGTGTTATCTCTGTGTCCTACTACGGGCCGGGGCTAGATTGCCTTTTTTGGTCATTTTTGCGTCTTTTGGCGCTTCTCCCAGTCCGCTGCACATCACCAATCCGCCATGCGGCCCGTAGTAAATCAGAAAGATAGCACTCGTTGAGATCTACATTTTGATACAATTTTTAGCCCATGATATTGCGTTTTAAGCGAGTTATGCGCCGGACCGTGTTGGTCCGTTTTGGCCATTTGGGACTCACCGTTAAAAAGTTTCTGGAAGCTTCCGGCGTACACTGACTCGCCGACTGCGAAATCCTTTGCGAGATCTGATTAAAAGTCGGGCGGTCCGTAGGATTATCCAACCAGGTTTCCCTCATCAGCTGGTACATTGGAATGGTGCAACCATCTGGCTTCTGCAACCTGAATCCTTTCTCCACCAGACCTCTGATCCCTGCATCCGGAACATTATAATAAGGACGTCCACCCATTGTGAGAATCTCCCAAAGGACGACTCCAAACGACCAGACATCTGATAGAGACGTGGCAGTTTCACCACGCAGAAGTTCGAGGCTACACCATTTGTATTGGTTTTCAACGGGCGTGCTGAACAAGAACAAGAATTGGAAGAATTTGTCAGGGTTTGAGAACTCACCAGTTCGGAGTCGTCGGTGTCGAGATGCTTCCGAAATCCGCCAACTTTACATTATGATCCGATGATATCATTACATGACGGGCACACAACGCATTATGCACTATATTTTTGGAGCCAAGGAACATCATCGCCGTGCAAATTTGTGAGGAGATACGGTACAAGTCATGGATAGATATAACCTCATCAAAGTCAATGTCGTTGAGACTTGGCAAGGACTCATTGAGGTTGATACCTTTCTCTTGGAGCTCCACCATATACTTCCTTTTCGCAACCAAATAACTCAACAAATTCCCATTACTACAGTACTCCATGACATGCAACACGTTGCCGTTCTTCACCACTGTTCCTATAAACGATAATATCCTTGAGTGTCTTCCAACTTCCTTTGCTCCTTCGATCTCATCAAAGAAATCTCGTTTGCGGGATTTATCCAGGTAGCGGTTGGTCTAGAACTGTAAATTTTTGAGAAATCAAATAAACCAGGTCTCACTTTCACTGCAACTCGTTGCTGATCATCTAAAACCACTGGTCCATGCCAGTCGGGGGAGAGTTGGCCGATGTAGACAGTTCCGAAACGTCCCTTCCCGATAACGATGTCTTCGAATAGAGTGAGACTGTTCTCATCCATCAGGAATTGGTCGCTGGAAAAAATTTATGTCGATATTTTTATATGATTTTGTAGATGAAGTTAAGCGCTCTATTTTTCTATTTGAGAGTTATTGATAGCTCCGCCCACTTTTGAGTTATGCGCCGTTAAAGTGAGAAAGCGAGAGAATAGGAGGGCGCAGAGAAGCAAGAGCGCTCTTTCTTCTCTGCGTCTCCTCTCTTTCCTTCTTCACCGCTCAACTTTGACCGCCCGTATCTCAAAAGCGTGAGGAGCTATCAAAAAACTTTCAACTACAAAAATATTGCTCTGGTTTTGATCTACAGAACGCATTTATTTTGAAAGCGCTTGCTACGAACAAGACCGTGGCAACTGGTCAAAGCATGATCTCCGAATGATGAAGTATACCTTTCCACTCGATCTCCCTTACACCACCGTCCTGTCGCACATTTGTAGCTGATGAATATTATAAGAATGATCAATAGGAATGCAAGAACGAATGCATATCCAATAAGAGTCCTGAGGAGAGAGTCAGATGGAGCAACGACAGATAAAGAGGCGATTGTAGTGGAGACTGTCAACGCATCCGCAGCTATCTTACTGGTCCCCGCCACAATGGGCGGAGCCTCGAAGCGATGATCCAGAATCCCACAAATCTGCACACCATACTTTGCTGTCAAGTCATAGTTGGAGATTGTCAAGGAGAACTTTCGATTCTAAACAAATAAACTTTGATTGGCTCCGTAGAAAAAAGAACTCACAAATTTAGTGCAATTAAGTCGGTTCGGAACGCAAAATCTAGAAATTTCAGCCTTCTGCATATCGAGTACACACTCTCCATTGTCATTCTTCGAGTGCTCCTCACATTTACCATAAAAAGCAACAAAATAACGCATCTTTTTGAGGCGATGTGCGTTTTTCTCAATCGAAATCAAGACGTCTACTTGATCCACGTGGTTTTCCAGCTCGATGACACGGGTATGATAGTTACGCATCAAGTTGCACACTGGGTGGTGGTCGACTGAAGAACATTATAATCTTTGAAAATACAGTACCTTTCTAAACTTACTTTTGATGGCGTCCCGACAGTCTGCTCCGATTATCTTCTCACATGCAAAAGTTACATTCAACGCCGCATGAGTGGTTAGCTCGAGCATTCTGTCACATTTAGTGTCGTAGATTGAGCCAACCTAAAAAGTTAGTATGTATGAAATTATTGGTAAGAAATAGAGCTACATTTTTGTAGTTAACAACTTTTTGATAGCTCTGCAGGGTTTTGAGATATGAGCTTTCAAAGAGAGGTGAAAAGACGCAGAGAAGTGTGATCCTATAGTTTTTCTGCGTCTCCGTCCTCTCTCACTCGCAGTCTCTCAACCAACCATTTTTAAAGACGCATATCTCAAAAGTGAGCGAAGCTATCAAAAAACTTTTAAGTACAAAAATTATCAGCGTAAAATTCTCTACAACTTTGTAGTTGGTTACTTTTTGATATCTCTGCAAGAAAGAGGCGCAGACAGTCAGACACTCTGATTTCTCTTCTCCTTCTCCGCGTTTCTCAGCTACCCATCTTTAGAGGTGCATATCTCAAAAGTGAGTGGAGCTATCAAAAAATTGTTAACTACACAAATGTAACCCTTGACTTGCCCTACACATTCGTATAAAATTTTTTGTTTTTTTTAGCTCTATTTAGCAATATTACACTCACTCTTAACTCATAAGTCGAGCGTAACTTCATATTCAGTAGATCAAAAAGAAGTTCTATGACAATCGCAGTGGTCTCCTGTCCAACATCCACAAAATGAACAGTTTTGAGTTTTGGGGGTCTTCTGGAGGACTCGATGACGTCGTGCGACATTGGAAGCCAGTCGATGGAGAGCGAGGACTCGTTCTGGAACAAGAAACATATCAGATTCCTCTTCAAAGTAAAAAATACAGATTGTGGGCTATTTCTTTAAGGATTTTGAGATACACACCTTCAACGAAAGGCGGCTCTGAGGAGAAGACAGGGGAGGAGGAGACGCAGAGAAACGAGACACTCTAACTTCTCTGCGCCCTCCATCTCTCTGTCTCAAGCTTCGAAGCGTTATATCACAATTCCCTGTAAAGTTATCAAAAAACTCTCAACTAGAAAAATATAGCGCTTAACTTCCTCTACACACTCAAATAAAATTTCAAGGATCTCACCTTCAACACATCCCACCGATTTTCCTCGTACTCCAATCCCTCTATATAGACCACTGCCATCACTGCTAACTTTGCTTCTGCGCCTTCTTCAGGTCTCAATTCTTGTCGAATTCGTCCTTTGAGTGCCATAGAGGAAGATTTGACGCATTTCGAGGAGCAGGTGCAGGGTGTTGAGTTGATAGGAGTGGAGAAGAGGGCGAGGAGGGGGAAAAGGATACAAAAATAATTCATGTTTCTTCACATTTGGAAGAGGGGGGAAATCTGGAAAAAATAGAGTTTTGAGAAGATGAAGGACATTTGGATCAATAGAGAGCGGGGTAGATGCAATGATATTTCAACAGACATCCGGATAAACAGACAAACAGATATAGAATAGCCTCAAGGACGTTTGGAAACCAAAGGACATTTCGACACTGAAATAAATTGATAGAAAAATATGTCACTGTTTCAAAACGTCCCGGAGTCGGAATTTTTTTTTATAGACAAAAACAACAGGAAAACACGATGATAGGATCTAAAACATCCAAAAATTCAATTTTTCTCTTAAAATTGACCTAAACCCTGTTAAAATTCATCAAACCTAAATTGTATTGAAAATACTGAAACAAGTTTTATTTATATTTTTGAAAAACAGCTTCCAAACAAAGGAAATACACGGTTCCAAGTTCAAAAAAACATCAAAAATCTGTTTTTCTTATCAAAATTCACTTAAAGCCTCTAATACTCACAAAAATCACTTTTCCTTCATCGTTTTGAAATTTCTTAAAAAATGAATCAAAACGACAGAAAAACACGATTATAGACTACAATACATCTAGAAAATTCAATTTTCCTATTAAACTTGACTTATAACCACTCTAAAACCTTTAAAAATTGACATCTGGACAGGAAAAACAGTTTTGAAACGTCCCGGAGCAGGAGTCGGAAAATGTTTCGTTTAAAAAATAGACAAAAACTATTGAAAAACACGATAATGAAATCTAAAGCATTTAACAAATCATCTTTTCATCTCAAAATTAACCTAAACCCTGTTAAAATTCATGAAAAATAACTCAAACCTAAACTTATTCCAAATCTTCGAAAACCAGCTAAACACAAAGGAAATACACAATCCCAAGGTCAAAAACACCTCAAAAATTCATTTTTCTTATCAAAATTCACCTATTGACCCTCTAATACTCACAAAAATCACTCTACATGACTTAACCTACATGAGCTTGGAATTTCCTTCAGCCTTTTGAAGTTGTCTAATATATAAGTCAAAACAACAGGAAAACACGATCAGAGGTTAAATAACACCTCAAAAGTCATTTTTCTTTTCAAAATTAACCTATAACTAATCTAAAAGCTATAAAAATTAACATGAGTGAAATCCCACAGAATACGTGCCACGAGACACAAAAATAAAATGAATTTCATTGATAACAGTCATCACAAAACAGACAAAAAGTGAGTTAAGGTGTCTCTGAGTACATAAACATGGGAAACTGATCGGGTTTATGTGCGGAGGAAGGAAGCCGTTTGGCAAACATTCAAGGGTCCCTCTCCTCTAACTATTATTAGGAAGCCAGATGACTAAACGGAGAAAGAGATCAGATGGGAATCATGTTGTTATGAGTAACCGGTGGCCTAACTCCCCCATCCCTGGGATTTCTAGGCCATCAATCGAAAACAGACTGTCAAATAGACAAAACCAAAAGAAACGTGACAAAAACCTTGAAATGGTGGAAGAAAATGAATCCCATCTTCCTCTCCTCCCAAATACTACTGTAATCGGATATATCTGAGAAAAAAGACGAAGGAACTTCTTTTTCTCACCCCACTTTTGAGTCTCTACTCTTTCCATTTCTGGATGTGTGAAACTTGATAGGATTTTCTAAGATGGAGGGGAGTGGAGAAGAAGATTCAGGAATTTCGGAAGGGTGATTCAGAGTAGTAGTTGAAAGGGGTCAAAAAATCAGATATGAATCATCTGGACGACGGAAAAATTTACAGAGACTTTGAAATCGGGAAGCCTAGCGGAGGTCTAGAAATCCTAAACGTAACAATTTTGGCCAGGGCGTTTCAAGGAAACATAAGACCTGAAGCTTGCAATGATATTTAGGTCATCAAAATAGCTTAGTAAGAGATTTTAACTTTTTTCTAGAAGAGATATTGGCAAACGGTAAAGTGCTAAGAGTCAGCGCATTTGAAACTACCATGGTGCCAAACTTCAAACAAATTGATAACATTTTTCTAGAAAGATATCGACAAACAGCAAGGGGCATTTGATTCAGCATACTTTAATTAGTATTTCAGCCAATTTTCTGACAAATTGTTGACAATTTGACTGAGAAAACACAATTTTGATTTCAGAGGCAATCTCATAATGGTGAAATGCTATGACTTTTGTTGTCAATTGCTTGGTGAGTTATTCAGGAACTCAATGCTTCGGTATCCGGACTTCCCGACACATAGACAAATTGATACTCTCGCTAAAATGAAGAAACAATGTTGAATAATGTTGTATCTATGGTTTTTGGGAGATTCAGATTGAAGGGCAAGAAGGAAATGACCTGAAAATGTTGAAAACAAAAAACCTAGGCCACGAAGAACTCCAAAATTGATCATACGTGATGCGACTGCTTTGAAGTCAATAGCCTAGAAAGTGCAAAGCCAAGAATGGACTAGAAACTCTTACCTTGGAAAGTTAGCCCACCACTATCATCATCAAGTTATTCTGGACGTCGCGATACACATGGAGATAGGTTGGTCTTACTTCTTTAGCTATCAGAATCCTTCATTTCAATAGTTCATGGACATCTGGAAATTCGGATACCTCAAGGCACAGACAGACACTATTCTTTTGTTTCTGGGACCATGCACTTTTAAAACTATACAAAACCAATTATCTCTATCCTGCACTTTCCTAATTTTCTGATTACTCATTCCTCTGAACTTTCAACAGATCACACTTTTTTGTCATTGTGTACAGCCAGAGTCACACATTTTAAGTCCCTAAGGGGCCTGTTTCGTGAAAATTTCAAATGTCTTTTATTCATTCATAATTGAAATCAGGTGCTGATCAGTTGCTTCTTTTTATGCTTTTTTTTGAGCTCTGTACTGGCTATCATTGAGATGTTTAGTTTAAAATGATAGTATTATTTGGACTTTAACTACGATATAGAAAAAGTTTAGGGCTTTATTTTGGAATATGAAATTGTTTAAGAGGATCCTTGATTTTTGAGATATTGGTATATGAATTTGAGCTACTAACCCGGCAAACGGCGAAAACTGTCTGCAGTATCTCTGCCGACAGTATGTAAAGCATCTTCTGAAAGTTTCTAAAACTTTTGCAGAGAGTTGGCAGAAGCTTCTCAGACAGTTGAGGGTACAGAACAAAGTGCTACAGAAAGGAACTTCTCCAACTCTCTGCAGACAGTTCTCAGTGTTGTTGACTGTCTGAAGCAACTACGGAGGTTTAGAAACCATTTTATCAAATTCTTGCGACCCTGACCCTCAACTGTCTGAAGAACTTCTGTCTACTCTCTGCGGAACTTTTAGAAATTTTCTGAAAATGCTTTCCATACTGTCGGCAGAGATGCTGCAGAAAGTAGCAGTCATTTGCCAAGAAGTGAACGCAGAAGCCTTCTTCTTTTCCAGTCTTTTCTTCCACTTCTTCTTCCTTTAACCTCAAAAATTTCTTCCAATTCCAGATGCCACACCGTGTCGCTCCAATCCTCCCTCCTCCTCCACGAATGATGCAAGTGCTCGATATGGTGGACCACAATCACCAGGATGACTTCGTAAATGCCCCACCCAACACCAACGACTTTCTTTTTCTTCTATTTTGCCTCCTCGCCATCATCTTCCTTTTTTTTATCGGGAAGCCAATGATTGATTGGCTCACTTATTAATTCTTCTCTTGGTTCCTTTTGTAAAGTTCGATTTTTTTTGTGAAAATTCATTTCAATCGGAATAATAAAACCTCACTGTTAAAACACTGTTTTCTAGCTGTTGGGGTTTGGGGTGGCGCGTTTCAGGGTTCAGAAATCCGGGGCCTCAAATCAGGTTGTCTTGCTGGTAGCCTTGAAATCCTTCTGTTGGAAATAAAGATCACCAAATTCGTTATCAAGTGGACATTTGGACATTACCTTCTGGAATCATCATGGCCAAGAAATAGTTAGGCTATTAGACTTCCAGGATGATACTTCTCAAGTAACAGTCACAAATTTTCACTTTTCTATTGCACTTTTCAAATGTTTAAAATTCAGATCATTCTAAACTCGCACTTCTAAAAGTCTTCTTTTTCCTATCACTCGTTTCTCTACCTTTTGAATCTTTTCTGGTTCTGTTTACTGCTTATTCCATCCCCAAGGACCCCCTGCCTCTCTTCCATGTATAATTGAAGGTGCTGCCTTCACTTCTCTTTCTCTTTTTTCGTATATGCTTATCAGTTTTTGAGATGCTGCAGCTTTGGTTGTATTGATTTCTAGAAAAGCTAGATTCTACAGTTTAAGTTTTTTTAGATAGCAGTTTTAGAATTTAGGACTATCAAATTTTCTCGACTGATACTTTCTTTCCTAACCCCAAAAACCCGTCAGTTCCAGATGCCGCACGGAGAGGTTTCCCTTGAAATGGAATCATCCATCGATTGGGAAGACGATGTAGACACTACTGACAACTTCCGCGACTTCTATCTCATTGTGCTCCGCGTCATTATCTTCTTTCTTCTCTTCCTTTTCGGAAAACAGATATTCGATTTTATTTTTGCATAACTCTCTTGAGTAGAAGATGAATAATGTTAACATCAATGTTTTTAAGGGACAGATTTATTAAAAAGACAATATGTGCATATACAAATGCGCTCCACTGCGAAACTGATATGAATCAGAATAATCACATAGAAGAGGTATGAAAAGAGAATAGAGGTAAGGATAGAGGGAGTGCGGGTAGGGAAAAAATAGGTGTTAGATAGGGATAAGGATTCTGAATGAGTTGTCAGTTTTTGGCTGAAAAACTACAAAATAAAATCGAATAGGTGACGACGAGTCTTTGAATTAAAATTTCAAGTTTACATAGGTAAGGGATTGAAGCTTGGGGGTCTGGACAGAAAATCTGAAAAGACAAAAGAGGGAAGAGAAAGCCGACGTCTCGGAGATTTTAAGGAAACTGAAATTTCCAGAGAGTGAGATGGTGTCCTAACTCTCATCGAGATCCAAAAAAGTCCCCAAAATATCCGAATCGAAATGCATAAACGACTCTGTCACACCAGTCTTCGGACACGAGTATCCATTGATTTTCCCTTCATGACGATAGACCACCTTGCACATTTCCTCCGTCTCATAGTGTGGGCTGAGGTATTTGAACACATGCATTTTGTACATGAAGGTAGCACTGAAAATTCATTTCAGGCAATTTTTGGGCTAGAAAAGAGAGAGAAAAGTCTTACTCAATTTCATACTGCTCTGCTATCTTCTGCCGGGTGAAATTGTTGAAGACTTGTTCAATGAACGCTTCATTCTTCAGACGGGCGCATCTGATGATGAAGAAATAAGGCTGACGGGTGTTGGGGGCGTAGAGAAGGTTCTTGGAGTGGTAGTTCTGAAAAATAACGTTTTAAGTAGCATACACAAAAACTTTGACCCTATTTTTCACGAATACCAGGCCTCGAGGGCAAAAACTGAATTTATATATTTGGTATCAGCGTTTTCTCAGGTCTCCAATGATATAGGCCACGCCCCCTCTCTCCAGACTGACTTCATGACATTCCCTATTAATTGCTCACAACCAATTACCTTAATAAAATTAGCCAATTCCACCGGATGCAACTCCTTGATTTGAATATTCACTGTATTGCAATGATAGAAACTCCGAAGTGTCAACCGAGTCGCCCCATTTATCTTAATCTCCGTCAATCTCGGCCAGTGAGGGCTTCCAATCATTATCTTAAGGACTGAAGTGGAAATCTTTTTCTCAGTGAGATGCAATGTCTGTAGATAGTTGGGATCCAGATAGCTCATAATCTTCAGAATGTGATCCGTACAAACATTGAGATTCCATGTCAAATGTGACACCTTCAATTGGACTTTGGTATTTGTCTCCTGTTCATGTCTCTCGATAAGCATAATCAGGACATCAAAATATATTCGCATGAAGAGCTCTTCTTCCTCTGCTAACCTCTGATACTGTTGAATCGCTGGACACTCCCCGAAGATCAACTCATCAACAGTGGACTCAGAGTTTCTTATCACTTCCATAGTGTAGAAAACAGCTATATCCACATTGACAGTCTCCCAAAATGGTGGGGTCTTCTTGTCGATCTTGGTGACAGTGAATTGATTTCCATCAGCGGGAAATGGACACACTTTAAAACTTGAAAGGGTTTCAGGGGGAGGCGGAGGTTCCTCCTTTCCAGTAAGCACCTTTCGAAACTGTTGATTGTTTATAGTGCTGTAAAGGGGAAACAGTAATTTTTGAAACGAATTGTTCGATCTCACCTCCTTCCCGAGTGGCTTCCATGATACATACTTCCAGAAGTGGTAGACTCTCTGAAATACGACCAAAAAGTTATTTAAATTTCAAAAAAAAAACAAGACATAATTGTAATCATTCGTACCGTCCTGGTTTCAAAAATATAAGTTTCATGGGTCTTACTGGCTGAGATACGGTACAATTATTGGAAATCATAACTGTTCCTTTCCAGAACCAAGTCAATTTTAAGAATTTTGCTTGGCGAAACTTTCCAACTTAAGTCTAGTTCTGAAAAAGCTTACCACCTAACATTTAAGTATTTATAATCATTAGTTTGCAAATATTTTAGTTAATTATAGGGTAATTACCTCGACGTCATCATTTGAGTTGCCGGTGTGTGTCCATGAGTAGCCGTTATTGCTGAATACCCATAAAGCTCAATTCTGAAAACATTTTTATAAGTAATAATCGATCAGTCAGTAATAATTATACCTTGAACCTGACCCTTTCGGCTTACGAGGTCTCCGCCCACCACGAGTTGCCGGTGTTCTAGAAGAAAATATTCTTATTTTATTTCCGTCCAAGTATTACCTCTGTTTTGAAAGAGACACATTATCCAGCAACGGTACTGTAGACGTTGGTGGCATATAACTGAGGCTAGTACCTTCATGAATGATGTCGTCACTGGAAAAAAATCAACATAAAAACTTATTTCAAGAATTCCAATTTTACCGTTTATGCGCGTTGGAGAGTGGAGGAACTGCCCATGGTGTACTTCCATTGAATGTTGTGTCACTGAAAAATAACTTGTAAGGACAAATCAAGGCTGGGAGATTACCTAAAAGAAGTCGCCGGCATACCAGTTGACCAACCTTCACCTGGTGTTCCTTCTCTGAAAAAAACAAAAATTTGATAAATGGAAATTTCCGGAACTTACTGTGAGGCATGATTAAACAGTGAAGGCAAGTAGTTTGTCATTTCCGGAGACGAGTAATAAACTTGGGTTGGTTCTCTGCAAGGAAATGTTATCTAGGGGGATAACTCGGTGGGGTCGCTCACTTTTGTTGTGAATCTGAAGTGGACTGCACAGAGGTTGTCCATTCTGGCGCAATTGAAGGTGCATCTTTGAAAAAAGACGCAACATTTTCTTGTGAGAGCACTGGCAACGTCGTGACTGTGTCAACAAGTAGTGATGGTTCTCTGGAAATTTGACCATATAGCTCCATGTCATATTAAAACCAGACATTTCGAGTTGCTGGTAACGTGGTTCACCGGTTTCGAAATGTCCAGTTTAGGAATATCCAGCCTATATCTCAGTGACAATTGATAAAAGCGCCATATTAGAGTTATCGCCCCACTTCTGGTTTCAGCTATCTAATGATATAGGTCACGTCGAATAACTCCAATTTAGAACTTTAACTTTGAAATTCTTTTCCCAATTTAATCAATTCCTCACCTCTTCTTCCCTTCCTGCATCCATGCCTCCCAGTCGGTCGGAGCATCCTCCAACCCGGGCGTTCCGTCGTCATCATCCATTTTTAGCTTAACTACTGACGTCAGCAAGCACAACAACGTCCTTTCGTGAGATCAGAAATGAGAGCAGAGGAACAAAATGGATAAAAAGTGACCGGAAAATGTAGAGATTATAGATACAAGAAATGGAAAAAGGGGATTATAATAGAAACGAGAACACGAAATCTACGGAGCAAAAGAAGAAGAAAAGGTTGTTTGGTTGAAATGAGCCAGAGAAATAGGAGAGAGAGTAAGGGAGAAAAGAGTGCTAAATATCCAAAGTACAACTTATCATTATCATGCGGAGAGTGAGAGTATGCTTCAATGGACATGTGTGGGAAAGACTGAGTGTCTAATTGATGTTGTGGGGAAGAAGTTTCTAGACACTTGAATGTAGTCTTGTCTAGCTGGCGGGCTTTTGGCGCATGGATATGAAAAGGAAAATAAAGAAACTATTGAACATCCATTCTGAATAAATGTGGTTTCAGGTATAAGGAGGCAATCTTTCCATCGGTGACACGTTTGACGATACGTTGCGCGTTGGCTCTGTAAATTTGCCACTTTTTGATAGCTCTACAGGGTTTAAGGATATATTTCTAACAAGGGAAATCTAAGTTTGATAATAGGTACACACTTTCGATCACGGAGAGTCCATTTCTGCAATCAAAATCTGCTAAATGGCTCTGTGAGCCAAGTTATGAGCTTTCAAACTTTTCAAATGAATTAACTTTTTCACATGGAATTTCACAAGATATTCTCATTTTTGCAACGTACAAGCATAGATAAGACGCTGGGCGCATAGGAGGCCGATTCGGAGTACTTTGTGAAAAAGGGAGAGACGCAGAGAAGCCAGACGATCTAGCTTCTCTGCGTGCCTCCACTTTAGTCTCGTATCTCAAAAACCTTGCAGACCTAAAACCATTAAACTCACTTCATCACCCCATCAACCTTATCCAGTTCCTCCTCGATTCCCTCCAACTTATTCGAAATTTTTATTTCCATCGACTCCAGATTTCCAAATCTTGTTCCATTTTTCCAGCTCTTCACAATTCGTACCGTGTCCTCCATACTCATTTCCATTCTATCAACATATATTTTTTTGCATGTGGCACCCATCAAGTCATCCGTCTTGACCCAATCCCCTTCTTTGATTTTCAGCGCCTCGCAGATGAAAACAAGAGGTTTTAGAAGAGATGTTGTTGATTCCAGCTCAATACATAGCTCCAAATCTTTGATATTCGCGTTTTTAAGTAGTCTTCGGAGATCTCTTTTAGCCACTTGGTCGTCATTACGAGTTTGTACATTGATAGACTCAAAACGTTTTGTGAGCTTGAATGGAAAGGATTGCTCCAGCTTAAAGTCCCACAAGAACCCGTATCTCAAATGGAATTCTTGTACATCCACAATCTCCAGAATGTGCTTCGAAATGCATTCCAATACCAGCAAGTCATGGCGATCTCTTGTCAGAATTTCCATGTTTGGCCGTCCGATCACCATAAATGCATCCTCTTCTCTTGCCATCTTTATCGGGTCCCCATATTTCAGCACATTGGTCTGTCTAACCGTATCTCCTTGATCACCAAAATAGAACCGGACACATTTCTCATGTTCCTCAAGAAACTTCAATTCCAAGATGAGGCGCTCATTGAAGGTAAAAATACGACTAGTACCTCGCCGATGGGTACCCTTAGGAAGATTGATGGGAATGGATGACGGGGTGGAATAGTGATGAACAGTGCCCAGGATCCATGTGAGGTTAGCTTTGAGGGGTTTGTGGATGGTAAGGAACTCACTGAACTCTTTTGATGTCATCGATAGGTCGATACTGGAAAAAATATGGATAAGGATTAAATTGATAGCTTGGAACAGCCGCGACGGGATCATAATCTCAATAAATTTAAGCAATGGTGACCATTTTGCAGTTTCTTACTAGGAAGGTCATGGAGTCAGTGTGGAGTTATGGGACGGGACATATATCAATGGGAAGCTGAAAAAACGCTGATTCCAAATATATATTCAGTTTTTGTTTTCGAGGTCTGGTGTATGAGAAAAAATGAGGTCAACTTTTGGTAAAATAGAGCCTCACAAAGGTAATAGTTTGACATTTTTCAGAAACTTGACCTCGTTTTTTTTCTCGAATCCCAGACTTTGAGGACAAAAACTGAATAAATATTTGGAATCAGCGTTTTCTCAGCTTTCCAATGATATAGGTCACGTGCCATAACTCCAAACTGGCTCCATGACTTTTCCTAGTTAGATCTCTTTGTATAATTAATTGTACCAGATCAAATTTTTGGCATAATCAAAATTTTCAAATTCCTTTTTTTCAGAATCCTCACGTCTTCATCTTTTAGAATGCACAAAAACTTACACATCCATCGGATCCATTTTGCGAATTTCCTCCACGTTGAATTCCTTCTCCGCAGACATGATCAATGAGCAAGCGGCGTGCAAATGAATGACCAACTTGTGCTCACCGGAACGACAAAGGATTGCGTTCTGTACCCTAGAGCGCACTTGCGTAATCCTATTAAAATGACGGGATGGGAAGGTAGATTATATAAGATTTATTTGAAAGACACCAAAATGGATTAATGGATATTACATAGGGATAACTGAAACACATTGCATAATTGAGGTTAATTTTTAGAGGTATATTTATTATGATTATGATTATTTCGGATTCAAAATCTCTGATTTCTTATCCCAAACTTGTGCCAAATTGTTGAATCGACGGTAGACAAGAGTTAGAAGCAGTTCCGGTGGGTATGTTTTCTTGGTGACCCATGTTCCAAAGACCATCGTATCGTAGAATAATATCCAGAGGTCCTCGATGTTAACGGTGCGGATTCTGTAGGCGCGGCGGTCGTATTTGTCGGTTCTGAAAGAAAAGTGTAAAAGGGCACCAAACAGGTTGATAAAGGGTTAAAAAGACTGGAAAAATACATCTGGCGTGCCTTCGGCGCAAAATTGCTATGGTATGCCTGCGGCGCTAGAACCGTCTGGGGCGTCTTTGGCGCAAAAATGGCTGCATGATGGTGGGAGGAAGGAGAGGATCTATTAGAAAATCTTAAAAATGGGCGGAGCCAGAGGAAAACCATCAACTACAAGAATATAGTTTAATTCAAGATCTTTTTATTGTAGTTGACAATTTTTTAATAGCGCCGCCCACTTTTGAGATATGTGCTTTCAAAAGCATTCATTTTTCGCAATTTTTCAATTTTTAGGCGCATATTAAACCGTTTTTGGGCCGAAGGCGCTCGAGACGATTTTAGCGCCGCAGGTATCCCAGCCACTTGTTGATAATCATTCTAGCGTCGCAGAGATGACACGACATTTTTGCGCCAAAGGCGCGCCATGGATTGCTTGAGACAGACAGAAACGTTACAAAGCCTAACAGACCCCGCAAAACCTATATCTCCCTGACAAAACCTACAGTAATCTTACATAGTTTCAATTTCCCCTTCCTGCGTGTACTGTTGAAGAACTGTTCGTTCGAAGGTAACATCCATGCCTAACGAGGAATTGATATAGAAGAAAAGACTCGGTGGCATGTGGCTGAACTTTTTCGACGAGTACACCTGAAATTTGATTGTTTTGGTTGGACAAATAGCGACGGCTCACCTTCAAATAATTCGCAAACTCCAACGGATCCAAACGTCTCACATGTACCTCCAACTTGTTCATTCCGTTCAATTTGTGTAATTCATTATATTCTAATGTTAACTCGTGACGAATATGAAAATGTTTCAGATGCTTCATACACTTCATATTGATGATAGCATCTGTTTCATGTGGTTGGAAGATTTTCGGTTTTGAGCCATATGGTGGCATGACACTGAGAATTCCCAAAATATCTTGGTTGAAAAACTTCAAAAATTCATAGAGATTTATGTTGTCCAGTGAGAAATTGCAGTGTAGCATTTCAACATTCCAGTGATACGTTCTTTCCTTCTTCTTCTCCATTTGAAACCTCTCCATCATCATATCCATAAATGCATCCGTCTCCTTCAGCCCCTCTTTGTGATATCTTCTTCCAATTTGTAGTTTTCCAATCAATGAATTCCTATTCTTCACTTTCTCAAATATCTGGTCGATTGCTTCCTTTAATTCAAATTCTCTAATCTTTTTCTTCGTTTTCACTGTTTCTCTCTCGTGAAACTCTATACAATATTTTTGACTCTCACGGTAAAGTGGCGGGTAGATTATGATGTGTCCATCGAATATTGGAGCATCTGGTTCGATTTCTCCTGTTTGGCTGAAAAAGTGGAATTTGCAGAGTTCTGACATAATCATGCTACGAAATAGCAGCTCAATTTGATGTCAGGGGGATTAACACTGATCTCTGAATTTCAGACCTTTATTTAGCTTTATCTAGCCAAGGAGAGATTGTCGAAAAAAGTTGTCAACTACCAAAATGAATATGAAAGTTAGCTCAGTGCAAAAAAACAGGATTTTGCAGTTTTTCATAGGCTTAAACTAAAAATTAATCATTTTTTATTGAAATTTGACAATATTCGAAAAAACTACTAGCTACACCATTTTCAGACCAAAAATGACAAATTTTGACATTTTTGGATAAAAAATGACAGTTCGAAACAATTTTTAGCTCGGAAAACGTATTTTTCTAGTTAAAATCATCTTTGTTGAAAAAATGTGCAGATGCACCATATTCGATCTCAAAATTTCAATTTACCTTTTTCAAATTTTTTATTGAGTTAAAAACTTGCCAGTTTCTAAGTATTTTTAGTCAGGAAATGATCAATTTGTGACTTTTTGACAATTGTTTTTAGTTTTTCATCAAGCTTAGTGCACATCATCGACATACCGATCTATGGTTGAAAACGCGTCAAAGGTGCGCCAGATAGGTGTTTCTGATTGCTGACAAGGAAATGTCTGCATGTTAGAACGACTTTGCACATTCATGCACATTTTGACAGCTTTTTGCAAGTTTTGCACGTTTTAGTCGTATGTATAGTTCTCATTTGAAAATTTCAACTCATTTGAAAATTTTAATTAGCCAATTATCTAGGGCTCAGAACTAGGTGTTTTCCAGATAATTTTGGATTTTACACAAGTTTTCTGTGTGCTATGATAGAGAAGTTGATTTTTCAGAAAAAAAATAATTTGTTACCTCACTTCTAGCAGTCTTTCTCCCTCTATCTTCTCCTCTTCTGCTTCTCCATTTTCGGCTGGCTTCGAAACAATCACAACCGGTGGAGCCGCCGCTGTACCTTGACGTCGTCGTCGTCTACCACGGAAAAACGAGCAAATTCTATTGCGAATATTTCGAATCATCTGGAAACTCATTAAAAGGACAAAAAGTTTAAGATTTGGAGAGCAGGACAGGACACAGGAGATTAAAGATAAATGGTCGAGATGTGAGAGAGAGAGGGGATTAGCATGTGATATCCTTCTTCTCTCTTCATTCTCTCTCTTTATATCAAAATAGAAATGTACAAATAATATGTACTTGTGTGTGCATGAAGAGAAAAGGTTGTGTGATTAGAGGGTGTACATGCTCCACTGGATACGAGACACGATTTATATGTAAATGAAGAGTGACTTGGATGAATTTCGAAATTTTGGGAGATCTCTAGAGAAACTGCATGTGAGAAGAATCAGTGGAGCAGAGCAGACTAGACTGAGTAGAGGTGCATGACGATTAGGCAGGGGGAACTTAGGCCATTAATAGTTCAGGGAAGTTACAGAAACCCGAAAAAGTGTCTCTAGAAGTGTGGAAATGCTTCAAAAGTTTAACTTTTCCGCTTGGAAAATGCAATAAGTAGTGCTGATACCTAACTTCTTAGTTTAGGGTTTTAAACCGGCGGTCTTGAGACAGCCTGTCATAATGAAACAACTTTCTGTTGAAAATCGCTGGCCTGGAAACGCAGACTGAATATTTGTTCGGTCCAATAATTTCAAAAATTAGTTTCAGGAGTTATAAATACGATATTCTTGTTGCAACAAAAGCATTATAGCCAGTCCGTACTTGAAAACCGGACTACAGTCTCAGAGCTGCCCATATTTTGAGTCTAAAGAACATTCAGTAAGGTTTTCCGACAAAAACAAAAACACAATGTGTTTCGACTATAAATAGATTAAAAATCATAGAAGACATATATCTAACATTTTATTGGTAATTTTCTTATACCCCAGAGTGCACACTTCCCTTAAGCCTTTATAATCACTGCGTGGTCTGATATATTACTAATACTAATCTCTCTAGACGCTTTGACACATTTCTTTTTTTTGATAATGAAAATAGTTTTCATTATTTTTTGAAATCTTCATTATCTATCTAAGGTAATGGTTTTACCTAACATATAAGGTCTAACACAGCTTGTCATTTCACATAAACAATAATTAGAAAGAGATAACAATCCAATTATTAAAATTCTGAGTGAAAAACATATAACTCGGCGTGTACGACATCACTAACACAATCAAAGCGAAAGAGTATTTCTACTGAAAATTTGAACAATAAAAAAAACGAGATCACATTCGTCAGAAGAACAACACAATTATTGCATCCATGTGAACCGTGTGTTCATTCTCATCAAGAAAATGATAAATGCGTCAGTGACTGAGTTTTTTCCAGCGACCATTCCAATTATCGAATTCTCAGTGAAATTCACAACCAACACTTTCTCAGGATCCCTTGGCAATTGGAATCGATGTATGGGTCTTTGGGTGATATGATGGCTGAAATTACGGAATCAGTGTCTATATTTTGAACTTTTCTTACACTTCTCCCTTCAACTCTATGAATGCATTCCGGAAGAAGTGTTGAAGAATCGGAAGTCTCCATTCGAATGCCATGGGGGTGAACGAGCCGATCATGAAATATGAGAGAGTCAGCAGGGTTTTGTCCATGAATTTCTGTAAAATTTCGTTTAAAATTATCGGGGGAAGTGTCAGGTCGGGTCAAGTTTTGCAAGGATATATAATACCGTGCCAAGCGGTTGGTCAGAGTAATACGTTTTGTAATATTTATGAGGCCGTGTCAGGCTATACAGAACTATCAATAAAATCGAGCCAGGCCAATTCAAACTGATATTGTGAAAATCGTTCCAGAGGTCGCTATGCCAGGGCTAAGCTAAGGACGTTAAGATTTGAATTTAAGATGCTAGGACATGCCAGGATATCTAAAAATGAACCAAGTCGTCCCAACGTTGAGGAAAGTGTCAGGACGGGTCAAGTCGTGCAAGACTATACTAAAAAGTGCCAACCCGTCCCCGTGTCAGGCTATGTCAGGCTACACAGAACTATTGACTAAATCGTGGCAGACCAATTCAAACTGATATTGTGAAAATCGTTCCAGAGGTCGCTATGCCAAGGCTAGGCTATAAACGTTATGATTTGGCAGTATCGTTGTCAAAGTCACGCAAGGCTATGCCAGGATATTAAAACTGGACCAAATTGTGGAACGGTCGAAATGAGTCCAGGGGTTATTGCTAATACGTGCTAATCCGTGCTTAAACCGAGACCTGTGCTAGGCATGAGACCTGTGCTAGTCTAGTAGAAACCGTGTCATGTTAGGCTAACTAGGGAAGGTCATGGAGTCAGTGTGTAAAAATATCGGCACCACGCTGGCGATACTTTTCATACGTCAAAATGGTAGTGACTTGCCAATAGATCCAAACTTTGACCTGTTTTTTATTGGATACCTAGAGTCTGGCGCAAAAACTAAATATATATTTGGAATCAGCGGTTTCTCTGCTTTCCAATGATAAAGGTCACTACTCATATCTCCATACTGACTCCATAACCTTCCCTAGTAAGTTTGGCTCAAAATTCGTCCCAATGAAACCATGCGAAGCCATACTAACCCGATTCCAGCTCACCTGTATAAACTCCAAGAACATGTGCACCTCCAACTTGGGAACCTGTATCTCCATCTTCGCAAAATGATGAAAGGTGTCTAGATGCAATTCCAAAGGAGAAGTGATCCGACACTCCTTCAACGCCTTCCACTGCACCGTGTTCTTCATCGCCTCAAACACCTCCCTATCAACTGATATGTCTCCAATGATATACAACGTGTGTAAGTACTGCGGGTCGAGCTGTCCGAGGAATTGAAAGAATAGAGGACATTGCAACGGACCGATCCATTTCAACTGCTTCACTTTCCATAAATATGTGTAGTGGAGTGCTCTTCTGATCTCGATTGCTCTCATCAACTTTGTCATCAACTTTTCGATTCCTTTGAGGTATTTCCGCTCACTGTTCAACACTATCTGATCTACCACTGAATGCCGGTTTTTGAAAGCTCTCATTATCTTATCCACTGCATCGTCTGTTCCCATTTTAACCCATGAAGTCGAAGTGGCATATCGCCTAGCAACAGTCACCCTTTTTTTCGTTGTCCCGCATGAGAATTGAGTATGTTTCAGAAACTGTTTGAGTTCTGATTGGATTTCCAGCTTGACTAGTGTATGGGGTCCGCTATCAACCACGTCGCGGTCGGATTTGGAGCAGCAGCGGAGGGCGTTTCTGGAATTGTACAAATGTAGTTTTCAAAGTCGATTTTTCACAAAAAATCACAAAAAATCCGTCCTTCAGATCTCAAAAACCATGTTTTATAAAATCACCTTCAAATTCCTGCTGACCTAGCTTTCCAAGTTCCATGGAATAGATAACTCATTTTCACTACTTAAAAACCTTCAAAAATGTCGATTTTTCATTTAAAAATCCTTGAAAACCCGCTATCTCAGGTCTAGAACTCGAAAATTTGAGATTCTAAGAAGATTTTCGCTTGGTGGCCTAATTTTTCAGTCCCATGACCTAGAAAACTCACATTACCATCAAATTTTTTTTCAAATGTTAATTTGACTTCTAAGGTCACTGAAAATCTGTCATTACTCAAAAAATTATTCACACAAATCATTGTAGCTTACTATTAGAAGATATGATCAAAAAATACATTGAGAGGTGACATTTGAGACGGGATTTTCTATATGATTTTTTGTTAATAGGAAGCAAAGAAGATTCCAAATCCGTTTTTCAATTTCAATTCTGAGCTGAGATAGAAAATGGATTCAGAATCATCCTCCTATTCAAAAATATCACACTAATGAAATCTACTAACCTTGAATTCACATCCAAATGATCCTTCACCATAACTTTAAACTCAAATGGCAAGTTTTCCCAAGTTGTTTGTCTCGGACCGCTCTCCGATTGTCGTTGAGTCAAAGCACGCAGCCGTTGCATCTCTGAAAACATTCATTGTCATAACGAAACTAATCTACATATAATAAACAAAAAAACACGGAAACAGCACACCAGCCAAATTAGAAAAATTAGATAACGCTACGCAAAACCGGAAAAGCGAAGAAAAAGGAAGAGCACAAAATGTGTGTCGGCGGAACTATGGAGACAGGGACAGACAGAACAAGCAAAGGAGAATTGAAATGAGTGAAGAGACGTTTATGGGTAGACGGGGGCGGAGGGGGGAAGACGGCAGAAATGGGGGAAGCATTAAAAAAAATGGAAAGTGGACATGAAATTAGAGTGGAGACGTTGAAGAAGATCACTCTGGTGTTGGGATACAAAAGAACTGAGTCATGCAACTTGCTGAGCAGCGATTCTATCCACTTAGCATCGATAGTCAGCAATACCAGGAAGAATTCTAGGCTCCTGTCACTTACAATGGTTCCCTTTTCATATCAGGGTTCAGAAACAAAAACCGCGCAATACGGCTGGTGGGCTGGAAAATTGGAAGGAAAAAGAAAAAAAGGGTAATGAAGAAAAGGACGTCAAGCGTGTAATTTGACATGCGTTTATCAAAAATTTTCAGACTAAATTTTCCATCTAACCAGCCGTATTGCGCAGCTTTTGCTGAGAAGCAATTCTGAGTACATAGTATCGATAGCTTGCGACACCAGCAATAGCTCTAGCTTCCTGTCACTTAATCTTCAGTATCTAGCTCTCAAACCAGAATTCACTGAGCAGCGACTTTGGATACACAATCACTTTTTTAAAGAATTTCCCTCGATAGAGTCTTCTGACCATGACGTCTACATTTATATCTCAATAACAAGTGTCATCTGGGAGTATATAGTAGATGTCTGGGTTTCGTATTTCTTAGAAATGCGTAGGTTGGTACTGATATCATCCAATATTGTCGGAAGGGAATGCTTAATTATTGTTATGACAGGTTCTCTTAATTTCTGAGAAAACGGTTCTCAAGGGAGATGTCTACATAAATGTCGTGTTTTTCAGACAGGAGTTGGCTGAGTCAGAGCATGTTCTTGTTTTTTTAAATAATTGATGATTTGGGAGATAGATCTTTGTTCAATTACGATTTTTCGACTAAAAATAGGGATTTTTTGAAAAAAAAGTCGGGATTTTCCGACTGGAATAAGCAATTTTCCATCTGAAAAATATGATTTTTCGACTAAAAACAGCAATTTTTGATTAAAAAAATGACTATTCTTCGATTAAATCAGCGTTTTCCGACCTAAAATAGCAATTTTCAACTAAAACAGCGATTTCCCCACTAAGAACACCAATTTTTGACTAGAATTAACGATTTTTCAGCTAAAAATAGCGATTTTTCCACTAAACGAAGTGATTTTAAGTCATCACTGGCTACTCCATATCACTATTTCTCTCAAACTTTGTTTCTCAAAATCTTCCGCCCACATATCTCACCTAATAAGCCTATCCCCTCAAGGTATATTACGTGAAATGTTGTTTTGAAAAGGGAGTTGATAATAACACACTCAAGTTTGTTCCTCGTCTAGAATGGGCGGTGCTTTTAGGAGGAACTGTCAAATAAATAGGCCACTTTCTAACCCTAATATTCATATTCTCAACATGGTCCCCGCTCCAGAATCATCATTCGACGTCCACTGCGTAAAATCCGCGATCCAAGAAGAAATTATTGGAAATATGAATATTCAAGAACGGTAAGTCTATTATATAGGATTATTTTCAACATTTTGAAATTTACATTCAAAATTTAAAAACATTCAGTTCTGCCCTCCGCAAGACGTCTGAAACCGGCAGAATATTGGCTGACACTCTTCCCTACCGAATCGAGACTCTCTACATCTCCCTGGACTCCCAAGGTCTTCAAATTGAGATTCTTGAGCCAAATCATCGCGTTTTTCTACCAAAGGACACTCAAATCGGGGAACTATGCAATATATTGGACAATCCAACTCTGACAATTGGTAAAATCCATTTCTTCGCGAAGAGAGGTGTCCCCGGTGCTCCGTTGATTCATCAGATGGCGCAGGAGATTCTAGAGAACGGAATTGAGAAGGCCAGTCTTCATGTGGATCAATTCATTGTCTCCTTTCACCTGTTTTCGGGGGAACGAAATAAAAATCGAGTGGGAAGAAGTGATATTGGAATCAAGGAGATGTTGGAGTTCTGCCGTCCGGTTGTTCTCAATATTATCAAGATTGATATCGACTTCATTGATTTGATCTGGACCGATATGGTGAAGACGGCACAGTATAAGCAAGCGAGAGTCGTCGACGTCTATAATTATATCTAGTTTAACTTTTTTTGATTTCCAGGTATAAAATAAAGTATTTTCCATGTCCGTCCGGCGGTTTGTTCGTTCTAAGTTTCGAATTTCTTAGAAACGCGTGGGTTGGTACTAATATCACCTAATATCATTGTACGGGAAGTCGGGTGCCTAATTATTGTTATGGCGATTCTTCCCAGTGGAGATGTCTACATAAATGCCATGTTTTTACAGACATGAGTTGAGTCAGTATTGATGGTTTTGAGATAGATCATTACTCTACGTCCTAACTCATTCTTTTTCCAAAAATCCTGAGTTTTAAACAGAAAAAAAAACATTTTCAATCACTCCAAGAGACATAAAACATTTTTACAAAAAAGTTTTGTATGTGAATTCAATCAAATAAATGGGAAAAGGGGAACATGTTTGAAGGCTGAAAGGTTGTGAATCATCCTAGGGAGAGAGTGGATTCTTGGTTCCAAGGGGGTTTTTGGAGACGCGCTTCTATAAATTCGGTCATAGGTACTTTTGACTACAGGGAGTCCATTTCTGCAGCCAAAACCAGCTAAATGCCTCTGCAAGCCGAGTTATGAGCTCTAAGACTTGTAGAGCTTCTTTTCAGCTACTTTTCTGTATAATTTTTATTTCTGCAGCACAAATATAGGGTAGTCATGGTTCTGAACAAAGTTAGGCCGGTACAAATTCAGGTTCACGAAAAGCTCGAAAAACCAGGGGTCTCGCAAGGAAAGTCTTTGGAGACGCGGCTGTCAAACTATCAATAAATTTGATTAAGGGTACTCTCGACTACGGGGAGTCCATTTCTTCAGTCAAAACCAGCTAAATAGCTCTGCGAGCGAGCCAAGTTGTGAGCTCTCGTACATTGGAAAAAGGAGAAAACCATTCGCCGATTTGGAATTGATCATATAAGACATGCCGAATTTGAAATTTCATCTTTTGAACAGAAGTATCGGTTATCTCGCTAGAGATGGTGAATTATCACAGATTTTTATGATTTGGGAGGAAAAAAATAGGAAAATAAAAAAGTTTGAGAGGTTCTTACTCGGCTCGCAGAGACACTCAGCCGGTTTTGACTGCAGAAATGGACTCCATGTAGTCGGAAGTACCTATAACCAAATTCATAAGACTTTTCGGCTTTAACATTTCTGGAATTTCAGACATTTTGGTTCAAAAAAAAGTGTTTTGTTGTCCGGACTCCAAATGTTGCCACTACTTGAGAGTTGGCCTTGTTCTTCGAAAATTATAGGTGTTGTTTTCCATTTCAAATTTCTCACAATTTCTGATCTCTTCTTTTTTATTCCGTCATATGAGTCATCCATACATTTTATTGTGGTTGTTTCCCTTCGCCCCTTCATGACATTCCCACAGATTTATTTTCTTTTTTATATCTAAATTTGCATAACCACATTCGAAAGCCTATATATTTCTTTTAGATTTTCTCTTTTTCCTTTCTTTCATACACGTTTGACTTTAGAGGGCTCCTCACTTTGATTTGTTGTTCTCAGATTATTTATGTGTTCTATTTTAAGCGTTCGTTCCTAGAAGTCAAGTTGTCATGACAATCCTCCTCTCGCTGTTTCCCATCCGTCGTCGTTTTCCAATAAATCCCTTTTTTCCACTTTTTTCGTGTTTTTTGTGCTTTACACAACTTTTTTGCAGAATTAGAATGCTTCAAATCAAGTCAAATCCAACTTGGGAAGGAATTCCATCTGAGCTGAGAAGGGAGATCATTAGCAAGATGAATGTGTTGGATAGGTGAGTAACCAAAATATTTGAATTTTTCCCGAGTCGCGTTGCGTGCGCGTCGCGGTCCATATTGAAAGAAACGAAAAACGAACGGTGCACCAGATACTCAAAATGTTCGTTTTTACACTCAAAAATGCTAGAAATTGTCAAAAAACCTGATTTTCAGCCATTTCTAAATTTGAAAATGCTTTAAAAATGATGATTTTCAGTATTAAAAACGCGAACGCTCAAAATCTCGTTTTTAAGAAAACCGCGTCTCAGGTGCGCCAGACGCTCGAAATGTTGTAAAAACCGCGATTCATCTCAAAAACGGTAAAATGGGCGGAGCTTACTTAACTTTTTTCACAGACAGGTGTAAATATAATCAATAATGTTAGAAAGTGGGCGGAGCCTTTTTAAGTCTGAGATGTTTTTTTGTGCTAACTAGATCCTTACCATTAACGATCATTATTGGCGGATTTAAAAAATGGGCGGTGCCAACAATTTGCACGATACCTCCAACCCCAATTTTTTTTCCAGATCTGTCATTCGCTATGTCACCTACACCGATCGTATTTTCGCTGACTCCTTTCCTTACCAAATCGACACCCTCGACATCTTCACAACCGCTACCGAGCTCTACGTCAATATCAAGGAGACCATCCGCCCCGCCTACAGTATCCCTAAGACACACCGCCTTCCAAATTTTATGCGCTTGATGAAAAGTCGTGGGTTGAGAATCGAGAAGTTGAACATTTCCTGCGATCGACATGGATTCGGTGTTCAACTTCATGCTATCGTTGAGGCGATGAAGGGGAGTGGGATTGTGAAGAACTCTCTGCAGATCAATGAGATTATTTTCTACTCGGTGGAGATGACGTGGACTAATGATATTCTGGAGATGCTCGAGTTTTGTCAAGCTGCAATTCTGACTAAGATCTCGATCAAGACAACTCTCACGGATCAGGTGCTCGAGGGCATTTGTAATACCGATCAGTGGAATAAGTCGGATGAGATCACACTGAGCTACCTACCAAACTTGACCTACTGCAACCCATTTGACAATTGGACTGGATCTTATCTTCAAATTAACACTCCAGTTCCAGTTCATATTACTGATGCTGGAATCGAGAGAATCGCTGAGTTGTATAGAAAGAAGAGTGGGAGAGCAAAGTTTCTGATTGGCGATGCGAGATGGATTGGGATGTAAGTAGTTGGTTGTGTAGATTAAAACAAGGGCTACACTTTTGTAGTTGAGAGTTTTTTGATACGAGTGCAGGGTTTCGAGATACAAGCGGTTAAAGTTAGATGAGGAGAGAAGAGAGACGCAGAGAAGCACGAGTGTCTGTCTTCTCTGCGCCTCCCCCTCCCTCTCTCTTGCTTTTGGACGCTTATCTTTAACACACCATATCTCAATAACCTGCAGGGCTATCAAAAAGTTGTCAACTAAGGAAATGTAGGAAATTTTATGCTGATCCTTTTTGCAGTTTTCCGTTTTTCAATTGCACTTTTAGAATTCAAGATATGGACCTTTAAAAGACCAGCAAATTATATGTGGACGAATTTTGCACTGAAATTATTCAGTTATGCGCCTAGGGGGATAACCGCAGCCCATTTTTCACCAACTATTTCATTTCAGCGGCCCCTCTATCCACTATGCAAAACGGACCGCCCAAAAATCTCTTCTCGAGGTGTACAGTGTCAATGGATTTGTCTCTGGATTGGTTTATCCAATCCCTGCTGAGGAATTCGACTTCGCCAATGACAGATTTCATTTTCTTTATTAAGATTTTTATTAATTGTGATTGGAAAGCAAACATTTAGTTTAATAAATTGGGATTAGAGTTCTCGGGGTTTAAATTAATCTATTGTATTCAATAAATAATTTTTTTGGTTTTCTATGTATGTATGTGCCTTTTAAGTTTGATTTTATACAAAAACAACATATTTAAGACGATTAAACCAAATCTAAAGGACAGTTAAAGACCATAAATCGTCGATTTCTCCATTTCCCGCACCCATATTAAAATATGAAAAATGTCATGGGGTTCGGTGATAAGAAGTACCTGGAGAGTGATAAGAGAAACACTTTCACTCACAAACATATTTACAATCATGTCAACACCTCAATGGAAAGAAATTCCATTTCATTTCAAGCAGGATGTGGTGGCTCACTTGGATTTTAAGACAAGGTAAGATCACTGACTGTCTGGCGTGCTTTTGGCGCCTTTTCCTGAAGGGTCTATCTGGCGTACCTTTGACGTTTTTTTCCAAGAAAAACTGGAATTGTTTCAGGTTTTGACTGCAGATACATCAAATATGGGTTTTAACAATAAAAAAGGATTTTCAGCCTACTTTTCTGTAAAAACGTTCCTGTTTTCGTCTATAACACTCCTAGAACGCGTCTTAGGTGCGCCAGACACTCAAAATGTTGTAAAACCGAGTTTTTAGGCTCTCAAGATCCTTTGTCTTCAGAAATTTCAAAATCTGCTTTTCTCTAACAACACTAACAATTTCCAGACGCTCCCTGGAAAAATGCTCTAAATCCGAGTACGCCATAGTCAAAACCGTGCCCCTCATCCTCAGCAGTCTTCTTCTCGACCTCTCTCCAGATGACACCGAAAACTCCTGGTACACAGACACCACTCCAGGCATCACACTGACCACGTTGCTTGTCCAGGAACGTCCGTTCTCACGTGGATTACACTGGAGGGATGAATCACAGGAGAAGACGATTGAGAATCTGAAATTGATATTCAACAATCCAAAGGTTATTATCAAGGAGATGATATTCACTATCGATGGGAACCCTGCAAAGTTCATTGAGAAACTTTTAGCAAGTTTTGGAAATCGAAAATTCCACGTGGAAAAACTTCTGTGGACAAGTGTAGAAGTGGCCAGAAACCAGAAGCAACTCGCTTCCTGTCTCAAATTTTTTGATCTATTCGACGCGGGAACTTTGAAGAAATTGGAGATCAACTTCTCGCAGAAGGCATTGATTCGGGAGATGATGAAGATGAGTCAGTTTCAGGGGTTGGTAGAGGAGATATTCATTCGGTCGGAGATAGAGAATGAGCATTTGGAGAATGTGTATCACTCGAAACAGGTGAAGGTTCAGTTGGAGGAAGTGAGAGCGGAAGACTTGAAGAAGGCTGTTGAGGTGAGGTGGCTGGGGTGTCGTGGATGCGTTTTTATACTTTTTTTGCAGATTTTTCAAACCAAGTCACTCGGTTCTTTCTTCAAATTTTCTACAAATGAAATCCAAATCGACTTGGACAAAGCGCTGGAGACATTTCGATCAATGCCTGATAATTGCTCGGTGCCAACTAAGTGAGCATTTTCAGTTTATGTGATTAGATGGCTGAAGATTCTAGATTTGTCGTCAAACTAGCAGTTTCAGTTTCAAACTTAATTACCTCCCTTTGTTTTTGCGCCACCAAAAATCTATAAACAGATTCAGAATCCCCACAATTTTAACTTTCCACTCATTTTTAATTTTTCTCAAATTCCAAACTTCCAGCCAATTCTACGAGCGAGATACCAACACCCATCGCTTCGAGATTCTGGATCGAACAACCGAGCTAGGGGAGCCGTTGGTACTTTACATGAAGATTCAGAAGAATAGTGTCTGGGGAGTAGTCTGTCGATCGGATCATATTCAAAAGGATATGAATAGTTGTCCGTATTTTTGATATAAAGTTGTTTCTTGGATAGAAAAATAAAGTATTAGGAACACGATTTAGTCTGTCTGTCAATTGTAAGTTCTATTCCGGAAAAGGATTTTTCACATTGAATTTTGGTTGGCTGTGTAGATTAAAACTAGGGGTACATTTTTGTAGTTGAGAATTTTTTGATAGGCGTGCAGAGTTTTGAGATACGGGCGGTTAAAGCTAAGCGAGTAGGGAACAGAACAGAAAAGCGCGAGTGTCTGTCTTCTCTGCGTCTCCCCCTCCCCCCTCTCTCTTGCTTTTTAGCGCTCATCTTTAACACGTCATATCTCAATAACCTGCAGGGCTATCAAAAAGTTGTCAACTAAGGAAATGTAGGACATTTTATGCTGATTATTTGTATAGTTGATCACTTTTCTGTAGGATTGCTCTCCGGGGAGATACATCAACTTGAAAAGCTGGAAACCCTGTCATTTCAGCTTAGGCGGCTTTTGAGTAGTAGTACTATCACTCTGTGCATAAAAATTCAAAGATTCTTTACAACTCGATATTCAATACAGTTCTCTGACCATTCTCTTCGTCGTACTCGTCTTTTTCCCATTTATCACAGTGTATTGGACTTCCTCCTTGGTCATGAGGCGGCTGAAACAACAAAAATTGCAAAATTAGTCTCAGAGGACGTCTCAAAATTACCTCATTTGCCACAAGAAAATGGTCAAAACCGCCGAGTACGCTAGAACGATCGGGGTGGCAATGTGATGGAGCATCAAGCTGTACATCATTTTTGCATATGTCGAGTGAGCAGTGGCAAAGTGATCAGAGAACACGGGGCGGGTGAAGTAGAACAAAGTGATGAAGAACCAGATGGTCTGAAACATTGGGAACTCTGAAATTCAAGGCGAAAAGTGACTCACATTCAACACTGCACACTTTCTATACTGTTTCACTGGAATGAAGAAAATGGAGAAGATGAATGCAGAGTAGGCGGCCATCATTCCCCATAAGATGGTCAGGTGCCAGATGAGAACGTCGTATGAGTGGATTCTTATCGGCCACGTTTCCGTTTGTTTTCTGGAAACCAATTTGGGTCAAAATTGATAATTGATCTCTTACATCTCATAAATGGATAGACGGAGGAAGACAAGAATCATGGATCCGACGAGGAAGGAGCTCACGTAGAAGAAGAGCTGAAAATATACATTTCTGGTCTGACGTGTGCTCTCGTCCCTGAAACGCGGCTTTCATATGATCAGCTTCTAACCATTGTCCGCTGAAATTTGAGAAGCTGGCGCGCCTCTGCCGCGCATCACTTACCCAAAAAGAAACGCCACATGGCTTCCACATAGTGGGTTTATACTCGTACTCAACGTAGCCGCCTTTTTTTGTTCTACACATTATTATATCGATTGGAATGATGTATGGAAGTGGGAATAAATATGTTTGGTTTTTATGTGGATTGTGGACGTGGAAAACAAAACAAGTAAACAATATTGCAGAGGGGGGGTCACGTTTTTAGGATTCTTGGGATAATACAACTCATGGATTATGATAATGCAGCTCAAAATCATGAAGTGAGTCAGAAGATAAGGGACGTGACGTATACTATTGAAGAGACACACTGATTCCATATCTATATTTAATTTTTTTTTGACGCCTGGATTCAAAAAAATTGGTGTCAAAGTATTGACCGCTGCAAGTCATCACTTCAATTAAACTTTTGTTCTTTCCTCCCACTTCCTCTTCTCTTCGAAAAACGTCTCCTCTTCTCTACCCTCTATTCCAACCGTCATTATCTTTCTTTTCCTCCTGTTCTCTTCTACATCAACATCTTCTTTTCCGTTCGGGTTCTCCCATTTTTCCATTTATTTTCATTTCCATCTCTTTTTGAAAGCCAAGCTAAACTAATCCATTTCATTGTGTGTGTTTTAAGATCTGAATTCTATAATAAGTGAATAAATGAGCAAATTTTCGCTTTTTTTACAAGAAATTGGTTAGTTTTACACCAAAAATTGTATTTTCCTCGTAACTTTCTTCGAACTCAATATCTTGAACTAGGAGATATATCACAATGTAGAACTCGATGAGTTTTATATCTGTCTAAGTAGAATCCGGATGACAATACGTTACGGAGCCACAGGACGGGCTGAAATCATTCTCGCCCGGACTACTGGGTGAGAGTTATGAAGCTAACCAAGTAGCATTATGTTTTAGCAATTCACGCGTCTCTCAAGACTCTAGTGTTTTTCTTCCAAATACTTTTCATTTCTCCTTTATTTTAATCCTCTAAGGCTTTCTCATCTGGAAATCGATCTTTTCCAAAAGCGCCCGTTGCTTTCACTGAAGAGAAAAAAGAAGAAGACGGAGAGAAATAAATGTTTTGTTTTTTTCTTCTTTTCTTTTTCTATTTGCGCCTAGTGCGTCCTTCTTATGAATTTGTCTCTTAGATTTTATACTCCTCTGTTTTCTGTGACCTATTGAGCAATTTTCCAGAAAATGATGCCCAGAACCAGCCGTCAAAAAAGGAGGACAGGTGTGGCACTGAAGAAGTTCCATTATTGGGGTCAGCTGTCGGAACAGCTTAAAGAATATGTGATTGATCGGATGGACAACTCAACAAGGTGAGTTGTAGACGAAGATCAACACATTTAAAATAGAATAGGGGTCACTGAAATATCTGAAGCCAAATTCTTCATATTCTGAAGAATGGTTGATACCCTTGATTGAACTAACTAGAATAACTAGAACCAACAGGAAAATGATGAAACATTTTATTGGAGCCATTAAACCTGGATTTGGCGGTTCGGATTTGTACCAGTTCTATCTTGGTCAGTTCTAATCCGTACAGTTATGATTAGGAACGCTATCAAGAAGTGTTCCCGATGCCAGACCTGTTTGAGCCCCATTCAGACATTTAGACAAACCACCGGTCTATTCAAAGATTCAAAAATCTTTCAGATTGAACCTCGCCCTATGCGCAAAACTCGAAAAACGCCTCGTTGACGATTCACAACTGCATATCCGTTGGGTCGCGTTCTGTCAGGACAGGTTGCGTCCTCCGAGTGCTCCCCAACACTTTTGGCTTGCTCGTTCAGATTATAGAATGGGTAGCAAGGTGTCGAACAACAAGTACATGTGCCAACCGGGAGAAACCACTGCTGTCAAGGCGTTCCTCAATTTGTATGCTTGTAGTCCATGGACGTATATCTCAGCTGTCTACTTCGATTTTTGTTTCTCATCCCCGTTCGGATTGATGATGATGGAGGAGATGGTGAGAGAAGCGACAGCACGGAAAATCACATTGCATATTGAGTACGTGCTAATGATAGTCACTCCGGACACATCTGTCCAGTTGGTTCAACAAGTTTTGGAGCTAATCGATCGCCCTCGTTTCTATAGATTGTCACTGACAAACGCTACAGATGAAATGATTACAATGTTGTCTCAAACAGGTCTATTGGGACATTTTGATGAAATGGAACTACGAGATATTGAGACTTTTGGACCTTCGATTCATCGAAAGAACTTCAATCCCGATATCTTTTTGCATTTGTCAAAGATCGATATCGCCACAAACGTGCTTACACCGGAGAATGCGTGGAAATTTATTCAGGTGAGCTTTTTTCATACTTAACTCTTGAAATGCAATGGTATTAGCTGAAAAATATATCGAAACGTAGGTATCGGCGAGTTCTGTGCTGCGGATAAAGAAAAGTGACAATAAACTCAAACACGCACGCAACACATCACAGATTCGGCATCCTTCCCGCCAAGATGATAGAAGCGCACCTAGCGGTGCTTGTTCGCACCGGTATACCTCGGTTTCCAAAGGAAATATTGAAAAGTTGCTAACTGACAAAATATAGGCTAATATTCATAGAGTACTTCTTCAGTTGAAAAAATTTTCAAATCTTCAAAGACAGCCAAGATAGAATGCTCCTAACTCTTGATACCGAATACGCCTCTATATTTGCGCTCCACCAAAATGTCTCAATCTTTTTCAAATTATTTTTGATTCAAACATCTCTAGAGATGAAAATTCTATTAAGCGTCAGTTCTGGAAAAACTTTTTTCTATCCCAAATTTTACGCAAAGTTTACTTTTCAGGCGTTCCAATCAAAAAATAAGGGAGATAAATTCAACATATCAGTTCTACAAGAAATCCAGATTCAAGAAATTTTCAATCTTTTCGATCCCGATCGTGTTGTCAATTTGGAAGAAATTCGAGGGTGAGTGAGACATTTAGACGGTATTACGTTCTATTGAAGCAAGTTCCCAACAGAAAATATTATTCAGCCGTTCCGGAATCACCCACCAATTCCCAATGCTCTCAAACCCTAATCTCGTCCTCTGTGTTGAGTTCCACTTCTGTTTCCTTTATGGAGTGGTTTGTGATCCGAAGATTTTGGAGGAAGATGCTCCATTTACGAAGCCTCTTGTTAACAAATATAAATATCACTTCTGGATGACCAAACAAATAATTAATCGACGGCCATACATCAAACATGAGTTTTGTACTTTGAACGACAGGAAAGAGTTAGTCTGGAAAGAAGGAGGAGAGGAGGGATACGAGCAAGCGACTAAGGGATTGAACAAGAAGGGATGGCCTTATCCGGATTAGAGTGTCGCCTCGCGAGACGAAACTCGCAAAATTCCCGATTTCCCGGTTTTGGCTCGACTCGGTTCATCCCGGTTTGTCTCGCACTCTGTCTCGGTTCGGTTCGGTTTGTCTCGGTTCGGTTTGTCTCGCATTCGGTTCGTCTTGATTCGCAAATTATTCGGAAAGTTCATTTCTCGCAAATTACTCGCAAAGCTTGCGAGACAAAGCGAACTGTTCGCATGTCACGCGTTGATCATTTCTACCGTTGATTTTCTGAAAATTAAAATTTGGTAATTAAAATCATGAACTCTTCCAAAATAATAAAATAAACATTTCAGAAAAATAAATGGAAATGAGATTAGAAAAAGTTCACGATTGTAATTACCAAATTTTAATTTTCAGAAAATCAACGGTAGAAATGACCAACGCGTGGCATGCGAAAAGTTCACTTTGTCTTGCGAACTTTGCGAGTAATTTGCGGGAAATGAACTTTCCGAACTTTTGCCGAATCGAGACGAACCGAATGCGAGACAAACCGAACCGAGACGAACCGAACCGAACCGAGACAGAGTGCGAGACGAACCGGGACGAACCGAGACCGAATTCCCGCGGGACTCGCATGAACTCTCGCTACTCGCGGGACAGGGTGGCTTGCGAGGCGACACTCTAATCCGGATTAGAAATTCATTTCTTTACTATTGTGAAGTGTAAATAAAGTTTTGATAGTTTTTTTTTGCAAGAATTCGTGCAAACTGTGAAATGATGACACATCTTATTTATTATTCCGACAAAATCACTAATTACCATTGAAGGCCCTTCCTGCGCTTTCTTTCTTCCCCGTTTTCTCCCCCTCACGAACACAGATATAATTTGCCAACAGCATTGGAAATAGCACTACTAAGTATGACCCCTCTGGGGCGAGACCATGAGGAACAGGCTGTCGCGCCTTCGACGCTTTTTCTTAAATGAAGATAGTAGAAACATCGATGGGACAGAATTTTAGTCGTTCTTAGATAAAAACTTGGGACAGAAAGGAAAAATAATACTTCCTAGCGTTTTCTAGTTGAAAATTCCAGTCTTCTCTTATTTTACAACTAAATTTTTATTCTTTGCTTAACTTCATGAGTCTTTCCAATTTGAATAGGTTTGTTTTAGACTAGACTATGGAACATGTTCATAAGATAAGAAAGGAGAATACACATGTCTACATTAACATAATTTTTCATTTGCTTTCTTTTTTCAAATATTCATTTTCAACTCTATCATCCCTTTTTCTCTTTAAATAATAAAGTTCGCCTGCACATCAACTCAATTATCGGTTGCTTGAATACAATAAATACTTATTTTACTGTTCAAATGCTAAAAAGGCAGTGTGCATTGAAGTTTCCCCATCTTTTTCTGTGCAAACACCACACTTGACTAAATATTGCGGAATATTGCAATAGTTTTCTTATTTGCTCTCCTTTTTCGATATTTTATCAGTACTGAGCCTTTTTTGTCATTTTATTGTCGAAATAAAAAAGTTCTGATTTTTTTTAAAGTCAGAATTCAGATTCAGTAGTAATTTTGCACTGAGTCAGCATTTTGTCGTAAGAAAAAATGTCAGAACTTGATAATATTCTTTAAAAAATTATTTTTTTCCACATATTATCCTGTGAGCTTTGAAGAGCGATCGACAACAAAATTGAAGTTTTCGGTTGTCAAATTCTATGTTTTTTTGGACAAATCAATGAAAAATCATTTCATCACCTGTATCTACTTATTCAAAATTTCTTCCTCAGCTTTTCTCTAACATATTAATTTTTCCAGAATGACCAAACCTTCGACTCAAACATTCCATTTGTGGAATCAACTTCCCCCGGAGCTCAAAACAGCTGTGATTAAAAAGATGGACGGAATCGACCAGTAAGCACTGCTCCTAAAATCTTTATGTTTAATTGTACTTTCAGACTTAAAACTCGTCAATGCAGTAAAACCGAGAAGAAACTGATCGATAAACTTCCTATCATTACTATACAACAGCTAAAGTTCAAATTCGATGAAAATGGAAGAACCATGATGGGAGTGGAAGAATTGAAATTAAAGGACACTGAGGTGTCACTATTGAACATTTTCTCCAATCCAAAAATTATTGTGAAGAATTTCGCATTTTTCACTACATTTGGCTACACAGACTGCATGCGCAATGGAAAAGATGCCTGGAAGTTGCATACTTGTCAAATGAGGGGCCGGGCCTGAAAAGCTTGGGCCCGGGCCCGTCCCCTCAGGCCCCTCTTCTCAGGGATATGGGATTTAGGAAAAAAATACAACTTTTTTTCCCAAAAATTCAATTTTTCATGCTGAAAATTCAATTTTTCATACGGAAAAATTTCCCAATTCCTCGTTTTTTTCATTTATTTATAATAGTTTATAATAGTTTTCGAAAGCTTGACCGATTTTTCAGCGAGACGCCTCCGGCGATGATTAACTTGAGTTGTACTAAAGTCAACTCAGATTTTTTTTCTTGGAGTAACGTATGTGTGTCTGTGAGTTCATTGTCATACCGAAAAATTTTTTCATTTGGTCCAAACCCGGCTGAGATAGAGCGGCGAAACAGTTTGGGCATTTCTGTATCCGTGGAAAAAAAAGAGCGAAAGTAGTCATAAAATTTGAAAAAAATGATTTCGATATGAAAATGAACTCACAGACACACATACGATACCCTATGAAAAATCAGAGTTGAACTTAGTCCATTTTTAATCAAATTTGAAAAAAAAATTTGAGAAAAAAAAATTCCCTCCAAAAATAGGGGCCTGAGGGGCTGGGCCGGGCCGGGCTTTGAGCCGGGCCGGGCCGGGCCGAACGTTTTGAAAAAAAAGCCCGGCCCGGCCCGGCCCGGCCCTTGACAAGTATGGGAAGTTGTGATATGTAGTCGGGAAGTGATTGAGTTCCTGGCAGATAGATGGAGTTACAAAATGAGCGACTTCTTGCATTTTGAAAGAATACATTTGATGATAAAGATGCTCACAGTAGACGAAGGTTGTATTGTTATTAAGGTGAGCATTAGTCCCCTTTGTGTGAAATAACAGAAAACTGTTTTCCAGAATATGCAATCAAAGGCTCGAGGACACTTCACAATAATTACATCCCTCAATATCAGAAGTGGACCTATTTTGACAAGCTTCCAACCGGAAATCATCAAGAAAGAAAAAATGTATGTTTTCTTGTCAACTCGAAACTTTCATTTCTTCCAGACTTGACGGACACCTTATAAAAAGTATCCTTTTTTTCATAAAAAGTACCCTGTTTTATCCTGTTTTAAGGAATTTCTATATGAATTTTATTGATTTCTAACCCGGGAGGATTCAAACCCGCGTCTACTGAGGTATCCCTCAGCCCGGAGAGTATAGACTATTACAGCGCCATGCTCGATCAGTCTAACCGGAACCGACACAGATAAGAATGGTTGGGGAAGTTAATTTCATAAAAAGTACCCTGTTTTATCCTGTTTTTAGGAATTTCTATATGAATTTTATTGATTTCTAACCCGGGAGGATTCAAACCCGCGTCTACTGAGGTATCCCTCAGCCCGGAGAGTATAGACTATTACAGCGCCATGCTCGATCAGTCTAACCGGAACCGACACAGATAAGAATGGTTGGGGAAGTTAATTTCATAAAAAGTACCCTGTTTTATCCTGTTTTAAGGAATTTCTATATGAATTTTATTGATTTCTAACCCGGGAGGATTCAAACCCGCGTCTACTGAGGTATCCCTCAGCCCGGAGAGTATAGACTATTACAGCGCCATGCTCGATCAGTCTAACCGGAACCGACACAGATAAGAATGGTTGGGGAAGTTAACAACATAAAAAGTACCCAGTTTTATCCTGTTTTAAGGAATTTCTATATGAATTTTATTGATTTCTAACCCGGGAGGATTCAAACCCGCGTCTACTGAGGTATCCCTCAGCCCGGAGAGTATAGACTATTACAGCGCCATGCTCGATCAGTCTAACCGGAACCGACACAGATAAGAATGGTTGGGGAAGTTAACAACATAAAAAGTACGCAGTTTTATCCTGTTTTAAGGAATTTCTATATGAATTTTATTGATTTCTAACCCGGGAGGATTCAAACCCGCGTCTACTGAGGTATCCCTCAGCCCGGAGAGTATAGACTATTACAGCGCCATGCTCGATCAGTCTAACCGGAACCGACACAGATAAGAATGGTTGGGGAAGTTAATTTCATAAAAAGTACCCTGTTTTATCCTGTTTTTAGGAATTTCTATATGAATTTTATTGATTTCTAACCCGGGAGGATTCAAACCCGCGTCTACAGAGGTATCCCTCAGCCCGGAGAGTATAGACTATTACAGCGCCATGCTCGATCAGTCTAACCGGAACCGACACAGATAAGAATGGTTGGGGAAGTTAATTTCATAAAAAGTACCCTGTTTTATCCTGTTTTTAGGAATTTCTATATGAATTTTATTGATTTCTAACCCGGGAGGATTCAAACCCGCGTCTACTGAGGTATCCCTCTGCCCGGAGAGTATAGACTATTACAGCGCCATGCTCGATCAGTCTAACCGGAACCGACACGGATAAGAATGGTTGGGGAAGTTAACAACATAAAAAGTACCCAGTTTTATCCTGTTTTAAGGAATTTCTATATGAATTTTATTGATTTCTAAGCCGGGAGGATTCAAACCCGCGTCTACTGAGGTATCCCTCAGCCCGGAGAGTATAGACTATTACAGCGCCATGCTCGATCAGTCTAACCGGAACCGACACAGATAAGAATGGTTGGGGAAGTTAATTTCATAAAAAGTACCCTGTTTTATCCTGTTTTTAGGAATTTCTATATGAATTTTATTGATTTCTAACCCGGGAGGATTCAAACCCGCGTCTACTGAGGTATCCCTCAGCCCGGAGAGTATAGACTATTACAGCGCCATGCTCGATCAGTCTAACCGGAACCGACACAGATAAGAATGGTTGGGGAAGTTAATTTCATAAAAAGTACCCTGTTTTATCCTGTTTTAAGGAATTTCTATATGAATTTTATTGATTTCTAACCCGGGAGGATTCAAACCCGCGTCTACTGAGGTATCCCTCAGCCCGGAGAGTATAGACTATTACAGCGCCATGCTCGATCAGTCTAACCGGAACCGACACAGATAAGAATGGTTGGGGAAGTTAACAACATAAAAAGTACGCAGTTTTATCCTGTTTTAAGGAATTTCTATATGAATTTTATTGATTTCTAACCCGGGAGGATTCAAACCCGCGTCTACTGAGGTATCCCTCAGCCCGGAGAGTATAGACTATTACAGCGCCATGCTCGATCAGTCTAACCGGAACCGACACAGATAAGAATGGTTGGGGAAGTTAATTTCATAAAAAGTACCCTGTTTTATCCTGTTTTTAGGAATTTCTATATGAATTTTATTGATTTCTAACCCGGGAGGATTCAAACCCGCGTCTACAGAGGTATCCCTCAGCCCGGAGAGTATAGACTATTACAGCGCCATGCTCGATCAGTCTAACCGGAACCGACACAGATAAGAATGGTTGGGGAAGTTAATTTCATAAAAAGTACCCTGTTTTATCCTGTTTTTAGGAATTTCTATATGAATTTTATTGATTTCTAACCCGGGAGGATTCAAACCCGCGTCTACTGAGGTATCCCTCTGCCCGGAGAGTATAGACTATTACAGCGCCATGCTCGATCAGTCTAACCGGAACCGACACGGATAAGAATGGTTGGGGAAGTTAACAACATAAAAAGTACCCAGTTTTATCCTGTTTTAAGGAATTTCTATATGAATTTTATTGATTTCTAAGCCGGGAGGATTCAAACCCGCGTCTACTGAGGTATCCCTCAGCCCGGAGAGTATAGACTATTACAGCGCCATGCTCGATCAGTCTAACCGGAACCGACACAGATAAGAATGGTTGGGGAAGTTAATTTCATAAAAAGTACCCTGTTTTATCCTGTTTTTAGGAATTTCTATATGAATTTTATTGATTTCTAACCCGGGAGGATTCAAACCCGCGTCTACTGAGGTATCCCTCAGCCCGGAGAGTATAGACTATTACAGCGCCATGCTCGATCAGTCTAACCGGAACCGACACAGATAAGAATGGTTGGGGAAGTTAATTTCATAAAAAGTACCCTGTTTTATCCTGTTTTTAGGAATTTCTATATGAATTTTATTGATTTCTAACCCGGGAGGATTCAAACCCGCGTCTACTGAGGTATCCCTCAGCCCGGAGAGTATAGACTATTACAGCGCCATGCTCGATCAGTCTAACCGGTACCGACACAGATAAGAATGGTTGGGGAAGTTAATTTCATAAAAAGTACCCTGTTTTATCCTGTTTTTAGGAATTTCTATATGAATTTTATTGATTTCTAACCCGGGAGGATTCAAACCCGCGTCTACTGAGGTATCCCTCAGCCCGGAGAGTATAGACTATTACAGCGCCATGCTCGATCAGTCTAACCGGTACCGACACAGATAAGAATGGTTGGGGAAGTTAATTTCATAAAAAGTACCCTGTTTTATCCTGTTTTAAGGAATTTCTATATGAATTTTATTGATTTCTAACCCGGGAGGATTCAAACCCGCGTCTACTGAGGTATCCCTCAGCCCGGAGAGTATAGACTATTACAGCGCCATGCTCGATCAGTCTAACCGGAACCGACACAGATAAGAATGGTTGGGGAAGTTAACAACATAAAAAATACGCAGTTTTATCCTGTTTTAAGGAATTTCTATATGAATTTTATTGATTTCTAACCCGGGAGGATTCAAACCCGCGTCTACTGAGGTATCCCTCAGCCCGGAGAGTATAGACTATTACAGCGCCATGCTCGATCAGTCTAACCGGAACCGACACAGATAAGAATGGTTGGGGAAGTTAATTTCATAAAAAGTACCCTGTTTTATCCTGTTTTTAGGAATTTCTATATGAATTTTATTGATTTCTAACCCGGGAGGATTCAAACCCGCGTCTACTGAGGTATCCCTCAGCCCGGAGAGTATAGACTATTACAGCGCCATGCTCGATCAGTCTAACCGGAACCGACACAGATAAGAATGGTTGGGGAAGTTAATTTCATAAAAAGTACCCTGTTTTATCCTGTTTTAAGGAATTTCTATATGAATTTTATTGATTTCTAACCCGGGAGGATTCAAACCCGCGTCTACTGAGGTATCCCTCAGCCCGGAGAGTATAGACTATTACAGCGCCATGCTCGATCAGTCTAACCGGAACCGACACAGATAAGAATGGTTGGGGAAGTTAATTTCATAAAAAGTACCCAGTTTTATACTGTTTTTAGGAATTTCAATTGGAATTTTATTGATTTCTAACCCGGGAGGATTCAAACCCGCGTCTACTGAGGTATCCCTCAGCCCGGATAAGTATAGACTATTACAGCGCCATGCTCGATCAGTCTAACCGGAACCGACACAGATAAGAATGGTTGGGGAAGTTAATTTCATAAAAAGTACCCTGTTTTATCCTGTTTTTAGGAATTTCTATATGAATTTTATTGATTTCTAACCCGGGAGGATTCAAACCCGCGTCTACTGAGGTATCCCTCAGCCCGGAGAGTATAGACTATTACAGCGCCATGCTCGATCAGTCTAACCGGAACCGACACAGATAAGAATGGTTGGGGAAGTTAACAACATAAAAAGTACCCAGTTTTATCCTGTTTTAAGGAATTTCTATATGAATTTTATTGATTTCTATCCCGGGAGGATTCAAACCCGCGTCTACTGAGGTATCCCTCAGCCCGGAGAGTATAGACTATTACAGCGCCATGCTCGATCAGTCTAACCGGAACCGACACAGATAAGAATGGTTGGGGAAGTTAATTTCATAAAAAGTACCCTGTTTCATCCTGTTTTTAGGAATTTCAATTGGAATTTTATTGATTTCTAACCCGGGAGGATTCAAACCCGCGTCTACTGAGGTATCCCTCTGCCCGGAGAGTATAGACTATTACAGCGCCATGCTCGATCAGTCTAACCGGAACCGACACGGATAAGAATGGTTGGGGAAGTTAACAACATAAAAAGTACCCAGTTTTATCCTGTTTTAAGGAATTTCTATATGAATTTTATTGATTTCTAAGCCGGGAGGATTCAAACCCGCGTCTACTGAGGTATCCCTCAGCCCGGAGAGTATAGACTATTACAGCGCCATGCTCGATCAGTCTAACCGGAACCGACACAGATAAGAATGGTTGGGGAAGTTAATTTCATAAAAAGTACCCTGTTTTATCCTGTTTTTAGGAATTTCTATATGAATTTTATTGATTTCTAACCCGGGAGGATTCAAACCCGCGTCTACTGAGGTATCCCTCAGCCCGGAGAGTATAGACTATTACAGCGCCATGCTCGATCAGTCTAACCGGAACCGACACAGATAAGAATGGTTGGGGAAGTTAATTTCATAAAAAGTACCCTGTTTTATCCTGTTTTTAGGAATTTCTATATGAATTTTATTGATTTCTAACCCGGGAGGATTCAAACCCGCGTCTACTGAGGTATCCCTCAGCCCGGAGAGTATAGACTATTACAGCGCCATGCTCGATCAGTCTAACCGGTACCGACACAGATAAGAATGGTTGGGGAAGTTAATTTCATAAAAAGTACCCTGTTTTATCCTGTTTTTAGGAATTTCTATATGAATTTTATTGATTTCTAACCCGGGAGGATTCAAACCCGCGTCTACTGAGGTATCCCTCAGCCCGGAGAGTATAGACTATTACAGCGCCATGCTCGATCAGTCTAACCGGTACCGACACAGATAAGAATGGTTGGGGAAGTTAATTTCATAAAAAGTACCCTGTTTTATCCTGTTTTAAGGAATTTCTATATGAATTTTATTGATTTCTAACCCGGGAGGATTCAAACCCGCGTCTACTGAGGTATCCCTCAGCCCGGAGAGTATAGACTATTACAGCGCCATGCTCGATCAGTCTAACCGGAACCGACACAGATAAGAATGGTTGGGGAAGTTAACAACATAAAAAATACGCAGTTTTATCCTGTTTTAAGGAATTTCTATATGAATTTTATTGATTTCTAACCCGGGAGGATTCAAACCCGCGTCTACTGAGGTATCCCTCAGCCCGGAGAGTATAGACTATTACAGCGCCATGCTCGATCAGTCTAACCGGAACCGACACAGATAAGAATGGTTGGGGAAGTTAATTTCATAAAAAGTACCCTGTTTTATCCTGTTTTTAGGAATTTCTATATGAATTTTATTGATTTCTAACCCGGGAGGATTCAAACCCGCGTCTACTGAGGTATCCCTCAGCCCGGAGAGTATAGACTATTACAGCGCCATGCTCGATCAGTCTAACCGGAACCGACACAGATAAGAATGGTTGGGGAAGTTAATTTCATAAAAAGTACCCTGTTTTATCCTGTTTTAAGGAATTTCTATATGAATTTTATTGATTTCTAACCCGGGAGGATTCAAACCCGCGTCTACTGAGGTATCCCTCAGCCCGGAGAGTATAGACTATTACAGCGCCATGCTCGATCAGTCTAACCGGAACCGACACAGATAAGAATGGTTGGGGAAGTTAATTTCATAAAAAGTACCCAGTTTTATACTGTTTTTAGGAATTTCAATTGGAATTTTATTGATTTCTAACCCGGGAGGATTCAAACCCGCGTCTACTGAGGTATCCCTCAGCCCGGATAAGTATAGACTATTACAGCGCCATGCTCGATCAGTCTAACCGGAACCGACACAGATAAGAATGGTTGGGGAAGTTAATTTCATAAAAAGTACCCTGTTTTATCCTGTTTTTAGGAATTTCTATATGAATTTTATTGATTTCTAACCCGGGAGGATTCAAACCCGCGTCTACTGAGGTATCCCTCAGCCCGGAGAGTATAGACTATTACAGCGCCATGCTCGATCAGTCTAACCGGAACCGACACAGATAAGAATGGTTGGGGAAGTTAACAACATAAAAAGTACCCAGTTTTATCCTGTTTTAAGGAATTTCTATATGAATTTTATTGATTTCTATCCCGGGAGGATTCAAACCCGCGTCTACTGAGGTATCCCTCAGCCCGGAGAGTATAGACTATTACAGCGCCATGCTCGATCAGTCTAACCGGAACCGACACAGATAAGAATGGTTGGGGAAGTTAATTTCATAAAAAGTACCCTGTTTCATCCTGTTTTTAGGAATTTCAATTGGAATTTTATTGATTTCTAACCCGGGAGGATTCAAACCCGCGTCTACTGAGGTATCCCTCTGCCCGGAGAGTATAGACTATTACAGCGCCATGCTCGATCAGTCTAACCGGAACCGACACAGATAAGAATGGTTGGGGAAGTTAATAACATAAAAAGTACCCAGTTTTATCCTGTTTTTAGGAATTTCCACTTCAATTTTATTGATTTCTAACCCGGGAGGATTCAAACCCGCGTCTACTGAGGTATCCCTCAGCCCGGAGAGTATAGACTATTACAGCGCCATGCTCGATCAGTCTTACCGGAACCGACACAGATAAGAATGGTTGGGGAAGTTAATAACATAAAAAGTACCCAGTTTTATCCTGTTTTTAGGAATTTCCACTTCAATTTTATTGATTTCTAACCCGGGAGGATTCAAACCCGCGTCTACTGAGGTATCCCTCAGCCCGGAGAGTATAGACTATTACAGCGCCATGCTCGATCAGTCTAACCGGAACCGACACAGATAAGAATGGTTGGGGAAGTTAATTTCATAAAAAGTACCCTGTTTTATCCTGTTTTTAGGAATTTCTATATGAATTTTATTGATTTCTAACCCGGGAGGATTCAAACCCGCGTCTACTGAGGTATCCCTCAGCCCGGAGAGTATAGACTATTACAGCGCCATGCTCGATCAGTCTAACCGGAACCGACACAGATAAGAATGGTTGGGGAAGTTAATTTCATAAAAAGTACCCTGTTTTATCCTGTTTTTAGGAATTTCTATATGAATTTTATTGATTTCTAACCCGGGAGGATTCAAACCCGCGTCTACTGAGGTATCCCTCAGCCCGGAGAGTATAGACTATTACAGCGCCATGCTCGATCAGTCTAACCGGAACCGACACAGATAAGAATGGTTGGGGAAGTTAACAACATAAAAAGTACCCAGTTTTATCCTGTTTTAAGGAATTTCTATATGAATTTTATTGATTTCTATCCCGGGAGGATTCAAACCCGCGTCTACTGAGGTATCCCTCAGCCCGGAGAGTATAGACTATTACAGCGCCATGCTCGATCAGTCTAACCGGAACCGACACAGATAAGAATGGTTGGGGAAGTTAATTTCATAAAAAGTACCCAGTTTTATACTGTTTTTAGGAATTTCAATTGGAATTTTATTGATTTCTAACCCGGGAGGATTCAAACCCGCGTCTACTGAGGTATCCCTCAGCCCGGATAAGTATAGACTATTACAGCGCCATGCTCGATCAGTCTAACCGGAATCGACACAGATAAGAATGGTTGGGGAAGTTAATTTCATAAAAAGTACCCTGTTTTATCCTGTTTTTAGGAATTTCTATATGAATTTTATTGATTTCTAACCCGGGAGGATTCAAACCCGCGTCTACTGAGGTATCCCTCAGCCCGGAGAGTATAGACTATTACAGCGCCATGCTCGATCAGTCTAACCGGAACCGACACAGATAAGAATGGTTGGGGAAGTTAACAACATAAAAAGTACCCAGTTTTATCCTGTTTTAAGGAATTTCTATATGAATTTTATTGATTTCTATCCCGGGAGGATTCAAACCCGCGTCTACTGAGGTATCCCTCAGCCCGGAGAGTATAGACTATTACAGCGCCATGCTCGATCAGTCTAACCGGAACCGACACAGATAAGAATGGTTGGGGAAGTTAATAACATAAAAAGTACCCAGTTTTATCCTGTTTTTAGGAATTTCCACTTCAATTTTATTGATTTCTAACCCGGGAGGATTCAAACCCGCGTCTACTGAGGTATCCCTCAGCCCGGAGAGTATAGACTATTACAGCGCCATGCTCGATCAGTCTAACCGGAACCGACACAGATAAGAATGGTTGGGGAAGTTAATAACATAAAAAGTACCCAGTTTTATCCTGTTTTTAGGAATTTCCACTTCAATTTTATTGATTTCTAACCCGGGAGGATTCAAACCCGCGTCTACTGAGGTATCCCTCAGCCCGGAGAGTATAGACTATTACAGCGCCATGCTCGATCAGTCTAACCGGAACCGACACAGATAAGAATGGTTGGGGAAGTTAACAACTCACGTTCATCAAAACTATTGCCAACAAAAGAGAAGATAGTAGAGTGACAATCCAGCACGATGGAGATGGTGAAGCCAAGGAGATGAGGACAGGAGACTGGGGGTCAGTGGGCGGTCGTCATGATCGTCATGTCCACTTGACATTAGCTCATCCTTCACGACGGTCGATGTGCTTCAGCACTGAAAAAGAAAACATTGATTCGTAAACGAAATAAGTAAATAGGGAATAAATATAAGGACGAGATGAAACATGGTTATGGCGATATCTTATTGTTAAAAATGTCCAAAAAGGAGAAGATGGAGGAGTCACCATCCAGTACGGGCAGAAAGTGGACGACTGAGCTAAGAAGATGAGATGAGGAGACTGGGGGACCAGTGGGCGGAGTCTAATAGAAAGCAGCCATCTGGTTGTCTGAGAGGATAAGTGATTTCCCATGGAGATAAGTGACCAAGTGGTTTGGTTGAACAGTATTGAAACAATAGGAGAATTCAAACGAAGTGAAATAGCATAAAATGAGAAGATAGTCATTTGGCAAAGGACAGGTGCGTCCTCTAATCAGACCGTTCCACCCTTTATCATTGATTCCTACTGCGGTAGTTCAAAGTAAATAGCAGATGTCTTTATCCAATGTAGACATGTCAACTAATTCACACATTGTCTCTCTCGGTACATGGCACATTTGTCTTCACGTATTACCATCTGCCACCTTATCTCCTTGGGAAATCGGTACGAACCAGGGACGAGCGGCAACGCAAAATTTCGGCAACTCGGCAATCCGGCAATTGCCGATTTCAAAAACCGGCAATATTCGGCAATTTTCGGCAACTTTCGGCAACGTGTAATAATAAGGATTTTTCATAAGTCGGGAGAGAAAAAATTCGAGCAAAATACACTTTATTTTTCCAGTGACAGTTGCTTTGAATAAATGAGAGTATTTTCCCATTTTATCAAAAAATGTTGAAATCTCTTCCAGATGAAAGCAAAAATTTTCGATTTTTGTAATACTTTTGTCGAATTCAGCTTGAAATTTCGAGTAGATTTAGCAAAAAACTGCAAAAAAACATTGCCGAAAAAATAGTCGGCAACCCGGCAACGGCAATGCATTAGAAAAAGTCGGCAATTCCGGCAATTCGGCAACGCGGCAACGGCATTGCCGCTCGTCCCTGGTACGAACGCATGAGTTTGAAAGGAAACTTGGAACATGGAACGGTCTGATTAGAGGACGCACCTGTCCTTTGCAGAATGACTTTCGTCTCATTTCATTCTATTCGATCGAATTCTCCTATTGTTTCAATTCTGTTCAACCAAACCACCTGGTCACTTATCTCCATGGGAAATCACTTATCCTCTCAGACAACCAGATGGCTGCTTTCTATTAGACTCCGCCCACTGGTCCTTCAGTCTCCTCATCTCAGCATTTTGGCTCAGTCTTCCACTTTCTGCCCGTACTGGATGGTGACTTCTCCATCTTCTCTCTTTTTGGTCATCTTTAACAATAAGATATCGCCATAACCATGATTTATCTCGTACTTATATATTTTCTATTTCCTCATTTCGTTATACAAGTTAATGTTTTCTTTTTCAGTGATGAAGTCTCCACCAATCTCCTGTCCTCATCTTCTTGGCTTCACCATCTCGATCGTGCTGGATGGTAACTCTACTATCTTCTCTTTTGTTGGCAATAGTTTTGATGAACGTGAGTTGTTAACTTCCCCAACCATTCTTATCTGTGTCGGTTCCGGTTAGACTGATCGAGCATGGCGCTGTAATAGTCTATACTCTCCGGGCTGAGGGATACCTCAGTAGACGCGGGTTTGAATCCTCCCGGGTTAGAAATCAATAAAATTGAAGTGGAAATTCCTAAAAACAGGATAAAACTGGGTACTTTTTATGTTATTAACTTCCCCAACCATTCTTATCTGTGTCGGTTCCGGTTAGACTGATCGAGCATGGCGCTGTAATAGTCTATACTCTCCGGGCTGAGGGATACCTCAGTGGACGCGGGTTTGAATCCTCCCGGGTTAGAAATCAATAAAATTGAAGTGGAAATTCCTAAAAACAGGATAAAACTGGGTACTTTTTATGTTATTAACTTCCCCAACCATTCTTATCTGTGTCGGTTCCGGTTAGACTGATCGAGCATGGCGCTGTAATAGTCTATACTCTCCGGGCTGAGGGATACCTCAGTAGACGCGGGTTTGAATCCTCCCGGGTTAGAAATCAATAAAATTGAAGTGGAAATTCCTAAAAACAGGATAAAACTGGGTACTTTTTATGTTATTAACTTCCCCAACCATTCTTATCTGTGTCGGTTCCGGTTAGACTGATCGAGCATGGCGCTGTAATAGTCTATACTCTCCGGGCAGAGGGATACCTCTGTAGACGCGGGTTTGAATCCTCCCGGGTTAGAAATCAATAAAATTCATATAGAAATTCCTAAAAACAGGATAAAACAGGGTACTTTTTATGAAATTAACTTCCCCAACCATTCTTATCTGTGTCGGTTCCGGTTAGACTGATCGAGCATGGCGCTGTAATAGTCTATACTCTCCGGGCAGAGGGATACCTCAGTAGACGCGGGTTTGAATCCTCCCGGGTTAGAAATCAATAAAATTCATATAGAAATTCCTAAAAATAGGATAAAACAGGGTACTTTTTATGAAATTAACTTCCCCAACCATTCTTATCTGTGTCGGTTCCGGTTAGACTGATCGAGCATGGCGCTGTAATAGTCTATACTCTCCGGGCTGAGGGATACCTCTGTAGACGCGGGTTTGAATCCTCCCGGGTTAGAAATCAATAAAATTGAAGTGGAAATTCCTAAAAACAGGATAAAACTGGGTACTTTTTATGTTATTAACTTCCCCAACCATTCTTATCTGTGTCGGTTCCGGTTAGACTGATCGAGCATGGCGCTGTAATAGTCTATACTCTCCGGGCTGAGGGATACCTCAGTAGACGCGGGTTTGAATCCTCCCGGGTTAGAAATCAATAAAATTGAAGTGGAAATTCCTAAAAACAGGATAAAACTGGGTACTTTTTATGTTATTAACTTCCCCAACCATTCTTATCTGTGTCGGTTCCGGTTAGACTGATCGAGCATGGCGCTGTAATAGTCTATACTCTCCGGGCAGAGGGATACCTCTGTAGACGCGGGTTTGAATCCTCCCGGGTTAGAAATCAATAAAATTCATATAGAAATTCCTAAAAACAGGATAAAACAGGGTACTTTTTATGAAATTAACTTCCCCAACCATTCTTATCTGTGTCGGTTCCGGTTAGACTGATCGAGCATGGCGCTGTAATAGTCTATACTCTCCGGGCAGAGGGATACCTCAGTAGACGCGGGTTTGAATCCTCCCGGGTTAGAAATCAATAAAATTCATATAGAAATTCCTAAAAATAGGATAAAACAGGGTACTTTTTATGAAATTAACTTCCCCAACCATTCTTATCTGTGTCGGTTCCGGTTAGACTGATCGAGCATGGCGCTGTAATAGTCTATACTCTCCGGGCTGAGGGATACCTCTGTAGACGCGGGTTTGAATCCTCCCGGGTTAGAAATCAATAAAATTGAAGTGGAAATTCCTAAAAACAGGATAAAACAGGGTACTTTTTATGAAATTAACTTCCCCAACCATTCTTATCTGTGTCGGTTCCGGTTAGACTGATCGAGCATGGCGCTGTAATAGTCTATACTCTCCGGGCTGAGGGATACCTCAGTAGACGCGGGTTTGAATCCACCCGGGTTAGAAAGAATCCTCCCGGGTTAGAATGTTTTGTTTAGTATATGTG